>JARBWK010000003.1:99717648-100329299 GCA_030556195.1 Anolis apletophallus
GGAGGGGGGGGGCTTGGGAGGGGAGGAGTGTCCCGCCCCTGGCCCCGCCCCGCCAGGCTTTGGAACCGGGCGGGAGGCGGGAGCCCGGGAGGAGGGGAGGGGCTTGGGAGGGGGAGGAGTGTCCCGCCTCTGGCCCCGCCCCGCCAGGCTTTGGAACCGGGCGGGGAGGCGGGAGCCCGGGAGGAGGGGGGAGGGGCTTGGGAGGGGGGAGGAGTGTCCCGCCTCCTGGCCCCGCCCCTCCGCCAGGCTTTGGAACCGGGCGGGGAGGCGGGAGCCCGGGAGGAGGAGGGAGGGGATTGGGAGGGGGAGGCGTGTCCCGCCCTGGCCCCGCCTCCGCCAGGCTTTGGAACCGGGCGGGGGAGGCGGGAGCCCGGGAGGAGGGGGGAGGGATTGGGAGGGGAGGAGTGTCCCGCCTCCTGGCCCCGCCCCGCCAGGCTTTGGAACCGGGCGGGAGGCGGGAGCCCGGGAGGGGGTGGGAGGGGCTCGGGAGGGGGGCGGCGTGTCGCGGTGGCGGGGGTGGCGGGGGAGGTGGGAGGGGCTGGGGAGGAGGGGAGGGGTTTCCCCTCCTCCTTCCAGGTTCCCCCCCGCTCTTCCTGAGGAGGCGGAGGAGGCGCTCTGGCTGCCATGTGCGAACGTTCTAAACGTCGCGCTGGCAGCAGCGGCCGGCCGGGTTGGGAGTTCCATTGGCAATTTTTGGGGATCGTTTTTGGGGTGCTGGGATGACGTAGGTCCTGTTTTTTTGCTGTTGTCTGTAGCGAGTGTAATGGTCCAGTAGGCTGCCAAGTTTGGTGCTTCTGCGACTTATAGTTTCTTTGTCTATAACCATCTTTGCACGACCACGTCTCCTTTATATATATAGATATATATATATATATATATAGAGAGAGAGAGAGAGAGAGAGAGAGACTCAGAGGCAATGTAACATTCCAGCTTCTGGCCACCAGGGGGAGCTGTCGCATTCCTTCATTCTTTTGCATACTTCCTGAAGATTTTATGGCCATGTAAATCAATTAAATTAGCCTCCCCACAAAGTGGTACCTGAATTTTCCTACTTCACAGATGCAACTGTCTTTCGGGTTGCAAAGGTCACCATGAGCTACACAATTTGGTCTAGAGCTCACCCCAACCCGGGCAGGTTTTGAACTCATGACCTTCTGGTCAGTAGAGATCTAATGCAGCTGACTCCCAGCCAGCTGCGCCACAGTCCCGGTGTGTTACACAAGGACCTAGTGTAACCCAGCTCTTATGTTTGCTCTCTTACTTTTCAATTGGTGTACAAGTCATGTATGCCATGGCCATAAAGATTTGATTGACTTTATTTTAAGTTAAGCAGATACATAGCAAGAGGGGAAGTGAGTGCTGTAAAACTTAAAAATTCTTTATGCATCTAGTGTAGGAATAGGTTAACTTTCTTTTACATTGTTTTGCTCACCAATACATTAACATTAATTTGCTATGTTTGTTCGTACTGTTGATGAACATAAGCCCATGGATTCTGATGGACTAGGCTCAATAATCACCCATATTTAATGTGTTTTGACTCATCCCCTGTCTGTGGAAGATCTCCAAATGGTATATAGTAGACTCGTTCATCAAGGAAAAAAATGGTTCGGAACTCGTTTTGGATGTAGGGGCGCTGGCGATTTGTTTCCTAAATTATTTCCAAAATTTTCTGAAAAGGTTTGGAATTTTCTGAAATTTCTGAAATTTCCAAATGGCTTTGTTAATGGTGGTCGTGACTACACAATACGCAAAAATCTGCAAACGGGACAGGCAAAACTTGGGGGGATTCCCTTTCCCTCAGTTTTAGACTGCTACTGACAAAACTTGCCACAGTGGTAGAAAAGATTCTCCTCTGTCAGCATACCAACTTTCAACGTGTTTAGAGGATCCCTGAGTTCTTGCCAATTTTTAAAGTAAGCCACTGCTCAAAATTGCCACTCCCAGACCAGGAGGGAGGAATCCCCAACGGATGGCAGCATCCCACCCCAGCCCTCCAAGTTATGGCTGCCCACTGTTGGCCAGCATTCCACCCCACCGCCCCAACCCTCAAAGACCAGGCGGGACGAATCCTCAAGGACTGACCGTTTGCCTGCCCTGTGGATACCAGTGGTCCTCCCGGACCCCTCCTCCAACACCTCAAGGGGGGACGAATCCCCCCGAGGACTGACTGTTCATCTGCCCTGTGGATAGATGCCAGAGGTCCTCCCCAACTACCTCCTCCAACACCTCAAGGGGGGACGAATCCTCCGAGGAATGTCTGTTCACCTGCCCTGTGGATGCCAGTGGTCTTCCCCAACCACCTCCTCCAACACCTGGAGGAGGGACTACTTCCACCAAGGACTGACCGCTTGTATGTCCAGTGGATGCCAGCATTCCGCCCCGACCACTCCCTCTAACAGCGGGAGAAGGGACAATTCCCTCTTAGGAATGAACTCTTGGTGGCACAATTCAAGTCCACCTGACAAAGGCAAGTCGATCCCTTTTGGGGGATTACTGGTATACACAGGGCAGTAAAACAGGCACCCCTCCGATTCCCCATGGCACTGGCCACTAGCCTGCCCTGTGGATGGTGGGCCACTGCCACCCAGACCACCTCCTCAAACCGTGGGAGAAGGGATGAATCCCTTCGAGGAATGAATGCTTGACGGCCCAGTGGATGTTAGTGTAACGCCCCAACAACCCCCTCTAGCAACTGGAGGAGGGACACATTCTCCCGAGGAAAACTACTTGTCTGCACAGTGGATGCCAGTGTTCCATGCCAACAACCCACTCTACCAACATGTATAAGTTAGATGGATCATGTATAAGTTAGATGGACCATGTATAAGTTAAATGGAGCATCCAATCACAGCTGTTGCGTTATACTGTCCACCTGAATGGTAATTCATATAAGTTTTTTGTTGTTTTGTTCTCATGTTGTCAATTATTTCCAATTATTCACTATTTGCTTCTATAATGCATGTGCTAGGCATAAAACTGCTTCCTACTGGAAGACGCCCTGAGTCCCCCCGTCCCCCGTCCCCCCCATGGGGTTGAGAAGGACAGGCTTCAGAAATAAACATTCATTATAAAAAGTTATGACTACGTCTTCCACAGGTAGTTCATCCACCCTTTACCAGGGAGAGCACACAGTTACAATCTGCCAAGTAGAAGCAGCTGGTTGTTTTTTTAAAAAAAAGGGCGGGGGGAGGAATTATCCAAAGGAAAAGATCAAATGTACTACACAGGGCCAACAAAGGCACTCTACCATGAGGGGGGATTTCTAATGTAAAGGAATTGAACATCAGGGAAAGTATAGGTTTGGGGAAACCACTTTGCCATCAAGCATGGTAAGCTGATGTTGTCACTTAAAGCCTTCCAAAGTGTTATTGTGTTGATTCCCAAGAAAATGATTGTATTAGTTGATTTCTAGTTTGCCAAAGTACCACATGTAAGCCCAAGGAGAGGAAAGGGGACTTGCAAAGTTTTATTGTGTTGATTTCCAAGAAAAGGATTGGATTAGTTGATTACTAGTTTCCCAAAGTACAGCTTGTAAACCCAAGGAGGGGAAAGGGCCCTTCCAAAGCTTTATTGTGTTGATTCCCAAGGAAAGGATTGGATTAGTAGATTCCTTGTTTCCCAAAGTACCACGTGTAACCCCAAGGAGAGAAAAGGGGCCTCCAAACTTTTTTTGTGTTCCCCAAGAAAAAGATTAAGTTACTAGATTTCTGGTTTCCTAAAGTACAATGTGTAACTCCCAAGGAGAGGAAAGGGGAATCCAAACTATTTTTGGGTTGTTCCCCAATGAAAATATTGCATTGGTAGATTTCTAGTTTCCAAAAGTACATGTAACCCCAATGAGAGGAAAAAAGCCTCCAAACTTTTTATGTGATGTTTCCCAAGGAAAAGATTAGATTACTAGATTTCTAGTTTCCTAAAGTACAACATGTAATCCCAGGCAGACAAAGGGGTCTCCAAACTTTTGTGTATTTTTCCAAGGAAATTATTAGCAGCAAAAGGGGATTCCGGTTTTCCAAAGCACAGAAGTCAAACCCCAGGAGAAAAAAGCCCTTAAAAGTTGTTTTTCCCTGCTTCAGGAAGAGAATTATTATCAGCAAAGGGGAATTCTGGTTTTCCAATGCACAGAAGTCAAACCCCAGGAGAGAAAAAACCTTTAGAAGCTGTATTCCCTGCCTCAGGAAGGGAATTAACAGCAAAGGAGAAATTATTCCCAACCCAGTCATTCCCTTGCAAAGCGGTGGCGTGGTACCTTTCCCACCCAAGCAGCCTTCTCTAGTCCCTCTGCCTTCATGTCTCCGGCTCATAATGAGCCCACGAGGCACGTGCGGCTCTTTTTAAAGGACAATGGCTGCCGTGCCGAAACCTTATCCCTCCCAAGGTGGTTTCCCCTCATTGGCTGAAGGCAAGCATCCCAGCATGCAAACAGCTGCTTGCCTCCAATGCTGATTCATTTCCGATTCACTTCCTGAATCAGAACAAAAATGGTGACAGTGGCTTTGAAATGGCAAGGATACTTCCGGGTTCCCAAATCGCTTCAAAATCACTTCAAAAATGGATTTAATCCTATTGTAATCCAAATAACGAAGATTCTGACTGAACCTACTCATGCTTAATATATAGTACTGCCTCTTTTTATCATATAACTAGCTTGGGAACCCGGCCCTGCCCGGGTCATTTGAAAAGTGCAGCAGGATGTAGAGTGGGTCATGGGGGCTCTGTGTGCCAAGTTTAGTCTTGATCCATCATTATTGGGAGTTGCAGTGGTATCATGAAATTACTGAAGGTAGTGCAAGTCCCATCATCTCTGTGTGTCCCGTCCCCCAAAGTGTAGTAGGATGTAGATTGGGTCATGGGGGCTCTGTGTGCTAAGTTTGGTCTGTATTGGTGAATGGATGAGGATGCATTGTTTTTCGGAAGTGAGTGAAGGTACTTCAAGTCCCATCATCCGTGGTCCGTCTCACAGTAAACTGCACCAGGCTGTAGAGTGGGTCATGAGGGCTCTGTGTGCCAGATTTGGTGTTGATCAGTCATTGGATTAGGTTTGTAGCAGGATTGGGAAGTGAGGGAAGGTACTGCAAGTCCCATCATCCATGTTCTGTCCCCTCCAAACTTCAGTAGGATGTAGAGTGGGTCACTGGGGCTCTGTGTGCCAAGTGTGGACTTTCTCGGTGTTTGTTGGGGGCCACAGTGGTCTGTGGGAACAGAGGGTGTAAAAGTACTACAAATCCCATCATCCATTGTCAGTCCTCCCCAAACCTCACCAGGACGTGAAGGCAGTCATGGGGGTTATGTATGGCAAGTTTGGTCTCGATCAGTGATTGGATGAGGTTGCAGCGGACTTTGGAAGTGAGTAGAGGCACTTCAAGTCCCATCATCCATGGCCCACCCTCCTCCGAACTGCACCAGGACGTAGAGTGGGTCATGGGGGCTGTGTGTGCTGAGTGTGGTCTGTATTGGTCCTTTTTGGTGGCCTCAGTGGTCTGTGGTAACCAAAGTCGTGGAATGTACTACAAATCCCATAATACGTGGGTCATGTCATAGGGGGGGTTATGTGTACCAAGTTTGGTGCAGGTCCATCACTTGCGCTGGTCGCTGTGGCCTGTGAAAGTGGCTGCCACATATCCGCCCTGGCCTGTGAAAGTGGCTGCCACATATCCGCCCTGGCCTGTGAAAGTATACCGGTGTAAAACAGAAAGGAGTAAAAAAATGGAAAAGGCCTGCATGGAATGGATTCTGGGTTGCTGGCTTTTTCCCCTCAGTGGGAAGAAATCCTGTTGTTTGAATGTAGAGGCCTGGATTCTGGGTTGCTGGCTTTTTCCCCTCAGTGGGAAGAAATCCTGTTGTTTGAATGTAGAGGCCTGGATTCTGGGTTGCTGGCTTTTTCCCCTCAGTGGGAAGAAATCCTGTTGTTTGAATGTAGAGGCCTGGATTCTGGGTTGCTGGCTTTTTTTCCCTCAGCGGGAAGAAATCCTGTTGTTTGAATGTAGAGGCCTGGATTCTGGGTTGCTGGCTTTTTTCCCCTCAGTGGGAAGAAATCCTGTTGTTTGAATGTAGAGGCCTGGACTCTGGGTTGCTGGCTTTTTCCCCTCAGTGGGAAGAAATCCTGTTGTTTGAATGTAGAGGCCTGGATTCTGGGTTGCTGGCTTTTTTCCCCTCAGTGGGAAGAAATCCTGTTGTTTGAATGTAGAGGCCTGGATTCTGGGTTGCTGGCTTTTTTCCCCTCAGTGGGAAGAAATCCTGTTGTTTGAATGTAGAGGCCTGGACTCTGGCTTGCTGGCTTTTTTCCCCTCAGTGGGAAGAAATTCTGTTGTTTGAATGTAGAGGCCTGGATTCTGGGTTGCTGGCTTTTTTCCCCTCAGTGGGAAGAAATCCTGTTGTTTGAATGTAGAGGCCTGGACTCTGGGTTGCTGGCTTTTCCCCCCCTCAGTGGGAAGAAATCCTGTTGTTTGAATGTAGAGGCCTGGATTCTGGGTTGCTGGCTTTTCCCCCTCAGTGGGAAGAAATCCTGTTGTTTGAATGTATAGGCCTGGATTCTGGGTTGCTGGCTTTTTTTTCCCTCAGTGGGAAGAAATCCTGTTGTTTGAATCTAGAGGCCTGGATTCTGGGTTGCTGGCTTTTTTCCCCTCAGTGGGAAGAATGTAGAGGCCTGGATTCTGGGTTGCTGGCTTTTTTCCCCTCAGTGGGAGAAATTGTTGTTTGAATGTAGAGGCCTGGACTCTGGGTTGCTGGCTTTTTTCCTCAGTGGGAAGAAATCCTGTTGTTTGAATGTAGAGGCCTGGACTCTGGGTTGCTGGCTTTTTTCCCCTCAGTGGGAAGAAATCCTGTTGTTTGTTGCTGGCTTTTTCCCCTCAGTGGGAAGAAATCCTGTTGTTTGAATGTAGAGGCCTGGATTCTGGCTGGCTTTTTTTCCCTCAGTGGGAAAAAATCCTGTTGTTTGAATGAAGAGGCCTGGATTCTGGGTTGCTGGCTTTTTTCCCCCAGTGGGAAGAACTCAAGTTGTTAGAAGGTAGAGGCCTGGAGTCTGGGTTGATGGCTTTTTTTTTTTCCCTCAGTGGGAAGAAATTCTGTTGTTTGAATGTAGAGGCCTGGATTCTGGGTTGCTGGCTTTTTTCCCCTCAGTGGGAAGAAATCCTGTTGTTTGAATGTAGAGGCCTGGACTCTGGGTTGCTGGCTTTTTCCCCTCAGTGGGAAGAAATCCTGTTGTTTGAATGTAGAGGCCTGGCGTGTGGGTTGCTGGCTTTTCCCCTCAGTGGGAAGAAATCCTGTTGTTTGAATGTAAAGGCCTGGATTCTGGGTTGCTGGCTTTTTTCCCCTCAGTGGGAAGAAATCCTGTTGTTTGAATGTAGAGGCCTGGATTCTGGGTTGCTGGCTTTTTTCCCTCAGTGGGAAGAAATCCTGTTGTTTGAATGTAGAGGCCTGGATTCTGGGTTGCTGGCTTTTTTCCCCTCAGTGGGAAGAAATCCTGTTGTTTGAATGTAGAGGCCTGGACTCTGGGTTGCTGGCTTTTTTCCCCTCAGTGGGAAGAAATCCTGTTGTTTGAATGTAAAGGCCTGGATTCTGGGTTGCTGGCTTTTTTCCCCTCAGTGGGAAGAAATGCAGTTGTTTGAGTGTTGAGGGCGGGATTCTGGGTTGCTGGCTTTTCCCCTCAGTGGGAAGAAATCCTGTTGTTTGAATGTAGAGGCCTGGACTCTGGGTTGCTGGCTAATCAGTGGCTATCAATGCCCTCTGTCTGGTGCCTTAGAATTTTGGAGTGGCGAGGCTGTCCAATCAAAGGACTTTATGCAAATAGCTGCCACATATCCGCCCTTCCGCCCTCCGCATACACACAGACATACACACATACACACATACAAACATTCCGTTTTATAAAGGTATACAGATATTCATGTAAATGTTTCTTTACAAAGAACCCCTGAAATTTGGATGAAAAAAACTGCTTTTTCACTCTTGACAAAAATATGCAAAATACAAAAGACAAGGCAGTTGATATTTTTTTATTTTTCATAACATATGTATTTGTTGACTTGTTTAAAAAATGAAAAGATTTGCAAATATTCTTTTTATCCCAACTTAGCATTCTCTTTCAAGATCTGTCTCTGGGCCAATGCGAACATAGACATCACTTCAAAATCTCTCACTTGGTCTGGCATACTGAAATAGTAGAACAGTGGGGAATAGCACCTAGCAAAAATAGCAACTGTGGTTTTTGCAGACATAAATAAATGATAAATGTATTTCAGCCTTTTGTGTGTATGCAAATGTTCAGAAATCTGAATATATTTTAAAACATTATTACCCAAAAAATGAAGTGATGTACAAATGTGTTTAATATATTTTTCAGCAAATATGTATAAAGAGCACATATTGGATCATGAGGATATGGGGATGTGTGCAGTTTTCCCCTCCATTTTTACCCCTTCAACACTGAAAACACTTTAGAGGGCCAGAGAGCATGTTTGCTTTTCTAGAGAGAGCTTTAACTGGCTACTGCCTCATATTGCAGGTTCCATATATATTTACGGCCCCCTCCTCAGCCTCTCACCAACAAGTAAAAAAAACTGTCAACAGCCCAAACCCTCCTGCAAGATATCTGCTTTTTAAGATTTTTTTCAAAACATTAAATTATTTTTAGAATATTTTTTGAATATTTTTTGAATATTTTTTAAGATTTATTTTTTCATTTTTGGCATATTTTTGAATATTTTTTGAATATTTTTATTTATTTTTCATGTGGGGGGCGGGGCAGGGCAGGGAGGAGGAGCAGGCTCCCTTCCTCCTCCTCCTACTTCCCATCCCCCCCCCCTCTCTCTCCTTCCCTCCTTCTCTCTCTCTTTCCCCTTTCATTCCTTCCCCTTCCACCACCTGAAGGAAAGCGGGAAGGAGAAAGAGTGTCCCCCGAGCGCGAGGGGGCATGGCCAGAGCAAAAAAGGTGAGGCCAAGTTCGGAGCACACGGGGGGTGCTCATCCATTCCCTTTCCGGCTTCCTCCTCTTCTGAGGATTCGCGCCAAGTTTGGTCCTGATCCATCATTATTTGAGTCCACAGTGCTCTCTGGATGGAGGAGAACTACAACTCCCAAACTCAAGGTTCAGTACTTTCTGTTGCTCTCATAAGAGTTTAGTCTGCCAAGTTTGATTCAACATGGCTGAGGAATGCTTTGATTGTGTTTTTCCCTTATGGCAGAAGGAGATTGGACTGGATGGCCCTTGGAGGTCTCCTATTCTAGGAACCCATTGTAATTATTATTATTATTATTATTATCATCATCAGAGGCTGAATGGTCATCTTTGAGGAATGCTTTGATTGTGTTTTCCCCTTATGGCAGAAGGAGATTGGACTGGATGGCCCTTGGAGGTCTCCTATTCTAGGAACCCATTGTAATTAATATTATTATTATTATCATCATCATCATGAATAGAGGCTGATGGTCATCTGTGAGGAATGCTTTGATTGTGTTTTATTTTTATTATTATTATCCCCAGAGGCTTAATGGCAGAAATGGAGATTGGACTGGAAGGCCCTTGGAGGTCTCCTATTCTAGGAACCCATTGTAATTATTATTATTATTATCATCATCATCATCAGAGGCTGCATGGTCATCTGTGAGGAATGCTTTGATTGTATTTTCCCCTTATGACAGAAGGAGATTGGACTGGATGGCCCTGGGTGGCCCTTGGAGGTCTCCTACTCCAGGAACCTGTTGTTGTTATTATTATTATTATTAACAGAGGCAGAATGAATATTATGCCTTATCATTCAGGGTTATAGGCCTGTGTGGAAGGGTCCTGACTTCTTTTTTGACTTCCTTTCCACACATCTGAATAAAATTCCATGTTATTTGCTTTAAACCAGATTATATGAGTGTGGACTCTGATAATCCAGTTCAAAGCAGGTATTCTGGGTTATATGGTTGTGTGGAAGGGCCCTGAGTTCACACTGCAATATAATCCAGTTCAAAGCAGGTTTTGTGGGGTTTCCTGCCTGGATATTCTGGGTTATATGGCTGTGTGAAGGGCCCTGAGTCCACACTGCAATATAATCCATTTCAAAGCAGGGACTGGGACTTGAGACTGGGATTTTGGTGTTCATCTCTATCTCCAAGTCAAAGCCCCGGTGTCGTCCACAGACACCTCCAAGGCGGGGAGGGGGCGGAGCTGGGGGTGGAGGGGGAGGGGGACCTGGGGTGGGGTGGGGGAGCTGGTGGCGGAGCCGGGGCGGAGGCAGACCCTTCGGGCCCCCAGGTCATCAGTAACCGGAATTCCGGCCACAGGTCTGGTAGAAGTTGGACAGCCCTGCACTAGAGGACCTAAAGATTCCTAGAGAGAACATACAACTCACATCTGCAAATGCCAAACTTGCAAATGTATACTCTTTTTTAAAACAAGGACCAATATCATAATGAATTGATTCGAGACCAGACAAATGGAATAAAAGTTCTTAACATTTCAATAACTATAGACAGTCTTAGTTATGACCTAACTTTAATTCAATGAAAATATGAAAATGTGAATCTGTGTTGTACATCCGTGTTCTCCAATACCACTGATAACTTAACTTGACTGAGCTCTTCAAAAAGTTGTTATCTCAAAGTGAATTTTCCCACTAAAATGCTTTGAAATTCTATGAATCCATTTCAGCCTCCCTAACACCCCCCATTTTAATGTGTTTTTAAATAAGAAAATGTACTTTATAAATAACAAATAATGTATAAATGCACATTCACATGGAACAATAAAAATATTAATTTTAAAATGGTAGAAGCAGGAAATTGTAGCACAATGGTAGAAACACGAAGTGTGGCAAGGAAGGACAAAGCACAAAATGAAGAGGCAGAAGCGTTATTTTCTTCATACTGTACTCATTCCAGATTCCTCCTGCCCCCTTTGTCTGTCTGTCTGTCTCCCTCTCCCTCTCCCTCTCTCCCTTCATGAAGACAAACATACCAGGAATAAAATCACACAAAATCAACTAAGGCAAAGTTCCTTAAAGTAAACAAGAGCAAAGCAGACAGCAATCTCCCAAAGCACACAAGAGCACAAGGCTCAGCTCTCACACTAGCTCTTAACTTAAAATGCTGCTCTTATGTCAAAGCTAAATCCAAGCTGAGTGATGGCTCTTAACTCAAAACACTCTTAAGCTGGAATGTTCTTAAGTAGAGGTTCCACTGTATTTTTTTCTATAGTGCTAAAGATCAAGTGAAAACAAGTCTTTTTTCTTAAACATTTGCCAATAAGACATATTCTTACTCTTTAGTCACTGTCAACTTTCTTGACTTATGATTTGAGAGAGCTGATGCTGAAGCATATTTAGCATCCTGTTTCATGCACTTATACAGTAGTAGCATCTGTGAAACATCTGCAGGGATCTCTTTTAACATCAATTAAAGCATATGCTTGTTGCTGCCACAGGTCTCACCAATTCCATTAAACTTGTTTTGTTAGCAACCTTACAGTAAAGGAATAGACTGTCAGGTTGTAGTATCTCATAAAAATATACAAATAGTAAAACAGATTTCCAGAGATGTTTTACCTGAAATAAGAGGGCATAACCTTGCCTGACTGATTAGTTTATATGCACGTGCACATGCTTATACTCATGTGCCCTTCTTTAGTATGCCAGATGAATTAATTAAGAAATATTATTGTTATTAAACAAATTAGACCTCGCAGACTTGAAATTAAACCCCAACTGTGTGCACTCCTTTCTTAATTGAAGCTATTATTTTCAGGGGGGGGGGGGAGCTTAACCTTCATCATGCCAACTTCGTATTCAAAGCTGGTTTATCTGTGGTGGATTTTCAGACATTTTCATGAACATTTCCCAGCTCTAGTGAAGACCTGATGGTTTAGACAGTGGTTTTTGTTTAGGTTGGCCAAATACTCTAAGACACAAGGGTAACATAAATTGAATTTAGGCTTGAACATGCACACTCCTAGGCAGACTTTGACAGCTATGTGTACACCAAGTTTCTAGTCAGGATATAGATGTTTTTCTACTTTTCTTCACAAGGGAAGCAATAAGTAAGTTTCACAGTTTTCTTCTTGGTGTAGGAAAGTCTTCAGAAGTCTTTGAGGCCTTTTTGTAATTCAGGACTAACTGTGCAAAAAAGTACATGGCTTTTTGCACAGAAAACTATTTTCTGTGCAGAAAAATTATTTATTCTGCCAAACATTCTCTTTTCTGTTCATAAAATGCTTCTTTCTGTGCAAGAGAAAATGCATCGTTGGTAGTAAGACTTGAACCTAGAATATTGTCATCTGTCCAGTATTTTTCTCCCCAGGGATTTTTCACCCTTGATAAACATTTTAACTCATTTTCAAATATTTTTACTATTCTTTCAATTCCTAGTCCCTTTTTCTCTATTTGCTTGAAACTTGTGATGAAGGGAACTAGGTTGCAGACTTTGTTCTCTTCATCTTATCTGCCAGGCCAGAATAAGTGAGATTGTGGACCTGTACAGTGTTTCCTTCAGTGCAAATTTGCTTGAAGCATAACAGGAGTATTGAAGCATGGATTGCTTTTCTTCATATGGTGCACTTGGGGGTTTCTTTATTGAAAAATGCAAGATACGTATTACATAGAGTGAGATGACAACAAGTCTGGACATTGCAATTAGTGATATAACTGAATAATTGTGTTTAAGAAAGTATTGACACTGTTGACTTGTTATAATCAGCATAGGCTTCATGTTTACTCATGAAACCTTGGAAGAGCAGCTTTATGAGGGTACAAAATATTGTCTTTTGACACCTCTAGCTCTTGTTAAACTAACAACTATTGTTAAACTATTTCCCTGTTACAGTGAAAGCATTCAGAGATTTCAGTGCCAAAAGCATATGAGGATGAACTCTGAAGGAGGAGGATTAAGGTTTTATAATGGATTTTACACGTAGTCCAAAAATAGTATTGATGTTCGATTGTTTTAAATTGCAGCACCTTATGAAATCTGTCCTGAAGATGATTTGATATCAATGGTCTGGAAAAGGACCCCAGCTGGGGACCTGGCATTCAATCGGTGTCCTCTTAATGCTACAGGTACTGTTTGTTTGTTCAAAACTTGCATGAGTATTGTAAAATAACAGGGTTTCTTTCTATTGCATAATTTTGTAATGGTCCTTTCATCTCAGTTCTCATCTAACTAACCGTTGAGATGAAATGTGTTAAATCTGCACATTATACACTTTGGCATCATGTATTAAGCACTAATGACAGTAATTGATGCAGTGTATAGTCGAGCCAGTTTGCTGGAAATTGCAGCATGCTTTCAAATTAAAGAACGCTTTAAAGGTCAAGCATTGCAGAGAAATCTGTATGGCTCTTGAATAAGTGCCAATGCTACCTTGCATGAAATTGTGTGTGAGGATGTGCATGCTTGAGGGAAAACACAGAATGATTCTGAACAGGCTTATTTGATGCTGACTGTTGTTTTCCGTTCCATAAACTCTCTCTCTCTCTCTCTCTCTCTCTCTCTCTCTCTCTCTCTCTCTCTCTCTTCTTCTTCTTCTTCTTCTTCTTCTTCCTCCTCCTCCTCCTCTCTCTCTCTCTCTCTTTTCTGACTCACAGGCACCACTAGCAGACGCTGCTCTCTCAGTCTTCAAGGAGTGGCCTTCTGGGAACAACCTAGCTTTGCTAGATGCATATCAAATGAGTACAGACACTTGCAGCATTCAGTAGGTGCAAAGCCAGCTTTAGTACTTGCTCTATTAATTCATTGCTAAACATAAGCATTAATGGGATTAACCATTTTCTCTCCAATCAGGCCCATTGGTGAGAATGAGGAGGGCAGAAGGAACAATCTCTAGAGAGATCAAAAACTAAAATATAAAGATGCTATTAATTTTCATCCTATCTCCTTAAAAAGCACCAGCAGAGTCCTTGTAGCTGTTAAAAAGCATTGCCTACTTCTGGGTTTTTCATTATTCCTTTTATTAAATGTTTATAAAAGAGTGGAAAGCAAAGAACATATTTAGGTTTATTGAGAAATGTGATAGTGAATAAATTAGATTTACTGCATCTCTACAGTAGAACATTTGATAACTCATTCAGCTCTTTAATGACATGCTCATAAATCAGTGACACCGTGGTGTCTTTCTGTGTTCAAATGTTCCACTTTGGCTGGGAATGGATGTGACAGAATAAAATTACCATAGAAGATTAGAAAATGAGGAAGGAATGTAACAGAAGGCTACCTATGCAGACAGAAGTACTGAAGGCTTTTCAGAAGTAAATAAAAAGCCTTTTCTTTTTCCTATGAAATATAATAATATAGACGTTAATGTCCTTCCATTATAAATGTATTTTTATTCTTTTCTTGCCAGAATTGCATAGCTGCCTATTAGTGTCATTTTCTCATTCATGTTCCTTTCACTTTCAGTTCCCAAAACTTATTTTGCAGACCTTTTTTCCTTCCTTACATAACTACCACAAATTGAAATCCATTAACCATTTAATGGAGAAGTGACGATACCACATATATTGAATTTTTTCTTAGCCCTGTATATGCATACACAACCACTCTTTTACTGGACCTGGAATTGTCTGGGACCTGTAAAGCCCCGGTCCCAATCTCTATAGTTCCTTGGGATGCATCTACACTGTAAAATGAATGCAGTTTGACACCACTTCCAGTCTTCACTTCTGAAGACTCCACTTCTGAATCTGTTCAGGGATTCTAAGTTGCCCATTCTTGCTTTTCCCCTGGAGACAGAGAGTCATGGGGGGCATCTCTTTGGGATTACCTGGTTTTGCTGGGGGAACATTAAGAGGAGTGGTGGTTCTCATGAAACTTTTCCTTGATTTGAATCAACTGGGAGGAGGCTGATAGCCATGCAGTGAGTGACTTTCACCGTGTTCAACCTTATTTCTCTCACAATTGGCAGCAACTTCCCACCACACATCTTCAAGTCATTTTAGACTTACGGGGCTCAAGCAGCCCTTCCACACAGCCATATAACCAAGAATATCAAGGCAGAAAAATCCCACAATATCTACTTTGAACTGCATTATCTGAGTCCACACGGCTTATATTCCAGTTCAAAGAAGATAATGTGGGGTTTTATTCAGCTATGTTTATTTATTTATTTATTTATTCAGATTTATCAGTCGCCACTCCCATCCAGCTCTGGGCAACTTACAACAAGTTAAAAACAACATATACATGTATATAAAACATTAAAATTGCAAGCTTAAAACAACGGATCTAAAATGAATACAGTGTCAAAATACATTGTGTGTCACAACGCGGGTCCTGGCCCTCCCCGTAATCACACACACACAGACAATGTCAATTAACTATTTATTAAGCAAAAAGGGAAAGCAGGTGTAAAAGGTAAAAAGTCCAAAAGTGTCAATGTCAATTAATCCATGGCAATTGGCAAAAAGCAAGGTTCATCAAAGTAATCCCAAAAGTAAGCAAATATCTCAAAACAACCGTGGTCTGTGGAACGAGGCAAGACAATCCAAAGTTCATGGAAAGCAACAAGGTTTCTTGGAAGTACTTGGACAAGGTGAGCCAAACTATGGCTTCCAGGGATGCAGAGAACCACTGAGGCTTCTCTCCAGCAACGACGTGGCTGCCAAACTGAAGAACTTTCCCACCGGGTGTATAGTTAAGTCCCACCCTTGTGGGTCCAACGCTTCTCCATTCCCCGTCTCCAATCTTTGCGCGTAGACACAATATTACTCCTACGATCGAAGTAACTCTCGGGCTCAGCACCATCTGGCCCGTTATCATCCTGGGAGCCCGGCGCTGCTTGGGCTTCCATGGCCTCCTCGGCAGCTGGCAAAAACAAGCGCTCTTGAGAACCAAAACCTCCGGTCTCTCATATTCGCAATCCGAACCAGAATCTGGTTGACCTTCGTCATCCAAATAAACAGGAGGCCAGGTGTCTTCCCATTGCAAACTGTCTGTTGGTGAAACATACCCATCAGGCCCTTCGTCTCCTCCATCTTGGTCCAAAGCAATCAGGACCCCCGGAGCAGCACCCCGCCCCCCGGCTGGAATGGAGGCTGGGGTGCTACACTATCCCCCTCCTCAGGGCCCCTCCAAGGCCTCCCGTGAGGCCGAGGCTTCTCAGGGTAGTTGTGATGGAAGCGAGCAACAATGTCTGGTGCATGGACGTCACCAGCGAGCATCCATGAACGCTCTTCCGGCCCGAATCCCTTCCAGTCAATCCGATACTCTAACTTCCGGCGCCGGATACGTGCGTCAAGAATATCTTGTACTTCAAACTCCTCCTCCCCATCACACAACTCTGGTGGAGGCGGTGGTTGCATCCCATCAGGCCACACCCCCTGAGCCGGGCGCAATAGGGAGCGATGAAACACGGGATGAATCGTCATGGCCGGAGGCAGTTGGAGCCTAAAAGCAACAGGCCCCACTTGCGTCAGTACCTTATAAGGGCCCACAAACCGAGTGTCCAGTTTGCGGCAAGGCCTCTGGGTGGGCAGATATTTGGTGGAGAGCCACATGCTATCTCCAACCTGAATTTCTGGCCCCTTCTGACGGTGCTGGTCGGCCATCCATTTGTAATCCGCCTGACTGTCGTGGCATAGCTTTAGGATGCCGTCCCTTTCACTCCAGGAGAAACATAGACCCAATTATGCCAGCACAGGAGATCATCCTTCACCTGGAACGGAAACGGGGTCCCCTTAGCTCTTTGCTCTTGCACCCAAGGATCATCTTTCTGCCGGGCCCGAATCCGAACGCTCAAAGTCTTTTTCCCGGTAGAGCCGGGATGGGGAGCGGGGGTGCCCCCTCCGGCCCCACCAGTTGCCGCAAAGTTTTCTGCCCTCAGCAGCCTGGACTCGGAGGATCCCTCCCCCCCCGAGTATACTCCGCCTTCCGAGACAGGGCATCGGCTTGTTTGGTCTGAGCAGGAGTAATGTAGTGAACCCGGAAATTGAACCGCTCAAAGAATAAGGACCATCTCTGCTGTCTCTGGTTCAATTTGCACTGGTTCTTTAGGTGCTCCAAGTTGCGGTGATCCGTGTGGACTTCTATCGGAAACTTGGATCCCTCCAGCAGATGCCGCCAGACCTCAAACGCCACTTTAATCGCTAATAGTTCCTTCTCCCAGATCGTATAATTCCTCTCCGGAGCAGTCAGCTGCCTGGAGTAGTACGCAAAGGACAGCAAATCACTTCCCTGGGGCTGTAGCAAGATCGCCCCCACGGCCACATCTGAGGCATCAGCCTGTACAACAAATAGAGTCTGTGGATCAGGATGTTGCAGAATCGGCTGAGATGTAAACAGCTGCTTGAGTCTTTGGAACCCCTTGTCAGCCGCCGGTTTCCACCGGAAGGGAACCTTTTCCCTTAGACATTGAGTGATGGGATCTGCCCACTTGGCAAAGTCTGGAATGAACTTTCAATAATAATTGGCAAACCCTAGAAACCGCTGAATGTCCTTTTTTCTGGCAGGGGTCTTCCAGTCTATAACAGCCTGTACCTTAGTATCATCCATGGCAATGCCCTGGGGGGGGATGCGGTACCCCAGGAAGTCCACCTCATGCAGGTCAAAGGCACACTTTTCCAACTTGGCATAGAGTCCATGATCCCGCAACCATTGCAAGACTTCCTTGACATGGCGATCGTGGGTGTCCTGGTCCAGCGAAAAAATCAATAAATCACCCAAATAGATGGCCAGATAACAATCTAACAGATCCCGGAAGATATCGTTCATGAAGTGTTGAAATGTGGTGGGCGCGTTGCACAAACCGAAACTCATTACCATGTATTCAAAACTTCCGTACTTGGTGTGAAACGCAGTTTTCCACTCGTCCCCCTTACGAATCCGTACCAAATTGTAAGCCCCCCTCAGGTCCAATTTGGTATAAACCTTGGCCCCGCGCACCCAGTCCAGCAACTCCGGGATCAAAGGCAGTGGATAACGGTTTCGAATGGTGATCTTATTGAGCTCTCGATAGTCATTACAGAGTCTTAGCTCCCCAGATTTTTTCTTAACGAACAGGACGGGGGCCCCTGCGGGAGACTGTGAAGGGCGAATGAACCCCTTCCACAGGTTGTCATCCAAAAACTCACGAAGAGCCACTTCTTCTGGCTCGGAGAGAGGATACAACCTTCCGCAGGGGATGGGTGCCCCAGGCTCCAGGTCGATGGCACAATCGTACAGCCGGTGGGGTGGAGGCTTTTCGGCCTCCTTTTCACTGAACACATCCCAGAAGGCAGCGTACTTCTTAGGCAACGTGATGACTTTCTCGACCTCCTGCGCTTGGCAGACCTGGGTGGTCAAGCAATGTCTGTGGCAATAATCCGAAGTAAACTGTAACTCCTGCCTAGCCCAGGAGATTTGGGGGTCGTGCAAAGTCAGCCACACCACCCCCAAGATGACCGGGAAATCCGACAACTTGGTGACCAGGAATGAGATGTTTTCCTTGTGGGCCCAAATCCACATTTTGGTGGGGGCGGTATAATGTCTCACCAACCCTGCTTTCAGGGGGCGCCCATCGATCGTTTGCACCGCCCGAGGCTCTTGCAAATCATGACATTGTAATCCTAGGGAGTTAGCATAGTCCGCATTGATGAAGTTGTTGGTGGCCCCTGAATCCACCATGGCATGGACCATCACCGGTCCCTTCTCCGCAGAACACAGGGCGACCATCAATAAGAACAACTGTCCCGTTTGAGGTTCTGAAGGAGGGGTTGCGACCGAGCTAGCGAACCCTTTTAGACTTAGTCGGACCCTTCCCCCACCGGGTTAACTGACTCCTCACTCTCCCGGGGTTCTCCCCAGGCCACGGAAGCCCTGGGCGCCCGGCTCCGCGGCTTCTGCAGGCACTCGTGGGAAAAGTGCCCAGAACCCCTGCAGTACCAACATAAGTTCAGCCTCTGACGCTGGGCTTTCTCCACCGCAACCACCTTGGGGCGAACATGACCCAGCTGCATGGGCTCTGGCTCATCGGCTGGCAGTGCGGGCACGAACGGTCGGGGGGAGGGCGACTCACCCCCGGTTCCCTGCGAATGGCCAGATGCTCCCCAGCCCCTTTGTCCCACTGTTTCCAGGCATGGATCCTGGTATCCACTCACAGACTCAAAGTGATTGCCTCCTCCAGATTGGTAGGCCGCGTTGCCACCCGGAGGATTTCCTGTTGTAACTCCACATGCAGGCCTCTCATGAACTGGTAGCGCAGAGCTGCATCATTCCATTCGACTTGGGAGGCCAACACCCGGAACGTGGAAATGTACTGAGCCAAAGGAATGGGCTGGGAAAGTCTATCCAGGCGCCTCTCGGCCAGCTCCGTGTTCAACGGAGCCCCCCAAGTTGCCTTAATGTGATCCAGGAACTGTTGGGCGGTAGTGACTGAGGCTGCATCCGCATCCAGCAAGGAGGTCACCCAGGAAGCAACGGTCCCCTCCAACAGGTTGTAAATGAAGCCCACTTTGGCCCTCCGTGAACTCCGTGTGGCGGAGCTCCAAGTACATTCGGCATTGTACCGTAAACACATTGACCGCAGCAGGATCCCCGCCGTATCTGGGCGGTATTCCAATAGTGGGGTTCCGACCCGCCCTGGCCCGGAGATCCACCACTTCTTGCTGAAGAGCCTGGTAATTGGCCACACTGGGCACCGACATCTCGGCTCCGTGACGACGATGGCTTCTTCGTCCCGTGGTGAGATTAGGGGTTCGTGGAGTTTGGCGGCCAACTGTCACAACGCGGGTCCTGGCCCTACCTGTAATCACACACACACAGACAATGTCAATTAACTATTTATTGAGCAAAAAGGGTTAGCAGGTGTAAAAGGTAAAAAGTCCAAAAGAGTCAATGTCAATCAATCCAATGCAATTGGCAAAAAGCAAGGTTCATCAAAGTAATCCCAAAAGTAAGCAAATATCTCAAAACAACCGTGGTCCGTGGAATGAGGCTAGACAATCCAAAGTTCATGGAAAGCAACAAGGTCTCTTGGAAGTACTTGGACAAGGTGAGCCAAACTATGGCTTCCAGGGATGCAGAGAACCACCGAGGCTTCTCTCCAGCAACGACGTGGCCGCCAAACTGAAGAACTTTCCCACCGGGTGTATAGTTAAGTCCCACCCTTGTGGGTCCAACGCTTCTCCATTCCCCGTCTCCAATCTTTGCGCGTAGACACAATATTACTCCTACGATCGAAGTAACTCTCGGGCTCAGCACCATCTGGCCCGTTATCATCCTGGGAGCCCGGCGCTGCTTCGGCTTCCATGGCCTCCTCGGCAGCTGGCAAAAACAAGCGCTCTTGAGAACCAAAACCTCCCGGTCTCTCATATTCGCAATCCGAACCAGAATCTAGTTGACCTTTGTCATCCAAATAAGCAGGAGGCCAGGTGTCTTCCCATTGCAAACTGTCTGTCGGTGAAACATACCCATCGGGCCCTTCATCTCCTCCATCTTGGTCCAAAGCAATCAGGACCCCCGGAGCAGCACCCCCCCCCCCCCGGCTGGAATGGAGGCTGGGGTGCTACATTGTCAGGAGAGGCCTGTCGATGTTGGTAGGGCCAGAAATTTAAGAACCGAAAGCCTGTTGGAACAACAAGGTCTTACACGGTCTCCGGAAGGCCAGGAGACTATGTGGAAGGGGCCTGAGGCAAACTTATCCTGGGATTTTCATAGCAAAATTTATTTAGAGTGAGTTTGCTTTTGTCTTCCTTTAGGATTCAGAGAATGGGACTTGCCTAAAATCACCCAGTGGGTTTCCATGGCTTTGTTGAGATTTGAACCCTAATATCCAGAGTCCTAGTGAAATGCTACATCATATTTGTTCTCATATAAACAAAACTACTTACAGCTAGAAACATATTAAAAGGTATAATTAAAATAGCATTTGTACTGTTTAGAGAATTAAAACCACTTGAAACTTTAGCATATTATAAAAAAATTCATAGCACACAAATGCTAAAGATTTATTTCAGCCCTGCATGTTTGAGGCTATGCAGTCTTCACTTATCAGAAATGTTGCATTTCTCATGACAAGGACTTTCCATATTCCCTTACAAGTTCATGCCATACATTTGCTTTTACTCTTCCCTTGAATTATTGCAAATGCTGAGATGAAATGTAATTTGATCAAAAGAACTCTGAGGTGAATAATGATTTGCTTCAGCTGCAGCTCATTAGAGCTGATTTCAATTTTTCCCCAAATTATATTACAAGGGTTGTATATCATCTTCTCCCCCTCTCTCTTCCTTGCTGAAATGAGTGCTCAAGTACTGGGAATGAAAGGCTTTCTCTTGCACAATTTATTCTTTCCTCTTGATAGTTTAGTATAGGATGCATCCGGAAACAATATTTTATTTTGAACAGATTGGAATCTGGAATTACAACCTCCACTCGCTAGATTTACCTCTGACTTTTGCCCTGAAGCTGCCTTCTCATCTCAACACAGAAGTATTTTTGCCAATTTGTAAATGTGTAGTTCAGTATATTTCCTTTTAACAGACACCTATCAATCAAAACTAAAATATTCCCCTTCAATAAGTTAACATAATGTTTCTCCTGTACTCCTCAGCCTCTTAAAAATGTTTAAAGGGGAAGGCTGCTTTTCCTGGTTGTTGTTTTATTTTCCAAATCTGATACTTGCCCTCGGCATCGAGGCAATGGAGATCTGCTCTAACAGCTATTTGTATTCCTGCCAGAAGCAATTGTGCTCTTACCAATTGCAGTCAAATGCCACATTTCTTTAGAAAAGAGAAGTAAAACCATTGAGGCTACAGTCACAATTCCAGCTGTTATGTCAATGCTGTGGTGATCTACTTTGGAGTTTAGTCTGAAAATTAAAAGGGCTCTTAACATTGTTCAATATTATTTACAAAATAGATCCAGAACCTTGAACAGCTCCTTTAAAATGCAGAGTGCAACCTAGAAAAGATGTACCTTTACCAGTCTGTTGACATGGAAGCCACCAGCTACCACTACTGGCTTCCATCCCAACAGACATGCCAGAGCTGGACAACTTCCATAGGGCTAGGGGTTAACTTTGTTCCCTTCAACTTTCTCCATGCTCCAACCACACATTCCCTCATACTGCTCCAAAATAACATTGTTTTGATTATTAGAGTCCTTCCCAAAATGGTGACTGGAAGTGACTGCTTTTTAAAGACTTCTAAAAAAATGCTAGGAAGCTCATAAGGAGGCATTCTGTATGTAATTATTATTGCAAAGGGAGTTTCCTGTATAGTCTCCGGGCATAAAACCCAAGCCATTTAAAAGTAAATTGAGGTTGGAATGCTTTAAGGTACTGGAAGGAGGGACTTTAACCATAAAATTAGAGACTAGAGATTTCGTGAAACCTACATATAGCTTGTCCTGACATTGGAGTAAATACTGTAAAATGGAGTCGAAGTATACAGGATTGCAATACGAGTTCTGCCTTAAATCATCCAGAATACCTTGAGCTGAATCACTTCTAGAAAAAAATCCACTATGGTAGCTTTTTTGCAACAAGAAACTCTGCACCTCTAACATATCTTTTGGGGCACTTTGGTGGTATCATTTTTGCAGCTTGGTTTGATCATCAGTGCTGTTCCAACCAAGCTGTAAGATATGCTAGAAGTGGGGAAATCCACTTCTAGGAGAGATCAATTACGCAGTCATATAAATACTATAGACAGAATTATATTATTTAACTTGGTTAGTTTACCTTACTCTCCTTATGCTGGTATATGACCGTTAATCAAGATTTTTGGGTGTTGGGGGGGGCCATAAACTACTGTAAATTCAGTATATGTTGGTAGTCTGTGAACAAATATATAACTTTTGGCTCTTTTAAGTGTTGTAATGTTTTACTTTTGGATGAAAATCCCCTCCATTAGGATGCTTATGAGTCAACTACAGTAGTGGATTTGGATTTTACTCAGATCCTTATAGCAGCGTTCTAAGGCACTGAATTAAATTCATTATCTTCTAACCCCCGAAATAACGAGACAGACAACAGTAGTTGGATCAAATTAGGGCAACTTTTATTTTAAAGTTACCTATTTATGCTTAGCTTGACTAAAACTCAGGTGTCAAGGGAACTATATGTAGCAACGGGAAATTCTCCTGATTCCCCTATCACACCAGAACTTGTCACCTCTCAAGGAAGAACACAATCAAACATCTCAAACAATATTCAACAGAACTCTCAAAGTCTCAGGACCAATGCATCCCCCTTTACCCCCGACCGCAGTCTTGGTAAGTGTATTTGTGCACTGGCCCGTCCCGACTTGAGGAGTGCATGTGAGAATATGGGTCTATGGCTAACCCTAAACTATTTACGCTATCCTATTTATAGAACCACCATCCTGGAAAAAGTCCCAGTAACAATACAGGGTAGGCAAACCCCCCCTTGTATATATATTTTGTCTTTTGTTTCTTTTTTTTTTTTTTTAACATAGAAGGGGAAAAAAATCCTACCCGGCCCCTAAGGCGACCAATATACTGTAACCAGGCGGGAGTGGTGGGTCAACGCCTGGAGCCAGAATGGCGCAGGAGGCTGCCCCAACGTGCTAGGCAGCCTCCGCCCATTCCCTGGAAAGTTCCATACCATGGAACCAATCATCTCCCTTCGTGGGAGAAGCTAACAACCTTTCCCCGCCCACTGCGTAGGCAGGGAAAGGGCATTAATAGGATAAGAACAGGAAACGTATCTGCTTTGCACCTCTCTTCCTCCAAATGTTTCCAACTGACAAAATAGAATGACTGTACATCTCCCAAGCAATTCTAGGAGATTTTCAAACTATTCCTATAGAACAGTGTTTCTCAAACTGTGCTCCTCCAGATATTTTGGACCTCAGCTCCCATAATTCTTAACATCTGGTAATCTGGCTGAGATTTCTGGGAGCTAAAGTCCAAAACACCTGGAGGAGCACAGTTTGAGAAACAATGCTGTAGTATAGAGGATAGTTGTACATTTCCAAGAAAAAGTGATTTGCTCTGTTTTTGGTGCAGCAGAGATGCAGCTGGTGAACATGAAGTTTGATGTATGGTGGATCACAAGATCATGGAAGCAGAGCAGCTTCCTTAAATGCTTGCCATTATCTAAAGGTAGAAGCTGCTAAATAGATCCAGACAGAAATAATTTTTCTACTGAATTTTGTTGCTACTATACATTGAAGTATTTTAAAACTATATTCTGCCCTTAGCAATAGATGATGGCAACATACCACTCTGTCCTAAAGAGAAGGAAAAGGCTGCAGTGTGTATTATAGAGTGACAGCTGCCGTCAGCCACAGCTGCTCTAACTGGCCTTGAAAAACAATTGTTCCATCCGGAGAGGAGTTTGAAGGGTGTATTTACATTTCAAATCTTTTTGCCTGATGTGAAGTGTAAAGAAGGGAGGCGCTGTCGCACACCGGCCAGGAATCAGGGCCCTTTAAATATTCACACAACCACGGCAGGAAATAACAGTCTATTTATTGAAGGAAACAATGTCCAAAAAAATAACAGTAAACATGAAAATAGCCAAGGCAAAAAGCATTCGAGAAAATCCCAGGAAACGTTCCCAAAGCCTCAGGCTAATTAAGTTGTACGGTCTCTGAATATAAATCCACTAAGAAGCAACAGAACTTAAAACTAGGTTAGTCCCCCCCAAAAAGGCAAGCTCAAAGTTCTGTCATGAATTACCAAAGAATCATGAAATCAGGAGTTCGTGGAACTGCTTGCAGTAGAATCGAAAGTTGATCAGGAACTGAATTTCAACCTTTACAGGTCTAATAACAAGATCTCAACATCCTAACATTTTCCTCCCTTTTCCCTGGGAAAGTAACAGCGGCGGCTAGAATCAGCAAGCCAGGTGTCTCAATTCCCACCCACTGGACTCTCAGAAAAACTAAATTCCCTTAACTGCTTTTCCAGAGTTTCATCACTTTGGCCCTGCACTTAAAATTACACAGATCCCTGCACACCACCACAACCCACAACCTCTGAAGCCACAGAAGCCACAGGCCCAACAGGCACCAAAATTTAAATTATATTTCTATCTTTCAGACCCATGCCTCCATCAACACAAAGCCTAATATTTGGCATGCAGATTATGTAAATCATTGTAATATGATAAGGGATTTTAAAACACTTCATGCTAATTAATTAAAATGTTAATGTGTTTGAAGTCTGCAGTACCACATTGCATCACTTGGAGGTAGAACTTCCTAATCAGTTCATAGGTTTGCAGAATATGACATTTGGTACTAAGTGGGAGTACACTGAGGAAAAGAATTATAAGGCTTTACCTTCCTCACAATTGTGAGGCAACAGCTTCTCAAAATCTTGGAGTAAACATGGAGCTCTAGTGGTATATTAAGGTAATGTTAGTCGGTAATGTTAAAAAATATCTGGCAGGCTGGTTGTCTCTGACAACCATCAAAACTGTAAAACCCAGACATCAGAATTTTCGAATGAATATTATGAAAACTCTATGTGATTATCATACGAAAAGAAAGAATTATTTCTACCTGATAAGTTGGGATGAGGGATAGAATAATGAGAAGGAAATATGAAAGGAATGATGTGAGAATAGAAAAGACAAAACCTGGAAAGTAAAATTTGGGTGTTTCCTAACTGGCTGCATTTTCATTCTATTTTTTATTCTAATTTTGTTTTTTCAGCCTATCCATGCTGACTGGTTAGGGTTTCATTTTTGGAGATGTCATCCGGTTTGACCATTTCATTTAAAAAAAACCAAATAAGTAGAAGATATATGAAGCCATTCTTCTGCGATATTGTTCTATGAGAAAAGTGTTTGCCCCTGCCTTTCTGGCACAAGGAAATAGAGAGCAAATACTGTGACCTCAATACATTTACAACTTATGGCAGCTCCAAGGCAAAATTATCGCAGCTTAGTCAAATTTATTCAGAGGAGAGCAGCCACTGCTTTCTTCTGAGACTGAGAGAGCATGATTTGCCCAAAGTCACCCAGTGGGTTTCCTGACTGAGGGGAAATTTGAACCACTACACCATACTGGCTCTCAAGATATTGTGACTAGCAGAATGTTAAAAAAAACCAAGGTGGAGAGAAACATTGAGAGATTGGGGTGAAGCAAAGTGAGAAAAAGAAGGGAAAAGGCAAGGTGTGTAGAGACAACAGGTAAGGATATGTGTCACAAAAGAGGAGAAACAGGTGATAACATAGAATTGGATGTGGAAGTGACAGTGCAAGCATGAAAGAAAGTGTAGAAGGAAGTAGCAGGAAAGGGAGATGAGTTGTATGCATCAAAGTGCATAAAAAGGACATGAGGAACAAACCATAAAACTATCAGGTGAGGTGTCAGAGGAAGTAAGGAAAGAGGGAGAGAGCATTGTAAGGGGTAGTGCACAAGAAGAGAACACTGCACTTTGATGGTGTAAGGTGGGCAGAGGAAGACTGTAGGAGAGGAGTTAATGAATGGTTTAAGTGTCAGAGTGTAAGCAACAAGAAACAGGTGCAGTATAAAGTAAGCTAAGGAGAAGGAAGGAGAAGGAAGAAAGAGAGAATGAGGTAACTCCAAAGAGCTGCAGCTAGGTTGCTCACTGGGGCTGGCTACAGGGAGTGTACAATCCCTCTGTTATAGCAGCTCCATTGGCTGCCAGTCTATTTCTGGCCACAATTGAAAGTGCTGGTTATGACTTTTAAAGCCCTGACAGTTCAGGTTCAGGTTATTTGGCCGACCGTATTAATCTACCCAGGCCCTGAGATCTTCAGGAACATCCCTTTTCTCGATCCCACCTCCATCTCAAGCTCAGTTAGTGGGAATGAGGGAGCAGGCCATTTTTTCAATGGTTGCCCTTCAAGTCTGGAATTCCTTTCTTCCCCGGGAAGCCAGAATGTCCCCTTCCTGCTCTCCTTCCATCAGCAGGCTAAAACCTTATTCAGACAGGGGGTGTTGTAAATTTATCTTTGAATGTGTTTTAATGGATTTTAACTGTGCATTTTTGATACTGTTATGTTTAAATCTGTTTTAGTGCTTGAATATCTGTATATTTTAAATTGTGTGGTAATACTTTTAATGTAAGCCACCTTGAGTCTCCTTTGGAATAAAGCAGGGTATAAATAAACATAATAATAATAATAAGAAGAAGAAGAAGTGAGTGGAACATGTAAGAAACAGAGTGCATACAAGTTGAGGAATAGAGTATGAGGAAAGACAGTGAGCAGTGTGAGTAGAAGAAAGGCAGAAAGGCACTGTGAGAGGGTGAAGTGAGGTAAGAGGAAGGAAGGGAAGCAATCATTTTGTGAGGAAGGTCAGTTGAGTCATAATGCATTTGCAAGATCACATGATAAATTACATGCAGGAGTAAAGATTTGAGTCTCCCAGTTCCAAGTCCTGCACTTGAAACATTGTTCTGTACTTGTCCTCAAAATGAGGTGAAATATAGTAGAAGGGGAAAAGCCAGCAATTAGTGTACTAAATTTGCATAATTAGAATGTAAAACAGAGGATTATGCATAATTAGAATAAACTGAATAAAACAAAAATGATGTGACCTGATAGAAAAAAGCAGAGTATGGCAATACTACAATTTTATAACATTTCTAATATTAGCTGGTCTAATAGCCTATTCTTATATCTGTGACCTGAAATTCACTACATATAACTACAGTGTTCCCTTGCTACTTCGCGGTTCGCTTATTGCAAACTTGCTGTTTCAAAGATTAAAAAAAATTTTAAAATATATATTATGGTATTTTTGTGGTTTTGTGTGGTTTTGCTGCTGCTGCTCTCCAAGGCACTTTCCCTCCTCAGTCCTCCCTCCCTCTCTCCTTGAAGGGCCCTTCCTTTCTTTCACTTTATTTTAAGTTTATAAAGACTTAAAATAGTGTATAACTACTAAAATAGTGTATAAATATTAAAATAGAGCGTCCCTACATCACGGTTTTTCACTTATTGCTGGAGGTCCTGGAACCTAACCCTAGCAATAAGTGAGGGAACACTGTACTTATGACATATACAGTCCATGCATTAACAGTCTATCTGTCTTTCTTTGTATCAGCCTGTATATGAAAGTGAAATAATACAGTAGTACCTTAAATGTGGAGTTCATTTGAAGGACGTTCACTGTTTATAACCCCAAGCTTTGCTTCCATGAATACAAGGACTCATCCAATTTAACCTCAGGCTATATTACTACTGTCACAATATTTTTTTTTTTTAAAAAGGAAAGAAAGCACATATCTGGTCTTTTCAAGTCCTCAGTCTCATTCACCTAGATTCTCTCTTTTGTCAACTTCCATTATATATAGACAGAACACAAATTCTTAAAGACATATCCCATGGTAAACAACAGCAGGAAATTCTTCATGGAGCTTTCTGGTGTCAGTAGGTTTAGTTAATGGGCAGAAGTGATACGGAGAGGCAAGGCTTACAAACATCACATAAATCAGTAGGAAAGTGCAATCTGTTGATCACAATTTCTCCATCCTTTGCCCCTGCTGGGTAATTTTGGGAGCAGGGAAGCCTTTTTTTAATAACAAGAAATGAAACAAAGTTTACTTCAAATTCACATCCGTTTGTAACTAAGAGATTTCATGGGCCTAAAATGGCCAGGGCATTACAAACATCAAGAAATCTCACCATGGTCCTTAGAAAGTATTAGGAACATTTGAGGTAAAATGCGAATTTTTAATGGGTGTGCGTGCTGGTGTGGCAGGCCTCTAAGATCTTCTTGATAAGAACAGGTCTGTCTGTAAGCACTGCTATCAATGTTCTGAGATTTCACATTGTCCTCTTTGCAGAGATATTGGTACCAATACTATTCCTCCTACTCCTGTGCAAGAAAAAAATATTTCCACAGTGCCAATGAAAGCTTCACTCACTACATCCCTACAATGGATTACGTATATATTGCATGTGACACTGTTTTCAGAAATTGTATATATATACACACACACACACACACACACACACACACTGTATATATATAAGACAGAGACTAGCATTCTCAAAATCTTCCAGCCAGAGTCATGACCATGCTAGCTCCAGTATAAATAGCACTGAAGTCGGAAAGAGGAGAAAAAAATTACTCCTCCTTGTCTTTCACTCTATTGAAATGGATATAGATTTGGACACATGCACAGCACTTGCTGTTTTTTAAAAGGAAAATGGAAAAAAATCACACAATGCTACATGCCATACATTAAATATTGCATGTGTTTAGGCCCTGAAGCTATGAGGATTGCTGAGCATTTGAAGATGACACATCTACAGAGACTATGACTGCTAAATGGCAACAACAAGGATGTAAAATATTGTGCATTAGCAATTACATCCATTCTATACAGCTTCTACCACAGTTAGTACCTCTAAAGCATTATAGGATATTAAATTGTAAGATATTCATCAGTCTATTTTCGCAAACCATTTGGAAATTTGTGCAAGCACAGAGCAGCTTTCTAGATCTAAGTGCATTATTTCATGATGAAAGCTTCTCCCCTATCCATCTACATTACTAGATACAACACTGCATTTTTTCCATTCTGTGGTCTGGGCACTAAAACATAACACTTAAAGTAACAAGATGCCATAGAAATGTTTCTCCCGTGCTTACAGAAGAGAAACTGCTAGGCATAGTTTGGAAGGCTCTCCTGCCAATGTTGTTCTTCCACAGAAAAGTTAAATCTGCAATAGTCTTCCGCTTACTATTGAAATATGTGTGTGCATTGCTTAACATGTCTGAAAATTAACTGGCCACCAAACTGTAGTAATGTGGGGTCAAAGGAGACATGAGTGGATAAGGGCAAGAAAATTTAAGATTACTTTGGAGAAGATAGAAGTCTTATGATCACTTGAAAAGCAAATCAGGAGATAGAATTAAAATTTCTCTGAAATTTCAGTTGTATTTTCTGTGTATTTCTGGATTCAGTCCTAGCCTAGAAATATAGGTTTCAATGTTGGCCAGGAGTACATCTGCCGTCAAGACTAGAGCTACAGCTGTGCCCATCCCTAGAAATGTCAGATGTGGCCAGAGGAACAAATCTAATTTGAACTACTTTAGTGTAGTCTATATAGAATTGCCTTAAATGTAAAAAGGGACTGTGTAGAGAATGCTGCAGGAATTATTTGTTCTCATGTGTGAAGAGACAGAAATGGCAAATTCACATCCCTATGCATACACAGTGGAACATCTCCTACTGGTGTTTGTGGGTGGTATGGAAAGGTGGTGGATGATGCAAAATATGACATTTCCATTACACTTGTGGCCATTAAATAAATTCTTTATTGTGTTGAACTCTCTCCAAAAAATTCAACAAAAAGTAACATACTTTTTTCTTAGAAGTGTCAATAAGAATAATTTATTTTCTTTTAAAAAATATCCAAATGAAATATTTGTTCTAAAACATTTTGCCATTTTGTTTTGAAAGACAAGGGCTAAGGACCAAAATACGGTCGGCATTCTCTTTAATGATATATGTGGGTGGATTTCAGCATTATGCCTTCTGCTGTGTCCTGTTAGCCAATATGGAGATTACTATTCTCTTCTTCTCTCCATACTAATAACCACAACCCCAAACTGGTTATAAAGGACAGTATCTGCTATAGCATTTCATGCCTGGTAAACAGTATGTGTATAAGATAGAAAGGAATCAAAGAAGCATCTGGTGTGTCCCTAAAGACAGATGAGAAATGATTGTATCATCTGCTGAGATCTCCAGAGGATATAATTACTTTATGTCTGACGAGGAGGATTTCTCTGATTCTAGTAATCAGCAGGAACTGATGCATGGTCAATTATAATGTAGTTCTGCCGAATCACTACACTATCTTGGATCATACATGACTGTGATGTATATTTGTTGCTGAACACACATCACTGAAGTTATGATATGCAGCTTTTGTTTTGAAAACCCCCTTGTGATGGGCACTGATCAGGACTGGGATGCCTGTTTATGAAAAAGCAGTGTTAAATCATTCTTCCCATACAGTTCCTGTATCAAAAATCCCTCTTGGTTCCTATTTGGTTTTAGTTGTAAGTTCACAAAGGAGTCATGAGTGAGGTATGGTTCTTATATGGAGCACAGAAAGGGCAAATGGAATATTTTTTCACTCCCATTTCGCATCCTCCTGATCTTGATCCCCACCTGCCAGTAGCTATTAGTCTTATAGAAAGAGATACACAACTCTATTGGAACACACGTTGTCTTGTGCTAAGGTTTTCAGCTTTTGCAGAAAGCAATTTGCAAAAATAACAAAGCAGTAAAGGTTACACAATTCATCTGTGTGATAATTTCTTGGATCCTTTTCATAATGTATCAGCCTGCTTTGGCTTTCAGTAACCATAGTAACTTCAAATGAAGTAGCTGTTTAGTGCATTTTCACTTTCAACTTTAGATTGTGTACTGTATTTTGATAAAATAGGTCTCTGAAGATACATCTCCATGAGGTGCTGAAAGTATACTTTTCAAGGTGCATATGTCTATTATGTTGGTAAGATGGCAATTGAAGAATTGCATTAAAAGTAGTTTTATTCCACCATTTCAAGGTTCAGAAATAGTATTTTAATAAGCATGACGAGTCCTCATCCTCAATGTTTGGTTGGTTTTTTTAGAGAGAGAGAGAGAGAAAGGAGAAACAAAGATTGTTGACATGAAATTGTGTAAGTTGGGGAATAAAGGGCATAGATTCAGTACCATCTACATTGTAGAATTAATGCAATTTGACACCACATTTATTATGAAGTTTCAATGCTATGGAATCATGGGAGTCTTTCACTTAAAGTGTTGGTGCCTCGCCAAACAGCAACTCCCATGATTCCATGGCAACAAGCCATTGCAGTTAAAGTGATGGCCAACTGAATTATTTCTATAGTTTAGATGCGCTCATGATTGTTCTTAAGGTGCCTGAGCTGATTTTATTATAGGAAATGTGTGCTCTAAATCAGGGCTGTCCAACTTCTACCGGACCTGTGGCCGGAATTCCGGTTACTGATGACCTGGGGGGCCGAAGGGTCTGCCTCCGCCCCCGGCTCCGCCCCTCCCTGGCTCCACCCCTGCCCCGCCCCCAGCTCTACCCCCTCCCCGGCTTCGCCCCCTCCCCGCCTTGGAGGCATCTGTGGAGGACACCGGGGCTTTGACTTGGAGATAGAGATGAACACCAAAATCCCAGTCTCAAGTCCCAGTCCCTGCTTTGAACTGGATTATATTGCAGTGTGGACTCAGGGCCCTTCACACAGCCATATAACTCAGAATATCCAGGCAGGAAACCCCACAAAACCTGCTTTGAACTGGATTATATTGCAGTGTGAACTCAGGGCCCTTCCACACAGCCATATAACCCAGAATACCTGCTTTGAACTGGATTATCGGAGTCCACACTCATATAATCTGGTTTAAAGCAAATAACATGGAATTTTATTCAGATGTGTGGAAAGGAAGTCAAATAAGAAGCCAAGGCCCTTCCACACAGGCCTATAATCCTGAATGATAAGGCATAATATTCATTCTGCCTCTGCTAATAATAATAATAATAACAACAACAGGTTCCTGGAGTAGGAGACCTCCATGGGCCATCCAGGGCCATCCAGTCCAATCTCCTTCTGCCATAAGGGGAAAATACAGTCAAAGCATTTCTCACAGATGACCATTCAGCCTCTGAGGATGATGATAATAATAATAATAATAATTACAATGGGTTCCTAGAATAGGAGACCTCCAAGGGCCATCCAGTCCAATCTCCTTCTGCTATAAGGGGGAAACACAATCAAAGCATTCCTCACAGATGACCATTCAGCCTCTGATGATGATGATGATAATGATAATAATAATAATAATTACAATGGGTTCCTAGAATAGGAGACCTCCAAGGGCCATCCAGTCCAATCTCTGCTATAAGGGGAAAACAGAATCAAAGCATTCCTCACAGATGGCCATTCAGCCTCTGATGATGATGATGATGATAATAATAATATTAATTACAATGGGTTCCTAGAATAGGAGACCTCCAAGGGCCATCCAGTCCTACCTCCTTCTGCCATAAGGGGAAAACACAATCAAAGCATTCCTCAGCCATGTTGAATCAAACTTGGCAGACTAAACTCTTATGAGAGCAACAGAAAGTACTGAACCTTGAGTTTGGGAGTTGTAGTTCTCCTCCATCCAGAGAGCACTGTGGACTCAAATAATGATGGATCAGGACCAAACTTGGTGCGAATCCTCAGAAGAGGAGGAAGCCGGAAAGGGAATGGATGAGCACCCCCCCGCACGCGCTCCGAACTTGGCCCCGCCCCTTTTTCGCTCTGGCCACATCCCCTCTCGCTCGGTGCACTCTTTCTCCTTCCCGCTTTCTTTCAGGTGGTGGAAGGGGGAAAGAATGAAAGGGGGAAAGAGAGAGAGAAGGAGGGAGGGAGAGGGGGAAAGGGAAGTAGGAGGAGGAGGAAGGGAGCCTGCTCCTCCTCCCTGCCCCGCCCCGCCCCTCACCCCCCCCCCCGCCATGAAAAAATAAATAAAAAATATTCAAAAAAATATTCAGAAAAATATTTAAATTTTTTTTAAAAAAATCTTAAAAAGCAGATTTCTTGCAGGAGGGTAGGGGGCTGTGGGGAAGGGGTTGGGGTCCGTATACGGCCTGCGGGCTGCCAGTTGGACAGCTCTCAATAATAATGACTTCCTTGTGAATAAGAATTTTTGAAGCTGCATGAAATGATCAGTGTAGTTGGGGCCTGAGGGTGTGATGAGACAGAGAGAAAATCCTCTCCAAATGAGCATTATAACAGCTGCAAGTGGTGCAATCATGAGTTGAAATGGTATAGGATCCTTCACAGTGAAACTGATGATTTACCTCATATGCATACAGGTCCTGCTTTTTAGTTCTATGGAACCAACAAAAGTTTTAAAATGATTCTTTCCATAGCTAGAAAATCTTCTAAAATCATAGTATGCAAACAGTATTCTCAATTTGGGACTTATTTCATGCAAGTTTTGCATGTGGTTTTCCATTTAAAACACAATTTCTATACATAATTTAGTATAATTATGTTTAGTACTTTTTGTGTAAAAACACTAATTTCTGCAGAGAAAATATTGTTTTGTAGGAAAATAAAATATTAATGAATGAATATTGAATAAGTCCCCCAGAGCACCATTTTCTGCACAGAAACAAAATTTTCCATGCAGTAATAATATTTTTTCATATAAAATACTGGTTTTGTGCACAAAATAAAATTTTGTACACAATAAGGGGTGAACTGGAAAGATTCCCATCAGTGTAGAAATCCTGAATAGGGGTTTCTCAACACTTGAAACTTATTTTTCTCAAACTTTTAAAATATTCTCAAATATTCTTTCCACACTCATCCAATACCCCTCTAGCATAGGGTATTCTTTGAGATTGCTTGTGCTACCATTGGTAATCTTCCACAGTATTTGGTTTTGAGGAAGAGTGCCTCAAATGTTGGTACTTTGGCCAATCCAATAATATGAGAAGATATGCTGACCACATTGTATAGTGTGGTTGCCACTTTTTGAGATAAGAATAAGGGACATTTACCTAAAAATACAGAATTTTTAAACAAAAATAAGGGACACTTCATAAAAACTTGAAAATTAAATTGATGATTTTCAAGTTGTTATGAAGTGTCCCTTATTTTTGCGAAAAAAATCCTGTATTTTTAGGTTAATGCCCCTTACTCTTATCTCAAAAAGTGGCAACCCTATTGTATAGCCAGGATTGTTTTCTCTAGTGCCCATTGGATATCTGCCTTCTTCTTAGAAGAAAACCCGGAGCTTAACAGTGACAAAGAGAAATGGCAGTATTCCTATCACCTTAGATAACAAGATAATTTAAGTGGCCACATGATGAGATGATTTACATGTCCCTTCCAACTGCATTGTTCTGTCACCTGGGTGGGACTTTAGAGCCTGAAACATAATCTGTGCAAGATAGAGTTTATTTTGATATACCAAATTAAATTTCAGCATACTTTGAACCTTAAAAGGGGGTGGGAGTAAATTGCTGAGAAACATAATGAGGTGGAAAGGTTTGTATTCTATTGTGATACTTTTCACAGTTAAGCTCTTATCTCAAAGGCATTGTAATACAAAAGAACCTATAAATCAATGGTTTGCCACTGACTTGAATGGGATATAGATTGCTATCATAAAGTTGCTATTTATGTGGTTTAACAGTGTAACACATCTGAAGTTTCAATAGAAAATATATATTAAAGCTAAGATAAAGGCTGCATCTTGTTTTAGTATATCTACTTGTTATCCAGTTTAATAGATGAAATAGCCTTAATACTGTATATTTCTGTAAGAAAAATGCAGACTGTACTCCACCCCTCCCCCAACAAATATTATGGCATATATCTACATTTCTATTTTCTATAGAATATAATCATGCCTATCTAATTCAGTTCATTTGTTGGCAACATTATTGAATATGTGGTAAAGTTGGTTCTGTTTTTAATTTTCACAGATTAAAGAACATCTTGCAAAAGGGCAGAGGACTTTGGCTGGTGAAGGAATGTCCCAGGTGACAAAGACCCTTCTGGATTTAACACAGAGGAAGAACTTCTATGCAGGGGATCTCTTGGTTTCAGTGGAAATTCTCAGAAATGTTACAGATACATTTAAAAGAGCAAGTTACATCCCTGCATCTGATGGTGTCCAGGTATGTAAAACTATAGTAAGAAAATGGGAGCCAGCATGGAATTGGGGCTTGAGCATTGGATTAATGCACTGAATCTACATTAACTCCTAGAAAACCACTAACTGTCCTTGGGCAAGTCACACATTTTCAGCCCCAGAAGAAGGAGAGGTCAACCCCCACCCCGCCCCCATCCAGAAAACCTCTTTTACAATGTTCACACCATTTTGAGTTATTCAGAATACAAACAGCAGAGACATCTTAATGGGAAATATCCTCTATATTGGATGATGAGGTCTTAAAAGTCCATTTTGTGAGCCACAAAGAGAACATTCTGCTATACTGCAGCAAATGAATGCTGCTAATAAATAAGTAAATACATGCATTTGGAAGTATCATCAGAGACTATCTGCTTATAAGTGCACTGTCTTTAGTCTTATGCAGGGAAGAAGTTCTTCCATGACTCCGTTATTTCAAGAATACTGTCTCCTTCCCTCACATAATTCAGTTAAAAACCCTCATGATCAAGCTTGTGAGACTTTTAGCAAAATGTTCCTGCCAACTGGTATGAGGTACCATCATCATAGGCAATCTCTCGATTGTCTTCCAGAAAAAGAGTCTTGGTGATAGGTCCTTAGCCTGTAAGTAACTGAGGAAATCTATTCTGGATCCACGTGGTCTTTCGCAGTTAAGAAATACATTTCCAGATGGAAGGCCGTGCTGATAAGGGTTTGCTTGATGCACTTTACTCTTTGCATTTCCCCCCTTTGGTCCTCTATTTGTGCCTCCTCCAAATCCATAGCACTCTTGGTAAAAGTTGACACCTAGTTAGAACACTCAAGTGCCAAAGCTTCCCAGTTCTTGATGTTTATTCCGCATTTTTAAAAATGTTTCCTTTAAGATCATCTCTTCAAATCTCTTTTGTTTTCCACCCACATTCTGTTTTTCATTCTTGAACTAAAAATAAAGTAATTGCTTTCAGAGACAGTGATCGGGCATTTAAACAACATGGCTTGTGCAGCAAAATTGATGGCAGAGGATCATCATTTCAATGCTGGTGGTCTTTGATTTTTCCACAACACTGATGTTTGTTCACCTACCTTCCCAAGAGATGTGTATGATTTTTCAGAGGCAAGGCTGATGGAATCTTTCCAGAAGTTGAGAGTGATGTTTGTATACAGTCCATGTTTCACAAGCATACAACACAGTTAATAATAATAATAATAATAAACTTTATTTATAAGTCGCTCCCCTCTCCCCAAAGGGGACTCGGAGCGGCTTACATGGGGCCGTGCCCGAACCACAAATCACAGAATACAAAATACAAAATATCAGACATAAAAACAATAAACACAATAAAAACAATAAACGCAGTAAAATGGATACATCTAACTCCAACTCAATGACAAATGAATCTTAAACATATAAAGTGTTTAAAAACTGGGGGGGGGGTAAATGGAGTAGAGGCAAGTTGGAAGTACAATAGCATTATAAACAAGCATTTTGACATTCCTATGAATGTCCTGATCCTCAAATACTCGCTGTTTCATTTCAGAAAATGCTGCACTCGCAAAACTCAGATGGTGTTGTATTTTGGTGTCAATGTCTGCTTTTGTGGAGAGGTGACTGCCTAGGTAGTGAAAATAGACCACATTTTTAGCAATACACCATTAAGCTTTATTTCTGGCATTGCAGAGGGATTTGTTGGTGCCTTCTTTTAGAACTCTTTGGTTTTCACAATGTTCAGTGAGAGGCAAAGCATTTCCTATGCTTCTGTGAAGGTCTTTGAAGTGGCTTGCAAGTCTTTCTCTGAATGAGCACATACTACATTATCATCAGAATACTGGAATTCTATAACAGAAGTTGTTGTGACTTTACTTTTGGCTTTCAGCCTACTGAGGTTAAACCATTTGCTATCTGTCCAACAAGTTATTTCCACACCGGTGGGAAGCTTCCCATCAACAAGGTGTAGAATCATAGCTATAAAGAAGGTTGAGGCAATAACGCATCCCCATTTGACACTTTATCCCACCTTAAATAGGTCACATTGGGAGTTGCTGCTGTTCAAGACTGTTGTCATCATAGAGGAGCCACAGGATATTCAAAAATGTATCAGGACATCCAATTTTCAGGAGGATAGTCCAGAGAGTATTACAATTCATGGTGTCGAAGGCCTTTGCAAGGTCGATGAATGCCATATACAGGAGTTGATTTTTCCCTACATTTTTCTTGGTACAACCCACTTGTCAGAGGTCAATCTTCATGAAATTGCTGGCCATAGTCCAAGAAGAAAAACAATTCCTATCATCACCATCAGTGGATCAAATTGCTCATCTCCACTGTTCTTCTCTCACTTACTAGGGTGTGTCTTTCATTTGAGAGGAGAGACAAAATGACAACCACCTTCTCAGCAGATGCCCTGTCCCCCTGGGACTGGTCAGGAAAAAAGATCTGGGTCTGTGCACTAAAGAACAAGAGAACACTAATGAGCACACAAGCAAATCCCATTCAGATCACACAATCTGCCTTAACCCTACAGACAGAGGCTCACAAATCCAAATAGACCAATACAAAAGTAATGAATTGACAAGTAAGCCTTTCCCAACTCACACAAATTAACTGTTTTACCCAAACAGATACAACAGCCTTAACTCAACAAACTCTCTGAAAAAGACTTTAAGATGCTAGGGAGGTTTACCCCAACTGATACAAGCTCTATTAGAGATACTGTTTGTTCACTTGTGCTGATAGTTATCTAGAACTCACCATTCGGCAAATTCTATGTAATTTACTCTCTGTTTGTGCCCCAAGTTATCCTTAAGAATATAAAGAAAAGTTGTGCATAATGTAAATGAGGATTTTTTTTAAAGATTCGGAGTGTATACCCAAATTGATAAAGGAACTGAATGCAAATTTCATCAAAGGGAAATGACAGAATCCATGTTAGATTATGCATTTTGCTGATGCTCATCCAATTTCTGCCAGCATCTCCTCCAGTGAAGCACTACACAGAATTTCCATGGCTATCAAAGACCAGAGGTTGGAAAAGAGAAATGTTCCATAAAAAAGGAAAGGCACAGCCATAGAAGGCAGTAAATTACCCCAGAGAAAAGATGCAATTAGACTAGTATTTGCACTGAATTTTAGTTCCTTTATTTCACATGAATTCAGTTCTTTAAGCTGATAGTTGTGCATGAATAATGTAAAATGTTCTGTGCATCATGCATGCAGCTCTTCTGAAAAGTTATGAATAGTTGCCAGCTTCAGTGAAAATTTTGAATCTTGAAGTTGTTTCTTAGCATTTGGGAAGTAGCTTCTTGAAGGAAAAATACACACCCCTCATCTGTAAAGTCCCCATCTGTTTTGCAAGCATGTGTTAGCTTTTGGATTGGATTTCAAAAGCACAGAAGTGGGAGGGAAGTCATGGCTCCAATTAGTTTAAAATTGATGTCTTTGCAGTAACCAAGTTCTTTTTTCTAAACTATATGGTGAATGGTTATTGGGGCTAGAGATATTACAGTGCATCATCATTCACAGGTATTTAACAACAAAACGACACTCTTTAACTGGCATATTTGCCTCCAAGAGAAGCATCACCAACGTAATTACTTGTTTAATAAGGGTGAACTAAAAGATAGCTGCTTGTACATCCCAAATCCACTGTCTAAACAAATGTGCTGATTCAGAAAGTCTTTGTATCAGGCAGTTAGACTACAACAAAAGCAAACATAACAATGACAACATCATTAATTCCAGACTGTATATTCTAGGCACTTCTATCTGATAAAGCCACCTCCTAATTAGTGCTAAAGAACAAAGAACAAAGACTGCTTTAATCAAATCCAAAGTAGTTCTTTTCATCTTTTAACAGATGCCACACAAGCCCAAAAGACACATTAGGAGAATCTACCCTAGGAGAGGAAATTTTCCTGAGAAATAGTTAGAAATCCAGTTATGTGTTGATTTAATTTATCAAAACAAACACTTGATTCAGATCAGAATGTGTACCTGTCTCTTAGGACAATAAATGCTTTAACACAAAATACAGTAATCTCACTCTAATGGGTGTATATGATGAAAGGGATGCACACAAATTAGGAAACTATAACTCAGGGCTTTTCCACATGAGGCTGGGAAATCGCTATAATAGCAGGATAATAATGTGTTTGACAGGGAGTTATCAGACATCATGACTGTCATGTAGCTAGTTCACATCTCAATTGTTCTCGGAGTACACTTTTTCATTGATCAAAAAACACCAATATTGATATTTTTCCACCTTTGCCTTTGGTGTGATAGATCTTGTTCTTTGCAGTTCCGATACCAACAGTGACATGGCATGAGAGGGCATGAATTCCTTCTCTCCCCCTGCCTTTCCTCTCCCCCTTGCTATTTCCAAACAGGCTGGGGTTGCTTTTTTCCTTTTCCATATCTTTTACAGTATTGAATGGGAAAGAAATACTATTTTAAGTATATTTATTTTCTCTCTATGTATGAGAGAGTTTTAGCTAGGCAGCAGTATGGGCTGAGGGGAAGCGGGAAGAGATGCAGGCTCTCAGAGAAGGAGATGGCAGTGGAGGAGGAGGAAGGAGGGTGGCCTTTTTGGTTCACTTCATTCAGCACTTTTCACAGCATGACATCAGCAAGTAAGAAGGCACCCACAGCTAAAATCTCTGACTGGACTGTTTCATGCTATTCATCCAAGCATGCCCATCAAGCCTGGACACACTGTGCCACTATTCTCTTCAGCCTAACCAAAATGCACCTTGCAGAAAAGACAATAAATATGCTTAAAATGGAATCCCTCTGTGTTCAATAATTCAATATAGAAGTCTCAACAGTCTCCAGGAAAAATAAAAGTATTAATAATGCCTCTCTTGCCTTGCCCATAATTGCCTCAGCCAAACAAATGTTACCCTCTCTCTTAAAGGTAAAAATGTACCCTTTTCAAACAATTTGAACAGCATTGAAATTGTTTTTATCATTTTTCTGTAATTGCACATCACAACTAAAATATGCATTTATTGGATAGGCTATACACAGGGAGAAAGGCGGGGTTAGCTAAGCAGTGCATATGAAAGAGGGCAGGGCTGTGGATCATCTAAGCAGCATATTGGTGAGAATGCTGAGCAGTGTGAGGTTATTTTCAAACTGATATGTAAATATTTGCTTCAATAACATGATTCTTCTTTGTGGTGTTCGGTGAAATGTGCACATATGGTAATAATAGCACATTTCACAGATCACCACCCAAAGAAACATTGTTACAGGTAAGCAACCAATCCATCCTGCAATACCACAGGCTCATATGATAAAGCTCTCAGAATCTATAAGTAGATGATTCTTTGTTTTGCCTGGGTTTTATGCAGCAGCCATTACTGATCTGAACTTTAAATTACTGCATTTTTCAGATCCTTCAGAACATTTTGGAAGATACATTTCTTTGATTTTTCAATTCTATCTTTATTCAGAATGATTGTTCTTAATCTATATCAGCCTACATCTCTGATGTTCCTTAGAAAACATATAACCTTCTCAGTAAAAGAAATTCTATTTTTACTTATTGTGGGCCAATATTTGTGTATCACTACCGACTGCTTAAGTAAGATTTGATTTTGCACATTTCTTACCCTGAGCTCGTTAACTTCTGACTGCAGTTTTTCACAAACTTTCAGCAATAATGTTTCTGATTAACACCAGATCTGAATCTATAGATTGAATTAGTTTTTCACTGTTATCTCTGCAAAAGGGCACTGGATCTCAATGTAAAATCTTTGATCTATACTTACTGCCAGCCTATCATTTAAGTAGTTTAAATTGATGCTGCTGTTCTATCACGAATATCTCCATGCATTTATACTTTCATACCTCCCAAACTAGAGGCACTTTTTAAAAAACAGAAGAAGCAGATGTTACTGTAATTTGACTTAGGATGTAAGATGGTTCTATCTTTTGCTGCCAAGCTTCATTTATGATTATGGAGAAGAGAAAGCTGTAGATTAAAATCAACTATGTTGTTCAATTATGTTTTTGACTCTCATCCATTTTACAACAAATTTGGACATGAAGAATGTTAGCAGAAATTTGTACGTGAAGATATTGGCTGGGATTCTACATTAGACTAGATGAGTATAAAACTTCTCCAAACCAACTTCCATCTCACCCTGCCTATCCAAGATTACATGGTTATTTGTTGGCTGTAAGACCAATCAAGTTCCAACTGTATTTTTATAGATGGATGCACAAAGAAGGTATCTTCTTCATGTCCCTCTGGAACTTCAGGAAATTTTCAAGATGTTTAGGAAGATAATAATTTATTTGGACTTTAGACTGCAGAAATGTAGCTGAACAGTATCTGGGCATCCTTTCCCTGGCCAATGATAAGCTCTGGTGACATGCTCAAGTAGCAGAGAAATAGGTTATGTGTACATTAGGATCAATGTGCAAAGAAGGTACTAGACCTATCCTTATGCAATGACCTTCAAAGTACATACCCTTGTATAATAGGAGTTTACAGCATAGTCACTTGGATTGTAGGGTTCCATGAGTGGAATTGCAGCCAGAGGACACTACCATCCTTAGAAGGAGAGAAGCAATTTATTTCTTTTCACCTCTGAAGTTTTATATCCTTTTCAGAAATGTACTTTAGAAGTTTGAGAGAGCTTCCTAGTATGACTGGAGGATGACATGTGTGGCTTCAGATTTATTCTGCTTTTCCATTAGCGGGTGTGTCTGTTAGATCAAAAGTGTTTTCATTTGAGGATGAGAAATGCAGGATCAGAGTCAGATTTATAGTTACCCCAAGTAGTTTCAGTAATCTTAAATATATTTTAATAGAGGCATTATATATTGAGCAAGCTTTAAGTGGGTTTCAACAAAAGCCTCCAACATTTTGAGGGCATTACCACAGAAGGCTCTAAAGGCTCTATTATTGCAAAACCATCTCAGGTTGGAGTTAGAGCACCCCAGGATGGCCCCTCTTCATATCACACCAATCACTTCTCCAAGTACTTGAAGAAACCAGCAAGTGCTTTTAGCTTGCTGCTGCTGCTGGCCTTTGCTTCCTCCCAATCTATGCATTACCCATTCATCCATTGTCACTCTTTTATTATTAGGAGAATTTTGCAACCCATATATTCAAAATCTCATGAGACTGAAGCTTTGTGATTAAATATCTCTGCAAGTTCCCAAACACTATCCTTTTACACACATTAAATGTAATAAAAAGGAATACTAGCCCTTCCCTGTTTTGTATATTATGCATGGGAGAGGGCTACTTCTTAGTGTGCAGGCTGCTGGTTTGCAGTATCTGTCTGTGTTGCAGAATGAATGATTTCAATTAATAAAATAGGAAATATAATGTTTTGCCATTACAAGTCTTTCCCTGGCATGTGTATTCTGCAAGGAAAAGAGCTATTTCTCATTGCCAAACCAGCCCAGGCTGCAGCAGTCTGGTTCCAACATTTGCAAAAGAACAAAGTAACAAATAGTACAGAAATACCAAATCAAGAGGGGCAATTCCTATAAATGCCTGGAATGAACTTTGAAATTGGACAGTTAATTTTTTAAAGGAAAAGAATAGAGGATGAGAGGATAGTTATGGCTTTGCAGCCAGAGGCCATCTTGTTCTGCTCACCAGAAGTGAAATGACTAGCACTATGGTCATGAGAAGCAGTTCAAAGTAAATAACCCCAACATAGCCACAATTATCACAGTCCTTAAACCCATTGCTGAAACACTTTCAGATTTACTACATATCTGAAAACACTTGGAATACAGATTCAAAGTGATTTTAGCTGCCTATTAAAAGGGCTTTCCCAGTTTTCTTGAAAAGTACTAGCTGTAGGTGAGTTGCACACGAGTTTGGAATAAATATAAAATGATGTCATGCAATAATAAATGTTTTTGGTCATGGTTGCATCTCATGTTATGAGCCTTGTATAATAATGTCCCAAGAAAAGTGCATTTTCATTTATTCATTATTATATAGAATCACTCACCCCTTTCATTCTATACAAACAATTAAAGTAGAGCAAATGCCAAACAAATACACAGATAATGACAAAGACTATTTTTAGACTCAAATCTTTAAAAAGAACAACCAGGTCAAGACTACATGTTGTTTACCTATCCATTTTCTCCTTCCATAATGTACTCTCTGGGTGGTATTTAGCATCACTGTGATTCATCTGCAATTGTTATCCATATAAAGGCAAGACTATTTGAAAAAGTGAAGGTAAGAACACAAACAAAGGCATACTCATATTGGGCGGGGGGGGGGGGGGGAGAAGAGGAAGGGATATGACCAGAATCTTAATGTGTAGTTTTTTCTGGCAGATCTCCTTCCATTAGTAGAAAGAGGCGTGGGGCCAATATCTGTAGGCAGTAAACCTGCTCCCAGTTTTTTTTTACTCCAATTTTGCAATGAGCTAATTCAGAGGTTGGATCTGTTTGTGAGATTAGATTCAGCCTCTTAGAAAGCTCTTTTAAAGTTTAGACTAAAGCCTGTAGTTGAATTTACAGTTCCACTAATGTGTAAGCTATTCAGTTTCCTACTACATCCTGCCACACAAACACAAAACATCCTACAGAGGACAAGGCAACACTTCAGAACCAGTTTTAGAGTGGCATAGAAGATTGCACCAGATTGAGCATAAACTTTTTGACATGCTGGCATCAATAAGCATGCTTTTCATAGGTCTACATTGTGTCTTTCCCCAACTTATTTATTTATGTATTTCTACCATTTCTACCCCGCTTCTTCTCAACCCCCGAGGGGGGACTCAGAGTGGCCTAACAATGGCAACAATTTGATGCCAACACAGCATACATATAATAAAAACCAAAAACAGTTAAAATTAAATACATTAAATTACAGCTGGCATTAAAATTTGTTAAAATACAATTAACATTAAAATACATCATACATATTCACATCAGTTAAAGCAGTATTCCGTCCATAATTGAAGCATTGGGTCTTGTCCACCAGTTTGCCATTTCAATCCAATCTAAAGTGCCGTATCGTGCTAATATGCAAATGCTTGTTCCCATAACCAGGATTTCACTTTTTTCCTGAATGCCAGGAGGGATGGAGTTGATCGTATATCCATAGGGAGTGCATTCCACATTCCATTTACAGAGATCCCTGCATGAATCTCCAGCTTTTCCTCAAATGTTTGTCAAACTATCTCTATAACCATTTGCCAAATTCAAATGTGTTTTAGCACATTTATATCCACATTAATATAAGAAAGTTTTAAAATCAGACAGCACCCAAAATGCACGCACTCCTGCATTTTTACATGGGGCATCCAAACAACACACCACATAAAATTGTATTCATTTGGGACAAAACAGGAAAATCCTGCTTTGTCATGAAGTAATTTGACAGCTAGAAAGACCCGGGATCGCTTTGTATGATTTCCGGTGCCCATCTGCACAGCTGTATTGGGTTTTTTGGGCTCCTTTGACACAACAAACCCAAGACAGTCCCCACCCTCTCCAAAACCTCTTTAAAAGCCTTTAAAAATAACTAACCCAGCCGCCATTCTCCCTTCTCTGGAGCTCTCCTGCTGTATAGCAATGATGTGCCAGGAGAAGGGGGGGGGGGGAGGAAAACTGCTCTTGCCCCTCTTCTCCTGGCACATCATTTCTATGCACCAGGGGAACTATGGAGAAGGGGAAATGGTTACCGGGTAAGTTATTTTCTTTTTTAAGGCTTTTCTGGAGAGTTTTGTTTTGTGTCTGGGTGCCCTATCAGAAAGTCTGGCAGGGCATCTGCACACCCCCCCCTCCAGGAAAGCATGGGGTTTCTGAAACATGTGCAGACTCCAATACAAGCCCAATCAAGTTTCTTAAACCCGATTGTGCTCGCATTAAAGCCCTGTGTGGAACCAACACCTTAAGTGTGGATGACACTACATAATTCTGCCCCAGATAGTTTTGGCAGAATCATATTCTCTAATTCATTTTTAAACTGAACTAGATTTGTAAGAATTAAAAAATAAGGATTGGCACCTTAACAAATAGTAGGATTCTAGAAGGTCATGTATTATAATGGTATCATTGCTATGTGACACTATTACAGCCCAGTTTTAGGCAGAAAGGCCTGGTGTGGCACTATCTTAGTTATACGGGTTGAGCATCCTTTATACAGAATGCTGAAATTCTAAAAAAAACAATCAAACCAACACTGTTGACATGCGTGGCCAATATAGTAACACTTTTCCTTTCTGAAGTTTCAGAACATAAAGATACACCAATCCTTTTACTCCATCTACAGTGGCAGTCAGGGGCGGATGGCTCCTCAAGGACAACACTGGCATTCCCCCCTCTCTGTAGAAAAGTCCTCAATTTATTTATGGGTTATATCAAAATTCATAATTTTGGCCCTCAAACCTGTACTCAACTTATTCGTGAGGTCAACTTGGACACGGGAATATATAGCATATATATAGCATATACTTTCAGTGGTGCTTGGAAGTGAAAAATTATAGAAATTGAGTTATCTCCCTTGGGAAGGAGAGAGAACTATTTTAGATTACGTTCCTTTACCATTTGTTTTCATGATCTGTTCTATAATTGGATATATATAATTGCCATTCTATAGAATATTAGAAGAATGTATTATGTATTTGCTGGCATAGATATTAGAATTCTGATTCATCATTTCTCACAAGCTGCTGGATGGCTTCTCCACTATGTTCACTGAACATTAGATAGGTCATCCCCCATTTCTTTTCATTTTCTAATTAGTCAATGTACTAAGCTTTCTCTATTTACATTCATAACTTTTCTAATTAAATATTTTCTCCATGGTGCCACCTAAATGCATGCCAACAGCCTTGGAAAAGAGATTGATTGATTGATTGATTTACTGCATTTGTATACCACCTTTCTTAGTCCATAGGAGACTGAAGGCGGTTAACAGGGTAAAATTCAATGCTTACAATATCATAAATACAATTAAAAACATAACATTTTATAAAAAACTAAACAAATCAATAAAATACAAATTCATAGAGTCTCCTTGTTAAAAACGTTTGGTCTCATTGTCTAGTTGTTCCATTTTCTGATGTCAGTAACTCTGCATTTGGAAACACTTGTTCAAAAAGCCATGTCTTGTTAAAAGGGAGGTGACTGATCTAATATCAGGAGGGTATTCCATAGCTGGGGGGCCACCACCGAGAAGGCCCTGTCTCTTGTCTCTGCCAAACGTACTTGTGGCAAAGGCGGTAACAAGAGCAGGGCCTCCCCAGATGATCTTAAGGTCCTAGATGGTTCAGAAGGGGAGATGCGTTTGGATATGTAGGTTGGGCCAGAACCATTTAGGGCTTTATAGGTACAGCTAAGTGGTAGAGTACCTGCTTTGTATGCAGAAGATCCTGGCTTCAGTTTTGGGATATCTAGGATAGAGAAATAATCCTGTATGAAATCTGAAAAATCCACTGCCAGGCATGGTAAGTAATACCAGAAATCTTTTTGAGGGCACAAAATGGATCAATTTCAGCAATAGCACCCACCATAATAAAAACAACAAGTAGGAAGCCCATTGGCAACTCTGTTTATACAACAAAATGAAAGGTTTCTTTCTCTTTGAACAAGTGGTTGAGATAAAGGTGATCTAGTGAGATGTAAATTTCTACAGAGCTCACAACAGGGAGGCAATTATTTGCCAATTTTCTTCAAAATGGGAGAAACACATAATTTTAGCAATTAAAATATGAGACGTATTTAAATAACATGCAGTTTCCAAAGAGTATTTATAGGCAATTATTCTGTGTTAAATTCACATGGTACAGTATTTCTGTTTGAAAAAAGCAGAGTTTTCTGTGCAGAAATCAATTTCTGCTTTAACAGAAAGGGCTTTTCTCCATGCAGAAATACCACATTTATTTCTGCATAAGAAATAATTTCAGCACAGCAATATTTATTTGATGCGTTGTGTTTTTCATTGGTTAATTGTTTTACTGACTTCCTCCAAACTGGGCATATCTTACAGGAACTGAATGTTTAGCTTGGAGAAGAGGAATTTAAGAGGTGACATAATAGACATAATTAAATATTTGAATGGAATGTTGAAGATGGAGCAGGGCTGGTTGTTCTAGAACATGGAGCAATAGATTCAAACTGCAAGAAAAGATATCCTATCTGAATATTAGGAAAACCTTCTGACTATAAGAGCTGTTTTGCAATGGAATGCACTGTCTTGGAGTATGGTGGAAACTCATTCTTTAGAGGGCTTCTTTTTAAAAACTGAGATTGGGTGGTCATCTGCTGATAGTCTTTTGTGTATTCCTGTATGATAGGTGGTTGAACGGGATAGTCTTTGTTGTCTTTTCCAATTCTATGATTCTATAACACTATAAATGACCTGGAGATTATGCAGAGCCTGCAGAATGAGGTCCTTGCTTTTCAACATCCAAGTCATTTCCCCAAGGTGGTTTGGGTGCTTTGCTGGAGCCCATCAGATGACACAGGGCTACTTCCAGTGGGGCTCCATCCTGGAAGCATCCTGGGATGGAGCCTTGAGAACATGGGATGCTTCCCATGTTCTCATAAGATACGCCAGGGAAAGCATGGGGGGAAGCTAGACAGTAATGGTTTTTCCCATGGGATGGGGAAGGGGGTGATGTGGGACATGGGACAACGGTTGTCCCCACTGCCTTATGATTTGCCTCGCTGCCCCATGAATATTTATTTCAGGATTTTATTTCAGGATTTGTAGTCCTGTGGCTTGTAGTCGCCCATGGCTTGAATGCCTCCTCTTTCCCCTGTCTTGAAGACCTCAATATGATGAGGGCCTAAAACCCAGTGCACTCCTCAAATAATATTCTGGTTGAACTCAAAATGGCAATCTGGCACACTGCCCAGTATACTGTACTGGAAATTATACATGGATGGTGATCAGGGCCCACCACCTCTTCAAATAGAACTTCCAATCTAGGGAAAAATTAATGAACTTCAAAATGATCAGAACTGGAGAGGAGATCAGAATTTGAAGACTGAGGACTTCCAATGGCCAATATTCTAACAGCAGTTGACTGAGCTGTCTTGATATCGTGATTGTGCAGAACCAGTGTCCTTTATGCACTATGTTACTACATAACCATGGTAGTTGCATAACTTTGCAGTGATTCCTGGCCCTTGGGAAGTGGCTGACTAATGTCATTCACTCACAAGAGCATCTCCATTGTAACAGGCAAAAAATGAATCCCTGTCACAATCCTCCCTCACAGCATTTAGAAAGGATTAATGAATACCAAGTAGTCACAAATATGTAACTCAATATTACACATTCACTCCAGCAAAGGATCATTGTCTTGTCATGGTGCTGGAGCTTGCGCACCTCAATGATGCCACGAGCGAAATTGTGAAGTGACACCCAAGATGGGACAGTCATGGCAGAGAGGTCAGACCAAGTGCAATCCCTGGAGAAGGCAATGGCAAACCACCCCAGTATTCTTGCCAAGAAATCTAAATGTACCAGAACAACCAGAGATATGTCGGTATGCCATTGGAAGATGGGATTCCCAGGTTGGAAGATGGTCAAAATGCTACTGGAGAGCAGAGGATAAGTTCTACTAGCCCCAGATGTGATGTCGCTGCTAGCTCGAAGCCTAAAGGAAGGCTAGCAGCCAACGGTGCTGGAGGTGAACAACAAATCCAATGCTCTAAATATCAACACACCATAGGAACCTGGAATGTAAGATCTATGAGCCAGGGCAAACTGGATGTTGTTATTGATGAGATGTGAAGACTAAAGATAGACATTCTGGGGGTCAGCGAACTGAAATGACTGGAATGGGCCACTTCTACTACTGCGGACAAGAAGAACACCATAGAAACGGAGTAGCCTTCATAATTAATAATAAAGTCGCTAACGCAGTGCTTAGATACAATCCAAAAATGACAGAATGATCTCAATTTGAGTGCAAGGCAAGCCTTTTAACATTACAGTGATACAAATATATGCCCCAACCTCAGCTGCTGAAGAAGCAGAAGTAGATCAGTTCTATGAGGATCCGCGGCACTTACTGGATAATACACCAAAAAGAGACATTATTTTCATTACAGGAGACTGGAATGCTAATGTGGGAAGTCAAATGACAACTGGGATCACAGGCAAGCATGGTCTGGGACAACAAAATGAAGTGGGGTGTAGGCTGATAGAATTTTGCCAGGAAAACCCATTGTGTATAACGAGCACTCCCTTCCAACAACCTAAAGACGGCTCTATACATGAACTTCACCAGATGGTCAACATCAAAATCAGATTGACTACATCCTTTGCAGCAATAAGTGGTGGACATCCATCCAGTTGGTGAAAACAAGACCTGGGGCTGACTGCAGTTCAGATCACGAACTTCTTATTGCTCAATTTAGAATCAGACTAAAGAGATCAGAGAAAACACACAGACCAGTTAGATATGATCTCACTAACATTCCTAGCAAATATGCAGTTGAAGTGAAAAACAGATTTAAAGGACTTGATTTAATAAATAGAGTCCCAGAAGAACTATGGATAGAAACCTGCGACATTGTTCAGGAGGCGGCAACAAAGTACAAAGTTGCCAAGAAGGCAAAATGGTTGTCTGCTGAGACACTGGAAGTAGCCCAAGAAAGGAGGAAAGCAAAAGGAAACAGTGATAAGGGGAGATGTGCCAAGTTAAATGCACAATTCCAGAGGTTAGCCAGAAGAGATAAGGAACTATTTTTAAACAAGCAATGCATGGAAGTGGAAGAAGACAACAGAATAGGAGGGACAAGAGACCTCTTCCAGAAAATTAGAAACACTGGAGGTCAATTTCAGGCAAAAATGGGCATGATAAAAAAACAAAGATGGCAGGGACCTAACAGAAGCTGAAGAGATCAAGAGAAGATGGTGAGACTATACAGAAGATCTGTATAGGAAGGATAATAATATTGAGGATAGTTTTGATGGTGTGGTGAGTGAATTAGAACCAGACATTCTGAGGAGTGAGGTTGAATGGGCCTTAAGAAAAATTGATAACAACAAGGCAGCAGGAGATGACAGGATCCTAGCTGAACTGTTCAAAATCTTGAAAGATGATGCTGTAAATGGGATGCATGCCATATGCCAGCAAATATGGAAAACACAAGAATGGCCATCAGACTGGGAAAAAATCAACTTACTGTACTTCCCCACAATAAAAAAGGGAAATGCTAAAGAATGCTCAAACTTTCATATAGTAGCTCTTATTTCTCATGCCAGTAAGTTAATGCTTAAGATCCTGCAAGGAAGACCCCAGCAATACATGGAGAGAGAGTTGCCAGATGTACAAGCTGGGTTCAGAAAAGGCAGAGGAATGTGAGACCAAATTGCCAATATCTGCTGGATAATGGAGAAAGGCAGGGAGTTTCAGAAAAACATCTGTTTCTGCTTTATTGACTATTCTAAAGCCTTTGACTGTGTGGATCATAATAAATTGTGGAAAGTTCTTGGTGGTAAGGGCATACCAAATCACCTTGTCTCTCTCCTGAGGAATCTGTATAATGACCAAGTAGCAACAGTAAGAACTGATCATGGAACAACAGAATGGTTCAAGATTGGGAAAGGCATATGACAGGGTTGTATACTCTCACCCAACCTATTCAACTTGTATGCAGAACACATCATGCGATGTGTGGGGCTTGATGAATGGCTGGGGTTAAAATTGCTGGAAGAAACATTAACAACCTTAGATATGCAGATGATACCATTTTGATGGCCGAAAGCGAGGAGAAGCTGAGGAGCCTTCTAATCAAGGTGAAAGAAGAAAGTGCAAAAGCTGGGTTGCAGTTAAACATTAAAAAAACCAAGATTATGGCAACAAGAATGATTGATAACTGGAAAATAGAGGGAGAAAATGTGGAGGCAGTGACAGACTTTGTATTTTTAGGTGCAAATATTATTGCAGATGCAGACTGCAGCCAGGAAATCAGAAGACGCTTACTTCATGGGAAGAGAGCAATGTCCAATCTTGATAAAATAGTGAAGAGTAGAGACATCACACTGGCAACAAAGATCTGCATAGTAAAAGACATGGTATTCCCCGTAGTAACATACGGATGTAAGAGCTGGACCTTAGGGAAGGCTGAGTGAAGGAAGATATATGCTTTTGAATTGTGATGTTGGAGGGAAGTTCTGAGAGTGCCTTGGACCATGAGAAGATCCAACCAGTCCATACCTCAGGAAATAAAGCCTGAGTGCTCATTGGAGGGGAGGATAGTAGAGGCAAAGATGAAGTACTTTGGCCATATCATGAGGAGAAATGAAAGCTTAGAGAAGACAATTATGCTGGGGAAAATGGAAGGAAAAAAGAAGAGGGGCCGGCCAAGGGCAAGATGGATGGATAGTATCCTTGAAGTGACTGGCTTGACTCTGAAGGAGCTGGGGAAGGTGATGGCCAACAGGGCGCTCTGGCGTTGCATGGTCCATGAGGTCGTGAAGAGTCGGAAACAACTGAATGAATGACCAACATTACAGATTCATAACTATTCAGTAGGATTGTGGCTGATGTTCCTGGTAATATGTTACTTCTAGAGAAAAAGATGTGCCATGTTTTTAGTTTTTTAAATAAAATTATTTATAGTGAAGGATTGTGAGAATTGTGTTCCAGATATCTAGTAAGAGAAATCTTATATTTGATCTCAAATAAGTACTGAAGTCTTCTCTGCATTAATTTTACAGTTCGACACTATTCATGTTTATTATATTCCCCTATATTTATATAGATCGTTCTTATTCCCATGATTGTAGCCAATGGAACATAACAGTGATTTTCATCTTGAACATTTCATTGCATGATGACTTCCACAAAGATATATCTAATAGTTTCTTGTTTTTTCTTGTTTTTTTTTATTTTGAAAATGCATAGATTTTCCCTGTAATTTTGTCTGATGAGGCTCACATGCAATCAACTGCAAGAACATATCTCTGTTGGAGTGCGGGTTTTGTTGCTGATTAGAGTTAATACCTTAATTAGTATGGCAAATTATTTGAGTGATGCAAATGGCTTTATCCCACATGGAGATGTGAAAGTATGGAATATAAAAATGGTAGTGAGGGTTTTTTTTAATAATCTTTTGTATGATGCACAAGGGAAGAGTTCCAATTTCAAAAGAATATTCAGAATCTGAATACAAATTTATTAGCAGTTTAACACTCACCTTGTCGTGGTCACATTTATGTATGAAATACAATGTCCTTGCTTCACAAATCTAATTTTTGAAAGCTTATCTTTTAAAATCCAGTCTATTTCCCTTTCCCTCATCGGATCTGGAAAATTGTTGAAAATGTGGGTAGCTCAGTTGGAATTACCCGAAAAACACTTGCATTCCCAGCTTTGCCAACTAAGTATCTTGCAATGCTTCCTCGCCACTTCAAGGAGCAATGGGGCAAGGCCTGCTGAGCATCATGTGATGGTGGTCGGAAGGCCCAGTCCCCAAAGTGTTGCAAAGGGCCAATTTGCCCCAGTGTGATAAGATGGTAAGAATGTAAAACCTAGTTTAGACAACACAAGGGTAATAGGTATACATGCTTAGAGGTCTTTTCCTGTTGCTTTTCCTCTTTTCTGAATGTTTGATGTGCCCCCCTCCCCCAAAAAAACTGCTCTTGGAGCAGTTGTGGGGATGAAGACAAAACTTCAGGCACACAAAGGCTTAAGTGCTTCTCATCATAGACTTCCCTACTACTAATATTGACATCCCACAATGTTTTGAGGCATTTGGCAAGCAACTGGATTCCCATATGTCTTATTCAGTCCTTAATGATATTTAGCAACATCTGTTTAAAAGTAAAATGAACACAGATTTGTGCCCAGATCATTAGATAAAGCATCTTGAAAACTTAGTTTCATTAATTTCAGGGGCTTATGCTGACGAAGAGCGGACCTACACTGTAGAATTATTGCAGTTTGACACCAATTTAACTGCCATTGCTCAATGTTACAAAATCATGGGAGTTATAGCCAAGTGAGGCACCAGCACTCTTTGACACACTCAAGCTAAATAACATGTAAAACTGCAACTTCCATGATTCCATAGCACTGAGCAATGGCATTTAAAGTGGTATCAAACTGTACTTCTTCTACAATGTAAATGCACCTTTGCTCTGAAATTAAACCTATTGTGTTTAGCCTGGTTCAAGTACTGTATAAATGCCAGTTTAGTCTGATTCCTTTAATAAAAACCAAGCTTGGGTCAAGCTGGAGTTCTTCATTTTTAAAAGCAAACTGTAGCATGAAAGCAGACTACAGATAAAGCTGAATTACTTTAAAGGGAGCAGGGAGAGATATTGGTGTTGAACCCATCTTTTAGAGATAATAATAAAAGTGGTACTGTGCAGAAGATATCTTGAAATAAAGTTCTGAGATCCACTTGAAATAAATTATTGAAAGAAAACATGTTATTTAAAAGCTGTCCAATATGATTCTATGTATTTGATATATGATTCACTTAGAGATATTCCAACAGAGAAGATAATAACACAGAGAAAGTAAAAGCTTGAGGTCAAAATGTTGAGGAATTATCTTTTCTATTTCACTTTCTAGTTTCCCCAACAGCAAATGGCTAGGCAAAACCAATTATTGATGCTTTAACAGGTAGCAAGATCCTATTCATGATTATTCAAAATGAACCTCATATTTTCCTTGGGTAAATTGCATCCAATTTTTCAGCCTTCCTTACTGTGCACATTTGGTTGAAAGCATGCCTGCTGAACTAAATAAGACTTTCTTCTTTGAGAAGGCATGCTTAGATTTGCAGTTGAAAGCTATAGACTTACTTGGAAGAACATGAAGCAGCAATATACATAGTTGTTAGAGTGGGTCACGGAGGACATGGGAAACTTAACTTCTCGTTTCCATTGAGTCAGGTTGAAACATGGTCATTTCCTTACAGAGGTGGTTGCTGCCTCCCAAAATCACACAAGATTCTAGTCTCCTTTTAAAGAAGCTATCCAAGGAAGCATATCCTATCCTTAAAACAGGTTTCATTAGCTAGCCCCTTTAAAGTTTAGACTGAAACTCAGCACACCTTTACCAACCTCCTGTCATGGAATGCACCAGTCAATTTCCTTATATACAGTTCTCTTGGGGAATCCATATTAATTTGCTGCAGATAATCAGCATCCTTGTTGTACTTTAAAGACTTAACATAATTATTTGGCATAGGCTTTTGCCCTCCAACACCCTGAACAAAAGAGACGAGACACAGAATATTGGGTTCAAATTGAGCAACTTTTATTTAAAGTTACCTATTTAAATTTCCTTAAGTCTAACTCAGAAGGTGTCAGGAATCAAGGTGTATTCTAGCCGAGGTATCATGTCCCTCGGCTAACGATATCAATTTCCGGGCGAAACACCTGGATTCCCTGATTATCCAACCAGGGCAACCCCTTTTGGGAAATGAATAAGAGGTCTGTACTCAAGATCTTGAGGTCAGCCTCTTTCATTCCAGGGTCATTCCACTTTGTTAACCCCTCAACTTGAACTTTGAGGTGAATGTTAACTTAATGGCCCTCACCCCTGAAGGAGGTGCCTTAGGTGCACACCGACTATGGGCTTTCCCTAGCTATTTTCCGCCACAGATTGGGGACAGGTGTCTACCTAGTCCCCATCGCCCACCAAGACTCCTAACACCCCTTATCCTATGTTAGACGAACGGAACGTTGCCCAATTCCGATATTACGATCCAACCCCTCAGCAAACAATTATATTGCCGCGGGCCCTGGATAACGGAGGTAGCCTACTACCCCCCGTACTGTTGAGCGCATATCCCCATCCTTGTTCCCCACTTTATGAGGACTCTCACATCTCCACACGCCATACCACTTTAAAAGATGGCATCTTGGCGGACCGGACGATGCGTACGTGGGGCCATGCCAACCTGACAGTACGAATTTGCTCGGGCCTGTAGGACGCTTTGCCCGTCCGCAAGCCAAAGCCGTTACCCCCCAGATGTGGATAGAACTTGCCAGTATCAGCTTAGAGCCTCAAACCAACAGGGGGTAAGGACCGTGAATGCAAGACTGCTGTAGACCACGTCTACCACTCCATTCCAAAAAGGTAATGGAGTCAAGGCCCAAATGTTGGCCAAATGAAATGTAGGACCCCCTGACGGCTGGTCACTACCATCAGACAGGCGCGATTCACCCACATGGCCCTTTTTAAGCCATCCTCACACTTCCCACTCAACTGGGCTGTGGGTCGATGGCCGACTCATGGATTGTGACCTCGGGCACTGCCTGCCAATTTCTGAACTAGGTAGCCCCAATAGGGGCCGGAGTCAGCACTGGCAATAGGGACTCCCTTGAGCTCCCATTTCTGCCGAGCAGCCATTACTGTAAAACAGCGAAGGTGGTTACCTGAGTGTCGGCCACATGGAACTGACACCCCGATAGCTAATAATTAACTAACGAGCATCCATTGTATGTATTGGACGCATCTGCCAAAGGCTGAACTACATTTATCCAACTTTCCAGCCGTTTATAAGGCTGAAATGGTGTGCTCAAAAGACTATTCCTCTTACATTGTGAAGAAAACTCACTTTCAAACTCCACAGCCATTTCTAAGGCTGAGAGGGTGTAACCCTAACGACTAATCTTCTTCTGTTTAAAAGAAAACGCGCTTTCAAACTCCCCAGCCGTTTATAAATCTGTGAGGGTGTGCCTTAAACTATTAACCTTCTTCTGATTAAAAGAAAAAAACCGCACTTTTCAAACTCTCCAGCCCTGTAAGGCTGAGAGGGTGTAACTCAAATGATTCAACTTCTTCAGCTTTAAGGAAAACACGTTTTTTCAAACTCTCCAGCCTTATGTAAGTCTGAGAGGGTGTCACTTACAAACTAATCTTTTTATGTTGTAAAGAAAACGCGCTTCTCGAACTCTCCAGCCATTCATAAGGCTGAGAGGGTGTGACTCACTGACTAATCTTATAATGTAAAGAAAGGTGCATTCAAACTCTCCAGCCATTTATAAGGCTGAGTGGACACAACCCAACAGCCAACCTTCATCTGTTTTTAAAGAAAACTCGCCATTTGAACTCTCCAGCCAGGTAAGGCTGAGAGGGTGTAACTCAAATGACTAATCTTCTTCCGTTTCAAAGAAGAACGCACTTGCAAACTCTCCAGCCATTGTTGAGGCTGAGATGTTATGACTCAAATGACAAATCCCTTGTTTTAAAGGAACGCGCTTTTCAAATTCTCCTGCCGTTTATAAGGCTGACAGGGTGTAACTCAGATGACTAATCATCTTTTGTCTTTAAGAAACCCCCCCTTTTTATTTATTTATTATTATTATTTATTTATTATTATTAACCTCCCCCGCCATTTTTTAAGGCTGAGGGGGTGTGACTCTAACGATTACTCTTTTTATGTTTTAAGGAAAAAAGGGGGCTCTTTTGAACTTCGCAGCCGTTTTAAGGCTGAGAGGGTGTAACTCAAACTATCAATCGTCTTATATTTTAAAGAAAATGCGCTTTACAAATTCCCTAGCCGTTATAAGGCTGAGGAAGTGAGACTCAACTGACTAATCTTCTTATATTTTAAGAAAACGTGCTTTTCTAACTTTCCAGCCCTTTATAAGGCTGAGAGGGTGTGACCTAACAACTAATCTTCTTATGTTTTAAGAAAAACACGCTTTTCAAACTCCTGAGCCTTTTATGAGGCTGGGAGGGTGTAACTAAAACAACTAATCTTGTGTTTTAAATGAAAAGCGCTTTTTGACCTCCCGAGCCCTTTATAAGGCAAGAGGGCGTAACACCAACAACTAACCGTCTTATGCTTTATTGCAAGACGCATTTCAAAATCCCAAGCCCTTTATAAGGCTGAGAGGGTGTGAATCAATAACTAATCATCTTATAATTTTAGAAAAAGCGCTTCTCAAACTCCTAAGCCCTTTATAGGCTGAGAGGGTGTACCTCAAATGACTAATCTTATAAGCTTTTACAGAAAACACGCTTTTCAAGCTCCCCAGCCCTTTACAATACTGAAAGGGTGTGACTCAAACAACTAACCTTCTTCTGTTTTTAAAGAGAATGCGCTTTTCAAACTCCCAAGACCTTTATAAAAGCTGAGAGGATGAACTCAAACAACCAATCTTCTTATGTCTCAATGAAAACGCACTTTATAAAACTCCCCGCCTTTAATAAGGCCGAGAGGGTGTCACTGAAATGACTAATCTTCCTGCATTTTAAAGAAAATGCCCCTTTCGAAACCTTCGGCCGTTTCTAAGGCTGAGAGGATGTGACTCAAATGACTATTATTCTTTTGTTTTTAAAGGAAAAAAGGGCTTTCAAACTCTCTAGCCATTTGTAATGCTGACCGGGTGTGACTTTCATGACCAATCTTCTTTAGTTTTAAAGAAAAAGCGCTCTCTAAGGCTGAGAGGGTGTGACTCCAATGACTAGTCCTTGTTTGTACAAAAGCAAACACGCTTGTCATATTCTCCCGCCGTTTAGAAGGCTGAGAGAGTGTGTCTCGTAGGCCTAACAGTACGGTCTTTAGAAAAAGGTTAAGCGTTTAACTCTCTAGCCATGAATAAAGGCTAGAGAGCATGTCTCCTTTGGATACAACTGTATTTTCCAAACTATAGTAAATTAATAAATACGTTGCTTGAAACTAATAACACAATAGCCGATGCTGCCAAGCAAAGTCAACAGTAAGCTATACCAAAGATGGGAGCTCACTCTTATCGAAATTGAAAATGACCCCGTTAAAGATAAATGCCTTGCTTAAAATTGTTAACTCAACTGGTAAGGTTGACAAACATAGGTCAACAGTAAGCCATACCAAGGGTCGAGAGCTTGCTCCTGAAGTTGAAATTCAAAATTCAAGTTGAAATTCAAATTGACCCAGGTGAAAGGACATATCAATAACTCAATTGCCAATGCTGACAAACCAGTGTAGGTCAATAGTAAGCTACACCAATGGTCAGGAGCTCACTCAAGTTAAATGGTGAAAGAACAATTACATTGCTTAAAATTAGTAACTCTATTACTAACGTTGACAAACGTGTATAGGTAATCTATACCAATGGTCGGGAGCTCACTCCTCAAGCTGAAATTCAAATTGCCCCAGGTGAAACAATAACTCAATTGCTAGTGTTGACGGGCATAGGTCAACAGTAAGCTATACTAAGGGTTGGGAGCTCCCTCTTCGTTTAAAAAATTGACCCAGTTGAAGTAATAAATACATTGCTTGAAATTGGTAACTCGACTGCGAATGTTGCCAAATATAGGTCAACAGTAAGCTGTACCAAGGGTCGGGAGCTCACTCCTAACGTTAATTTTTTTAAAGCTATACCAAGGGTCGGGAGCTCACTCAAGTTGAAATTTAAAAATGACCCAGGTGAAAAAATTAATACATTGCTTGAAATTGTAGCTCAATTGCTAATGTTGACAAGGATAGGTCAACGGTAAGCCATACCAAGGGTCGGGAGCTCACTCCTCAAGTTAAAATTTAAAATGACCCAGGTGAAACAGTAACTCAATTGCTAGTGTTGACGGGCATAGGTCAACAGTAAGCTATACCAAGGGTCGGGAGCTCACTCACGTTGAAATTGCAAATGACCCAGGTGAAATGATAAATACACTGCTTGAAATTAGTAACCCAATTGCTAATGTTGTCAACAGTAGGCTATACCATGGGTCAACAGTAGGCTATACCAAGGGTCGAGAACCCACTCCTCAAGTTGAAAATTAAAATGAACCAGGTGAAATGATAAATGCATTGCTTAAAATTAGTAACTCAATTGCTAATGTTGACAGGCATAGGTCAACGGTAAGTCATACCAAGGGTCGGGAGCTCACTCCTCAAGTTGAAATTTACAATGACCCAGGTGAAACGATAAATACATTGCTTGACATTAGTAACTTAATTGCTAATGTTGTCAAACATAGGTCAACAGTAAGCTATACCCAGGGTCGGGAGCTCACTCCTCAAGTTGAAAATTAAAATGACCCATGTGAAATGATCAATGCATTGCTTGAAATTAGCAACTCAATTGCTAATGTTGTCAGATATAGGTCAACAGTAAGTTAAACCAAGGGTCGGGAGCTCACTCCTCAAAGCCATAGAGGGCTGTATGGTTTATAGGAACAAAAGGCTCACTGCTTCAGAGTGTCTCCATCCCCACTATTTATGCCCACCATGAGATACATTTAGGGTGAAATGACAAGGGGCTGTGTAAAACAAACCCTATGAGGATTAACCCCAAGAGCTGGGCATACCTGGCTTACAGCCCTATTTGTGAGGGGGAATCATAAAGGTTCTTGCACTATTATTTATTACTATTACAATATGCTTATACTGAAATCTAGATGAATGTGATTTATCTGTCTCATGAGATGCCTGATAAAGGTAAGGAGATTTCCTCTCTCATGAGCACCATCTAGTGGTAGAGTGAGTAATATTATATTTGCAAGGGGTATAAAACTTTGTTACTTGGCCCTGCCTGCTTGCTCACTCTCTTCCAATCACAGCGATGAAGAAAGGAGGAGTTAAGAGATGCTGTAATATTTCTGCCCAGTGCCTCCATTTTGTGTGCCTCATGGCATCTTTTCTCCTGACCAAACCTGTTAGACATGCTGTAGCATGCCTGTTACTGACTATGTGTTGCTTCTCCCCAATAAAGTAGACATGCTTTAATAACACAGCCCGTTTACTCAGATGTCTTATTTTCAGACTTGAGTCCTCATAAGCCATACTTGCTGCAAACTATTCTAAACTGCCTTTCTGCTGCGTTTTATACTTTGCACAGACCCCTGTTTTGAAACAACAAGTATGCCTCAAACCACAGACTTTCTGTGGTCTTTTAATTAATTTTAACTAATTCCCATGTGTTTCAGCTTACCCACCACTCACCAGGCGGAGAGTGACCCAAATAAAAGGGGGGGGAGCAGAAGGCTGAGCCAAGACCTCCTGCACATTAGGGAAATATGCGGCAAAAAAGCTTAACTATAAATAAAAAGGGAGGTGGTGGTAGCGAAAGGCCGAGCCACCCTCCCCCAAAGGCACCTTCCCCCTTGAGCAAGCCAAATGGGGAGGCAAGAGGGCACTATCCCAGCGCCGAGGCCCAGAGAAGCACGAAAGGAGCACCAGCGTCTGCCAGGCAAACTGAAAATGCGGCGAAAAAGGGGGGGGGGAGTGGCAGCGAAGCCAGGACGCCAACTGCCAGCCGGAATCCCCCAGCACCATCCCCCATGGAAGCAGCCGCCGCCTCTCATCCGAGCGCGCGCGGCTGCAGCCCAGAACAACTCCGCGGCCAGGCCCAGCAAGCGGGCAGCAATGGAAGGAACGGGCAGGATGCGGGGAGGGTGGCAGCCGCAACCCCATGGCCTTGCTCATGGCTGGGGAAAAGAACAAATAAGCCCCTTCCCCGCCCGAGGCCCGTACCGAAAAGGGGGGGGCGGGAGGCCGGCTCCAGTCCCCCGACCCCAGGCCCCGCGCCACGGCAACAAAGCGCTGCCCGCTAACCCCGCGACGGAGAGCAGCCGGCCTTGCAGGGGAGGAGGATAAGCCCCACTCCCCAGATCCGAAGGTACCTGCAGGAGGAGACCAATCATCTCCTCCGAGTGCAGAGCTCCGAATGAGCTCTCAGGAGGCTGGCCTTCCTAAGGGGAGGCCACGCCCCCTGCCTCAAAGAGGTTCCAAAGAATCTCCTCTTTCTCAAGGGGAGGAGGGCAAAATCCTCTCCCTCTTTAGCTTGCTACGAGGGAAATCCTGTTGTGGACCAGAGCCCATTTCATCAGATGCAGTGAGCAGTTCATTGGTCACATTCATGAAAAGTACATCTGGTTATATATATATTTGAATAGCTTGAATTATATTCTTTTGAAACATATTGGTTTCAAATGGTAATGCATTATGAACTTGTAAATCTATAAAAACAATAATGATGATATAATAACAGATGCTTACATTTGAACATTAAGGTAATTACAACAATTCACACAACTTAATGACAACAGAAATAAAGGATCCATGACCGGTACATATGATTTTTGCCAGAAGTATTCCAGTAGTGCTAATACTACTGCTATTTTGCATGTGAAATCTTATGATCGGGTTTAAGCTATAAATCTGACATCACAAAATGTACCAAGTATTTGTTGTATTGCATTCAATGCAATTTTTTTTCAACTAATTTTATTGTCTTCTTCAATTTTCAGAACTTCTTTCAAACAGTTAGCAACCTTCTGGATGAAGAGAACAAAGAGAAATGGGAAGATGCACAACAGGTAAATCTTTGTAAATAATTGTTATATTTAGCACTGTAGAAAGCAGGCTTTTGGTATCTGTGAGGGGGTTTGGTTCCAGGAGTTCAATGGATATTAAAATCACTGGTTGCTCAAATTCCATTACATACAATGGTATGGTTTGATGGTTTCCCTTACATAAAATAGTAAGGTTTTGTTTTTGGAAGCATTTTTAAAATAAAAAAACCAAACATTTTAAGCTATGCATGCAGAATCCAGTGGATACCCTGTAGGTATTTAAGAATACACCCTCTCATGGGATGCTAGTTGTGAAGTGATTTATAGTTTCCAAATCACGACCTCCCTGAACTTCTGCAAGTAGGATAGCAAATGTCCTAGAAGCAAGCAAAAATACAGCAAAGTCATTTTACAGCATAAACATGCTTCAGCATGTCTATAAGCAAGAGTCTAACTGCCAGCATCTGACCTTACCTACATACACTGTTTAGTAAACTTGCAGATTCAGGTTTCATCCAAACTATCCGGAGGCTTTTACACAGTTGCAATATATACAAACAGGATACACAAATCCACTTTCCTTGTCCTTGCAAACAATCAGAGTCATCAGATAATCACATACAACATAAGCACTAACTCTGAGTCACACAGGAGAGAGAAATATGGATTCTTTCATCTTCCTTATATAGCCACTTTCTGATAGGTCGTCAGTAAGGAATACTGCCTGATGTGCAATAACCCTCATATGGTTATGATTCAGCCATTATCACATTCCATTAAGTATTTCATCATGACATTTACAGTCACTATCCAGGTGCTAACAATATACCACATGTTCATCAAATAATATTTTTTCCATGACTAGAAATGTTGTTCCATTTCTTCCTAACACACCCTCCATCATCCTCAGATACATAACAAAGAGGGAGACTGGAACTGAACATAAGAACATAACAAGAGCCATGCTGAATCGGGCCCCAGCCCTTCTAGTCCAGCATTCTGTGTCACACAGTGGCCCACTAGTTGTACACAGGGATCTCTAGCAGAAAGGAGGGCAAAACCCTCACCTGCTCCCGACCCCCACAACCAGTACCCGGGAAAATTCTGCCTGCCTCCATCAACACAGAGGTGGCACTTGGATGTCCATTTCAGTAACTACTGATTCCCTTGGTATCCATTAATCTGTCTAATCCTGCCTTGAAGCTGTCCAGGCTGACAGCTGTCACAACCTCATCTGGAAGTGAGTTCCATAACCCAATGACCCTCTGGGTGAAGAAATATTTCCCTTTATTAGTCCTAACTTTCCTACCTTGGAGCTTTAGGGAGTGCCCCCTAGTCCTAGTGTTGTGTGACAGAGAAAATATTTTTTCTCTATTCACCTTTTCTATCCCATGCATGATTTTATACACTTCGATCAAGTCACCTCTTAAACGCCGTCTTTCAAGGCTGAAAAGACCAAGGCGTTGCAACCTGATTTCGTAAGGGAGCTGCTCCATCCCTTGGATCATTCTTGTTGCCCTTTTCTGTACCTTTTCCAGTTCCGTTATATCCTTGTTGAGGTGCGGTGACCAGAATTGTACACAGTACTCCAGATGTGGCCTCACCATAGATTTGTAGAGAGGCAATACAACATTTGCCGACCTATTTTCGATTCCCTTTCTGATCATGCCAAGCATAGAATTTGCTTTTTTCGCTGCTGCTGTGCACTGGGTTGACATCTTCATTGAGCTGTCCACCAAAGCCCCAAGATCCCTTTCCTGGTTTGCCTCAGAAAGTTTTGATCCCATTGGATCCCCGATGTGCATGACTTTACACTTGTTTAGGTTAAAATGCATTTGCCACTTTGTTGCCCATTCACTCAATTTCGAGAGATCTTTCTGGAGCTCTTTACAGTCAGTTTCATTTTTAACTACCCTGAACAGTTTAGTGTCATCTGCAAACTTTGCTACCTCACAATTTACTTCTACATCCAGATCATTTATGAATAAATTAAAAAGTAACGGTCCTAAAACTGAACCTTGGGGTATGCCACTTCTCACCTCTTTCCACCCAGAGAAGTGTCCATTTATTACCACCCTTTGTTTCCTACAGTTTAGCTAGGTTCCAATCCAGGACAAGACCTGTCCCCTGATTCCATGGCTGAAGAGCTTATTTAGGAGCCTTTGGTGAGGACTTTGTCAAAAGCCTTTTGAAAGTCAAGGTAAACAATATCGACTGGGTCCCCTTTATCTATGTGTTTATTTACACCCTCAAAGAATTCTATCAAGTTAGTAAGACATGATTTGCCTTTGCAGAAACCATGTTGATTTTCCTTCAGCAATGCCTGTTCTTCTATGTGCTTAGTAATTTTTTCTTTAATAATCGTTTCCATCACTTTGCCTGGAACTGAGGTTAGACTAACTGGCCTATAATTTCCTGGATCACCCCTGGATCCTTTCTTGAAGATCGGAGTTACATTTGCCTCCCTCCAGTCCTCGGGTACAGTGCCTGATCTTAGAGAAAGGTTATATATTTTGGCTAGAATTTCAGCAATTTCACACTTGAGTTCCTTAAGAACTCTGGGGTGGATGCCATCTGGCCCTGGTGATTTGTTGACATTTAGTTTAGTAAGGCATGTGAGAACATCTTCCTTGTTTATCTCTATCTGGTTTAATTCATTTAATTCCCTCCCTGAAAAAACTGACTCAGCTGCAGGCATATGTTGTCTGTCCTCCTGTGTGAAAACGGAGGCAAAGAAGTCATTCAGCAATCTCCTTGTCTTCACTTATTGTCCCTTTCTTACCATTTTCGTCAAGTGGCCCAACTGCTTTTCTAGTTGGGTTTCTGCTTCTGATGTACTTAAAGAAGTTTTTGCTATTTTTAAAAAATGTTCTTAGCTATATGTGCCTCAAAATCTCTCTTGGCTTTCCTGACGGTTGCTTTGCATTTAGTTTGCCAGAGCTTGTGTTCCTTTCTGTTCTCCTCAGTAGGAAGAGCCTTCCATTTCGTAAATGAGTTTTTCTTCTTTCCAATCACATCTTTTACTTCATTTGTAAGCCATACCGATGTCTTCTTGGACTTTCCCGGCCTCTTTCTTATTTTAGGAATGCTTTTTAGTTCGGCTTGTTTTAAAGTATTTTTAAACAGTTTCCAAGCATTTTGGAGGGATTTGATTTTTTTTACTGTTCCTTTTAGTTTGTTCTTTACTATTTTTCTCATTTTGGTGAAATTCCCTTTGTGAAAATTTAAGGTCTCTGTGTTAGTTTTCACTGACAGTTTGCTATCCAAACTTAAGTTTAAGGTTATTGTGTTGTGTTCACTGGTACCTATGGGCTCAGTTACAAGGACATCTGCCATGTAATCCAGTTCAAAGTAGATAATCTGGAATCAGAAACTGAATTATATAGCATTATACAAGGGGTCTGAGTCCAAGCTCTTATGAACAAGTGTCCTGGGGGATAGATGTTTTAGAGGCGGTCGCCTTGCTACAGTTTATGTTCCAGTACATATCCCCAGGAATATCAATCATATATGTTGGCTATGAAGTAAAAAATAAGGGTTTCAGTCATTGTCAATAGCAAATGACATTCTCATCCTCTCCAGATGACGGTGCATAGAACCCAAGTCTAGCAATGTTGTTGGTGCAACACTGAAAGAAAACTCTACAAACACCCATCTCCAAGAATAACAATTCAAACCATAATAAACACTGCATCTTGGCAGCATGTTAACAGGCAACCCAGAGAACACAGGTTACTACCCGTCTTCTCATAGAGTATGTTGGGAACAGTGTGGGACCGAGCTGGGGACAAATGGTAAACAGCTTGTGATAGTAAGGGCATTGCACAGTGGTTTCCCTAGTTGCCCCACAGATTCACTCCACTATCCAACAGACTCCCCTGCTGTTCCCCAGCTTAAGGACATTCATGTGATGAGGTCCTTTGTGTCATTGAACATTTTAGTCCTTCTGTTTTATTAATGCAATATGACCCTCTTATTCAGGTAGGATGCATTCTTGTATTTCAAGTACATAGGCAAAACCGTGATCATCACAAACTGTATGAAATAAAGGGCTGGAACACCTAGTAAATTTCTGGAGAGACATATTTTGTCAGACATGATATAGTGATCATACTGTATAGTTTTAGATGCTGTTCCTGATAATCTGGATAAGATCTTGATATATTAGCTTTTTTGCCCATTTTTGTTTGCAAAGTCCCCCAGATGGCAGTAATGGGTTGCAAGAAAGGGGACATGTTTTTAATTTATGAATAAGAAAACTAAATATAAACATTTCTGACAGAAACTTGAGTAAGGGTTACTACCAAACAGACCATTTTACATATTATTTCTGTGATTCAAAGCTGCACCCAATGACAGTCTGTAGAGCCAAAGGAAATCATGTCATACTCTGGGAAGACAAGACAAGACTCTCCTAGGTTAGCCCATATTTTATTCAGCGTGCTTGAAAGAAAACAAAATGAGATTGCTTAGCTGGAAAGAGCTCACTTTTCACAGTTGCCACTGTTTAGATTAGGTGAAATATTCATTGTCTTTCATAAACCACACATGCATATTTTATGATCTGCGGGTAGGTGAACTTAGCATGAGGACTTTCAAAAGTCCTTCCAGAGGGATTTATCACTTTAGAAGGCTTTGCTGCAGGTTTCAATACAGAAAAAGGTCTCGTAAGGGTTCTGTTCATTCAGGAAGATGAGGGGACAATTGCTGCAACCCCTTCTTCCTCTTTCAACCCTCAATTTCTGCTGAAAAGTGTTCCTGAGCATGAACTGTGGTGTCAGCTTGCATTATGGCAAATATGGCCCCTTAGACAGACAATATGTTAAAAATATTGATGACCTTTTACTTGTGAGTGGACCACTTTGTCTCCTGGTAACCAATATTTTAAAACCCAGTCTGCAACTGAGCATGGTCCCTTTGGAATATAATGAGAATAGGAGGATATAGGGTGCTGGAGGAAAGGGGGGCATTCATGGAGCATGCAATCAGGATACATTCCTATGTGTTATAATGTAAAATATATACTTTTTATAGCTAATATATCTTCCTTTTGGTAGGGTGTAGATGGTGCAACCATGGAGTATTGACCATTTCTGCTACCTTGGGTTTTCAAAAAGGCTGAAACACTTGGAGTGTTGTGTGGTTTCCTGGCTGCATGACTGTGTTCTAGCAGCATTTTCTCCTGATGTTTCACCTACATCTGTGGCTGGCATCTTCAGAGGATTATGCCAGCCACAGATGCAGATGAAACATCAGGAGATGAACATGACCATACAGCCCGAAAACCACACAACTCTTCCTGTAAAAGCCTTTGTCAGTACGCTAAAACACTTGTTTTAGATGTTTTCCCAACCTCTTGCTAAAATGTCTGCATATTAGCTTCTTAGAGTTAAAATAAATGTGATGCCTGAATGTACTGTTTGCTAATTAATCTTTTTTGGGTTCACATCAAAAAGGGGCACAGGGTCAATATTTGTGGGCATTGCAACATGTAGAGAGGGCTAATCAGCCCCTTCTTCTCCCAATGTGTTGCCACAAAAGTCCCACCATATCGTTTGTGATGACCAAGTGAAGTCAATAAGATGATGCTTTACTGCTTTGCTTGACACACCACCATAAACATGAAGCAAGCAACCAATCCACCAAAAAGATTGTTTGGACTTAAATATTAATTTGAATGTGTGTTCCAGAATTTTGTTGTTCTGGGAATGCTTGTAATTTTGGTTTCACTGTATGCTTGAGGTCTTGTGATTATTGTGTGTCTGACCTTCATTTTTTTAGATCTATCCGGGCTCGATAGAACTAATGCAGGTGATTGAAGATTTTATACACATTGTTGGCATGGGGATGATGGACTTTCAGAATTCATACTTAATGACTGGAAATGTAGGTAAGAAATAGGAATTTTTTTAATCATATATATGTTGAAAAATTGCAAGTATGCATTGTATGAATATTTGTATTGCAACAGGAATTGAGATATATTTTATTTTCCAAACTTTAAAAAGTAATTAAATATTATATCATATTCGTAGTGGGTATATCTTAGAAAAGTTATGTAATTAATATGGAGTAAAATATGCTTTCCATCCGTAAGTTATACTCTGAATTGATTGGAACCAGACAGATTATGTACAATACAAGTACACATTTACAAGGAGGAATAAATATGCCTATCCAGAAATTACTTTTGCAGAATTTCTACTCAGGTTTTGATCATATTTTGCATATTGTGATTCTAATGCTAGAATAAATTGGTTCAAAAACTATCTTCTCTGAGAAGCAGTTTCCTGTTCTTGTGGTTTGGAATGCGTAACAGTTGTTACTTAAATAGGCCAGGGAGGCTAGCACTATATTCCACAGAAACTACATGTTTTTCTGCTGTGTGGTCTTACATTTATTTTCCCTCTCATTCAAATCCCATGTAAATATTTGCATTTAAATAGAATATTGCCTGTGTGAGAGCTACTTTGGTGGTCTCAAAAATGAACACATTGATTTTAAAAGTGTTGAATAAAAATGTGCTTTTATTTTAGAGATGCTCTGGCTACTGTCTTTCAATCTTAGATCCCAGTTTTCCTCCAGTATTACTCAGCACTACATCCCAGTTGTGGGTGTTGAGGAGCCAAAGTTCCTACGGCTTGACTGTAATAATTCAAAAATTATTGGTTCCTACTGCCTTTTTGATTGTGAATTGAAAGGGCTAAATTATTAGAAGCCAAGTTTTGTTTTTGCCACCACCATCACCAATCCTCTCAAAGCTCAGTACATGACTGCAGTTTAAGGTTTAATTATGAAGCAAATAAAACTCCAGGTGATAGGCATATATCATTACACCAAGGTTTTAAGGTCTGCTGCTGAATATATTAAATTGCTTACCTACCCTCAAGTGTACATCCAGAGTATTTGTTGGCTATTTCTTTGTTCTCAACAAATGACTGTGCTCCTAAACCACAGTAGTATGTGATGTGGTACCACTCCATGGCAGAAGAAGATAGCAGTCCCAAATGGTGCCTCTCTTGCTGGATCTACACTGCCATATAATCCAGTTTCTGAATCCATATTATCTGCTTTGAACTGGCTTATATGAGTCTACACTGCCATATAATTCAGTTCAAATCAGATAATCTGGATTCAGAAACTGAATTACATGGCGGTGTAGATGGGGCCTCTATGTCAGCATATATTCCATGAAATGGGCTTTATTCCAAGCTAAATGGATAGAAAGCCACAGCCATAATGTATGTTAAATCATCTTCAGAGCAGAAAATTATTCTTATACATAACAGCAACCAGTGTATGAATGTGGTTTGTAATGGGAACAATTTGGTGAACTCTGTCCCCAGGGAGACATCTCTAGTACTAACTCTGAAGTGCTTTTGTCACAGGGCAAAACAGTATTAAGTCTGATGAATTATCCTGTTATTTGATTGTTCTTGTGTCCATCTTTAACATTTATTTCATTTTACATTTGCTATTTTATAATGAGTTTTGTAAGCTATCCTGGAAGTAGTAACAGTCTATTGTTTGATGTAAAATTTAACATATGGACTTGATTTAAATAGGAGTAATGGAAGACATTGATGCCTTGGAGCCAACAACATTGGTGATGGTTTTTACACCACTAATGAAAGCAGATTTCTCTTTTTCTTTTATTTGGGCAAATTGTTAGACATGTGGTTACATCTTATTTCTACTTTAATGATGTAAACCTACTTCTGTTTGAGACATATTCTTTGCCAATTTTACACAGGTATACTTTGGGCAAAACATTTCTCTGTGCGGGAAACAGCATTTTCTGTACAGAAAAAAGTTTGTTTACATACTGGAAATACTGTTTCCTGAATGGAAAAAATGCAGAATAAGTGCAGAATGTGTGCCTAAACTGTGAAGATCTTAGTGCCTCTTCGAGTATTTCCAGCACTTGAAAATAAAACAGCCAGACATTTTTCAACCATTTACAAATGTTATGAATATTCTTCCACTTTCTGGAACATCTTTATGTTTCCCAATCTTCAAATTTGCCATGGTGAGATTCCTTCTCTATAAAACTATGTGGGAGTGTCAGTATTTATTTATTTATTTAGAACATTCATACCTTGTCCTTCTCAACCTCTGAAGAGGAACCCAGGATGGCTGAGTAGTAGCAAGCATTTCCAATGTAGTATTGGTTATCCAATCATTGTGGTTTGTATTGATAAAAGAGTAAATCACAACAGTATTTCTTCTCCAATCGTAGCAACAAAATTGACTATTGCCATAAATGACCAATTAGCTGCAACCTTTTAAAATAGGCTTTATGGGTTTATTGTCTCATTTAGTGGGTACTCCTCCATCTATACCAACACCAAGGTGATGTACATGTATGCATGAGAAGATATTGGTTTGCAGTAGTATTGAGGAAGGAGGAAGTTTTGGTGACACAGCCTGTTGACATGTGCATTGGCAGCTGTGCACACATGAAGATCTACTGGATTGGGACTCAAATGCCCTTGAATGTTTGAGGTTAATAGAATCAGTCAGTTAGCAGATAATTTAAAGGACTAAACAAAAGAAAATGACATTGCTTTTAAAGCTACTGCACCAAGCAACAAGTCCAATCATATTATAAAATGCTTCACTGATGCTGAAAGAGCTGCAGACTGCTGCTCTTGTACCTACCATCCTGCAAGAGGAAAATTGGCACTATTCATAATTTCCAGAAGGTCAGCAAAATAATTTCTGAGCCAAAGACAGTTCTGAAAGTACTAATTAAGAAGACAATGGAAGTTGCTTCTCTGGACATTATAAACAAAGAGTAAATAGAGATGTGATGACCCTTGTTTGAACATATTTGAAATGCAAATGCTTGCAGGAGAAATGTACGAGCTCTCAAACTATCCTAAACCTTAGCAACAAAGTTATTGCCGAGGCAGCTTTTTATACCTACCAAAGTCTTACATTGTTTGTTTTTAACAAGAGACAGATGTTATAGAAGTTGAGACTGCTTTCCTGAATATCATATAAAGATTAAAAGAAAAGCCTGCTACAAAGTGTTTATCCACCACTTTGTGAATGAAATCATGCACATTCTCTCTGACTTGAATGCCAGAGTTTGTCCCTTGCTATTCCAGTATGGAGATCGCTACGAGGGTTGAATGAAAAGTAATGCCTCCACCTTTGTAACTCCTCAGCAGATGGCAGTACTGATATGTGGCAGGTACTGTCTTGTTCAGTAGACTCTCCTCTACAGTTCCATTTTGGCAGGAAGCCTTAGCATTGAATGGTTGTGTTGTTAAAGTGCGAAGTATGGAACCCTGCATAGACAGTCAGTTCAATGCGACTTAAGCAATGTGCAATCATTGAATTCTTGACAGCAGAAGGTGTCACCCCAAAGAAAATTCATCAAAGAATGCAAGCTGTTTATAGTGATTGTGTTGATGTGAGTACTGTGTGTCATTGGGCAAATAAGTTTAAAGATGTTGAGGTGGGAACATCTGACTTGCATGACAAAGAAAGAGTTGGATGTCCTGTGACAGCAACCACCGAGTTTCACAAGCAAAAATTTGACAGATTGATTCAGGATGATCACCGTATCACTCAGAGAGAATTTTCAAGCATAATTGGCATTTCACAAGAACATGTGGGTCACATTATTACTTTGCTCGGCGATTGGAAGATCTGTGCACGATGGGTACACAGCAGAACTTCAGAGACTGTATCTCACCACCATATGGCATCCTCCATACAGTACAGATTTAGCACCGTCTGACTTCTATCTGTTCCCAATAATGAAAGAAGATCTGCGGGGACATCATTATGCTTCTGATGAAGATGTTGAGAGAACTGTGAGATGCTGGTGGCTTCTCACAGTTCTTCTTTCATGTCGGCTTCAGAAAACTTTTTCTGAAATTTTCACTACCAGAACTTTTGTTTTGTAAGTACTTTTGAACCATTTAGAACAGGGGTGCTCACACTTTTTCAGCATGCGAGCTACTTATAAACCAACCAAGTTAACATGATCTACCTAGGTTTTGCTGGAGGTTTATTTTAGGTAGAACTTTTTCTGCGCTGGGGTGGGGGTGGGGGTGGGGTGGGGTGAAAGATGTTGTTGCTGTCTGTCTATGTTGTTCTATGTGTCAATCTATGGCTGCTGCTCCTGGATGACCAGATGGCCAGGAGTGCTTTTTCTCAGTTTTGAATGATGTGCTCATGTATCCCTACCTCAGTGAGGTGGTTCTTGCACTCTGGACATTCCACAGATATATAAACCAGACAGTAAGAAGCCAATCTTGAAACTGCAAGGCCATTAAATTCTAATCAAGGTGGCGAGTTGAAACATTCACACTTATCTCAAACAGACAAGAGTTCTTTCTCCCACCCTGGACATGCAACAGATATATAAACCTCACTGACTTAGTTGCTATACGTTTTCCAGGCTGTATGGCCATGTTCCAGAAGCATTCTCTCCTGATGTTTTGCCTGCATCCATGACAGGCATCCTCAGAAGTTTTGAGGTCTGTTGAAAACTCGGAAATGGGGTTTATATATCTGTGGAAATCCTAGTTCACAACACACCTCACAACTTCTGAGGATGTTGACGGATACAAAATGTAATAGGGAGGAAAGAGGCAGTTGTAATGTGCTAGTGGAAAAGGTAAGCCTTACACTTTTTGAAATGACTGCTTTCTGAAAGTAAATGCTGCTTAGTGGTAGGAGTGGTTTTATTTTAATAATTGTTATGCTGATGCAAAGATTCACCTACTGAATAATTGCAAGGGTGTTCGGCCTTTTTTTCCCTTATCCATCAATCTCGGATTTGTAATTAATCATAAATTTTATTATCAACTTACTGTATGTGTTTGACACTTGCCCATAATTTTCCACTCTTATTTTTAAAAGGTTGGCTTTTTCATTCCCCCTCCCATTTAACATTTATGTGGATGTTGGAACACAATTGTTTTTTTTAAAGATACTTAGCTGTATCAACAGCCTGTTATGCCATACATGCAAAACAACCCACTTGATCCCTGTGATGACCATTGACACATTTTGAGGCTGTTTTCATTACTATGTGCATGGAATCTGCCAGTTTTTATGCTGTGAACCAGAAGTGAAAGACTTAAACAACCTAGATTTAAATTGCAGCTGTATTACAGAGAAGGCTTATTATTTCCATATTTCAAAATGAGAATGAAAGATTTTTAAAGATCTCATTTGTGTCAAATTATTACAAGATTAGAACTGGTGAAATCAATGATACATTAAATATCTTTCTGTATAAAGATGGATAGATTCAGCACGGTCTAATCACACCATTAGTAAATCTAGCACACAATGAATAGTAAGTAAAGAACCCAAAAAAAGATTGCATTATATGAGTCTGCACTGACCACATAATGCATTACAAACTGCTTTATATGGAAGTGTAGATGGGGTCATAGTTTAAGAAATCTAGAAGCTTTTCATTACCAATGTTTTGTTTTACTACTGAACACAAGCCACTGTCTGATCTAGGAATGTAATTGATTGCTAATTTTGTTCTCAAAGCTATCGGGAAGTAATTTTAACAATTTTCTTTCTGTTGTGAGAAAGTCTTTAAAAACTATACAGTTTTCAAATATTGTTTTCAGTTTGGAACTAACTCCACACATACTTTTGGATACATTTTCTGTGCAGAATAGAATAGACTATTTCTTGTTGCAGTTGAAGAACTACATGTGGGTCTTTTTTAAGGAAACAATTTCTAGACAAGTAATCACATTTTATGTACAGGGAAAGTAAGCAGTTTGTTGCCTGGAAAATGCTGTTTTCTTTCTAAAAATGCCATATACAAATTTGGTACCAATAAGTTAAAACTGTAAAAATTCTTATCAGCCCATGATTTTCTGCGTTGTAGTCCAATCTTTAGGGGGTCACAGGTAGCCACCCTTGAAACTGGGATCATGCAACGTTGCTGCTGTGGTGTTGTTAATATCTTTGATGTGTCTGCTGCTCTTATAGTGATTGCGTGCAAAAAGCCAATTTAGAACAAGGTTGTTCTATCGCAACTACCCATAAAATGCAAAATGACTTCAGAGTATAAAACTCAAAACCTTTCTGCTTTGCAATACCTTATTCATTAAGTAGTATTTCTGTAGTCAATACCTGCCAAAATACAGATGACAGACTCTTTTTTATTGCTTTGCCTCTTCATGTTTGTATTCTGTCTACATATCTGTGAAGAATAGTTCTGTGCATGGTAAGGAAATGCAGCAGGTCTTGCAAAGGAAAATACTTTGAATAGAGTTGGCGGATCTATCTCAGGATCTGGTTCTAAGCCTCAAGGCATAGACTTTCTTCTCTACTCAGGGGAAGAGGGGGCATCTCATAGTAAGAACACAGCTTTGAAAGATATGCATGTGTATATAGTATATTTCCACATTGGTGGTTTTTGTCTGAATGGCAGATTCCTATACACACATTCACATACAATTCTCAGGTGCATTTTAATTAATGCTTTTCCTTCACTGTATTTTATGTTTTTCTGCCATCATCCTCCCTTTAAAGCCTTTTAGAATTTTAGTGGGATTTTCTTTCATCCATTAGATCCCAAAGATGCAAGTTACTGGACACTTACACACTTACTTAAAACCCAGGAGGAAGCAGATTAAAATATACTGTTTTTTTCTGGGCTTGAGTCCGTCCCTCCATTATCCTGGGCTTTCCCTTGGTGAGTGACTAGATGCCATCCCAAGTTAAAAAAAATGATTCAGGGTGGTATCCAGCCACCCTCCATTCCCCCTCACCATTCTTCCCCCAAAACGTATCTGGAGGGGCCTGCCAGAAGCACCCCCCCCCCCCAAAGAGCCCTGATGCTTGGAAATCTTCTCCCCCACCTCCAGATGCACCATTTTCCCACCTCAGGGGGAATTACAGAGAGGTCTGTATGGCCTGCAGGCCCCTCTGGTTAGTTTGTAGTGGAAAATGGGTTGGAGGTAAGGGGGTGGGTGCCCTCCTGCTCCTCCGACTTTTGGGAGCCCACAGGGCCCTCACCTCTAAAGACCTAGACCTTCATTTAAGGTCCAGATCTTTAGAGGTGTTTAATTAATTTGGAGTAAGGTGGGCAAACCCAGGTTACTCTGCATTAATTCACTTTTACCTGACACATTGTTTGGTAAGTGGTCATATAGCCTCCACATTTTCACAGATAACAACTAGGAGAGATGTAACTAAGCAATATCACAGTATGCTCAAAATAGTAAAAATTAGCAAAATGGATTCACACTGCAAAATGAATGCAATTTGACCCCCACCACTTTAGCTGCCATGGCTAAATCCTGTAGAATCCTGGGATTTGTAGTTTTGCCATGTCTTTAACCTTATCTTCCAAAGAGTGCTGGTGCCTCCCCAAACTGCAAATTCCCAATTCCATAGCACTGCGCCATGGCAATTAAAGTGCTGACATACTGCATTCATTCTACAGTGTAGGTGTACCCTAAGAGAGGCTGTAGCAGTTTGCTTTTGTCTGTATCCACTGGGAAGGATGAGATTTTGTCCCTTTTCTTCTGCTCCCTACTTGCTGATTTAAAAGTGCAAGCTACTTTTGTGCTTTGAACTCAGTTTGCAGCAATTGTAGGAAGCTGAAGAAGAAAGATGGAGGGGCACCGAGAAACCGGGCCATTTTCAAAGCAACTTAAAAAGTGGTATGTCAGGGGATTAATTGGGACAGTCCCAAGGGGAGGGTTCTGAGATTAGATAAATAATCATGAAAACGGGACTTCGTATGCACACACACAATGTACAGTACATATAATCTGCCTTATTTGCTCCCTATTGCACTATTGTTTGTACTAAGGAGCAAAGGAGGTTTATGCATTCTTTGTGCCTTCTGTTTCTGAGCTTTAGGGAGATTATGCTCTGGGGATAATAAACTGTTGATCTACAAAGAGCCATTGTTGAACTGTAAGGAGTTCACCTTATGGAAAATATTAATGATGGTCAAATAATCATAATAGTTGTATCCATAAATAGCAGTGGGCAGATATTATCAGAGTCTTAAATGAATTCAGTAAATGTATAATGGCAACGTCTGGAACATAAAATTATAACCATGATGCTCTGACCACTTTGAGATTGCTAAACCTCCCCCCACCCTCAACACCCTCCAGACAATTGTAATGACTTTGATCTTTTAAGATAATCTCCTGTGGTTGTAGATAACAAAGCTTTTATTGTTTGTAATGATGTCTACAGTGACTCTTGCAACATGCATGCTTGGTTAACTTAGATTTTTAATTTTCTCCTTGATTTCTATGAAGGCCCAAGATTAAAAAATAATAGTGGGAGCTGGGCAGGACTGAGACAGAAAACAAAAACTAGACATGCAATACAGCTTTCTCAATCTTGCATAACAGACAAACCATATTAAGTATAAAATCTATACGTAATAATGTCTACTGGAATGTTCTTATCCATGATAAGAATGTTTTTTCCCTTTTTTAATAATCTATTTCTTCATATTAATTGCAAGGATTATAAAAACTACCGAGAATTTCCATGTATCTACTAGAGTCAAGTGAGGAATGATATTATCACTAAACATTGTCCAATAGCCATATCTCCTTCCAGAAGCATCCCACAATCTTCTAGTGTCTTGTTCCAGTTCTTCTTCATTAAAAGTTTATCTTTATATTTGTTCAAGTAGAATTAAATAACTAACTGTTAAATGTATTTCTAATAATTATATTGTATATGTATTAAGTTATTTATTTTCAATCCTTTATCTAATTATAATAAGCACATAGTAAATCTAAAAAATTAATTTAGGCTGTTAGTAAATTAGTATTGAATAAGGCAAAATTTATTATATTTACTATCCTTATTTCTTTCTTCTCAAAAAGTACACAAAATGTGTATATCTCTGTTTAAAAATCCAAAACCAGTAAATAATAATAATAATAAAACATATCAGATATCCAATTGTTCTTGGATGATGGGGGATAAAGAAATAATTTTAAAACAAAAACAAAAATGAAGAGAGAGCCAAAAATGTCTTTATCCAACAATTCCTGTTGTGGTCATAGAATAATACAGTTGGAAGAGACCACATGGGCCATCTAGTCCAACCCCCTGCCAGGCAGGAAAAGAACTACCAAAGCATTCACAACAGATGCCCATCCAACCTCTGTTTAAAAACCTCCAAGGAAGGAGCTTCCACCACATTCCGAGGCAGAGAGTCCAACTGCTGAACAGCTCTTACAATCAAGAAAGTCTACCTAATGTTTAGGTGGAATCTCCTCTCCTGTAAATTGAACTCCTTTTCTCTGAGTCTTGGGGTGCATCCAGACAGCCCTTTTAAAGTTGGAGTTCCTGCAGATAACAACCCACAAAAAAAATCATTCACCACAAACCAGGAAAAAGCTGGTTTGTCATGAATTAATTTGTTAGTGGATTTATTCTGCACCTTCTTGGAAGGCGCAGGGCAAACCCACTATTTCCGCTGTCTGGACTGCTCCCTCAAAAGTTGTGGAATTTTGAGGGGGCAGTCCATACAGTAGTCCCGTATTTTTCTGGGCTAAATTAGCCTGAAAATGGCGAGGACACCAACCCCCAGTGCTAAGAGTTCCCGTTCATCTTGTTTATTTCCCATGCTTTGTGTGTTATTCTAGAGACATATAAGCCCATGGGATAATCCCCCTAGCTCGCTATTTGAGATTACTGTCTCCTCACTGCTTGGTACTTCTTCTGTTTGTCAAACTCTCTTAAACCTTTGGGCTGTTTTGTCTGGGCCTTGATAAAGTACTATCCCCAAAAATATTGTCAACCTCCCCCACACAACTCAGTTTACAGTCCGCCTGATCAGGTTTGCAAGTCTCTCAGCAACAACATTATTTCCAACTTGTGTGAGGTGCAATCCATCCCATACCAGGAGCCCATCTTCCTGGAAAAGTAGGCCATAGTCCAGGAAGCTAAATCATTCTTGGCAACAGTCTGTGGGGAGCCAATTGATCATACTATTTTTCTCACCCTTCCTGGGCCAAGTCATGCAACTGGGAAGAGAGACGATAAGACAACCTGTACATTATGATCCTTTAGTTTTCTTCCCAGAGCTTCAAAATCCCTTTTTATCTTTTGTAGACTATGCCTTGCAGCATCATTGGTTCCCACATGAACCAACAGAAGAGGGAATGGTCAATGGTATCGTAAGTCAGTCAGTTACATGGTGGATTTTTGCCCCAAGAAGACAGCATACTTCTAGAGATATCCTATCATGTTTGCAAATCACCACTTCTGGTTCTCTCAGAAGGGAGTCCCTTACTACCAGCACACGTCTTCTCTGGGGAGTGACAGTGTCCCTTTTCTGTACTGAATCCAGTAAGATATCCTGCAGCTCTCCTGAGAACTGGCCTTGTTGCGCATTTTCAAACAAGTTGTAATCTGTACCTCTAATCTGGCCTCTTCCTCAGAGATATCCCTCCTGCATTCATCAAGAACAATCCACTCAGCTATGTGCAAGTACCCCTCCTCAGAGAGTTCTTGTTCTGCATCATTTATTAATGGGGAAAGAGCTTCCACTTTATCCTGTAACTCCAGATTCTGTATTTGTAAACAGGCTTCTTCATCTTCAGGGAGCTGCCAGTGTGAAATACATACACTGCTTTGAAATTAGGTACATCATTTTGAAACATTCTGTAATGGACCTAATTTCAAAGCAATATATGTATTTCACAACATGTTACATTTACACAAAAATTTACAAAAATGTTTAATGAATTATCAAGTTATCAAATTGTACTAACCATTCTGAGCCAGAAACAAATCTAAAAAATAACTCCAAATATACATAATATTGCATTAGGCTTATACTGTTTTTTTTATCAATGGCATTAAATTGTTACCAACACTATGAACTGCCTTGAGTCCCCTTCAAGGTTGAGAAGGGCAGTATACAAATACTGTAAATAAGTAAATAATCCTATACAGTCCCAGGTGCACTAACACCTCTGACTGTACTCCTATGAACACAGTAATATTTCCTTCTGGGTAAGCACGAATGGAATTACACTTTCAAAAAAAATCCCCATGCTGTGTACCGATGCATGTAAATAGATGGCTTTATAAAGAACCACAGAATTAAAAGATTATTTCAAAAAGCTCATTGCTCTGTGCTAATGAGCAATGAAACATACTCTTAAGCCTCTTTCCTGTGTGCATAAAAGCCTGGATTTACCAAAACAAACATCTTAAAATTTCAATATTTTATTGACTTTCACATCCTCTTCCTCAAATTGTCAAAAAAGGGAATGGTGCTGCTAAAAATATCTCTCCCTCCCATTTCATCTCGGCTTTTAGAAAGATCGTAAACTGCCTGCAAGCCTGTGTAAATTCAAAACACATGTGATAAGGAATGTTTATGCTGGCAAAGATCCACATCTTTATTCCAAAACATTTACAGCTTTGATATTTAAAAAATAAAATATGCATAGAAAGACACTATGTGTGATGAAACAATAATATGACACTCTCTTAACTGGAGCCAGACTAACAGGTTGCAGAATTGTAGAGCTGGAGAGAAGACAAAAGTAGAGTGCATCATTTTCCAAATCAAATCTTAATGGTCTGTTGTTACGTTTTGCCATTTTATAAAATTCCTCGGAAGCCTTTTTTGCCCCGTCATGGTCCTTCATAAACTGGGAGATTACAAGTTGATCACAGAGGTTTATTGCAAATCTGTGCAATGAAAGTGAATTTATCATGTGATCTTATAGTGTAGAGCTTTCCAAATTGGGTGTTGTGACATACTTGTGTGTCAGCTACAGTATATAGATGTGTTGTGTGAATGTAACAAGAATTCTGTGGGTCTATGGCCTCATCTAAATGGCCATATAATGCAGTTTCTGTATGCAGTTTAATTGCATTGAACTGCATTATATGGCAGTGTAGACTCATATAATCCAATTCAATGCAGTTAAAGTGCATTTGAAACTACATTATTTGACAGTGTAGATCGAGTCAGTGTGAAATAAGCAATAAATCACATATATTATAATCAACTGTGGAAGAGAATCATAGAATCATAGAGTTGGAAGAGACCTCATGGGCTATCCAGTCTAACCCCCTGCTAAGAAGCAGGAAAATCACATTCAAAGTACCCCCGACAGATGGCCATCCAGCCTCTGTTTAAAAGCCTCCTCCACCACCACACTCCGGGGCAGAAAGTTCCACTGCTGAACAGCTCTTGCAGTAAGGAAGTTCTTCCTAATGTTCAGATGGAATCTACTTTCTTGTAGTTTGAAGCCATTGTTCTGCGTCCTAGTCTCCAGGGCAGTGGAAAACAAGCTTGTTCCCTCCTCCCTATGACTTCCTCTCACATATTTATATGTGGCTATCATGTCTCCTCTCAGCCTTTTCTTTTTCAGAATAAGCATGCCCAGCTCTTTAAGCCTCTTCTCATAGGGCTTGTTCTCCAGACCCTTGATCATTTTAGTCGCCCTCTTCTGGAGACATTCCAGCTTGTCAATATCTCTCTTCAATTGTGGTGCCCAGAATTGGACACAATATTCCAGATGTGGTCTAACCAAAGCAGAATAGAGGGGCAGCATAACTTCCCTGGATCTAGATACTATACACCTATTGATGCAAGCCAAAATCCCATTGGCTTTTTTTTGCCGCCGCATCACATTGTTGGCTCTTGTTTAACTTGTTGTCCACGAGGACGCCAAGATCTTTTTCACACGTACTGCTCTCAAGCCATGCGTCCCCCATTCTGTATCTTTGCATTTCATTTTTTCTGCCTAAGTGGAGTATCTTGCATTTGTCACTGTTGAACTTCATTTTGTTAGTTTTGGCCCATCTCTCTAATCTGCTAAAATCATTTCAATTCTGCTCTTGTCTTCTGGAGTATTGGCTATCCCTCCCAATTTGCTATAGTCTGCAAACTTGATGATCATGCCTTCTAACCCTTCATCTAAGTCATTAGTAAAGATGTTGAACAGGACTGGGCCCAGGACAAAACTCTGCTTATGGCATTCCACTTGCCACTTCTTTCCAGGATGAAGAGGAAGCATTGGTGAGCAACCTCTGGGTTCGTCCACTTAACCAATCACAGATCCACCTAACCGTAGTTTTGCCTAGTTCACATTTGACTAGTTTGTTTGCCAGAAGGTCATGGGGGACCTTGTCGAAAGTCTTACTGAAATCCAGGTATGCTACATCCACTGCATTCCCTGTATCTACCCAGATTGTAACTATATCGAAAAAGGAGATCAGATTAGTCTGGCATGACTTGTGTTTGGTAAATCCATGTTGACTATTAGTGATGACTGCATTCCTTTATAAGTGTTTAGAGATCACTTCCTTAACAATCTTTTCCAAAATCTTGCCTGGTATTGATGTGAGGCTGATTGGACGGTAATTGTTTGGGTCATCCCATTTTCCCTTCTTGAAGATTGGGACCACATTTGCCCTTTTCCAATCTGCTGGAACTTCTCCCATTCTCCAAGAACTCTCAAAGATGATTGCCAATGGTTCTGAGTTGACTTCCGCTAGTTCCTTCAATATTCTTGGGTGTAGTTGATCTGGTCCTGGGGACTTGATCTCCTTTAGTGCAGCCAGGTATTCCTGGATGCCTTGTTTCCCAATTTGGGGCTGGATGTCCTCTAATTCCTCATCCACTCCATCTTGTTGAGGTTGAAGATGACTTTCTTTTTGTGAGAAGACCGAGACAAAGAAGGCATTAAGTAGTTCTGCCTTTTCCCTATCCCCTGTCAGCATTGCCCATCTTCTCCTCGAAGAGGCTCTATTGCCTCCTTGTTCTTCCTTTTTCGACATTATTGTTTTTAATGTCCCTGGCAAGCCTGAGCTCATTTTGTGCTTTAGTCTTGCAAACGTTTTCCCCACAGAAGTTGGCTATTTGTTTGAATTGTTCTTTGGTGATTTCTCCCTTTTTCCACTTTTTGTGAATGTCTCTTTTGAGTCTTAGCACAGTTAGACGTTCTTTGGACATCCATTCTGGCTTCTTTGCACTTGTTCTATTTTTCTCTTTGTTGGCACTGTTTGCAATTGCGCCTTGTGTATTTCACTCTTGAAAAACTCCCATCCATCCGTAACTCCCTTGTCTTTTAGTATCTGTGTCCACGGAATGCTGCTTCATTTTTCGGAAGTCAGCTCTCCTAAAGTCAAAAATGCGGGTTTGACTTGTCTTAGTTTTGGCCTTCCTTTGTACCTCAAACTGCAGGATCTGACCACTTCAACTGCATTGATCAGGTCTTCCGCATTTGTTAGGATGAGATCAAGAATAGTTGACCCCTTTGTTGCCTCTTCTACCTTCTGGACCATGAAATTGTCTGCAAGGCAAGCAAGGAATTTGCAAATATCGGGATAGTTGAAATCGCCCATGACTACTATAGCTCTTCTTTGTGCCTGTTTGGTGAACTGTTGGCAGAAGACTTCATCAAGTTCTTCATCCTGGCTTGGAGGTCTGTAGTAGACACCTACAACAAGATCTTTTTGAGTTCCAGTTCCCTTGATTCTTATCCGGGTGCTTTCAAGCTGGTTTCCCAGATTGCTGTCTTGCATCTCTTCTGCAGCAAAACATTTTTTGACTTATAAGGCTACCTGATGTCTATATTCCAGAGATAGGAGTCATCCCATCCGGTTTTAGTGATGCCTATGACATCATATTTGTGGTGCTGTGCTAAAAGTTGGAGTTTGTCTTGTTTATTTCCCATGCTCTGTGCATTAGTGTAAAGACATGTGAGCCCCTGAGATCTTCCTCTGAGCTGTTTATTTGGGATTATTGTGCTTTCAGTACTTGGTCCTTGTTGTGTTTATGCAGCTCTCTGTTTAGCCTTCTGGTGGTTCCCTGACATTGTGGGTAAAGTACTGTTTGCAAGGCTGTTGTCCCTCTTCCCTGGTGGACCTAGTTTAAAGTGTGCCTAATGAGGTTTGTGAGTCTGTGAGCAAAAAAGTGTTTTCCTACTTGTGTGAGATGCACCCCATCCCTTGCCAGTAGGCCACCCTCCTGGAAAAGCAGGCCATAGTCGAGGAAGCCAAAGCATTCCTCCTGACACCATTTTCTAAGCCAGTTATTGACCTGTACTATTTTTCTGGCCCTTGTAGGGCCATGTCTTACAACTGCGAGGAGGGATGAAAAGACCACATGAACATTACACTGTTTTAGCTTTGTTTCGAGAGCTCGAAAATCATTTGTGATTTTTTGAAAAATATGCCTAGCAGTATCATGAGTTCCTACATGAATCAAAATGAGTGGGGGATGGTGATGGGGCTTGAGGAGCCTGGTGAGCTTATGAGTGATATGATGTATTTTTGCCCCCGGGAGGCAGCATATTTCTTGAGCCATCGCATCTGGTCTGGAAATGATGGCTTCCGTTCCTCTAGGGAAGGAGTCAACTACTACCAAGACCTGCTTACTTTGAGGATTGACAGGGTCCCTTTTATGCAATGTAGTATGTAGGTCCCCAGAAATGTGATCCTGTTGAAGAGAATTATATAGGTGTAAAATATCCATCAGGAGAATAATTAAGTAGCATCTCCTCTTATTCATACACTTAAATGTCAGGTATCAGAGTAACTTTGGGATTTACAACAAATAGTAAAAAGTTTAATCCAGTGATTAGAAATGCCTAGTTTGTGTCTTAGATCTCTAAGCATCACTTAGCTGGCAAGTCAATTGAATTGTGAATCAGAGGAACAGATAGATAAATGCTCTCTTCTGCTCTCTCACTCTCCCTATATATACAGCTAAAAGTGGCAATTTGTTAAATATTGATTGGTGCAGTGAGGCAGTTCCTCTTGGCAAGATATGTATGAATACATTTTGAAAATCATACAGAAAAGAGAAGTTCACAGATCATTTGGCCAACTCATCTTCACTCATGTATAATCAAATGAATATTTTCCTGACACTGTTTATGATGGCAAATTGGAGAGAGGTGCAACACAATGATGTAGCTTAACTGTTTGTGTGAATGTTATCTGAACCTCAGGGGACTTTAAAGCAGAAAGTAGGGTTTTGCATCACATGCATACAGTTTCAGTGTTTAAAAATACATCTATTTAGCCTGCAAGTCACTGAAGCTTCCAGAATTCTTCAGCCAGTCAAGTCCGGAGAGATATGGAAGTCAGAGGGTGTTTCCAGACAGCCTAATAATCTGGGACAAATAAGTGGGACAAAAAAATATTGATATCTGACAGCAAATCCAAACACATAGCTGTCAGTCCCGGCCATCCTGACACATTCATTTGTGGCAAAGTTTAGAAAAATGGATGGAGGACATCAGGCAAAAGTTTACTTTAAAAAAATTAATTGACTTTCCAAGATACACTGGACCTTATACGCGCTGATGTGGATATCTCAATGTGCACACAAGCAGATTTCTTGCCCTTATCTCTCCTCATTCTCCTGCTGCCTTTACTTTTTCCCTCCTGAACCCCATTTTCCTTTGGGGTTTTAGGGCCTGTGTAGGAGGGTCCTGAGTCGAAGAATGTAATTTTTCCAAGCTCTTCAATGAAATATGCTGCTTCTGCATATAACTAGGTGCTAGACCTGGCCTGGGAGGAGGTTTCAGGCGGCGGATGATGTAGGTTGACTTTTGGGACAGCCAGGGATTTACCCTGGGCAGATTTACCATCTCTCTGCTGTGAAACCTACCAGCTGGCATGACTACCCATTCAGCCAGCAGAGTTTCACAACCATCTGTATCACATTTTGGAGGGAGGGGGGTAGTCTTCTGCGGAGAGAAATGGAAGCTGCCCCTATTCACCTAGCTGCATATTTCTCGATCTTATTCTGGCCATTATCCTTACCAGAATGTTGCTGGAAGAAAATGGCCCTTATAGGACCTTATCTATATGTAGTAGAATAAGGAGTTTGCTAGACTAATCAAACAGGAATCCTATTATTGCATTAGAATAGACTCTCTGATGTCTTTCCAGAATCTGAACCCTTTTTGCTAGCACAAACAGGCCCATAAAGGAGTGGATTAGGCTTGACATTTCTTTTTTGTTGTTAATTTAATTGCATCAAGTTGGTTTAATTTCCCAGTGTGGAACAGCCTTGAAAACTAATATCCCCTTCTTAATCTGGAATGGTACAGTCCACTAGCACTTTGTTTTGTATGCAGACCAAGTTCACATGCAGCAGAATGAGGTGATAGAATCCTGAGGTGGTAAAATGGATGGGTTTTTTTTTTACCAGATTGAAGGGGTGGGAGATTTTTTTTGTTGTTTTTGCATGTACTAAGCTTTCCATAAATAGAAATAGGAGCACATTGGGAGGGCAGAGCAATCCTGTTGCTATCAGCATGAGAACATGTTCATGGCTTTGAAGTTTCATAGATTCTAGTGGAAATGTGTTGCAATGAACTAGATCTATTTGTCTCCTTTAATAAATCACATAAGGATTTCTGGTACACCTAAATATCCGAAGCAACAGGAAAGTAAATGCACAAATGGATTCATGTCTAAATACCCTAAAGACACCAGATCCTGTCTGTTTGTGGAAGCTAAGCTGGGTCAGCTTTAAGTCGTATGTGGATGGAAGACTCCTAACTAATACCTTGATGGCACAGGCTTTATTTTAGAGGAAAGAACTTGCAAAACACTTAAATGTATTCCTTGCCTAGCAAAGACCTATGACATTCATAGGGTTGCCATGAGTCATCAGATGACTTAAAGCAGGCACTGGCAAACTTTGGTCCTCTGGGTGTTTTGGACTCCAACTCCCACAATTCCTAGCAGCCGGTCAGAATGCCCATGCCTGACTTAAAGACACGTAAACATAAATACACATTAAGCTAATTGAAAACTCATATAAATGCAATATGATAAATTTAACACCCCATATAATTTTGTGTAGCATCTTATATTAAGACACATTAGTGGCTTATGCAGCACAGTATGATCTTAACTATATTAACACATGAGTATTCAATGAAATTCACTTTCTGAAGAGGAATGAATTAAGGTTGTATTCTTCAGCATGTGAAAACGAAATGCAAGTTGGGTTCATGCAATTAAAAGTTCAATTTAAAGTGGCCATCATGAGTCCAATGTTTGTGTAAAGAGGACCTCAGAGGGCACAGCACCATAATACTCTCACTAGTAGGAAATCTGATGTAATTAAAATTAAATGTGTGTTTTACAAATGAAGCTGTATCTTAGGAGCTGTATGACAGGTTTAATTTTGTCCTCTGTGTCCTTCTCCAACCAACAAATATGCTGGGATAGCAATTTTAAATGGTGGTGGAAGAAGTCAGAGTTCACACAAAAGGGGCATCTGAACTTCTATCCTGGGTTCCTCTCCCTCAAGCAAAGAATTTGAAGAGGCAGTATCAAACGTTTAATTATTTTCTTCCCCTCAATTTCATAGGTTATGTGCCCATAAGATTGTAAGATAAAAATGTTCATTATGTAGCTGTGTTTGAAATGTATGTCTTAACAAATAAGAACAGTACACAAAGAATGCAGTTACAGAAGTAGGATCCACAGCATTACTTAGGTGACACAGGCCTTATTGGACCAATCATCAGATCCCTATCAAAAGAGAAATCCTTACTTGTCTGTGAAAAGAAAGTAGTGGTGGTACAAATCTAAATTCTCTGTAAAGTGAGTTCCAGAGCCTTGAATACCCACTGAGAAGTTCCTCTCCCAGGTTCCCACCAGATTGTGCCTGTCTTGGTATGCTTGGATTGAGCAATAGGACACCACTCCCAACACTTTGGGGACATTTTCCAACCCCACTTGAGCCCAAAATTTGGATTGTTTAATCTGCTCTCATTGTTGTGCTTATTTAACAGTTTCCAGGTGAGTCACTATGTTAGGTTCTTGCAGCAAAACAACAAATAATGCCTTAAAGCATAATTTATTTATTGCAGCATAAACTTTTTATGAAGTCAAGTTCATTTGTTCAGATGCATGAACTGATATGCTTTGTGGACAGGTATAATCTACCATTTAACAGAATCAACAGAATTGTAACAGACTTCTTCTTTCTTCAACTTTACATGACGTTTGACCCTACAGCATATTACTGCCCTCCCCACCACTTCATGCCAAATGAAGCATACCTGATATCAAACACTTCATCTGTGAAAACCCATGCCTTAATAAATTATTAGCTTTTAAGATTCTGCAAGACATTTTACTGTTTTACATTTTTAATTTCTAAGAAATATCTAGATATTTTCTGGGAAAGCCTTTTGGCCTCACCATCCTCACAGACCCATCTGACGGGAACACAAGAGAGGGTCACAGTGGTTTCTCATAAGCTTTGGAACTCCCTTCCTGGAGTAGTTAGACTAGAGATCTTCTTGCTATCCTTCCATAGGCAGTTGGAGACTGATTTCTTTTTGCAGGCCTTTGTAGGTGAAATAGTCTTTTCTGTTCTATTGTTTATATTTAGAGTTCTTTCTTTTACAAAATGATTATGCTTTGAACCATTTATTATATTAAATAGCTTTATTTTTTAGCTTCATTTGTTTTGAATTCCAACAGTCATTTGAGTCTTGACTGGGGAAAAGGTGGAATAGTTGTCATCATCATCGTCACCACCACCACCACAAACAACACTTGAAAGATTAGCTATCTGAGTCACATATGATGCAAGTCAGATGGACTGAGCTCTTAGTTCCAATAAGTATAATCTCCCAGTTTTTCCTTTTGTTCCTAGTCACAAGTGAAAACAGATTTCAAGTAACCAAATCTGGATGAGAGAAAAGAGGAAGGGAGAGGTTAAGAGGTCATATAATAGTCAAGTTTAAATATTTGAAATAATTGATGATGGAGATAGCTTGTTTTCCGCTGCTCTAAGACTAGGCATGGAGCAATTCCGGCTAAACATTAGGCAAAATTTCCTAATGGTGAGAGCTGCTGAATAATGTAATATGCTGCTTTGGAGTATGACAAACTCTCTTTTCTTGGAGGCTGGGAGTGTTTTGATTATTATGTGTTCCCGCATGACACAGGGTTGGACTGGATGTCCCTTGTGGTCTTTCCAACTCTATGATTCTAGGTCACATCAAACTTTTGTTCTTCTATGACAAACCCCTAATTTATTCTAAAAGCTTTTAGCAGAACTGAAACAATGGAAGTTTTAATTAAAGATATCATCTTCAACTATTTTTTGTCTTTCACTTGGACAAGGATTCCAAGCATGGCTGTTTATTATGTGCCTTCAATATCAAGTGATTGGTCTGCTCTGTATGTGCAAAACAAACTCATCACATCTGTTCCAGCATTAATAATGGAAACAATGTATTTTTTTCTATAATACAAATCCTAGGACTAATTTATGCTGGACTTGTCCTAAAAATGGATCTTACTCTGTTGTCTTTTTTTTAGAGATACTGTGTTTGCCAGAGAAGAAATTATTTATAAAATAAGAAATAATGTCATTTCAGCTAATATAGTAAAACATCAGTGTATGTGAACATTGTTTTGCTTTACAATATGGGTATTATAAAAAGTTATCAAATACCCATTTTCTATCAGCCTGAATCTTCAAAAGGTCTAGTGTTTCTAACTGAAAGTTAATTAAATTAATTTTATTTTTAATGCTCAGGGCAGATTACATTTGTTTTTCCCTTCCACAGATGAATAAAACAAGGAGACGAGGTACACACATGCAGGATATTATGAGTTTGCATAAATTTTAAATTCAGTTTATAGAACTATTCTTCAAAAGCTATATAGATATTTCATTCCACTATGACTTTACCCCCCTCCCCATCTATTTCTTCAGCCTGTATGTAGTGATTTGCATCCCTTTAATTTCATTGTGAATGTGGGGCACTAGCTGAGTGGATGAACTGGGACAAATTATAGGTATCAAAATATTGCCCTTGTTACAACAGCTGCATTGGTTCCAGTTTGTTTTAAGGCACAATTCAAGGCATTATAGAGCTCTACATGGCTCAGGTCAAGGCTCTCTGGCAGACTTTATCTCCCCATATGAGCTAATATGAACCCTGATGTCATCAAGAGGGACTCTTGTCTCTCAGTTGATGAACACATGAGAGCTGCAGAGTTCAGGACCAGGGTGCTCTCTCATGCACTCTACTACTGTGTTTGTGATGGTGTCTTGAGTCTTAATTTTGGAAGAAAGGTAAGAAACAAATAAATATCATTATCATCATCTGACCCGCAAGTATTTCAGGAGATCATGGTCTCTGATCTGTGTAGAGCAGATGTTTACCTACTTGTATATGAAAAATGTGTTTCTTCTCCTTTTTATTTATTTGCATCTCTTTCATTACTGTTTATTGCATTCAGAAGTAAAACAATATTTTCACAGATCTGTATCTTCAGAAATTTCTTGGGAACCCCCCCCCCCAAACATCAAGGGCACTGGATCTTTTCTGCCTTTGCCCATTGAGGTGAAGTAGACCAGCATTGAGGATGCTACCTCTTCAGACAGGGACAATTTGCTAACAGTGGATAGCATGACAGATTCCCCAGCATCCTTACTCATATCTGGTTGCCTGCCGATCTAACAGACATAGCCAATGTCTAGAAGAAGCTTATGTTCAACCTTGTGGAAGTGATATTATAATACATAATTTAGAACTAGGTTCCAGTTGTCAAGCAATATATTTTGTAGAGCTAATATTGTCTTAATTTTCCTTGTCTCGTGAACTGAATGATAGTTTCCTTTGAAATGCAATCCACCTATGAGAAGCCAAATTATTTTCTACTAACACTGCTGCTCTGACTGCTTTTAGGGATGTCCCCATTGACTTTCTCTTTTACCCCTCTCTGGGGCACTTGCAGCAAATTGGATATGCACATTTATTGTCTATAGAGGCAATGTGCATATGGCATGAACCCTATTACCCTTATTGTAAAATGATTAGAAAAAGCAGTGTGCAATGAACAATTATCACCCTGGCTCACATTAGAAACAGAGCTCTGAACAGATTGTTTATCATCTCTGAGAATGTGAATAACGGCACGCAGGCTTAGAAGTCGCCTGAATCATACTTGAAACTGGCAGTGTTGCCATGGAATCTCACTCGGATTACTAAAGCCACAATAAAAGTGATTTCTGGATAACTGCATTATAAATAGAGGGAAATGAGTAAACAAAATTTCGGTGTAGTTCTGTCAGCATGGGGCTGCTATTATTTCTGCTATTCTCCACCCCTGCAGCAAAGGCAACAGAGAAGTGTTTATGCATTTACATTGAAAATAATATATTTGCTTTTGAAACTGTGATATTCTGGGTGTGTATTACAACATTCTACATAGAATTAAAACTCACTTAAATGGCTTATTGGATTTTTGTAAATTAACATCACAATCCAGAGTATTCAATATCACCTGCTGATGAGTAAGTCCATTTCGTATCATGGGCTATCCTAAACCCATTTGCTAAAAATGTCAAGGGGAAAGTAGAGTTGCAAGGGAGTAAGACCCATTTCATTGCTGTATTTTGCATCAAGTGCAATATTAAAGAATGTTAAGTGTAAGACAATGTTTGTTTGTTTCTATATTTGAATATGATTCAGATTGCGAATCATGATATCTTTGGAACCAAAAAATCCAAATCACAAGGAACAGTTTCAAATGGTTTGTGAATCTCTGCTCTCATTAAGTGTGGTTTGTTATGGTCCCATTTATACTACCATATAGTGCAGTTTGAAATTGCATTATATGGTTAGCCTAAATTACTCCTTATTACAATAATAATAATAATAATAATAGTTTTATTCTTATACCCCACCTCCAGCTCCCCAAAGGGACTCGGGGCAGGTTATATATGACACAAAGTACCTAAAATACAATGTAAAATAAACACACAGTACAATGCAATAAAGTAAAACATATAGCATATAAAACAGCAATTTAAAACTCAGAGCAATACCCAATAACCTATGGTGACAACTATTGTAAGACATGGCCCAACTGTAAACAAGACAAGGGAATGTAGCTAAGGCACAAGGGCATGGGATGAAAGTGCAGTGATGTGTCATTGACTGTGGACCATTGGGGTGGGACATTCTCAAAGGCTTTTTAAACATCCAAGTCTTCAGATCTCTATGGAAAGAGGACAGTGTGGGGGCGCTCAGTTTAACTGCATTGTATGTGGCAGTATAGTTGGGGACAGAGTCTCATCTTGTTTTCTTGGCATGGAGTAGTTTATTGCATTGTGTCACATCCACTGTCCTGGCAGTTAACTTATGAAATGGGATTGGAATTAAAGGAAGCAAAGACACAGTAACCCATATCCAACAATGATGGTGATAAGTTAAAGGAATAACTTGGTTCTTTGGACCAGTGTTTTTCAACCTTTTTTGAGCCGCAACACATTTTTTACATTTACAAAATCCTGGGGCACACCACCAACCAAAATGACACAAAATGACACACTAACACAGTAATACATATTAGTTAATATGATTTTTAATGTATTTATACACTCAGTGTGAAACCTGGGCCTGTTTCGATGAACACAACATAAATATCCTGGCAGGAATGGCAGGAAGACACACACGAATGTCTTGCTCAACAGCTGGGAGTTATAATTCACCTGCAATCAAAGAGCATTCTGAACTCCACCAATGATGGAATGGAATCAAACTTCCCACACAGAACTACCATAACCAAGAGAAAATACTATAAGAGTTTGGTGGGCGTTGACCTTGAGTTTTGGAGTTGTAGTTCACCTATATTCAGAGAGCACTGTGGAGGGGGGGGAGGAAGACGTGGGGCAAGTCTGCACAGTAGCGCCTGCACGGGTCACATCTTCCTCCCTCCCCCCTCTTGCAGAAGTGGCAGCATGAGCAAAATGAGGCAAAGCAAGCTGAGCGAGGCTAGGAAGAAGGGAGCCTGAGTGGAGAAGAAAAAGTGTTCGGGAGGAGGGGGAAGAAAGAGTATTGGCGGTTCCAATTTCCCACAGCACACCTGATGATCGCTTACGGCACACTAGTGTGCCACGGCACACTGGTTGGGAAACACTGCTTTGGACTATTTACAATTAATAGTGGTTTCCAGATGGTATGAAACTTGATGTCACTTCAGGGGAATTTCAAGCCAGATTTATTTTTGTTAAAAAACAAAGCTATGGATTAAAGACCCCCAGATACATCAATATATTTGGCAATTTTGATGGTTCCCCATCTTTGCTTTTGTTTTGTTTTTAACTCTTTCATTCTTTCCATCGTGATCATGGACAATTCTTTCAAATTCGGGAAACTTGAATCCTGTCTTGTCACCATGAAGGTAAAAGAAATAAGGTTTCCATGACACTTTGCTTGCTAACTGTGCTGAGCAAGAGAGTAATAAGATGGTAATAATTACATTTCACAGAGAGGAGTAATGGAAAATGTCTTCTGAGATACTGGTTTTTATATTTGCTTTGTCCAGAAGCAGACTAGAGGCTGCTGATATGTCAATCTACTTAATGGGGCTTGTTTTCAAATCTTATTATGATGGTTCAAGGGGTAGCAGCATTGTTATTACTTCATTAGCTTGGTTCTAGAAGTTATATTTCCCCAAGCAATTTGCAATATCCTCTTCCTAATTCTGTCATTTTCAATCAGTTCAGAATATGCTCTAAAGACACAGCTCCACTATGTCCTTCCATATGAATTTCGGGTCATGAGCCAACCAATTGAATAATTCTGATTAAGATATTGAATGTGACTGACAAGTGATAGAATTAAGGCCATAATATTCATCCACAGTCCTATTTATTAACTGTTCATAAGCCCATCATCTTCTTAGCTCATATTTCTATAAGATTGCAATGTCAGGCGAAAATTTAATTGAATTCAACGAGGCTTCCTTCTGATCAAACTTTCCTTTCTTTGGATCTGAAACATGCTCCTATAAACTTTGTAATAACTACTTTTTCTTATAGTCATATTTACTTTTCCAGGTATGAACTTCTCATAACCTTACTGTGAAAGGCAAATCCAGAGTTGTGTTTGACTCATGTTTTTATATGTTTGTTTTTTTTTCTCAATAGTGGCTAGCATTCAGAAGCTTCCTGCAGCATCTGTTCTAACTGATATCAATTTTCCAATGAAAGGAAGGAAAGGAATGGTTGAATGGGCACGGAACTCAGAAGACAAGGTTGTCATTCCAAAAAATATCTTCACCCCTATGTCAACAGGTAAAATACATTAAAAAGCACCCCATCTATACGTTCAAGTAAAAAGTGAAGAGTATAGAATATCTGAACTTTTCAAACTGTGTGTTTATTATTAGATTATGTATATTAAGATTAGCATTATAAATCAATCTTAAGATGTTTCTTTGTGCACAAACTCCTTATATCTAGCAAGCGTAGTTGTGGCTGAGGCAACACAAAGGATCCCCCAAAGTTAAAATAGTTATGATTGGCTGGATCAGACTCATCCTTCACATTTCCCCATCATACAGTTTTACACCTGCAGACCTGGGGTCTTTGAAGACCTTCCTTTGTTATCTGAACACTACTTGTGTTAGAGCCAAAAAAAAATAAGGATCAAAGGTACAGTGGTGACAGTAAAGAGGTAGCCTCTGAGATAAGCCTCAAATCTCTGCAGATCCTTCATGAGTATAACTAGTTAATGCTTTGGTGATTGCCAAATGGATTAGTTGTGCTCTGTTCTAGAGTGTTTACAGTGTTAAACCCAGTTCCCCTGCTCCCATATACCTGAGGAGTTCTCTAGTGAATCCTGGGAATTTGCAATTAGACGTGTAGTGCAACTTGCAAATATTTCCTTGTAAAGTACAGCCAGATTTCTTGCTCTTTTTGAGCCCATGCTTGAGAGCCAGTTGGATGGAGGAGAGGGCTCTTATGGCTCTTATGGTTATCCGTTTTCCACACATGAATGGATCATGGATTTATGCTTTTTAGCTGCCTGTAGCTAAACTTGTAAATTGGGAATGCAACAAACATTGCTTTTGATCATGTACTCGAGCCAGGATTGGCTATTGTTCCTTGTTGACTTCTGGTAAAACTCTGTTTGTCTTCCAACCCCCGAAATAACGAGACAGACACAAAATATATGGTTTCAAATTTTGGGCAACTTTTATTAAATAGTTACCTATTTAACTTGTAACTCAACTAACTTTTTGGTGTCAGTTCAACTTGGTGTGTGTAAGCTGGGGTAGCGTCTCCTAAAGTCTACCCCTCAGCTATTAAGGTGTACTACCTGGGTCCCCTGTATATTTCAACCCGGGCAACCCATAAAGGAAACATCAGGAGAAATCTCTCTCAACTTTTGAGACTAGACTCTCCCCGCTCCTGGGACATTCACCATCACCTCACCCCTAAAATTAACCGTCTAGGTGAGTGTTTGCATAATGCCCCACACCCTTAAGGGGTGCCTTAAGTGTATACAAACCTTTGAATAACTAAACTATTTACGCTTAGCTAGTTTACTAGCCGACCATTCCATCTAAGCCCCTAATAGACAGTATAGGATAGGCAAAACCCTTGTGGGCGAATTCCTATCCGACCCCCAAATGTGAAACCATTTGAGCGATCATTCTTATACTATCCATGGGCGGGAGTGGTGGGCGATGTCTTATTGCAGAATGAGGGAAAAGGGGCTGGCAGCACACTATGCCAGCCCCTCCTCCCTTCCAGTACATTCTGCAAAATTAACCAATCTCTTCTCTGAGGGGAGGAGACAAAATTGCTCCACCCCCCAACTTGTTGGAGGGTAAAGTGTATTCCCCCTTCATTATGTGCTGAACAGTCTGTTTATTATCTTAGTGTGAACATTTTTCCCAAGGCCAAATACATTGGTTTCTGCTTTTTGAACTTGATGGGTATAGTATCAAACAACTGCAAGGAGAGTCCACCCTTTTTAGTATTATGAAGAGGAGGGTGTCCTCTAAGAATAACTCCCGTGGATCTTTCATAATCAATGCAGAATATATCATAAAATGCTGGCACAGTTTAGTCACAAATGATGAATCTCATACAGGAGCAATTTTACTGAATGCCTTAAATCATGCGCGATGCCCCAATTATATAGTTCTTCTTTTCCCTCCTTATAATATATCACATTACATTTCATGACAGAATGTGGTGAAATATATTTCATGTTATAATGATGATTTCCTTAAAGATGAAACTTCTTTCACAATGATAAATATTATTCCATGCACCTGTATGCTGACTAAGTTGCAAAGACTCAGAAAGGCAAAGGAATTAATGTATTATTGTCTTCCCTCTCTCCCCTTTCCTTTTCCGTTTTAGAACTAGACGAATCCACTGTATTTGTGCTTGGAGCAGTGCTATACAAAAATTTAGAGCTCATTTTACCCACTTTAAGGTGAGTTACAACTTGAGTAGACACAGCAATTTGATCAGCAGAACGTGATCCCTGCAGTTGCAGACGTTGGAAAAGTTACATTTTGGACTCCAATTGACCATGATGGCTAGCGATGCAGAAAGTTGTGTACTAGAAGAATATCAAGCATTTCTAAAGTGATGTTGAAATTATTTGGGGGGGGGGGGATATCCAGCGCTGTTAAACTTTATCTGCAAGACTTTCATGAATAATGTTTTATGCTAAAATGGTCTTTGCTATTTCTGGTGATGGATGTGAGCTTTGCTGTCTTTGTTCTATGAAGGGGTAAAATGTTTATAGATGGGTAGCTTTGTTTTTTGATGGGTACCTTTGTCATCACCCATTCTTGTGAAGGCTGAGAGCATTTCTGAATATTATTCAAACCCATGCTCATGAGTTGAGCAGACCCTGGCTTTTATTGCACTTAATTTTAATGAGCAATTCATTCATTTTAGACCCAGACTTCCATTATGCCTATGATAGTACCTATATAAATTGTACAGTTTTCAGCCGACCTGCTTTATTTCAGCCCAGTGAACAGCTTAGTTGAAATATTACCCATGAGAATACCTAAACTAGTGAGTAGTTTTAAAATTATAATTGGGCTATATAGTGCTTCAATTTGAATGATGACTAATTATCATGTATAGTAAAAGGAAATGTTGAAGAGCTTTTGTTGGATAAAATACATTCATGCATCCTTAACTCAACTGATCTATTGATAGATGAGCTACTTCATGCATCTCAGCACAATTGATCTTCTTGAAATGAAGTCTGCTTAATATCCTAAGTATATGGAGGAGGTCACTTTTCTCCCTGTGGCCAACACTCTTCTCTAATGTTATGTTTTGTTGCTATGCTTAGCAAGTCAAGGCAAGATCTAGACAGTGCTGTGAAACCCAAAGGAAACATTGGTTGGGAAGGCCTATGACCATGATAAGTCAGAGGGTCACTCAAAGCAATGTAATATAACACACTTAAAAACACAAACACCAGTTAAAATGTGAAATAAGTTAAAAGACAATAAAATTTGTTTTAAAAGCTTAAATACATGTTAAATGCAGAATTAAAAAACTTGAATTTTTTTAAAAATCTAGACAGGCCTGCTGAAAGAGATTGATTTTTAATGCTGTTTTAAGCTCAGGCAGTTCTACCTGTTCCAGAAGGCCATTCCAAATTTTGAAGATGATTGATAAAAAAATAATTTCCTTAACAGTTGACAGACTGGTCCTGAATGACTGAAGTACGAGTAAATGCCATCCAGCAGAAGGTGATAATATAGATAATCTGGGCCCGATCCATGCAATTCCTTAAAGATAACAACCAACATTTTATATCTTTCCTGGAAATAAATTGGCAGCCAGTTTCTAGATGTAACAGTAACCGCTCTTACTTCCATGTTTTGCACCAATGGGCATTTCCAAGCTATTCCAATTTACAGTGGATAGGAGGAGTCTAGTCTTGAGATTACCAATATGTACCTTTAGGTCTTCTGACCCCTTGGAAGAAGCCCAGCTGGTATAGCTGCTGAACCTGATAGCAAACACTGCTCGTTGTTGCATCTATGTAAACTGTCATTTGGATGGAAGAATCCAGAAGTACTCTCTTGCCGCACAGCTAGCTAGTTGATCCCCTTTTCACCCAAACACCACACAGATGGACAACAATAGGAAGTTTATTAAGAAAAGAGTATCTAATATAAAAACAGTTTCAAAATACATGCATGAGCTAGATTTCTGGAAGCTTAACAAAAAGCAATAACCAACTCTGAATAGACATTCCAAAAATCACTTAAGGCAAAAGCACAAAACTGTAATCCAAGGATTGTTGCACTTAAACTAGAATTATAACCAAAAGCTTGAAATCATGAACATGACCATAATCCAAAGGCTTGAAACTTGAGGCATAGAATTTAAACAGGAATACAGACCCAAGAACAGAACTCCTCTAACTAGGAGCTCCCAAGATAGGAAACTTGACCCATGAAAATCCAACGCTGATCTCCCCACTGAACATTGACTCCAATTTCTTAATAATGCTCTCTCTTGCCCATGACATCAGTCTTTCTCACACCCTCATTCTCTTTGTTTATCTTTCAGTCTCTGGAACATTGGATTTGTCTCTGTTTCACACTATTCCTTCTGATCTGTGAACACTGGGTTATCTGTAACTCCCCTGTCTCTTCCACATTCCTTTCAGAGTCAATCCCTGGCCAATTATCATGAGAATCACTGCCTGTTTCACTGACTACAGATTTACCCAAAACATTCCCATCGTCTCAAAAAACACTTTTGGTGTCCCCCACAGAAACACCAGGCTCAACCAGAAAATCTTCATCCTCATCCTTAGAGGCTTCACAGGCCTCAACACACTCCAAGCTGTGAAAATAGTCTTTAAGGGAACTGTAACTACATCCAAGACTGACTTACGATCTCATCAGATGGCCCCCCAGAATCACCATGCATTGTGGCATAAGAACATAAGAACATAAGAAGAGCCATGCTGAATCGGACCTCAGCCCATCTAGTCCAGCATTCTGTATCACACAGTGGCCCACCAGTTGTACACGGGGATCTCGAGCAGAAGGGAGGGCAAAACCCTGACCTGCTCCCGACCCCCCACAACCAGTACCCAGGGAAATCCTGCCTACCTCAACCAACTCCGAGGTGGCACTTGAATGTTCTTTTCAGTAACTACCGATACACTTGGTATCCATGAATCTGTCTAATCCTGCCTTGAAGTTGTCCAGGCTGACAGCTGTCACAACCTCTTCTGGAAGTGAGTTCCATAACCCAATGACCCTCTGGGTGAAGAAATATTTCCCTTTGTTAGTCCTAATTTTCCTACCTTGGAGCTTCAGGGAGTGCCCTCTAGTCCTAGTGTTTTGTGATAAAGAAAACAGTTTTTCTTTATTCACCTTTTCTATCCCATGCATGATTTTATACACTTCGATCAAGTCACCTCTTAAACGCCGTCTTTCAAGGCTGAAAAGACCAAGGCGTTGCAACCTGGTTTCATAAGGGAGCCGCTCCATCCCTTGGATCATTCTTGTTGCCCTTTTCTGTACCTTTTCCAGTTCCGTTATATCCTTCTTAAGGTGCGGAGACCAGAATTGTACACAGTACTCCAAATGTGGCCTCACCATCGATTTGTAGAGAGGTAATACAACATTTGCTGACCTATTTTCGATTCCCTTTCTGATCATGCCTAGCATAGAATTTGCTTTTTCACTGCTGCTGCGCACTGGGTTGACATCTTCATTGAGCTGTCCACCAAGACCCCAAGATCCCTTTCCTGGTTTGTCTCGGAAAGCTTTGACCCCATCAATTTGTAGGTGTAGTTGGGGTTCTTTGCCCCGATGTGCATGACTTTACACTTGTTTAGGTTAAAATGCATTTCCCACTTTGTTGCCCATTCACTCAATTTCGAGAGATCTTTCTGGAGCTCTTTACAATCAGTTTCATTTTTAACTACCCTGAACAATTTAGTGTCGTCTGCAAACTTTGCTACCTCAGAATTCACTCCTACATCCAGATCATTAATGAATAAATTAAAAAGTAACGGACCCAAAACTGAACCTTGGGGTACGCCACTTCTCACCTCTTTCCACCCAGAGAAATGTCCGTTTATTACCACCCTTTGTTTCCTACAGTTTAGCCAGGTTCCAATCCAGGACAAGACCTGTCCCCTGATTCCATGGCTGAAGAGCTTATTTAGGAGCCTTTGGTGAGGGACTTTGTCAAAAGCCTTTTGAAAGTCAAGGTAAACAATATCAATTGGGTCCCCTTTATCTATGTGTTTATTTACACCCTCAAAGAATTCTAACAAGTTAGTAAGACATGATTTGCCTTTGCAGAAACCATGTTGATTTTCCTTCAGCAATGCCTGTTCTTCTATGTGCTTAGTAATTTTTTCTTTAATAATGGTTTCCATCACTTTGCCTGGAACTGAGGTTAGACTAACTGGCCTATAATTTCCTGGATCACCCCTAGATCCTTTCTTGAAGATCGGAGTTACATTTGCCTCCCTCCAGTCCTCGGGTACAGTGCCTGATCTTAGAGAAAGGTTATATATTTTGGCTAGAATTTCAGCAATTTCACACTTGAGTTCCTTAAGAACTCTGGGGTGGATGCCATCTGGCCCTGGTGATTTGTTGACATTTAGTTTAGTAAGGCATGTGAGAACATCTTCCTTGTTTATCTCTATCTGGTTTAATTCATTTAATTCCCTCCCTGAAAAAACTGACTCAGCTGTAGGCATATGTTGTCTGTCCTCCTGTGTGAAAACGGAGGCAAAGAAGTCATTTAGCCGCTCAGCAATCTCCTTGTCTTCGCTGATTTTCCCTTTCTGACCATTGTCGTCGAGTGGCTTTTCTAGTTGGGTTCCTGCTTCTGATGTACTTAAAGAAGTTTTTTTTAATATTCTTTGCTATGTGTGCCTCAAAATCTCTCTTGGCTTTCCTGACTGTTGCTTTGCATTTAGTTTGCCAGAGCTTGTGTTCCTTTCTGTTCTCCTCGGTAGGAAGAGCCTTCCATTTCTTAAATGAGTTTTTCTTCTTTCCAATCACATCTTTTACTTCATTTGTAAGCCATACTGGTGTCCTTTTGGACTTTCCATGCCTCTTTCTTTTTATTGGAATGCATTTTAGTTCGGCCTGTTTTAAGGTATTTTTAAACAGTTTCCAAGCATTTTGGAGGGATTTGATTTTTTTTTACTGCTCCTTTTAGTTTGTTCTTTACAATTTTTCTCATTTTGGTGAAATTCCCTTTGTGAAAGTTTAATGTCTCTGTGTTAGTTTTCACTGACAGTTTGCTATCCAAACTTACGTTGAAGGTTATTGTGTTATGGTCACTGGTACCTATGGGCTCAGCTACAAGGACATCTTGAACGAGATCTTGTTCATTAGTTAGCACCAAGTCCAGGATCCCCTTTCCCTTGGTTGGTTCCATGACCATCTGCTCAAGGGAATAATCAGCTAGCATGTCGAGGAACCTTGTCTCTCTTTCATGCGTAGAACAAGAATTTGGCCAATCTATTCGGGGATAGTTGAAGTCCCCCATTATGACTAATGTATTTGTTTTTGAGGCCTGTTTAACTTCATTTTCCAGATAGCAGTCTGCCTCTGGAGTTTGGTTGGGAGGGCGATAGCAGATCCCTAATGCTAGATTAGTTTTTTGTCCTGGGACTTTTACCCACAATGTTTCTGTAGGTGAGTTTGAAATTTCTTGAAGTTCTAATTCATGAGATTCTAGCTCTTCATTTATGTACAGGGCCACACCGCCACCATTTTTCCCTCTCCAGTAGTGGCTGTTGGAGGACATGGGGAACCTGTCACCCCATGCTGCTGATTACCTGACTTACCTGTCACCCATCTCACAGGGGAAAGTGTGAGCCACCCAACTTCTCCCCATTGACGTCTATTGAACACGGGAAGTTTTCTGTGTGGCTACCACAGCAGCATGCACTGGTTTGCCTATACTATTGTGCTGGAGCCCTGCCAGAAATTGCTCTATGTCATGGGATGGGAGCCAGAGGGCTCAGTCATAAAGGTATAGGCAAATTGGCACATGCTGCCAAAAAGTAAGTTGTGATGAGGTAGTGACACACCATCAATCACAAGTTAGGACTCTTAAGAGTAAGTTATTCTGTCATGTCTGCATTCAGTTATAGTTCATTTTCCTCATTCAGGACATTACCATCTTTAGACATTCATTCAGGGGAAGCACGCTGTCCTTTGCTGAAGTTATTTTTGAAAGCATAGAGAAGTTCAATTGTCATGCTGATAGCACCCTGCCCCATGCTTTTAGACAATCTGACTCAGCAGTTTCATGTAGATTTGAAACAGTATTCGATGCATAATAGCACCTTGCGGTATTCCATAAAACAGCTTCTTTTCTGAATAGCAATCCTCACTAAGCACTCCCACTTGGAACCTACTCAAGATATAGAACTGCTCCTACTGAAGCCCACTGCCCCTGGTTTCCAAATTTCTCAAACATTCCAGGGGAATACCATGGTCAATTGAATGACACTGACAGCACTATTCCTGTTATTGTTCAGGTGAAGATAATCCAAAAAGGTAACCATAGCAGTCTAAACACCCTAGTCTTCTCTAATGCTGAATTGAAATGGGTCTAGAAAACCTTTAACATCCAGGACTATCTGGATTTGGAATGCAAATGCCCCCTCAGTCACCTTGCTCCAAAAAGAAAGATTTTATATTGCTCTCAATCTGTTAAAGTTTAGAGGATCCAATGAAACATTTTAGAGAAGAAGTTTTATAATTTATTCTTTTAAACAATGTACAAAACTTCCATCCCCAAGAGAGCTTCGGCCTAGGGTGCTACCAATATGCCGATAACACCCAGCTCCTACTGAAACTGGAGCCTGGCGCAACTTCGGTGCCCGAAAACTTCACTCGAGGCCTAGAAGCAGTGACAAAATGGCTCCGCGCCCACAAACTTAAAATAAATCCATCAAAGACGGAGATCTTATGGCCGGGCCGCCCAGAACCACCTTTCTCGCTGCCCCCCTTTGAAGGGGAACCGCTGACTCCGTCCCCCTCAGTAAAAAGCCTTGGTGTTATCCTGGACTCCAAATTGTCGATGGAGGCCCAGGTTGCCTCCACGAGCAAAAGGGCCTTCTTCCACCTGCGCCAAGCGAGACAATTGGCGCCCTATCTTCCGACGGAAGCACTAGCTACAGTAATCCATGCCACGGTTACATCAAGGCTGGATTACTGTAACGCTTGTATGTGTAGGTCTACCCGGTCACTAACCCGCAGGCTCAGATCGTGTAGAACGCGGCCGCCAGGCTTCTCACAGGAACATCGATGAGATGCCACATTACACCATCTCTGCAGTGCCTGCACTGGCTGCCCGTTGAGCATAGAGCCTTACACAAGACCTTGACCTTGGCTTTCAAAGCCCCTACGGGGCGGGCCCAACATACCTAAAAGACCGCTTGCTGATGCCTGCTTACTCAAGGACCCCGCGGCCAGCAAACAAGAACCTTCTTCATGTACCAGGCTTGAAAGAGGCCCACCTGGAGACCACGAGACGGAGATCGTTCTCCGTTGTGGCCCCCGTTCTTTGGAACTCGATGCCACCGGACCAGAGAGCCTCCCTCGACCTGCCCCAGTTCCTGACCGCTCTGAAGACCTGGCTATTTAGGAAAGCCCATGGCTAATGCAGAACCAGGAACTCAAATACCGAGCCTGGCCCCTGCATTTAACCACTGAATATTTTAATCTAGTTTTAAATACTCTATTTTAAATGTGGAATTTGTTGTGTGTAAGTCGCCCGGAGCACTAACGTGGAGGGCGACTCAGAAATAATAAAGTCAGTCAGTCAGTCAGTCAGTCAGTCAGTCAAAGATGTGGGGTAGATTTGCTGCTGAAATCTATCTGTGTCTTATCCTTGGATGACCAGTCCAAAAAGAAAGGGATTGAGGGGACAAGTTGTCCTCTTTACTCATCCTAAGTGTTTACATCTGCAGTACTTGTCAATTAAAATTAATCTAGTGTAATCCTACTCATGGTGTACCAATTTCCCAAATTTAACAACCACTTTCCAAGCTACTGGGAAATAGACCCCATCAATTGCAGTGGATGCTGACCAGTAAGTGGAGATGTAGAAGGGGGTGAGCTGTTGTTTTACTTCTCATCTGTGTAACTACCATGGATATATGGTAACATAGGATTCTGGTCTCTATTTCTATTTTTCTAGTTTCTGTTTCTGTAAGCCAACTTGAAAACTTTTGATATGAGGCAGTAACAAGGTCTTTAAAATATTCTAAAATAAATAGCTATCCCTTAGCATAGCTGTCTTCACAACAACATACTTTGAAATTGGATTAGACTCTCATATATTTCATACTTGAAATAAATCTCCCATGATGTTTTTATTTCATCCTCACTGGTAAATAACCTCTGCCTTTCATCTTCTTTAGCCTGGAAAAACTTCTACTGAGTTTAATTGATGGTTCCTAACATAAACATAGTATCATGCATAGTATCATGCATTTCCATCTCTGGATGGCCTTTCATCTCATATGCGTATTCCTCTTCAACAGGGCAAATGTAGATGGATCCTGAAAATTCTGAAAATGGCATAATTTGTACTTACTGATACATCAGTGATCATACAGGTTCTGTTTTTGCAATCAGTGGAAACTTGTTTCCCGTTCAACATAAGTTTTATGCCCGAAGTGTCTTGAGGCATTTCACAAACTCATAAACAATAAGTGGAGGCTCATTAACCAGAAACTCTTCCAGAATAACTAAAATGTCCATCTTTATTTTAAAAGAGCAGGGCTAATTTTTGTACATTACATACTTTGGTGGAAGGGCAAAGATTTGTGAGGATGTGAAATCCAGCTCAAATATATTAATCACTCACAAGCTTTGACAAGGCCCATAAACAGCTACACCATTCATTTATGGAAATGGAACAATAGTGATGGAAAATTTAGAAACTAATCAGACAGTGTTACACCCTGTATGATATATAAGAAGTCAGTATGCATTGTAATCCAATATGCTTTTGCATTTCCATTTTTGCATACATTTGAGTCACTTCCCAAGTCACTTTTTCTGCACGGCACAGAGAGATTCAGTTGCAGTATTTCATAATAATTTGAATAGTTATTTCACAAGTGCCAGTATGTGAGGCATTGAAAATTTGCCTTTCATCATTAATAAAATATTGAAGATATGTATTTGATTACCAGGGGAGGACTGAACACTAAGTTATGGAGTTTTAAGGTGGGGACTAATTTTAAAAAGAATACCTGTGAACTATTTCCAGTGATTCTGTAGGGGAAAAATATATTACAATCTTTACTTGGTGATTGCTAGATATTGCCCACGATTTTTCTCCAAAGCAATAAAAACAATTCACAATGCAATAAAAGTATGATAGGAATATTTTCGCCTGTTTTGTACAGTAGCAGAAATATGTGGCAAATAGCCTTAAAAATGGAGGGAGGAGGTTGAAAACATTTATCAAAGGCTGAAATAGTCCTCAATCTAAATAAAAATCAAGCACATGTCTTCTTGAGTATTAGGGAAAAATCTAAACAATGGCACAGTTTAATGTTTTAATCAAAGACAGAGCCCCACAAAAATCACGCAAATCTATAAAACCACAAGTCAGTGTGATGTAGTAGCTGGAGCTTTGGATATTGACATTAAATCCCCACTTGGCAGTGGAAATGGATTAGGTGGCATTGGGCAAGTCATATTCTTTCCCCTTCAGAGAAAAGCAATGGCAAACCCAACAAATCTTGCTGAGAAAATCCCATGATATGGTCAGAACAACAACTAACAAGGACCTGTGATATTCAGAAGAGGATTGATGGGCCAGGCAACAAATCCAGCTTCTTATTCACCTCAGTGGAGAAATAGATAGCCCTGGGAATCCCACAAACAGTGCATGAATGAGTTTGCCATATCCAGCTGGTATTTGGTGAAATATATTCCTGTCTAAAACATGCATAAAAACATGGCACTTATATAGTAACTTCATACTGTAATGGGTGGGATTATGAGAGTTTTTGCTCCTTTTGGTGACTTTTTTGCACTTTAGAACTCTGAAAAATTAATATTACAAAGAACTGACATTTGTGCACATTTCCAACGTTTTGTGCAAAACAAGTGTGTTTTGTACCAAATATACTACTTTTTGAATTTGGTGGGGGCATTGTGTGTGTAAATATACACCATCTTTTGTGCAATTCTTTTTTTTCATTCAGAGTCCTGAAATCTCACCACAATTTGCCCTTTTCTTCATGGGGCATCTCAATTATCAAGACAGCCGCCTTGTTTATTTTTTTAAAAAATGCATATATTATTTACACACATATCATCTATCTCAACACTTCTGAAAGTTACCATATAGTCCTCATGCTCTTTGCTGGTCTTTTAAATAGAAACCATCTCACACAAACAAAACAAAACAAAAAGCTGTTTGATGGCCAAATGTTTCTGCCAGTGAGCAACTCTTTTGGTGCTGCTGTCATAGAGAACACTACAAGCACACAATTTGCAGGGTGGGGGTTGTTAAAAGAAGATATTATACCCACCCACGTGTAATTATTTCATGTATATCTCATCTCCCCTTGACACTGGATCCAAGGTGGTCTGTTTCAGAACTTATGGTTTATTCCCAAGGAACACCTATATTTATAGTTAATTATCACTATGAATCTAATTTGTATGATAAATCTATCACTGTGAAAACAAGTCATCTTCCACTTTGTCTATCACATTCAATTTCTTTTACTGTTCCTCTTGGCTGGCAGAAGAGGATTCTGCTTTAATATTTATTTAATTAGAATTTCTACCATCATTTCTATATGTGGTACATTTCAATGGCTTAGATCTTGTCTTTCATGTGCGATTGTGTGTACAGGAATGAAAAACAGTGTGTTGGATCCCAACCAGTGGACCAGAGGAATTGAAGAAATAGTATTTGTCAGTTCTCGTTCTCCCCTGCCCCCCCCCAATTGAAAATCTGCTTCTCTGTGAGACCCGATACACTACAATGGAGAGGAAATAAGTAAAAATGAGCCTTCTCCTCTTTCCAGCCTACACTGGATCTCAGTCACCTTCATGAATCCAAAGCCAGAGACCAGATCCAACATTGGATGAAGAAAACCAGTAAACACTATAGCCATCATGAAATAACCATCTGCTTAATGTGGTGTTTTACTGATGTACATATGTAGTCGTCCCCCCCCCCCCCGCCAAATGTTGATGCAACTGTTTGTATAACCACATTGTTTGCTTGGTGGCATGGTTGCTATTCCTGCACATTAAAAGAAACATAAAAAGAATAGTGTACAGCTGTGCATATGATCACATCCAAATGCTTTCCCACAGTTTATCAATATGCACATGGAGACTGATGATGTGGGAGGACAGAAATTAAAAAGAGAGAAGGAACTGAAATTTGCAACACATGGGGACATACACAATGGTTTCTGTTTGGAAATAAATAATGAAATAGTTGAGAATGTCTAAAGTGCAAGTAGGACTTGAGAACACCAACATCAAGAGGGACATTCAGATGAGAGAAATTTTGGAAACATTGTATGTGTTCAAAACATATTGGGGCTTCTGCTTTTTATTTGGAGGGGATTGTCAGGCAGAATGAACTTTTAAAATATTGAAATTCAATCTCTGAATTCACCCATAACACACATCTGTTGTTGTTTATTCGTTCAGTCGCTTCCGGCTCTTCGTGACCTCATGGACCATCCCACACCAGAGCTCCCTATTGGCAGTCCCATCCTAGTTCCTTCAAGCCAGTCACTTTGAGGATACCATCCATCCATCTTGCCCTTGGTTGGCCCCTCTTCCTTTTTCATTCCATTTTCCCCAGCATAATTACCCATAATATACATGCACACCATGAAAAATTGTCCTCTGTACTGATAATCACAAATGATGCTCTGGAGTAGCTATTGTCTCAGAGCACCCTGAAGCATAAACTATAAAGAGCAATAAACAGGAGTAAATCTGAGGGACTGCTCTGAAAAAATAAGGTACATTATTAGTGCTGCTACCCTAAAAATATTCTCTGTACAATAGCATTTCAGAAATGCATTGGATTGTTGTGGTGTACATGGTTTGGTGATTGCTGCCTGAGGGGAGTCAAGCCAAAACTGGGAATTAACTCTAACATTTTCAGTGGGCATTAAGACAAGCTCTCAGCTTACAAAAATACATCCCTCAAGAAGGTAGTAGCCCCGAATCTGTAAATGAATTGATCCCTGAGATAGTTTTTGAGCAATCCTGTTGACACAGTGATATTTTAAACTGGGTGGTTTCTTAAAAAATTCTCCTAGGTTATAGATATAAAAATATGATTCCGAGGAAATTCTCTGTGCTATCATCCATCTTCCCATTTTTTTCAGTTACATGTCAGCAAAACAGCCATGCCAGAACTTTGCAAGAAATATGTTTTATTTTGTGTAAAACAAGCCTATGTGGTTCACCTTGAGATAAATGAATTTATAGTCCTTTAAAGGTTCGCCTGAAGGTTTGTGTTGTCAATCTGTCTTTTTAATCAATGAATCCGACTTTAAAAAATGGCACTTGGATCAGCACAATGGTGCTCTTTAATCTTTATCCTGTCTGATAGCAGGGACAATTCTATTTATGACAAATTGCATGTGGGGAAGGGAATTGAGATTCTTGTCAAGCCTGTTATCTTTTCAAAATGCTCATATTATTTCTCTTTTGCTTGATTGCCTCAAATTATCATTTGAGTGAATGTTGTGTTCTAACTATGTGTGTTTTAACCCTCCACAGAAATTATACAGTCGTCAATTCCAAAATCATTGTGGTCACCATAAGACCTGAACCCAAAACATCAGATTCCTTTCTAGAGATAGAGTTAGCTCATTTGGCTAATGTAAGTATTAATGGAGCTTATATTCATTATTATGATTATATCCATAACCTTTAGTGTGTGTGTTTTTTTTGGGGGTTTGGAAAATCTGTCACCAGGACATTTTTTTATGTTTTTACTATTCACTAATTTGCTTTACTTAATTATTATCTGTAAAATCAAGGGTTATTTCTGTAATACAAGCCGAATGAAATCAATTTTACCTTATTGGTTCTTTTCCTATATCTATATATGTGAGCTTTTTTAACAGATATATTGGTTGCAAAGGCCTGTGATGAAAAGCCCCTTTTCAATATTAAAGTTGTTTTTAGTGGGGATTTTGGGCTGCTTTTTTATTTAAAAAAAAACAATTATAACGTCATATCAAACACAGTTCTTTCACATACTTGATAGTTTTAGCAATTTGGTTGTTACTCGGTTTTAGCTATGGACCAGGGTGATTTCTTGTGTTTTTGAACACATAATATCAGTGAATTCGTGTTTTGGAAGTCTGTTAAAAGGAATTAACCCAATTTTTTCCTTTTTATTCTTAATCCATAAGGAAATTTTACTCATTCACATAATAAAAATAAAAAGTTGTGGAAAAATACTTATATGGAGTAGATCTCAGATAATATTTGGGTTTAGAATGCCAAATTTCTATAAAACCATCATATATTTTTAAAAGGTTTGTAGATCTCCAATTTTGCAGGTATGTACTTCATGATCTGCATTTTTAAAAAGAAAGAAAGAATAATAACTGTATCATCATAACAGGTTTTGGGGTCTTTTTATAATTTCACTGTTGATTTGCTTTGCTTTCCTCTGTAAAGTAAGGCTCAGGATCATTATTTTTATATTATAAAATATTTTTATATTATATTATAAAATAATATATATAATGAAATCTATAATATATGTAATGAAATCTATGTTGTATCTTATCTGTTCTGTGTGTGTGTATGTGTGTGTGTGTGTATGTGTGTATATATATATATATATATATATATATATATATATATATGAGAGAGCTTTTTATAATGAATGCAGTTTGATAACTTACAATGGTTATATGTTGCATAACGACAACCATTACATAAAACTCAAAGCTGTGTGACTAATTATGTGCCTACTGAGCAGCATAGTTTCAGTCAATCATAAGAAAACAGAGACTGTTTTATTTCAATTTTAGAAGTCAGCCAATTTCCCTAGGCTAGGATGTTTTGTTAAATCTTACAATTATTACATTTCCAAGATGTAGGCTAAGACTTTGGCCTAAGTCATATAACATGAGAAATATTGATACACTAAAGTTTGAATAGTATAAATATGCCATCATATGGTCTTGTAATATGATGAAAATTCCTTGGTTTGTTGTTTTTAATTGGCATATGAATTCAAAAGACTTGGGAATTTTAACCCTCATTTTGTCATTTTGTTTCACATGATGCATGGCAGGCCCTGCCCACATTCCTCCCAAAATGGAGGGGAAGTGCCGAAAGGCACTTTCTCCACCACTGTGGAGAGGAAAGTCTGTTTTGGGTAGCTCTGACAAAGCTGCCCACACTTTCCTCCCCTTTAGCCAAATGGTTGAGAAATTGTGTCATTAAAAATGATGCAATTGTTTCTTCCACCCCATGCTCAAGATACAGCCATAGGGGTGTGTGGGGGGGGGGGTCAGGGGGGGTACTTAAGATGGCTGGATCTACACTGCCAAATAAAGCAATTTCAGAATGCAGTTTAACTTGATTATATGGCAGTGTAGACTCATCCAGTTCAATTAAGTTAAACTGCATTATTTGGCAATGTAGGTCTACCTTCTGTAGTCAAGTTTTTTGTCCATCCAATACACATTTGATCAATACATTTTATTTATGGTTAGCTTTAAAGCAGCAGAGTAAACCTCAACTCCTTGAAATCAATCTAGGAGATATTAGAATAGAATGAGGTTCCTAAAGGGATTAATAGCAAAAAAAAATAGGATTGGTAGAAGATTAGTAGAAAGTTTCTAATAAATTTGGCCTCCATGTTGAGGGGGGGGGGAGATAAAATGTTATAGAACTATATGTCAGACTTTTAATCGACTCATTAAAAGTATTTTTAAAAGAATGACATGAACCATCAAGGCCAGAGGAATGTTAGGGAGAAAAGTCTCTGAGAGCCATTTTTAGAAGCTATTTTTCAGGTGTTTATTTTACTGCTCTCTTCAGTAATCTACTGATATAGCATTTGCCTCCTTGCCAGTTCTTTAAAATGTTTATTAGCTTGGTTCTGGCAGCAGAAAATGCAGGGCATTGATTGTCATTTGGCTTTGTCCACCTTTCTGTAACAGGATATTAATGACTACCATATTAGCACACGGCCAGGAAGTGCTGACAAGCCGGAAAGGCAATACCCTTGTCAATAACATCTTGGAAGAGTTGCTGTATTCATTTGGCTATGTTTGAATCCAAAATTCTCCACTTTCTGCAGATCACAGGCCTGATTTTGCTTTCATTCCCATGAGATCTTGCTAACAGAAAGGACAGGAGGCATCAAATTGACACAGTTGAGCTATGCTGGAAATATTTTCTAGAGTACAGTCAGTCATTCCAAAAAGTCTCAATTTTTTTAAAGCCAACTAAAGTAACTCTTAGAATTTAATATGAACATATTTAGAACCAGATCTGAACAGCTTTTGTCTAGGGACAGTACAACCATTGGTATTTTTTACATTTGGAATTTGCCTAATTTCTGCTCCCTAAAGGCTTTGTCTCAGTAACTTTGTCTCAGTTACTGTTTTGGACTATATCTTTCAGAGGAAAACAACCAGAGTAGTTTTTGGTCAAAACAAAACAAATAGAATAGCTTTTGAAAGCTCTAACCCTACACTTTCCAATTAGTATATTAAGTAGTACAAAGCTTGTCGAAGTCCTAACGTTATTGGCCAGCAACTCCCAGACGACCCGGTTAGCATGGCTAATTCTAGCAAATGGTGGAAGATGCAGCTCAACAACACCCAGACGATCATACCTGGCATACCAATGAAGTAGTGATGAACCAATATTGTAGACAAAGAATATGTTGTGTATGTGTGTGCATATGGCTTCAAGTCACCTGTTGACCCCATCAATTTCATTGGGGCTCTTAGGAAAATAATATTCAGAGGTGGTTATCCAGTTCCATTCTCTGAAGCATAACCTACAACACCAGGTATTCATTGAAGGTCTCCCATCTAAGTACTAATCAGAAATGCTGCTGCTTACCTTCAGACTGAAAATGATGCTTAAGGCAGTGGTTCTGAACCTACGAGTCGCCAGATGTTTTGGCCTTCGATCCCAGAAATCCTAACAGCTAGTAAACTGGCTTTCTGGGAGTTGTAGTCCAAAACACCGGGGGACCCACAGGTTGAGAACCATGGCCTTAGGGTATTTAGGCCACTGTGATGGTAGAATGGAAATATCTTAGTTCTTCCTCTCTCTTTATCTCTCCCTGGCTTACATGTACATGTTCACATACATTACACAGAAGCACATACTTCTTTACGTCAAATACTGGTGGACAGAGTCATAACCCTCCAAAGTATTTAGAAATATTGTATAGGAAATATAAATAGAAAGTGTGACCATTTTTCTGTGTACACATTGCTTTTTAAAAACAGAAACAACCAAACTTGGGCATAAAAATGAAGTCATGTATATTCCAGCATTAGTGCCACTTCAGTAACAAAACCAAATAATCTGAAATTCCAGATTGCAGAATCACTCTCCAAGTATTCATAAGTAGCACCAATTTAGTGAACCTGCATGGATATGACATCAATACTCTATTAAAACTAACTATGTAAATGTTTGGGATTGAGATATTGCTATGTCTTAATGTAAGACTTTTGTTATTACAGCTTTGAATGAAGGAGAAACAGATTAAAAGTGCTAGTTGGAAATGCCGTGCTAATTAATCAGTATTGTTTCCCCCACTTGCTTCTTTAATGTTTTTTCTCTTTCTCCTTCACAATAATTTACCTGAATTTAAGACCAGATAGTATTTTTTGTAATTAAAATGTCTTCATTCAGCACAATTTGTCTTTGAACTTTGTGATTTATTTAATAAGATAAAGATAATTTTGCTTCAACTGTAAGCCTTGAATGTTTTACATCAATGGCTCACAAAGTACTCGTGTTCATCCTTGTAATTAAACAGGCAAATTATTTAATTAAATTATTGACTAAGAAATAAAATCCTGTACTTTTATTCAATTACTCTTTTCTCATGTTACAGGGATAACAGTTCACTATGATATATAATTTGCTAAATCATCCCTTTATTGTTTAATTTCATTGACATTATCAAATGAATATAAGAGATTTAAAACTAATTGGGGGGGGGGGTGTGCCACAGCTTATTGAGAAACCACTTTTCATTATATATATATAATACCAAGATAGTAGTTTGGAAAAATATCAGGCATAATAGAACTGTTGCACCAGTGGTCTTCCTTCCATGGACTGATGGACTACAGTATCCTTTCCTGCACAAATTATATTTTATTCCACATCTAAGTACTTTAAAGGCAGGATTCTGCCACCTCTGTTTTTTTCCAAAAGAGATGTAGGTATATGATATTGGGTTTCCTTTGGAAGTCCCTCAGTCACTAGTGGGTTTTATATCTATATCTATGTATCACCTAATTGTGAAGAAATGTTTTTGGCTTTAAGATTCAAACTAACTGAACAACTAGAAAAACAAACAAATAAAAACCAGAGCAAAAGGCAAACAGGTGAATGTTTTAAGAAGTCTAAAAGAACAAAAAGATAAAATTAAAACCATCACCTAGTGCCAAAATACTTTCAAAAATAATTGCCAGGTGAATTCAAATGTAAGTGCCCTAAAAGCCCTTTTCTTTGGTTGCCACCTATCTGGAATTTCAATAATATAAGGTAACTTCCTCTTTTAAGGGGACAGGCTGAACCACTTCTATGAACAGGTATAGCTACAATGCCACCCAATTCATATTAGGATTAACATTCAGTTCTTGATCCTGAGGATATTTTCATTAAGTGGTTCCAAATCAATACTGAAAGGCAAAACAGAAAATGGTCAAGGCTACACTCACCTTGTCCTTCCGCAATGGTAAAGTTGATCTAATCTAGATCCAGGTATGGATCTAAATAATCTGTGAACTGATGCAGTTGGAAGAGGCCAGAATATTTTTTCATATTCTTCCTCCTTCCTAAAGGCCAACAATACACACCTGAGTACAGTTTGGGTGTCTAAAATTATTCCTGTTTAATATTTCTTTCTGTAGGTTTACACAGTTTCTTATCCCGGACTCTAATCCTTTTTTATAACATGCTTTATTCATTGATGCTTTGTATAGGTTTTGTTTATACCTCTCCCTATAATCATCTCACACATCAAGGGCTCCCCAGGAGGGAGCTGTCTAATAATCATATCCCCCTGCATCTCACTATTTTTAGAGGTTCCTGCATATAATAAGCAAGTCGCTCTCCCCAAAAGAATTAATGTTTCCAGTTAGCTGGCCTGCATGATACTTTCCCTCAAAGCAGAAGAATTGATTCCCATAGTTTTCTGCATATGCTGAACTACTCCTTTATTACAGATAGGTTACTTTCAGGTATGTCATCGATCTCATATTTTGGCATATGCAGTTTATAATAGATTTGCTTGGCATATTCCCCTGATCACAGTATTCTCAAAACCACACACCACACAAGTTGAAGATTATAGAGTCCATGGGGAATGTGTCGACCAAGAAGTGCTGTTTCCTACTATTTCAGAATGAATGACCCCTCCACCCCCCTCTCAAACCCACTACTTGGTTCACAGGCTACCACTATCGTTTTCCAAAAGAGTAAACCACTATAGTGGTTTGTATCACAATATATTGTAATTTCTTATATGACAATAATGAAGCAGCAAGGAGCAAATTCCAGGAAATTTGCTTCTAGGAAATCTCATCACCAGTGAAGATAAGCATTCAGATCTCCATGGGCCTTGACACTGGACCATTAAACACTGATACGTAGTATGCTTCAGCACAACTAAAATAGCTCATATCAAGGGAGAGATGTGTCGTGTGTTTGATTTTGATCTTTTGTTCAATTGAGCCTACAACAGAGACTGTTTCAAAATTGGTCAGTTCATCAGCTTCTCAAGTGAAAGTCTTCTTCCTTCTGATTACTAGCCAGGACCAAGAGATATTATACCTCCACATAATGCCATCTGCAAGATTTATGATAGAAGCTAGTTTTGCACTGGTAGTATTCTTTTCAGAATGGTGGAAAAGTTGAGATTGAATGCAGAACGTATTCTGGAAAGCTGATCCTGTCAGACAGTTCAGTTCTAACTGGAAACTGCACAATCCCTAGTACTGGATGCAGTGGTTCATAGAATCAAAGAATCATAGAGTTGGAAGAGACTCTATGAATCATCATGTTGATCCACTGCTCAATGCAGGATTTCCAGCTAAAGCATCACCTGCATAATGCTTTTTTAAAAGATGTCCAGAGAATGAGACCTCTCCCACTCTCTGGCAATTGGCTCCATTGCTGAACCGCTCTCACTGTCAACACATTCCTTTGAATTTCATTTGAAATCTGCCCTTCTATGACTTAAAACCATGAGACTGAGGCTACAAAGAACAAGCCTGCCCTCTCCTCTCTGTGACAGCCATTGAGGTATTTGAAGAATGCAATCATCTAATCTTTCAGTTTTCCCTTCACCAAGCTGAACATGTCCAGCTCCTTCAACTTTTTACTATATTTAATTCTCCATATCTCTTATAATCACTTGCTAAACTTGCTCCAAATTCCCTATATCTTTCTAAGAACGAGGCACCCAGAAATGAATCCAATATTCCAGATGAAGCCTGAGTGACCAGTGCTGAATATATCAGGAGTGTTCCTTTCCTTGACTTGAAAATTGTGGTTCCATTAATGCCGACTAAGATGCCATTTGCTATTGTTGCTGCATCGTGTTCAATTTACGATAATCAATAATCCCAAAGTCTGTTTCACACATATTGTTGTGCCAGGTTTCCCCTATTCTTTACCTGTGCATCTTGTTGTTGTGGCTAAAGGTAGAATTTTGTATTTTTCTCTTTTGAATTTCATTTTATTAATTTCAGCTGAGTTTCCAAGTTTAATTTTAATTCTGTTCCTATCTTGTACTGCATTAGATACCCTTCCCAGTTCTGTATTATCCACAAATTTGATAAGGATTCCCTTCACCCAATCATGTGAATAATTGATAAAAGTATTGAGGAGTGTTGGCTCCAGGACAGAGCCCTGCGGTGAGACCCCCTCCCAAAGTGCAGCCCCTGATAGCAACTGTTTGACCCCCGTTTTCCAACCAATTGTGGATGTATCTGATGGGTGTTTCCATCTATTCAATTTTAACCAATCTGGTAATCATGTAATTTTTTGCTTTAGTACAACTGGAATACAATCTGAGTGAAAGAGGGCGCCTTTGAGATATTATTGTTTCATAATATCACCTGATATCATCATGCTATTTATAGTGCAAGGTAGACATTATGACATTATGAGAAAACTATTTTTCAGGTTTCGCAGAACTGCTCTTCGAACCAAGATATTTAGATAGGCAAAGACATATAAAATGAGAATTTCCTCAGCTTGAGTACAGAGGGTATAACATGTTCAATCAATAAAGAAAGTAAGTGGCAGAGGCTGGAAAAATGCTTTCATGCTCATCCTTGGCAATGTGGGTCAGACTGACCTGGATTGCATCCAAAAATGAAATGCCGGGGGGAGGTGCAGGAGGAGCTGTTTACACAAAGCTCCCCAGATGTTTTTTCTGCAGCATTTCTTAATGACAGTGTCAAAGTTGGCTTACTCTGTGACCCCACTCTATGGAGTGGAGGCAACAGCCAGCTCTGTGTGGGCATTTCTTTGTTCCATTCTGACTACCTTCAGTCATGTTTTTTAAAAGCTCCTTATAGCAATGTGACATAAATGCTTTTAGTACAATAAGTGAGCTGCTGAGAGATGAAGACAAGAAAAAATATCACCCTCAAATAAAAATGCATCAGAACTATGTCCTGAAAAGGTATTTGAAGATTTAGAGAATGGAAAAAGTGGGCTTCCTGAGTGTTGTGAAACTTCAAAGATGAGAATCCTCAAATTATCTCTGATGCCCCCAGGCTATTGAGTCCTGGAAGATGACTGAACATAGCCAATGATAATCCTTGCTTGTCTCCTCTCCAGAAAGAACTGACTTGGGGACAGATAGAAAAAGTAGGCTTCTTGAGTGTTGTGAAACCCCAAAGATGAGAATCATCAAATAGTCAAGGACTGTTCCCGAGGTCCCCAGGCCAGTGGGTCCTGAAAGGTGGCTGAACATGGCCAGTGATGCCCTTGGATGTCTCCCCCAGCTACTGTATTGCTCTGCCAGGAGAGGCAGGGAAAAGATGTGACTTGAGAAATGGAAAGACTTTCTCTTTTCTCAAATAATGTGTTTGAAAGCTATTCCTGCAGTGGAAATAAAATTGAGTAAATTATTTTTTTCCCTGTGGGGATTAATAATGTAAACAAACATATCCCTAATCAAAGCACAATTTAAGCTTAGTTAGAAATGTGATGTAAAATTTATTCCACATTTGTAACGTGCAACAGGGCTGTGCAGAAAATAGAACAAGGTATACTGCATAATAGATCTCTGAGAGATTTGCAGTAGATCAGCCAGTATGTCTGGCTCCCACTTGTTTGCAAAGAATGGCATGATTCTAATTTTTACACCCAGCTAGAGCAGGCCCAGTAAATGCATGGGAAATTTGCTAAGTAAACAGTTATGTAAGTTCCAATTATTCAATCGCTCTGCTAGTTGAGGCTAAAGTCAAAATAGGCCATAATGAAAGATGAAAGCTCAAAGTGAAAAAGTCCTGAACCACATAGCATAGCCACTACAGCAAATTATTCAAATTAAATTAGAGATGGGCAAAATACAGCTCTGGCCACATATGGCCCCCAATAATGTTTTGGTGGCCCTTGATATGTCCAATATCTTTGGGTTTACATTCTGTCTATGAATAATAGGTGTGATATTTCAGGGGAAGTAATTGGCAAAATCACTTTTAAATATTTCTTGCCCAAGAAAACTGCATGAAATGTCTAAGGCATGTGAAACGCAAGGCCCGTGGGCTGGCTCTGGCCTGTCATATTAATTTCTGTGGCCCGCTAGGGCAACATAGTTACATTTATACAGTCTTCCAATTACCCTTTGATAGCAACCATAAGGCTGATGTGGCCTTTGGTGAAATGAGTTGGACAAACCTGGTCCAAGGTCATCTTGTATCAACAGGCATGTGCATACACAATCCATGTAATTTCCAAAGCAGTGGTTCTCAACCTGTTGGTCCCCAGGTGTTTTCGCCTACAGTTTAGCAGCTGTTAGGATTTCTGGGAGTTTAGCAGCTGTTAGGATTTCTGGGAGTTGAGGGCCAAAACATCTGGGGATCCACAGGTGGAGAACCACTGCTCCAAAGGATGCTGGAGCATGCAAATAGAACCCAAACAGTCACGGTTGCCTGGCCTGGTGTAGGTGTGAAAAACCCAGATTATCTCTTAAATGTTCAGTCACAGTATCTTGTGGCATTTTTTCGAATTGCCACAAAATTGCAAATTCCTGGAATCTGCATATAATTGACAATAATTTGGCAACACTTGAATTTGGCTTTTAGTTGCTTGAATCAGAACAGAACATATACTGTGCTCGGAGATGTTGGAAATATTCAGATGCTTGATCCTGGTCCCCATACTTGTAATCTAGGAAAAATAAATCCACCAGTGTGTTGTTGTTGTTAGCAAGGGTTGTAAAATTATTTGCTTTGTAAAAAAAAAGTTCTTCACTCTTGAAATTTCATGATTGAGAACACCCTGCATTTTTATTATCTCTGCAAGTGAAGAACATATTTTGATGGTTGTGTATGTTTCCTTTTTCTTTTTTTCCAGGGTACGTTGAATCCCTACTGTGCAGTGTGGGATGATTTAAAAATGTAAGTAACAGATGTTTACCGCTGTTATTTGGGATTTAAAATTCCACACCACATCAAAATGTTTGAGTAGCCAGTAGATAAAAAGACATGATTATGAGCCACAGAAAATGTGCTGTCCATAAAATGAAATGCATGAGGATGTGGGTTGTAGTGCTGATTTTAAAACTGTATTTTCACTTTAGACAAAAAAGCTAAAGCATCAAGAAGTTGCCTGTTATCATGTCTTACGGCAGTGCTCTGTTAGAAACTTTACCTCCAAATGGTTCACAGGAGTCCTTAGAGATGCATGAACATCTTTAGAGAACCATGTGATTTTAAGATGTCTCTTCAGGATTAAATCTGTCTCTCTTCGGTTGTTACTAAAGTGATTTTTGCTGAAGCACATTATTACTGTCTTTTAAAATAATAATCTAATACTTCTGATTGATCAGATAGGTTTCAGTTATTGATTTCAAAGCGGATGTCCTAAAACTCATCTATTAGTGAGCTCTTTTATTCAGAATTTAGATCAATATAATTTTTGATTTTAGAAATGATATCCTAAAATGGATATCTCAGTTTTTTAAAAAAACCCTTCTTAGTTAATACTGATTATTAACTTCTAGTATCAATAGACTACCCCTGTATGCTTGTGGACATAATGAAAAGGACTCTATATTTTGAGAGTGTTGTGGAAGTGTTTTCTGTTTGGATGTGATGGATTCATAATACAGTCATCTGTAGTCCTTATTCAAACATCATTGAACACAATGGATTGTTCTGCCTTTTTCTCATTAAAATTAATCAGTTGCCTAAGGTTGTGATTCTGAGCACACATGATAGTAAATAAGCCTCATTGAACTCTCCTGAATAAATATGCATTGGATTCTTCCACAAGGTGCTGTAGGCCTATGCATACATTCCGGGAAAGAAGCTCCATTGACTATAGTGAAGCTGACTTTCAAATAAATATGTGTATGTTCCCATAGAAAGAGCAGTGTTGGGGAATAAGTTTTCTCTAATTGAGCTCTTTCCGGGAAAGTATGAGGTCAATTTATTCCTCTTATAAACCTCTCCATGTATATATTAGAAAACCACACTACATCATTACTATGAAATGATATTTTTTATCCCTCTAAGGCCTATTTATAAAGGGGTGATGCCTAGTGTTTTGACAGTGGGAGCACACTCAAGAGATAGGTAGTCCTGTATTCTTCTTCATGGAAGAAGTTCTAATTTGTAGACATCTAAGCCCTGAATATGTTTCATAGAACGATAGAGTTGGAAGACACCTCATGGGCCATCCAGTCCAATCCCCTGCCAAAAAGCAGGACAATCACATTCAAAGCACCTCTGACAGATGGCCATCCAGTTTCTGTTTAAAAGCCTCCAAAGAAGGAGCCTCCACCACACTCTGGGCCAGAGAATTCCACTGCTGAACGGCTCTCACAGTCAGGAAGTTCCTCCTAATGTTCAGGTGGAATCTCCTTTCCTGCAGTTTGAAGCCATTGCTCCATGTCCTAGTCTCCAGGGCAACAGAAAAAAGCCTGTTCCCTTCTTCCTATGACTTCCCTTCACATATTTATACATGGCCATCATATCTCCTCTCAGCCTTCTCTTCTGCAGGTTAAACACTCCTACCTCTTTAAGCCACTCCTCATAGAGCTTGTTCTTCAGACCCTTGATCATTTGAGTCACCTTCCTCTGGACACCTACCAGCTTGTCAACATTTCTCTTAAATTCTGGTGCCCAGAATTGGACAGAGTTTTCCAGTTGTGGTCTGACCAAGGCAGAATAGAAGGGTAGCATGACTTCCCTGAATCTAGACATTATACTCCTATTTATGCAGCCCAAAATCCCATTGGCTTTCATCAGTTGAAGAAAGATTTGCCCAGTTGCCCAGTTGATGCAGTTTTCAAATAGGGCAATAAAATACAGAAGGACATGAATGCACTGCAGATCTTTGCTTATTTCAAACAAATATGTGTATGCTCCTGTATAAATGGCAGTGAATAAGAAATACGATGGAGAGAGGAATGAAACTACACAGGACATGAAACAGCATATAGAAGAAGTGTAGAGTGAGTTGTCAAATAAAGCATCTGTGGGGGCATATGAGACCAATGGGGCTTGTATCCTCAGCATTCAACACTGGATGCTGTGGACAGTACAGTTGAAGGGTAACAACACAAGTGTTGTAGTTAATTACCATCAGGGTACCATGTTAGCGTCAACCAGGATATATCCTTGCATCCAATATGCATGCTTTATAAATGCAAAAAGCTGCCACAACAGCTTATGAGCAAGAACAGGACTATAGGAAGGAGGTGGTGGAAAGAGCCCAGCTCTTCTCTCACTGTGTTCTAATTTGTGAATGTTATTTGCCCCGTTTTGCTACTGGCATATGGAGAAAGATCACATTCCTGCCAAGTGAAACCGATGTTATGTGTGTAAGATGAGATTATACACAAATAACTTCTATACACACTCATTTTCCTTTTGTGTGTCCAGAGAATCAGGAAAATTCCATGTTATTAATTCTATTTGTGTGCAAGAAATGTTGGCTACTACTGAAAATCTTAAATCCTGTGTCATAGCTTTTCTTCTACTTACATAGAATGCACATTTCTCTGTTGGAGGCAGCCAATGTGGTAGAGTACAAGTAGCGAAATGTAGCACAACTTGTTCGAAACACAAAGTATAGATTCTAGGCGTAGAAGGGAACAACTTGCCACAAGACTGCCCTATATTTCTACTAATGTGTAGGTAAAGGACTGGGCATGTTTAACCTGCAGAAGAGAAGGCTGAGAGGATACATGATGGCCATGTATAAATATGTGAGGGGAAGTCATAGGGAGGAGGGAGCAGGCTTGTTTTCTGATGCCCTGGAGACTAAGATGTCGAAGAGTGGCTTTAAACTACAGGAAAGGAGATTCCACCTGAAAATTACGAAGAACTTCCTTATAGTGAGAGCTGTTCAGGAGTGGAATCCTTTCCCCAGAGTGTGGCGGAGGCTCCTTCTTTGGAGGCTTTCAAACAGAGGCTGAATGACTATCTGTCGGGGCTGCTTTGAATACCATTGTACTGCTTCTTAACAAGGGGTTGGACTGGATGGCCCACAAAGGCTCTTCCAACTCTATGATTGTATGATTCTTCCTTTATGCCTTTGAAAGAGCAACCTGTAGTAAACACCAAGAGAGTCTCATGACATATCAAACATTAACAAACTATCTTGGAATTCCTTGATCTTTTTCAGCATGATAGCTTCATAAAGTGCATTTCTTGTGGTGCACATCTACATTGAAAGCACATTCAGAAGCAGAAAATTACTAAGAGTTCACTCCTATATAGAGATTTATGATGATGTATCATAAAAACATAAGAGAGGAGCTTGTACAGTTTGCCCCTCTTAGGAGTCTCTTCTACAAACTGCTGGGTCAGTGTCTCTTCTCTTGGCTTCTTTACAAGATGTTTCTGCCTGTCAGTCAAAATGTTTTAGGAATCCCTGAAAATGACATGAAATAGCTTAGGGTGATAAAGTGTTCCAAATTTCAGGGAAAGACATTTTTCACTGGTAGTTTTAAAATGGCTGTTCCTTGAAGCTCCTTAAAGATTTTCAATAATAGAAACAATCCAGGGAGAGATGGATTAGTCATCAGAGAGTAGGTGGAACCATAAAAGATTGATGCTAAATACCATTTGTTATGGTTCTGTAATTTATTACACAGCGCTCACCCTCTGCTTGCTGCTCATACATTTTGTGGGGCTGGTACTTTTTGTTTCTGCCTCAGAGCTTAAGCTGATCACCCACAAGAGGTCAGAAAAGGATTCTTCTTTTCTTCTTCCTTACATTTTGCTATCACTTTCTCTCTGCACATCTTGAGGGGGGAAACTGAGGTGGGGACATTGTGTTAACTGAGGGTGTTTTATGATTCATTACTCTTCCTCTTCTCCCCTCAGCGGTGATTTATGATGGGGCATTTTACTCTATTTGATTACGTTACGGAATTTGTATTCTGATACTGTAGGTTTTAAATTACAGTGAGAGCTCCCAGTGTGCTGGAACAGAAAAATACTTAGAATTTATAAATCTAAATAAAATGTACACCATTGTGCCATTGAACAGATGTATAATAGTAAGCCGTGGATATTTTTCCATCTCTTCATCACCCTGTGCTTTGGCTATGACTCCATTCTATAGCATTGGATTTTCCATATATGGCAGATTGAGAGTCTTATCCACTGTTCCTAAATCATATAAAACTAAGATGTCTTCACATCCTCCAAAAATGAATGGAGTTTTGCAGCCAATGTTTGACAGTCTCATTGGGACCAATGCAATAACAATATCGTTTTTAGTTAAGAGTTCTTAACTATGCACTGCTAACTGCATAAAACTGGAGAAAGATGTAAGTTACAAAATTTCTGATTTTAGTAACTTACAACCATAAAATTACATAATATTTCATGTTTTGGACTATTGTAATTCATACCACTGATGTCAAATGGAGAACAGGTAGAATATAAATCGTGCAAGTTTCACAATGGCTATGGCCAGCTACAAGGAAGAGCATGTGATCATGCCAACATTGTTACAGGGATGGTAACAAAAGTGATCTTACTGCCACCCCAAATCGCCATGTCTACTCAGTGGGAATGGTATTTTGAAATGCTCAGAGGCCTCCTCACTCATCACTCATATTGATGTCCTCATCCTGCGGTACTGTCCAGGGTACCTTCTAGTCTCCCTATATGGGACCAGCTTCACTTTATGGGCCTAAACATATGGACAATGTGTCAACCTTCATGCTTGATTCCTATCCATTCAAGATGCTAATGCTGTGATGAAGAGAATTGACTTGGTGGACTGAGGGATTTGAGAAAGGGAGTAGTCAGGCATATTGAAAGAAGTGATCCTGTTACTACACTTTGAAAAATCTTCACCAAACCTTGAAGGTAGTAATAACACTATGTAACAAAATTTGGGGCGGAAAATCTGTTCCTGGTTTGCAAGTGTTATTTCCTGTTTAATTGTGTGGAACTTACTTTAAAAGTAGTTGTTATGCTCCAGAAACTTCATTTTTGTGGTGGCCACAAACCATGTTGAATTGGTTGAAATTCTATGAAATATTCATTGAAAATCTATAGCAAAATGTGCCACAGGATGTTCCACAAAAACAAAGATTTTGCAGTTTGATAAACTTTTCCCACGTTTTTATGATAGACCCAATTAGGAAATGACAGTATAATCCAGGAACCAAAATTGTGTTACAGGGTGTAATGGTTGCACAGTTACAAATATTTCTGCTGGACGTCAAGGTACTGAGGGCACTTGGGGCTGATGGATCCTACAAAGTTTCTTCTTATACTTCATTATATTTTATCATCTGTTTAAAGTTCCTGGTATAGTGAGGAAATCAAGATGCTGACTTTTATTTTTCCATTTCATCAGAGTGAAGTGTGGCTGTTTAAATGCTGGATCACTGTATATATGTGATATTTATGTGAATGAAGACTTGCTTGGCCATAGTGATCAATGTTCTGGTAAACAACGCTTAAGTTGTTGTAATGGATTGTATACTTAACTCAGAAACCTGAATTGCTTCAAGAATTCAATAACTAGAATTCTAAATGATTCAGCTAGATGGAGCTCTTTGAAACCACTTCTTAAATAATTATATTGGTAGCCTGTTTAGTTCTGATCCTAACTGAAGATACTGGCACTTACCTTTAAGTGCTAAATGTCTTGAGTTGCAGATACTTAACACATTTATCTATACCAATCGACACTAAACATTAAGATCTTAAATACAATAATTTGGTAAAATAGACTGTGTGCAAAGAAGAGGCAGCATCACTTTGGGATACCTCTCCTTGGGGACTGATGCCCATTCTGCAGTCTTTTTTTTATCATCTGAGGAAACTATTGATTAGCCCTAAGCATTTATGGATTCACTTCTGCTTTACATGTTCATTGTAGGGAAGGGAAGGTAACTTTATGGTTACATAAAGGTTGATGTGTGATGATGCACTGCTTTTGTTATGAAGTGTTTTTGATATTATACTCTACCTTAAGATCCTTCAGGAAGGGTGGATTTAAAAAATCTTAAATAGAGAAATCAATAAGTATCAATTAACTAATGGACCTAGCGTGCATGTTTCTATTTTGTAAATAGCAGAGAAGAGGGTAGAGCCAAAAGGCAAATAAGAAAAATTAGGACCATTATCTCCTTGCCATAGTCACAAGAAAATTCCCTCTCTGAAGCTATTGTTTGAATTTCAGGAGTTTGAACTCCTTTCAGGAGTTTTGTCAAGCCGATTCTTTGCCTTATTACTTTGGGGATCTGCAGTTTTTCCTCCTAGTCTACCTTTGTAGATTTCAACACTTCATCTTATATAATTTATCATTCAGGAATGACCACATGAGAGGCTTGACCTTTTTCCAAATGGTTGTCTCTGAGGCCAGAGAAAGAGACAATCACTTTTGCTATGGCACAGGTATAAGGATTCCTTTGGTGCATCATCCATCCAACTCAGTTACTGCATATTACAACTGTCAGGCCACATTCACCTTCAACCCACTAGTGGTTTTGTATTAGATTGCAGACTCCAATCTCTTATCCTTCTGCAATCTTGAGACTGCAGTGGGTATTGAGGGAAGCCATACACATCTAGCCAGTGACCGTATGGCCATTTTACACATTCTGTATAAATTAACTAGCTTCTAGCAATCATCCCAAACACACACACACACACACACACACACACACACACACAAACATAGAATAGATAGTAGCAAGAACTAGATCTAGAAAAGCAAATTGTAGCTTCAAAGTTGATGTTTTGTTTTGTTTTGTTTTGTTTTTCTGGCTCAGTAAAAATACAACAACAGAGTACTAAATGTTTTCGATTACAAAATTCCTCAGGCAACGAGATCCAATTTTTATTCTTTTATTACGAAGGTCAGACTCACTTAGGCCACTTATTAATCTCTTTGACCTACAAGGTCCCACATCTAGCCTCCAGCTTCTCTAATTAAAAGGAGCCAATACAGTAAGGCTGAAAAGGACCTCTTTACAAGAGGAGTACAAGAGGGTGTATAAAGCCAAACTGGCCAATGGACTCATAAGACATCTCCACATCACCTTATGATAGGGAGTGTTTTTTAAAAAAATATTTCTTCCACAAATGTAAAACCTTAAACATAAAGGCACTGATTGATTGTCACTTATTTACTCTGAAAACTTCCCACTAACATTTGAGAACTCACCACTTGAAAGTATGTGTAGTTTTGACAGTAGTTTCCAAAATATTGCAATTTTTTTCAGTTGCTTTTATATATACAGTGTACCTTTGGTAGCAGTTCGGGTTTTGTTTCAGGACCACCTCCCCCTTGGTTACTAAAATCTATGGATGCTCAAGTCATATTATATACAGTGGTGTAGTAAAGCGCACCTCTTATATAAAATGACAAAAATCAAGGTTCGCTTTTTGGATTTTTTTTATTTTAAAAAATCAAGCTGTTGACACTTGAATCCATGGATACAGAATCGACCGATATGGAGGGTTGACTGTACATCTATTTTTATTTTATTTTTCAAAACAATCAGTTTGACATGTTCTTGATGGCTATAAACTTTCACACATTTTAATCTCTCAAAACATCAATATTCCAGGCAAAACGTGAGATATTTCCATGAACTGCTACAATGCATAGAATGTATCATGATGAAAATCTGGTGCAGCCTAGCCTGCCTGGCTACAACCTTTCTTCCGCAGATTGGAAGCATTAATTTTGTTTTGCTTTTTAAAAAAAAACAGCAGAAAGCATTAGGCAGGTTGGCCTTTGTTGCCAGGCAGATTTCAGCCTTTATTAATGGTAATCTTAATGAATTAGATATGTGAGCTAAGCAGACTGCAGTATTCCCCATCCTTCCCGCAGACTGATGTAGTAACATACAAACAAACAAAAGGGAACAGTATCAACAGCAGTTTGCTGCATGTGAAACATTTGCTCCAGCTGTTCATTTTTGTCTGTTGAGCCATTTAACTTACAGAGTACACTTGCATCCATTTACGTGGTTCTCTTGTAATGTAAATGATCACAGTTTCTTCTCCTCCTCTGAAGCCTGACGAAACAGACCATTTTACCCCACACCTTTTCCGATTCTTGCAGTTTTATCACTAATCTCTGCTGGCTTAATTGTTGAAAATGAACCAGACATTGTAATAGAGAGACAGACTAATCCCAAGACTTGTTATTTGGCTGCAGTGACGCAAATTGTGATTTGTGCTATGGCCACAAAAAGCAGGATGCAACATTTGCCAAGTTTTGAAGCTGTGATACAGCACCTAAAGCCTCTTACTTAGCAATGCCCTTTCATGTTTCAGTAGCAGGAAAGTGTAGAGATACTGACATTTACAGGCAGAATTGCAGGATGCGGTGAGATCCAAATATTAACTCAGACCACAGTGCATGCCAGCTATGTGTCAGGATTACAAATTCAGTTGCTTCCTAATGTTAAGCAAATTATTTGCATGTAACATAAACTATTTATTGTCTAGGCTAAATTATTGGAGATGAAAGTCTTGTTCCGTTTTTGCACACCCTAATTTCTTCAATAGGATGCATACGGGTGATCTGTCCCAGCCTCACAGCCATTACTTTCTTGATCTAAATAGTTATGTGTCTGAAGAGAGGAGCTTCCACTTTACATAGGATCTTGTCACACACACCACCGGAATCGGTCAGAATCACCGCAGATCATGGTGATGTTGGTTATGCCCACTGAGTGGTCACCGGGACTGTTGCCTCATACTCCACACTGTCTTACCTTATCACAAATGAGGGAAGCCTGTTTAACCCTGCTCAATCCATCTTTCCCAATGGAAAGACAGGAAGTCTCCCGTTGTCCGCCATTGTTAATTTGGCAGTGGTGGCAGGGGCTTTGTGCCAGTTCCTCCCCAGAGCCAGTCTGGAAATACTTTTACTGAGTGTGATGAGAGCTGGAGTCCTCTGTGGGGAAAGGGCAAAAAAACCCACTGCCAAATTTTGGACCACGTGAAGCGGTCCATAGTGGTGAGGGGGGAGACTATATGTGTGCGGAATACTTACAAAATTGGGATATTTTTCACTGGGAGTCCTCCATGTAAACGGATTTCCCACTTTCTATGCAAGAAAAGTAGTGATGAAGGAGGCAGAGCTACAAAGGGATAATAAAATACCATGTAAAAGGCAGGGTAGATGATATTTTTTTGCCCTTTCTAGGGAATGCAACTATCCAGCCTGTAGAATAACTTAAAGAGTGACATTGATGTCAAAGGACAGAAAATGAATTATTCCTGCAAAAATCCAGATTGTGGAATCAATGGTACAACTGAGACAAAAACCAAGCTTATTGTTGACACTGTTAGGCTCCTATTGACATCAAGTATGAGGGTAGAACTCAAGTGGCATTCTGGTCTCCACACTATTTTCATTTAGGGTGAGTCACTGTTATTTGTCCATTATTATTAGGAACAGCCAGAAAGGTGGGAGAGTACAGAGCATATCTTTCAGACCAGGCATCTTCAAAGAGGGGAGAACTTGACACACATTTTCATTGGTACTCCTATGTCAAGTATCACATGTGAATCATTCATGCCTGAATCTCTATACCAATTGTTCTGCTCAAAGGGCTTCTCAAGGATTATTTTTTTTGTTGAACGTAGTTATCAATATTGCAAAAGTAGAAATACCTTTGATTCAGACACATAATATCTGAAGTATCAAACTTCCCATCTTCTAGTACTATTTGTACCCTCAGCTCTTCTGTGGACTAGGTTTGTATCCTAATAGTTTTGGAGGAGGGATTTCCACCTTAAGGCTATGACTTTAGCACAGTTGTTTTGAAATAGGTGAACAGTGTAAGCTTCATTTAGCATATTATGCCTTCTGGGCGAAGACAGTTTTGTCCCTGTCAGCACAGTATTGAAAACCACTCAAAACGGCTCTTGATGAGCCTACAGAGCATCTGAATTGTACTCAGGCCATCAAGAAAACAGGAGGGGAAAAATCTTTAAAATGCAGCTACTCCTCATCAGTAACACCATGAAGAGGAGAAACAGGTTGATTCATAATAAGCAAGTATAATTTCTTCTTGCTGTTGTTGTTTGGCATAACAACCTTTACATTATTGCTGCATGCTGTAAATTTTATCCATCATTTGCCAGCACAATTTTAAGTGAATTGATTCTGTTTTTTAGGGGGGACAGCAACTAACAAAAGAGAAGTAAGTGCTTGGGTAAATAACATTTTGGCAGTTTTGTACACAACTAGAGCTGTATTTGAAAAAGTTGTATTTCAGGTTGGTGTGGATGAAATCTCTTTCACTGAGGTTTTCCATCTGAACAATCTCAGCCCAGAATACAAGTTGAGGCTTCAGAGAAATCAATTTATTGTTGCATTCCATCGTGAAATCTATTTCCTATTTCAAAAAGAGCAGGATTTTAATTTCAAGATGATGGGTTTTTAATACACACACACACACACACACACACACACACAGAGTGTTGCATGAAGACTTTCTTATGACAATCTGGGAACAGGTGCTTTTACTTCTGCATCTCTGCCTACATTTTGTTTTCCTTTTCTCTCTCAACATTTTTAAAAAACTCTTTTGCCTAATATACTCCCTCTACATACACCTGTTATCCCTATTTATTCCTTACTCTTTTTACTGCATATCTGTTTGCCAAAAGCATATGAATTCCCTAAAATACAATTTGGCAATTTGAATGAATCAGACAAATTAGGCCAGTTTGATGTGTGTGATTCTACTTTATGGAATGCATTATTCTGGCATAACAGACATGCTTTGGGACCAGTTGGAGAATAGTCTTCTTTGCCAATGCCTAATAGGAGAAGTGGGGACAGAAGGTGAGGTTGAAGAACTAAAGTATATTGGCCCATAATGGTGCAATTAATCTACCCGGCTTGCTTATCTAAACGTTGAATTTTGTTGAATCCAGTAGGAAGGATATTAAAGAACATGTTTAATTCTCTCACTGCAGGTAATGAGTGCAATAACTTGGTCCTATACCAGAATGTAGGAAGAGCCAGTGTGTTTTATTGGTTAGAGCAGGGGTTCTCAAACTTTTTCAGCCATGGAGCCCTTTTTGAAACAAAAGTTTATTGTGGATCTCCAAGAAATATTTATATCTAATACTATATCATATTATATTAATTATATTGTGTGTGTGTGTGTGTGTGTGTGTTTATCAGGCATTTTTGACAGACAGGCTAGGCCAGTGGCAGATGGGTGGAGAGTGCTTGTGTGAACTAACTGGGGGGGGGGGGATGAACAAAATCCTATGTACATTGCACAGATCTCGTTTGTAGTGCAAAAAGAAAAGAAAGAACAATACAATATTTAAAATGAAGAACAATTTTAACCAACATAAACTTACCAGTATTTAAGTCCCCAGGGGCCATCTAGTCCAACCCCTTCTGCCATGCAGGAAAAGCACAATCAAAGCACCCCAACAGGTGGCCATCCAACCTTTGTAGTAGAAATAGTAATAATAATAATAATAATAGGAGCAATCTCAGAAGCCATTCATTTCAACTCCCATTTGTCTTGTAGGGAAAGCACAGTCAAAGCACTCCCTGAATGGTGGGAGGGAAATAGGGTTTTGGAAACATGCAAGGTGAGGGGGAAAGATTCTGGTCAATGAGGGAGGTGAAGGAAACGGCTTTTGGGGGCGGGGGAAATGGGGGAGGGGAAGGATCTGGAAAGCAGAGGGAAAGCTTGGAGGGGGAGGATGGAGGGGGCAGAGGGAAGTATGGAGCCTCTCAGTATGCTTTGCAAAGCCCCAAGGGTTCCACGGAGCAAGCTTTAAGAACCTCTGTGCTAGAGTGAAGCCATGCATGCCATCTTCAGCTCATTGGAAGCAAGGTGAATTACTGATGTAAGAATGACATTCCTGTTTACTCAGAAATAGGACTCATTTCAATGAGACAACTTGTTGTGTGCCTTTAAGCCATTTCTAACTTATGAGGACAAGCGTATTGTGGGGTTTTCTTGGGGAGATGTGTTCAGAGGGGTGTTTGCCAGCACTTTCCTCTGAAGTTGAGAAAATATGATTTGTCCAAAGGTACCTAGTGAGTTTTCATGTCCAAGCAGGGATTTGAACTCCATAGCTCAAACTATTATAACATGCAGGCTGTTCAATGACACTTAAATTTGGATGTTTTTGCATCCTTAAAATACTTTATGTAGAATGGGTGCCATCTGTTAAAAATGATAGCAATTATAATAACAGTGGTAATTATAATAGATTATAATGATGAGAAGAGGGGAGGAGAATATTCTCTTGTTATTAAGGTGCTTACGTACTGGATTGTATGCCCCCACACATTACAGTTTATTTTTCATCGCCCTCACACATAAAGCTAACAATAATTGAGTGTACAGAAATAAAGTGAAAAGAAGAATGTAGATAAGTAGTCCAGTTGAAACCTTGAATGAAAATGTAAGAGACAGGATGACCAAACATGTATATAAATGATTTATGAGCTAGCTGAATGGTGCACAATTTTGTACTGAGTATGTTTGTTAATTTTACACTTCATTGCATGCCATAACAACATGGACAGGTTTTCAACTAACATGCATATTTTAAGAAGCTCCAATAAGTCAAGAAAGTGTATTTACTTTAATAGAAAAGGTCAAGTTAAAGATAAGTACCTGGATCAGCATGGTTTTATTTATTTGTGCTTTGTAATCCTTAAGTATATTTATATTCTTACTTTGGAAAACCAGCATATCATTTTGTCAAAATCTACTGCTCTCGCTGTGCCAGCATGACTGAAAACCAACAGGTCGCAGGTTCGAATCCAGGGAGAGCATGGATGAGCTCCCTCTATCAGCTCCAGCTTCTCATGTGGGAACATGAGAGAAGCCTCCCACAAGGATGATAAAACATCAAAACATCCGGGCATCCCCTGGGCAATGTCCTTGCAGACGGCCAATTCTCTCACAATAGAAGCAACTTGCAGTTTCTCAAGTCACTCCTGACACGACAAAAAAACCCACTCTGTTTCTTGGATGGGAACTGAGTTTGCAAAATGTCAATGATTCTTTCAAACACAGCCCTGCAGATACATAGCAAGATAAAATTGCCTCTGCAGTGTGGTATTGACCTTTCTTTATACAAGGGTTACCTCAATTTGACTGCTAAATAATTTGGACCCTGTGGTAAAATGACATTCAGCTCTTGGTGTTATAGTTTTTATTTTATTTATTTATTATTCAAATTTGTATGCTGCCACTCTTCGAAGGCTCAGAGTGGCTCACAACATCCAGTAAAACACATCATAATACAGAAAATTTAGCAAAATTAAGATTCAAGGCCAGCCGGAACAGATGGGTCTTACAGGCCCTGCGTAACGCCGACAAGTCTTGTAGGGCCCGAACTTCGTTAGGCAAAGTGTTCCAGAGCGACGGTGCCACAATAGAGAAGGCTCTGTGCCTCGTAGATGTTAAGTGAATGGCCAACCATCTCTTTTGAACAACACACAGTTAGCAGTTATCTAAGAAGAAAATTTTGAAACAATGATCAAATACTTTGCCATCATGCCATTAGCAAGTGGGTTTGGCAACAGATCTGACATAATAAGAATATGTGATCGACAAACCCCTTTTTGCAGCCCCTGAAGCCACATGGAAGTATTCTAAAACCCTGTCCTTCGAAAATTAACGAGGTTATTTCTACTTCGAACTGTATAAATCTTTCCCCCAAAGGAAGCGAATACAATGGTTTGTTTTTATGCATTCTGAGTCCCTCCCAGTCTTTTGTTTCCAGATAGAATGCAGGCAAAAATTGAGAACGGAAGCAATGTGGTGGCCAGTGTGTATTGTCAAGGATCACTGGGACGGAAATTGACCTCACATCCTACACTTTTAAAAATGATATCCTAATCCATTTCATTCATTTGCCACTAGGTATTTCAAACCAAAACAAGTCCTGGGCTTTATTTGAAGCCTCAAAAAGTCAACATCATATAAGTCCGAAATATCAGTCTTCTTTCCATGAATAATATGCAGAAAGGGGGACACAATGCAAAAAAATTACATGGGGCTAGACATGGATTAATTCTCAGCCTGACAGATGGCTGTTCTTATTTCTTGTTGCCTTGGTGGAATGTTACAGCATAAAGCTATGAGGTTATCGGGAGCAAATAAGAGAGAGACAAACACAGAGGGATCAAACCTACATACATACCGTTCTATACATAAGTAGCCAACAGGATTTTAATACTTCCTTCCAGCATCCATTTGCTGTGGGCATAGTTTTATTAAAGTGGTAGGTAGCTCTAACAAGTTGATACATTTCCAGCAGAGATGAGCCACATAATTGGAAGATGGAGGAGCCACTTTTGAAAACAAATTATTATGAATCCTTCCATGATCCAATGTACAGTCAGAAAAGCATGTCTCACATTTGTCTTCAAGCTGAGAGCTAGTTTTGCCTCCAGTATGTCACTATGTGGGAAGAGTTTGCCCTATGGCATTTCAAAAACAAAACAAAACAAAAAGATTCCTTATTGCATTCTGGCAGTCCCACGAGAAGTATTATTTCACATGCCTTTCCAAACATTTCAGCTAAGATCAGAAGATAGGAGAACCCAGGGCACCATTATGTCTGCTCCTGCCATAGATAACTCTGGGCAGATATGAATGAATCTCAATGTATTGCACGGCCACCATGGCTTGCTTGCTGCCAAGGGAAAAAGACACCTAATACCTCTGCCTCTAAGCACACCCCCCCCCCATCCCTACTGAAGAATTAGCCATGGTGGCAACAGTAAAATCTCTCCTTTCCTTCTTTTTTAGTCCACATGTCTTGTTTCTAAGACTAGATGATTCTCAAAGTTTCTTTTAGCCCTGTTTCCAACCATAATATTTATTTATATATTTACCACATTTGTATACCACCTTTCTCAGCCCAGAGGCCACTCAGGGCGGTTCACAGTCGGCAACAATTTGATGCCTCAACAATTATAAAATCCAATTAAAATGATTATAAAATACAATTACAACATGTAGCATATAGTATAAAAACCATACAAAGCCATAAAAACATAATCATCAGTGTCTCCTTACTAACAGAGCTTGTGGGTAGATGTGGAACATGTTAACCTTGGAAACAAGGCTAGATTCTGTATGCATCCTGTTTTGAAGGATAAAGCTGACATTATGTGCTAAAATGGTGGGAGGAGGTTCAACTCCCCAGTGGGTTTTGTGGGAAGCAGGTTGGCTCACAAGTCCACTGAAGTCTCCTATTGGGACAAGAGGCCTGTATCACAAAATGCCTTCAGTGTTTAATTACTTGAATATGCATAATCTTTGAATCAGAAAAACAAAGACCAGACGTCTAAAGCAATGCCAGTTTGAGCTATTTTATTTTGGTTTTTAAAAATTTCTGCCCCAAAATTGAAAAATTGTATTCAATTTCTTTTTTTGAAACCTTATCACAATTAAATGTATACTTAATTTTATATAGTACTATAGTCAGCTTTGTGAAGTACTGCACTGATTCTATCCCAGCCCCCCATTGCCTCCCAGTAGTAATAGATACAATTTACATTTAATTCTCCTCCCACCCTTTTAAGTCATTTCACATTCTCTGTGAGGGTTCGATTGATTTAATTTCTTTTGAAAGATAAATACTAGGGGCCAAGATGATGTCCTCTAGTGTTACACAAAAGAAATATATTCCCTAGAAATATGAGTCAAATTCCCCACTCCATTTCAATCAAAGCCATTAAGATAACAGGCAAGAGAAAATGTTAAATACAATGTTGGTGTATTAACCCCATATTCTAAGAATATTTTCTTTAGGATAGTTAAGGCAGTAGTACTCAATATGACTGGAAAATCCTTGATTAAGCTTATGTAGGATGGCCCTGTTTTGTAAGACTAATGCAAAAGTGTCTTGGGATTTAAACATATTTAAATGGAAGGTCTTACTGCCAGATCAGCACCACCAAGCAAAGCAATTTCACTATAAAGGCACCCTATTGAATGACTGCCAGATTCAGGAAATGATTTTTTAAAAAACAATGCTGAAAGCATCACATCATTGTGATTACCTTTTTGGAAACATCCTCCTCCTAATAATGTTGAATACAATTTTAAAAGTGGAATGTCCTATGTAGCTAATTAGCTACATAGAGTACAATATGCATATCACTTGACATGTCTGTGCTGAAGGATAACATTTACCAATCTGTTGTATCATTTTATTTCAGCAGTGAAGAAAAGACTCTTGGGAATCTAAATCCCATATGGTGTTGCTATTGCCAGAAAGACTGTGTGCTGTTCTTGTTGTCGCACTCAATTCGTGGTACATTGACTTTTAGCAAGGCTTCTGTTGATGATATATCCCATCTACTCTTTCTCATGCTTGGTTGTTTTTCATCGATTATGCTATGAGAAAAAGGTGGATAGCACAATATGATCCAAGTCCTAGGTCAACCTGACATGGAACCTATTTCCAAGGTGTACAAATGAGGGAATGCAAGAAGTGGGATCCCTCTTTACTGAGTTGCGGTGACAGGTTACATAGGAGCCTATTTTATAATATGTGATGATACATGAAATGTTCATCTTTGAAAACATGCAATCACATTTTGAATTAAGTTATTCAGCGTTCCAGTTAGAATAGCAATAAATAGCATGGCATTACCCAATATTTTCAAATTTAAATTTGTTCATGAAGAAATTGGACACAAATATAAAATGTAACTTAAGATAGACAGCCAGCATGGTGTCTTGGTTTGGGTACTGAAATAGGATTCTGGGACTCCATGGTTCAAGTCAACACTCATGGCAAGTCATATTCCCCCGGCTTTAGAGGAGGGCAATGGCCCTCTGAACAAATCTTGCCAATAAAATATGATAGATTCATTTTAGGGATGCCACAAGTCAGAAATGTTGAGAGCATACAACAACACAACATACGACAGACATGTCTGTAATCCATTAACATTGATAATGTTTTGCCAGAGACTGCAATGAGAGCAATCTGTGTAGAAATCTTGTGCATATGAATAGTTTATTGTATGGAAGAGAAGTTGCACCACAGAGATAGGTGGATTTCTGTTATGGTTTTATTGTAAGAGCAGGCATGTTAGTTTAGTATATGTGTAAAACATGAGCAAGTCTCAGTCTTGTACTTTCCTTTATCCCTTCCTGCTTTGGCTGCATCCACGGTGGTCCATGCCTTAGTTACATCTAGAATGGGCTACTGCAGTGCACTCTATGTGGGGCTGCCTTTGGAAACAGCTTAGAAACTGCAGTTAGTACAAGGGTCAGCAGCCAAATTACTAACTGGAGCTGATTATAGGGGGCATACCATGCCCCTATTACTGCAGCTCCACTGGTTGCTGATGAGTTTCCAGACCCAATTCAAAGTGCAGGTTATTACCCTATATGCTTCAGGTCCAACCTCATCTCCTATGAACCAGCACGGGCACTAAGATCTACCGAGGAGGCTCTCTTTTTTGTCTCATCTCTGCCTAAAGCACAGTTGATGGAGACGAGAGAGAGGGCCTTCTCAGTGGTGGCCCCATGGCTTTGGAATGGCCTTCTGGGGGAGATTAGGCTATCCACCACTCTCCAAGTCATACAATTTAAGACATGGCTTTTTCGATAAGCATTTGACCATGTGTAGAAACCTAGAGATTATTTTACCATGCGCTTTATGAGACTGATATTGATTTTAGTTGTTTTATACCTGCAGGTATAGTTGCATTTTACTGATCTTAACAAGCGGGGGGTTTGTGAAGTTTATGTTGGTTGTTATTGCTTTTGTGTTATTGTCTTTGCACTTTTTGTATTTTGCATGTTTACACCTTTGAGTGCTTTGTGAGACACCCAGAGTCTCTCTGGGAGATGGTGATGGGGTATAAATAAAGATGATGATTATTATCATCATCATCATCATCACTATGGTAGCAAAATACTGCAGTGAAAAGGAAGTATTTATGTTTAGGTATGAACACATTTATTAAATGTAAATATCCTTGATAATTTCAAGGTCATTTAATGGACAATTAAAAATGGTGTGTGAAATTGGTCCGTCAATTTTCTGTAAGAAGATCAAACTTTTATGACAGATCTTTCTGAAGGGCAAGCAGATGTTTGCCTAAAAGGTATTTATTTCTTTTCTAATTGCAGTTAATAAAGTGAATTAAAAATCATTGACTTAAGATAAGCTTGACATATTCTGTTATCAAATGTGAAAATGAACAAATAATATTTGGGAAATATGTCTTTTGGGTGACCATATCGCCATGCTTCTTGGAGATTCTGGAAGCTGTAGTATTAAAGGTAACTTTCCCAAGCTTTATGTATTTTTTTCACTTGAAAAAAAACCAGATTGATGGGTATAAAATGTTATCTCATTGAGTTATTAGGAGATATCTGATGCTTGGATGGAGGAACAATGTGGAGAGTCTGTGGATAAACACATATGCAAAATTAATCAAAGAAAGATAGAAGAGATTTATTTGGGCCCTGTAGCAATGCCAAGTACCATTTGATAACAGGAGGCTTTCCCCCACCTGTTTAATGTGTTACGTGAAAAACTGAAATGCATAATTTATTATAATAGATTGGAAAGCAAAGATTCTTAACACAAAGTAAGATAACATTAGTGAACAGACTGAGTTCTTTTAAAAATGTCATGGCATCCAGTTTATTATAAATGCAATTGTTAAAAAAAAACCTGCATTATGCAAACAAATATCCTTCCCTTCCCTCAGTCCATTATAAGCTTCTTCCAACAAACCACTTTCTTTCTTTTTGTAATTGTTTATCTAAAAGGGGTTCAGACTTGTAACTTTTCATTTCTCCAGAGCTTTACCGCTATTTCTCAATTTTCAATCTGGGTCACCACAAACCAATAGAAAACATAAAAAGCAGACTGAAGCAGTGATACAGCTGAGATTAGAACACCAAAAAGAAAGATCTCCTGGGTCTCAGCATTTTTATCTAGCCACAAGAATTGAATTACACTGTTCAGAGCCGAATCCTTTATTTTAGAATTCATCTTAGGGTTTACGAAACCTTTTCATACAAGTGCAGAGCACTAAAATTTCTCCCTTTCATTTCAACACATGTTTTGGGTTGAATTAAATCTTTAGTTCTGTTACCTTTACTCTTTTTGAGAGTGGTAAGGAGTCAGAACAATTTCTATTTTTTTCTCCTTGGGCATTGGAAACAGAGTATAACCTCTGCAAGGTCGGATTCTTTGGAATAAGTATTTTTAAAGATGTGTGTGTACATGTATAAATGTGTGTGTGTGTGTGTGTGTGTACATAGATATAGAAATGCAGAAAGAGTTATATAGGCACAGTGTGCAATGAACCAAATTCATGACACACATTGGCAAAAGCACATTTGCCAGCTGTCCAGGCCATTTTATCTGAATGGAACAAAAATGCCATATGAGTGATGCACTCAATGTTTGGAGCCTAGATCAGAAGTAAAGATTATGTAGCCTTCCAGATATTTTCAACTGCAAATTCCAGCAATCTTTATTGTTGGTTTTTACTGGAAGTTTCAAATCAACAACATCTGGAGGATCGGATTTCAACAACTGAAGTGGTGATGATATCCTTCTGTGTGATATGGATGGATGTACTTGAAAAGTACGTAATAGGCATCAATGAGCCATTAGTGTCTTGTGGATGTTTTTCAATATCCCAAATATGTAGAAATGTATGAATTCCTATCACAAAGGGAATCAAGTTAAATTATCATTTATGGTTGCTTATTACTTTTCAAAAGAATTCATCCATATCACACAGAATCATGACATCACCTTAATTGTGTAGGATTCATTTCCTATGAAAAATAGGTTAAATGTCTTGAAATCGTCTGAAGTGATATGAGGTGTGAAGCAGCCGCATCCCATCCCCCCAAAAGTAGGTTTCCACCTTTGTTATTGTAAGCTGAAATCTCTGGTAGAGAAGCTATTTCTGTTTGTTACCAAATTGTGATTGACAATTGCAGAAAATGGGGGGAAATTATCCATGGGCTATATTAAGAGCTATCAGTCAGATGAAACAGATTGCCCATATGACAAGGCCAGCAAGGGGGTGCAATTGACACAATATAAGACAATTAAATTCTCACTAAGGAAGAACTTTTGTGGATCAACATTTGCTCAAAGACATATTTTGGTATTCCAAAATATTATCCAGATGTTTGTCACTGTATTGATCATCAAATCACAAACACAGTCACATTGTTTGACATGCCTGTCTGTGTAAGGTTCTTTTTATCATTTGAAGTGTTGGAAACTACAGTTAGAAACATGTAGGAGAATGTAAGGTTTTCGTGTCTCATTTACTTCTGTGATTTAAATATGAAACAGCATGGGCTTCTTCAGAAATAAAACAAAAGGGCACACAAAAGAGCTGGGAATGTCGCAGTTTATTTTATATTTATTTCTTATGCAGCTCCAGGAATATCTGCAATGGATTTATCTAGTAGTTTTTCCTGGATATTATAGAATCATAGAGTTGGAAGAGACCTCATGGCCATCCAGTCCAACCCTCTGCCAAGAAGCAGGAAAATATAGAAGATATCTTTGTTATGTTCTAGAGCAGGGGTGCTCATTAGGTAGATCGCGATCTACTGGTAGATCACGTAGGGTGTCCTGGTAGATCGCAGGCAGGGGGGGGGGGGAAGGCTCCATCCCGCCCTGCAGGCTCCCGACACTGCTCAGGTGCAGAAGGAGGTTGGACTGGATGGCCCTTGGAGGTCTCCTCCTATTCTAGGAACCCATTGTTATTATTATTATTATCAGAGGCTGAATGGCCATCTGTGAGAACATAAGAACATAAGAACATAAGAAGAGCCATGCTGAATCGGGCCTCAGCCCATCTAGTCCAGCATTCTGTGTCGCACAGTGGCCCACTAGTTGTACACAGGGATCTCTAGCAGAAAGGAGGGCAAAACCCTCACCTGCTCCCGACCCCCCACAACCAGTACCTGGGGAAAATCCTGCCTGCCTCAATCAACACAGAGGTGGCACTTGGATGTCCATTTCAGTAACTACTGATTCCCTTGGAATGCTTTGATTGTGCTTTTCCTTTATGGCAGAAGGAGGTTGGACTGGATGACCCTTGGAGGTCTCCTTCTACTCTAGGAACCTGTTGTTGTTGTTGTTGTTACAATTATTATTATTATTATTATTAGCAGAGGCAGAATGAATATTATCATCATTATTATTATGAATAAATTCAGGGGCTTATTATACTCACATTTAGTTGAATTCAGTCTTAAAATATATTATATGGCTCTCACTGAAATACGTTTCCAAATATTTTGCTTTTATGGCTCTCTGAGTAGTGGGTAGTTAGATCATTTTGACTTGGTTGTTTTATAAGTAGTTCGCATACTGAAAAAGTGTAAGCACCCCTCTTCTAGAGTTATGTAGAAAATATTGTCACAATCCTTAGGTATGTGGTAAGGATTGGATCTTTTGGTAGGAAGTGAGAGAAATTTGGGAGTGAATGATTATTGGTGGGATGCCTGAGGGGATTTTATAAAGTTGTTCAGTAATGGATCTGCCAAGATTAGTAATTAGTTGGTGAGGCTTAGGTGCCTAAGTGGTTAGGAGAGTTAGGTTCAAAGATAGAGATTAGTTAGGGTTAGGGTCAAAATTAGCAAGGTTTGAGAGTGAGAGGTGTGATTTAGAGGTATCAAATACTCTTTTATGTTACACTCAATTCTCTCTCTCTCTCTCTCTCTCTCTCTCTCTCTCTCTCTATATATATATATATATATATATATATATAATACACATTTGACTCAGAGAATGCTATGTCAGAGATATTGGTAAACCTAAGTTCAGACATCCAATATCGGTTGTGGAAACAGCTAATGAAGGGGAGTGCTTTCCAGTGGGAATGCAGTCTCACATAGGGATCACAGAGGCATGTAAGAGACCTCTAAAGCTGTAGGACAGAAGGAAGTCTACACATTGGTGGCAAGATGTGGATAAACGGAAGCAGTCACAATCTTATCTTCATTGAAGGGATGTTTTTGCACCCATATGCCTGGGCAATGACAGACCTATCAAGCACAGAACAGTGAAATGAAAGAAAATATAATATGCACAGTACTGTAGCCAGGATTTTGATTCCGGGGGGGGGGGGGGTGCTGAGTCTGAGTGAGAGAGGATCTACCCTAGCAAACCTTTTGTATCATTATCCCAATACCCCCATGCACATGGGATATATTGAGCGTGGTGATCAGATCATGATATGAATAAACATAACAGTTTAAATAATGTACTAGTAAGGCCTTCTCGCGGACCACCCTGAATTGGGGGGGGCTGAAGCCCCTCAAGCCCCCCAAGCCCCCCCCCCCCCAGCCAAATGCCTGAATATGCATAAATCTTTTTTGCAAGATTTATGCATATTATAGCAACAAAATTAGTTGGAGTTGAATTCAAATACACACTTTTGCAAACTTTTATTAAATGGCACTAGTAGCTATTTCTTCCACTTATCATTCTTTGACTCTAAACCTATGGAATTTAGCATTTGCATGTTATCTCATGTAAACTATGATTTTATTGACCATGAGATCAATAATATTTTAGTCTTGATATTGATGTGGAGGTGATAGATAACTCTCTAACGATGTTTCCCCAAAATCCCATGTTGACTAGTGGTTGGTTACACATTTCTTCGGAAGGTAGGTATGAGTTCTGCATTTTCAGGTTGCCTGAGAAACATCACATGATCTCTTGTTTCGCCTTTTGTTCAGTGCCTTTGTTCTGCCAATATAAAACAATTTCAGTGCTTCAACTTCTAATATTTGCCACCTTGATTTGTGTGTTCCCTGTTACAGAACAGAAATTATAGCAAATCAGAAAATAGTTCACTATCAATCTGTTTTCATGAAAACGGCTGTAACGAGAATGGAAAGTGGTCAGATATTAATTCACTTCTGTAGCAATCTTCTAGCCCTCTGCAAATTCCCTTTTCAGGATCCAATGGAACTGTCAAATTATGTTTAAGGTGATGTAAGACTTTGCATTCTGGACTACTAACATGCAAATGGCTCCATTCTCTGGTTTGAAGGATAGGTATCTAGGAACTGCTAAGCCTTTTTATGTCTTCTTCTCAGCAATATTCCTCTCCTGGGTCTCAATACCTGTCATTAAAAGCATGCAGTATTTATCAGTTTATATGTGCAAAGAATCAATCAGGCTAAATATTCAAGTTCTACTGCTCCCTTGTCATATTTTCCTAATAATGACATGGCCAAAAAATTGCGAAGCTGAAAATTCATCTTCATTTTGCTTGGTGACAAAAGCAAAGGAAGCCAGTCTCTTCAGATTTATGAATAACAATTGCATTCCAATAGTTTTGATAGACCTTTAAATCATCTTCCAAAGCCACAAGGTTTGCCAAGTAGCCATTCAGCTGTCTCTCTTAATATTGTGAAAGATATACATCCAAAGAAAATGACGCGCCTTGTGCCACTTTTTCTTCTTCTTTGCAAGCTTGATAAGCCCACCATGTTTATATGTGTGTATATTGAAATTAATTTTACAGGAATGATAACACTCACAGATAAACACAGTAGAAGCTATTAAATTGAAAAAGCCTCCCTGTATGGATTACTTGTGTCAACAGTCAGAACAGTGAAGCAAGGAAATAATTAACAATAAAACATTATCACAAGCTCTTATAACAAGAGTCTACTGTGTTGTGACAAATATTAAAATTCTGCTTTATGTATCAAAATGTGGGTAATTCTCCCATTTCCAAGGTTTGCTTTCAAATAGAAAGGATTTTTCGTTCAAATGGAAAGGCTTGGAAGGAAATGGATTTTGTTTATTCTCTTTTCCATCATCCTCAAAAACCTATGCCTCTACAATTTGCAAGAGAGGAGATGGAGTATCCTGTTTAACACTGAATCACACTTTTCTTATTTTATTAAATGTTATTAAATTAAATTATATACAAGAAGGATATAATATTTTGAAGAAAATTATTTTGCAATAAATGCCGTATAATACAAAAGCTCTTACATTAGTAATGCAAAGGAAAATCAATAACATTCATTACAGTATTTGAAACACAGGGGGGGAAATCTCTGGCATACCGTCAAACATTTTACAGATGAAAATGGGACATGTTTGGCCAAAGAGTATTAGAGTGTAGTCAAAGTGGCAAAAGCTGTTAACGTTACAAACATCCGACTTACAAATGGCTCATAGTTAAGAACAGGGATGAGACAACAGGAAGTGAGAGAAATCTACCCTAGGAAAGGAAATGCACTTTATGTGAGTGTTATCATGGGGAAAAGGTGTCTCCACTGAGACTTCATCACCAGTCCTTGTTTCCACATCAAGCCAAATTTTTCAAAATCCAATTATCACAGGGACAGAAAGGTGGAATCATTATTATTATTATTATTATTATTATTATTTATGGTATTTGTACCCCGTAGCTTCTCACCCCCGCCGGGGGACTCAGCGCGGCTTACATTTGCAGCACTACAGGCCGCACCACCACAATACAATATAAAAATACACCATATAATCAATATCATTAAAAAGCATTAAAACATTAAAAACGTTACATTAAAAACCACTACATACAACAATAATTAATTAAAGCCATCAAGCGGAACACATTGTCAGTCCAGTCAAGTCCAAAGTGTCAATCCAGTCAAATCCAAAGGTACAATTTACATCTGCTACCCAAAGACCTGGTCCCAGAACCACAACTTTAGCTTTTTTCTAAAAGCGAGGAGAGATGGAGTCAACCTTATTTCGTTTGGGAGTGCATTCCATATGCGAGGGGCCAAGGCTGAGAAGGCCCTGTCTCTCGTCCCCACCAGCCACATTTGCTATGCTGGCGGAAGCGAGAGCAGGGCCTCCCCAGATGATCTTAGACTGCGAGATGGGACATAGAGGCAGATGTGTTTGGACAAGTTCTTCGGAACAGGAGCACAAACAGCAAAACAAACACCATAGGAATGTCAACCCTTCCCTTTGCTATCCAAAGCTTGCCTGGAGTTACACTTACAAATGTACCTGTTCAAACTTATATACAAATTCAACTTAACCAAAAAAAACCCTGCAGAACCTATCTAGCTTCTAATTTGGGGACTGCCTGTAGCTACATTTTTGCATGTTGCTATAATGACTAATAAAACAATTTTTAAAAGGAAAACCTGTCACTAGTCAACCATGGAAGGAGACTAGACACAGGGGAATGTGTTAAACAAGGGCTACTCTTTTTTTGACCTAAACCCCTTTTTAATCTGCGTTGAAACTGGAAAGGAACAAGGAGAGGGAGCAACCTGATGCAGGATCACTTGAGGTTAGAGTATCATTATTCCCTCTGCTCAATAGCATATCACAGATAACGTTGCTACTTGTAACATAGTGTTCCCAAATTTTGACCCTAGCTCTTGAACCATTCTTCACCACTGAATGAAGCCAGATCCTTATAACTATTTTTAAAAGCTTGCTCTCTTGTGCTTTTCTGGGAGGTTCTTTACCCATACCTCTCTTGGCCATAATGTAAGCCCCATCTACACTGGGTATTATAATGCAGATTGAACAAGATTATATGCCAGTGTAGACTCATATAATCCAGTTCAATTCAGTTCAAACTGCATTATATGGCAGTGTGGATGGGGCCAAAGCCTTATGTTAGAAGTGACACATGTGAGACTTCAGGTCACATAGGAACATCCAGGTTTTTGGAGACATTCAGATTCCACAAAATTTAGCCATATTGGGTCTCCTTGGTCTCTTCCTGTGCTTCTTAGCAACTCACCTAATTGTTCATCCTGAAATTTAAAGCATTGATCTGCAGACCTTCAGTTGACTGTTGGTTCTTCCTTTTTGGCTACTTGATATTGATGAGAAGTAGATTTGACTTTGAATTTTCTTTGCTTGGTTTACATAACATAACCTACCACATTGGATGGGGAATGAAGTTTGGGAAGAGTGGTGAACAGCCTTGGGCACTGTTTGCTAAGTTAAGAATGTCAGTCCCAATTTCTTAAAGCCACCAGCTGGAGGAGTTGAAAGGGATGGTTTCAACTAACTTTGTGGTTAGTTGCCAGTTATAAGCTTGTCCTAGAAATGTTCTTGAGCCTTTGCTTCATCTAAGAAAGATGTAGTTTGATTTAATTCAACACAACTGTCTCAAGTCTTCATTCCATTGTGTGCAGCTACACCCGCTGTTAGTATTGCAATGTCTCTATGCCATCATAATGTGAAAAAGTTACTAATACGTTACTAGTTGCTTGCAATTAGTGACTTCCACACTCTTGTATATGCAAATCCTATAAGACATTTATTGGGAAATTACTCTGCTGAGATAAATGTGAATTTCCTACATACACAAACACATTCTAAATCAGACCTAATTGTTTCAGCAGAAAATCACATTAAATTCATCAGAAGATTCCATTTTAATCTATAAGTGCACTCATGTATAAAACTATAATAAATGAGGCTATGTTGTTTTTTTGGGGGGGGGGATAGCAACTTCAAATATATTGTAAACCCTGGCATTACCCTTGTAAGCCTGCTGCCCTGTGTTAATAGTCAAAATGAATGTAACCATCATGTATAATCAGCTAAGAATGTCTAAGGATTTACAACTAGATATGGATATCTTCATATATAATGAGTCTTTTTTGTATCTGTGGTTAAAATAAGGATTTCTTTGTGGTAATATCTATTATGCATTTCCATTCTGCAACCAGAGCTGCCTCAAGATGTCTTGCTGCCTTTGTTGAAGGCCATAATGCACATATACAGAGCCCATGTCAAGTAGACTATCAGAAAGGCCAATCACTTGAATCCCAATTCATTTTTTGAAGGCAGCACACCAGTTTAGGGGTCACAAAGCAGGTTGTGTAAGGCACATATAGCTCTGTCTTCTAAAGGCAGTCTTTGCCTGTGGGGATCTGCCATATGAGGCATCCTAATGCAAGACAGGTTTTTCACAGGTTTGATTTTTTTAAATGTTATCTATGGGAATCTCAAGGTCCCCCAATGTAACTATATGGTCCATTTCCTTCAATCATGCTGGAGAACCAAGGGAGTTTTAGAAACAACATCTCTCTATGGAATCGCTAGGTTTTCCAGTGCAATCCTGTGTTTATCTTACAGTGGATATCAACCATAGAATTGTGCTGGAAGGCCTAAAATTCCTAGAGAGGTATTCTCACAGATGAAAACATAGTAGTTTTTGGGTGGTTTTTCACTTTCACAAGGTCTTAACCCCAGGGAGTGTGGAGGGCTGACTGTAGTTTTAAAAAAATTCTTAACGTGTCAAAACAGACAGACACACACATATTAGAAACCATAAGAAATCTTCAGTTTTAGAACCTGTAATTCCTGTAATTGTTTTTAATAATTGTAAGAGAGTACAATTCATTTGTGTGCTATTTCAGTTCATTGGTCTTTTTCATACTCAATGTGTGTGTTGTGTGCGTGGTTTCTTCCAGTGACGGCCTTTTATGACATAGTAAGGACTATAGATAACAAATTCAAACTCTTTCAAGAAAATTGAAAAATAAATCATTTTGCATCATCTTTTTTTTAAAAAAAAGTCATCTGTTTCAAGCTGCTGCAAATACAAAACACACTTTTCTTTTTTTATCAGCAGAAGCTGAGATAAGCAGTATTCTCTTACAGACATTTCAATTCAGATGAATTTTTTAAAACTTTCCAGCTCTAGTCTAAACCACTTTTGTAATTCATATATGCTCACAGAACAGCCACTCCAGTGAAGTGAAAAGATAATGACGTTATAGATTACTTAAGACAAGAGCAGTGCAAGCTGTCTCTCTGCAGGAGCTCGAAGGACACATGTTATACATCTGAGTCACTGTTGTCGGTGCCCTAATTTCTGCCTCACTCTGAGGAAGCCTTCACCAAAAGGGAGAAGACTCTGCGAAGAGCAAGCCAAGCTGCAATGCCTGGCTCTAAGGATGTCTTCCCCCAGGCATTTCAGAAAGCACAATTCTTTGGAGACTGATTGCCCGAAACCAAGGACATAAGGAATACTGAGTGATGCCATTGCCCTTGATGGGAGACAGTGCCGTACTGTGTTGATATCTGCACATTCGAACTGAATTCATTGCATTTTTGGATCGTTTTGTGGGGAAAAGTGCAAATAATATTGTGCAGAGAAACAATGCATTTTGCACGCGCACACACACAATCAATTTTTCTTCTCTGGGCAAACAAAACCTTCATTACCTTGTCCAGCCAAGTAGGAAAAAATGAAATTCCATTCTTGCATAGAAGAACAAAACCTGTGATATTTTTCTACTATGCATATAGATGTTGCCTACCTGATTACTCACTTGAATAACTCCTCAGAGCAAGGTATTATGTGGCCAGGCTCTTTGGAGCACCCCACGACTTCTGTTTTGATCTGAGGGCTAATTTAGAATGAAATAGAGGACAGGTAGAAATCCAACCCCCCCCCCCCCACCACCACCACCACCACCTTCCCTTAGAAACAGAGCAAGTTTGGCAACTGAAATTGTAGCCTTGCCAACAAATACTGTTAGTGAATGGAGCTATGCTGCAGCCATTAACAAGAGCTATGGAACTCACCCAGAATATATAGAGGACTGTGTTATCCACTCAAAATATGTTATTGAATACTTGCATATACATCAATGTCCTGTTATTCAGCTGACACTTAGGTTTCCTATTATGATGTAGTCAGAACTCATCAGAGCAGCCACTACATGCGCAGAAAATAGGATAATAATGGATCAAACTCTTTGCTCCAAATAAATTCTCCTGGAAGTCTAAAGAAAGGTAGGCGGATATAATCTACATTTCACACTGTCAGCACTTCCTTGGCAATAATAATAATTTCTTCGGAAATTGCTTTAGGAGGAGAGCCTGCACAATATTTGCACTGAGCTGGGTTTCTCAAAGACTAGATTTACAGTCATGAATTTTGTATGCAAAAGGGAAACATAGTAGTTATGATGCAACTAGTCTGGATGGAGCTTCCCCATGATCCGAAACTCTGGGATACTCAAGGGAGAGTAGCAAATCCTCTCCTCATCACAGTAGGATGCAGAGTCGAACCAGGATAATTTAATCCTGGAGGCAGAACTTCCCAGAAGCATTTCACCTCCTTCTTGGCTATAAATGGGTTGGAACTGGAATTAACTATATTGAAGACTTATTTACACCAGTCAGTTATTGCTTGATATTCAGGACCAGTCCAGAATGCTCTGGACCGATACCGAACGCATTTAGGTATTCCATGGCTGATCCTTGGTAGGGCAGAGACTACATAATCCAGCCAGGTCAAAACCAATTTGTCTTGACTGCATAGTCACCTTTCCTTCCCTGTTACTATTGCCACTGCTGGAGGGTCACAGAGCTCTAGGAGAGCTCTTGGCCATCATGGGTAACCTGTGCAGAGATGCCCATACAGTCAGGAGAAAAGAAGTGCAAAAACTGGTACTTATTCCCAAGTAAGATTTTGTGAGAGAATTGTTGTAAAGAGAGCAGTGCAATATTAATTCTAATATTGGCAAATATGTCTCTGGTATCTCTTTACCAAATCTAGTTGAAATATTTTATTACCTGATTTGATGCATTATTACATATACAATGCACTGATGGACAGTCCAGAAATTACATGTATGTTAGTGTATTCGCACTGCAGAATTAATGCAGAAACAACTTGATCTACTCTGAGTCAATGCGATGGGATCACAGGAGCTGTAATTTTGCAAGGTTTTTTGTCCTTCTCTGCCAGATCGCATTAAATCAACAGCATAGATGCACGTGTTATCTAGCTCTTTTTCATTTTTGTATACAAAGGAATCCTCAACTGTATGGGTAAAATCAGCTTCCTTAGAACAAAAGCTAGCCTATGCCCATCTTCCTGCTTTTGAAACAACTGGAAAAAGAGGGGGAGAAGTGCAACAATCCCATGTTTGCTTCCTTGTGCTTGCCAGCATACATGAATCTTATAGCTTGTCATGGTTGAAACAACAAAGTAAATAAAGATAGGCAGATTCCATTTTGCCTCAAGCAGATCCTTCTAGTTTCCTACTTCCTCCAAGGAAAGAGCCATTACAAGGTCGTACAAAAAGTTTTGATTGACACATTAAGACCCAAAGGCAGGGCTACAGTCTAGCAGGAGCATCTGGCTCCGAGGCTGACTCCTCTAATAGATGTGCTGGTAATTGTGATGTGGCCTGTGGGAGCGTTTCAGGGTCATCTGCAGCAGGATCGCCCGAGCTGTGTTGTCCTTCTCTGCTTACCCTTGAATTTCCAAACTAGAAATGTTGCCCTGCAGAGAAGGAGATGCACATCTTTTAAAAAAAAATAAGGTGATAGTAATAGTCACTTTCAGTACAGGGTAAGTTCATCTTTTCTATGCTATGTGCACATCATAGATTCCCTAACATACTCTGCAATAGCACAAGGATTTCATATGTGTCTGAACTCTTCTAAACATTTATGCTGTGATTCCTAATGTGATAATAATTGGGAACCATTCCCATTCTTTTCAACCTTGTTTGTAATGATGTTCTAAAACTCAAGAAATAATCACACCTGGGCACAATGTTTAAAAAAATCACATAAAGCTTGAGCTTAGGACATGAATAAGCGAGAAAGTGCCATTTATTTATTTGGCCAGTAGTCTTTACAGTACTACATTGCAGTAAGTCACATTGAATTCAGCTGAGCTCACTTCTGAATTGACATGTATAGATTTGCACTATAAAATCATGTATATCCCACCACTTTACTTTAAATGCAGCCTACAAATAAACTAATTTAAAATACATTCAAAACACTATTTTAAAATTGAACATTTAAAAAAACCAGACTAAAGCAGCAAAGCAAACAGTGCAGCAGTAAACTCAGTAAAAGCTACTTGTAGCTTTTGAATAAAGCTTGAATTCCATTAAAAGCAGACAAAAAGAGGAGATATTTTCACCGCCATCATAAAGATAGCTAAGATAATGACACAGTTAGATGAATGTGCCTGGGGAAAAAAATTCAGACAACAGTCACCATTGCAGAAGCTGCCTTTCATTAAAATCTACCTCAGAAAAGTCTTCGCTAGAGAAATAATTCTTTGCTAATATTTTCTTGCAGGAAGCAATGAGTAATTTAATCAATTTTCTTCTCTCTGGGAAAATAACTTTGGAAACAGTAGAGTTTTCAAAAGTTATTCATATTCCAGACATCTTTTGCAAGAAAATATTATATAGTTGTTTCATGGCGGGGAAGCATAAATATTTCTGTGCAGAAAATAATTTGTGCTAATTTTGTGCAAAAGAAATCTGAACTATGAAGACTCTTGTTCTCATGTGTTTCTCAACATTCAAAAAACATATTTTGCAGATATTTTCTGAATATTTTTAAATTTTATTTCTATTCCTAGTCTTACTATTCTTATTTTTAGCCTTTACAGATCATCTGTGTTACTAGGCCAGTTCATTTTACCATATATATCTTTCAGAAAAGAAATCTGGAGAGGTAATCTTATATTTTTCCTTTCCCCCAAGGAGCTGAAGATAGTATATCTAGTTTTCTACCTACTTTGGCCACACTACAAACTTCTGTGCCAAGGCTTAGTGATTGTCCCATAGTCATTCAGCATTTTCATGAGTGAGTGACTGTCAGATTCTATCAAGTTCAAACTTGACAGCCTAAGCAATCATCCCAAACCTTGAATTTTCGAACATTACGTGACTACATTTCACAGACACAGCATGGTGGTTGGTCGGAAATTAGGGTGTATCTACATTATAGAGTTAATGCAGTTTGGCTGAATGCTATGCAGTCATGGTAGTTGCTGTTTTATAAGATCTTTAGCCTCTTGTGCCAAAAATGCTGGTGCCTCACCAAGCTATATGTCCCACAATTCCATAGCATTTAGCCATGGCAGGAAAGTAGTGTCCAAGTACATTATTTCTGAAATGTAGATGCACCCTGAGAGTGCTAGTCCATGAACACATAGTGATCTGCATTTGGGAATTATTGATAAAACTTTTTCTCCCTACTAACCAATTGTCACTGGATTGCTGCATACATTGGTAAGATACCAACTGGTGCAAAGCCAGCTATGTTTCTCAGGATTATGCACAGTTACGACCTTAGTTTTCACGTCTTGCAGTTTAAAACAGATCGGGAAAGAGAAAAATATGATAAAATTGTTGCCATGTCCCCCACAAAGAATTGAGACATTTTGACTTTATAAAAAGGTTTCGAGGCCACCTGTGACCTGTTCTCTATACCATCCCAATCCCTGTTCTAAATATTTCTAAAACTGAATCAAAGTTGTAACAACAGTTAACACTGCAGTAACAACAACACACCATTGGAATACCTACATAATGATTTGGAGATTATGGAGATTCTATTCATCCTTCTGCAGAAAACATGATATGGAAGTAAACTATCTCTGAGGGCTTATATTGACCAATATCCATTTGCTAATTCTAGGGCATTAATTGCTGAGTGGTTACACAAACCTTATATGTATGTATCCTACTAAATTAATGGACATGCTCTGTTTGGAATTAGCAATTGATATTAGGTCATTGATTTCACTGCTCTAGGGCTAGAATAACATGAGATTTTACCTTTGGGCCAAAATTAAAGGAATACTCTTCTTTATTTTAGTCCAGGGGTCAGGAACCTTTTTGACTCAGAGAGTCATGAAAGCAAAATATTTGGAAATTTATTTCAGTGAGAGCCATATAATATACTGTATATAATATATTTTAAGACTGAATTAAACTAAATGTGAGTATATATGTACATACTATGAGAAAAGGATTCCCCCGGCAGAAAGACGGGACACTTCAGACCTAACTCTGCAAAAGGCATGCTCAGGACTCTGGGAAGGAAGACGGAAGGAAGGGGGAAAGAAAGAAAGAAAGAAAGAAAGAAAGAAAGAGGAAAGAAAGGAGAGAGGGGGAGATGAAAAAAAAAAGAAGAACGAACTATGGAAAAGGAAGAAAAGAAAAGCACGAGAGAGACAAGGAAGGGAAAACAAAACAAGAAATGGGAAGGGAGGAAAGGGTGGGGGAAAGAAAGGAAAGGGAGTGAGGAAAGAGTAAAATAATGAAGGGAAAAGAAGAAAAGAAAAAGAAAGAGAGAGGGGGGGACACAAAAAAAGGAAGGAGAAGGAAAGGAAGACTTGGGGGAAAGGATAGAAGAGGAAGGAAGGAAGGAAGAGGGAGGGAGGGAGAATGGAGGAAAGAAGAAAGGGGAGAGAGGGAGGGAAAGGAGAGAAGGAGAAGGAAAGGGCGAAGCGGGAGAAAGAAAGGAAGGAAGAGGAAGGAAGGAAGAGGGAGAATGGAGGAAAGAAGGAAGGGGAGAGAGGGAGGGAAAAAGAAGGAGAGAAGGAGAAGGAAAGGGTGAAGGGGATTAAGAAAGGACGGAAGAGGAAGGAAGGAAAGAAGGGAGAATGGAGGAAAGAAGGAAGGGGAGAGAGGGGAAAAGGAAGGAGAGAAGGAAAAGGTGAAGGGGAGATAGAAAGGAAGAGGAATGGAGGGAAAAGGAAGGAGAGAAAGAAAGGGTGAAGGGGAGAAAGAAAGGAAGAGGGAGAATGGAGGAAAGAAGGAAGGGGAGAGAGGGAGGGAAAAGAATGAAAGAAAAAGAGAGGGGAAAAGGAAGGCAGGAAGGCAGGGGTGGGGCCAAGGCGGACCTTGGTGTTGACGTTGGCAAGGCAGTCCCTTCAGAAGGCGTTGAAGAGGCAGCGGCTCTTTTTTTTTTTAGTGAAGTAATATTTATTGATTTTTACAAAATATTAAAAACAACACTCAAGACATATCTAACATAAACTCTAAGACAAACAAAACAAAACAACCACCTAAGACAGACATCACACGAGTACTTCCAGCCTTCAGAGCTTGCCATATGTAACATCTTATCTGATGTTACCTGTATTTATCTCTCTCCTTATAGTTATTTACAACCGGTGTACTATTACTACACGCCCAGATTCGGCGTGTCAGCAGTTAGGCTTCATACAATTCCAATTCAGTCCACTCAGCGGTGTTATTCTGTTTTAGGTAAGTCAGCACCTTTGACCAGTCTGTTTTTGTCCGGCTTGTATTTTGAGCCAGATTTTGAGTCAAAATGTCCATTTTCATGATATCGAACAGTTTGCTTGCCCAAGCGTCCATGTTCGGAATGTCTCTTTCTTTCCACTTCCTCGCCAATGTCGACCTCGCTGCTGTGATACAGTAGATAAAAATCTTTTCAGTATTTTTCTCTATATCAAAGTCCAGTAGACCCAGGAGAAAGTATTCTGGTTTCAGTTGGATCTTTAGATCTAACATATTTTCTATTATTCTATGTAATTTGACCCAGAAGCTATGTACATTTTTGCATTTCCACCACAGGTGAAAAAAACTTCCAATTTCTGATTTACATTTCCAACATTTTTGGTCATAATTTTTATTATATTTGGCAATTTTTTGTGGTGTGAGGTACCACCTATGAAATATTTTGATATTGTTCTCTTTTAGTTCATATGCATAGGTGTAGCCCCAATGTACTCTCCACATTCTTTCCCAAAGAGCCAACGGAACCTCGTGGTCGAAATTTTGTGCCCACCTCAGCATGCATTTTTTTACTACTTCTTGTTCTGTTTTTACTTCGAGTAGTTTTCTGTATATGGCACTTATCTTGTCCTGTTTCACTAATATTTTATCCCAAAAATTTTGTTTTGTTTCAAATCCTACAGTTTTATCCTTGCTGAAGATGTCTCTGATTTGTAGGTATTGAAACCAGTTCATCGATCCATCAAGTTCCCTTAGCTCCAGGAATTCTTTTAGATGCCAGTCATTATTGCACTTTTTAAGAATATCCTTATACTTTAGCCATTCCCCTTTCCCATACTGTCTCCTGAAGAAGGCTTCCTGTGGGGATAGCCATAGGGGGGTTTTCTCATATAAAATTCCCTTATATTTAAGCCATGTCTTCAGGATTGATTTTCTTATCGGGTGGCTTCTAAAGTTTTTCTCTATTTTAACTCTTCCATAGCACATATAGCTATGCCACCCTACTCTGGGATCATGGCCCTCAATCGCTAGGAGATTTTCATTTCCTAGTTTTGCCCAGTCACACGACCAGTCCAGGGCACATGCCTCATGGTATGTTTGAAGGTCTGGTACTCCCAGTCCCCCTCTAGTTTTGGTGTCGAACATGTTTAGCCATTTTATTCTAGGTTGCCTTCCTTTCCATATGAATTTTGTTAGGTCCCTTCTCCAGTTGTTGAAGAGGTTATCGTTGGTGAGAATGGGTATATTTTGAAATAAGAAAAGAATCTTAGGGAGGATATTCATTTTTATCAAAGATATTCTGCCTAGAAGTGACATATTCAAATGCTTCCATTTAGCTGCCCGACAATGAGGGCAATGAGCTGGGCATCCCCCGGGGGCAGTGAGGCCGGGTCCACGGCACCAAGGCCAGGCCTGTCTCCGCCACCTCCCCGAGGCCCGTGGCGAAGGATGAAGAGAAAGACAAGGACGAGGCGCCGCCGCTGGGTGCCGCCATCCCTGGCGGAGAGGGCGCAGGGCCCCGAGAGCAGCGGGGAATGCCTTGTTGCTTGTGTTGTATTGAGGGCAGAGACTGCCTGTGTAAACCGTCCCGAGTCCCCTTTGGGCTGAGAGGGGCTGTATAGAAACGCGACAAATAAATAAATAAATAAGAGGCGGCAATGGCGGAAGCGGCAGTTGCGGCGCATTTGCGTCACTCCTCCCCGCTGCATGCTGGGAAACCGAGGTCCGGGCTGCTCTGGAGAGCCAGATGGAATCATGAAAAGAACCACACCTGGCTCCCAAGCCATAGGTTCCTGACCCCTGTTTTAGTCCATAGTGGACTGTAAGTACTGGAGCAGCTGGGGATGGGAGGGGGGCAATGATATTCCAAAATTGAGATTTTTTTTGTACAATAGGAATTCTGCACCATAAACAAAATTTTCCATCAATCCTTAAATTTCTAGCACTGCAAGTTAAAACCTCAGTTAAACATATGGCATTAAAAATACTTTGTGTGTGTGTGTGTGTGTGTGTGTGTGTGCCAGGAGTGACTTTGAAAAACTGCAAGTCACTTCTGGTGTGAGAGAATTGGCCGTCTGCAAGGATGTTGCCCAGGGGATGCCCAGATGTTTTGATGTTTTACCATTCTTGTAGGAGGCTTCTCGCATGTTCTTTTATGACAAGCTGGAGCTGACAGATGGAGCTCATCCACTCTCTCCCCGGAGTTGAACCTCCGACCTGTCAGTCTTCAGTTCTCCAATATGCAACCGATGGTCATCCAAACAATTCGAAAGATACTTTCTAAGCACAGCAGTCATACAAATTCAAATAGCCATAATGCTGGATAAGTAATAAAACATAATAGCAACGAGCATAGTACAATAAAGCGGGTGGGAGGACGCTCACCAAACAAGAGGAAATCACTCGGTAGCAGGGTCCAGGGCGTGTAGCAGAGAGCCCATGGTAAAACAGGAGTTAAGTAAGATGCAAGGGAAAGCGCAACAGGTGAAGTGGTTAATTAACGGAGCAGGTCAGTGATGCGGACCTTTTCGTTTAACCTGGCGGGAAATTCGCTATTGAGATAGAGGATCCAGCGGGTTTCACTTTGACGGAGGTGGTAATCAACATCAGCATGGGGGGGACGACTTTGATCTTCTCAATCCCAAAGAAGTGGAGGCTATCAGGGCCGTGTGCGGCAGATTTAAAGTGATAAATTCCTAATTCTCGAGCAGTGCTCCGAGACTCTAACTCCCAAAAGTATGATAGTCTTCAGTTCTGCCAGCATAAGGGTTTAACCCATTGCGCCACTGGGGGCTCCTATTAGAAATACTGTGGAGACTAAGCATTAACCAAAAAGAGACAAGTACAGTTACCAAGGAAATGTGAACACAGCAGATTTAATGTTTTAAAGTTGAACAATTTTCAGTGACTCACCTCTGTATTGCTGGAAATTTGTAAATTATAGAAAAATTTAATTTGCAGGGTCAGAATTCATACTGAGAAGGACAAGGCCCTCATTTTGTCTCCATGGTATATTCTGACTCCACAAAGGTTGGAAATTTATTTTTGTGCAGGCCAGGAATTGATTACACGTGGTTCCCCAAATGTCTTCATAACTACAACTCTCATAAACACTAGCCAGAAAGGTGAATGTTGGGTGATGGGAACTGAAGTCTTAGTAGAATCAGAAGGTTTTTACATTCCTCGCCCCCTGTGTATACCCTTCTTACCTCTTCACAAGTGACAACATTTCTTTCCAAGGCCATCAGGATTTTGTAGATTTCAAGCAGAGGCATCTATGCAAACAGACTAAACAATTGAATGATTTGTGATTAATGGATTTGTCAAAGATTGGAATCCTGCCTTTTCTCCAAGGAACACTGAGCAGTATTCAAGCTGCACAAAAACTTTGGAGATACAGTTAAACTCGTAGCCAAATCTAGCACTCCTTTGGCTTATACTGTGCAGGCCCAGAGTGCTCTATATCACAGATCTGCATCTTTCTCCTTTAACCAATCGCAAACTCAGCCAGTGGACGTTTCTATTTAAAGATATGGTGCAAATGGGACATTGATCATTATTATACAGTCAAAACAATCAACGTCATCCTTGCAGCTAATGTCATAGTCAGCAATGTCAGCCAGTCCAAATATTCCATCTGCAAAACAAGTACATTATAAACCCAGAGGCAATAATAAATTCCCTTATTGGAGGAGAGTAGCTGGCAGGGCAGCAGAGTTTACAGTTCAATTGTACAGTATTTTGACAGAAAACATCACAGGATTTTTAGTTGTTTTTGTTCTGTTTGATTTCTATGGACTAGTTGAGGTAGATTGATCAAATATGAGATGGCCCACTATATAGGAATTGATATACTAATAGATCATTCCATTAGTCTTCACTGTTATAAAGGAAGTAATAGTAAATGAATCCTTGCCAACACCTTCTGTGCATGAGTGCTACTTTCTTGAAGGCAGAAAAATATGTTGAGATTTTTGTTATATACACTATGAAATATCCCTACTAACAAATGGGGGATTAAGGAATAATGAAGGTTGCATGTAACTTATAAAAGGGTTTATCTACTTATATTGGGCACTTAATCTGCTTCAAACTGATTCCAAAGGTGGCCACACACTTCATTTCTGACCCATCATGGAATCTACTTTGTCCAGCCATACTGAAAGCAGGCCTTCCTTTTCCTTTGCTGTTGTCATTGCCAGAGGGCTGCAGAGCTCCAGGAGAGCTCTTGGCTACTGCAGGTGCCCTGTGCTGATATTGTATGACTAGGGAGAAGATGGGAGACAATACCTCTTCCATCTCTCAATATTGCTGATGCAATATTCAAGGGATAAAATTGTCTAGCTCAGTTGACCCCCTGATAAGGACTAAAAGTCTCTATATTTCATGTAGACATCCAGGAGCAACTTCACAGCCAGTGCAGACTACTGTGTTCATGTAGACAAACACATACTTATTGGGAGTAAGTTACAGTGAGCACATGAAAGGGGCTTCTAATTACACATTCTGCCTTTAAGAGTCTTCATGTTTAAGTATGTTTCTGTAATAATGGATGTAAAATATGATTTGCCTTCCTCCTGTTAGAACAGTGGTTCTCAACCATGAGTCCCCAGATGTTTTGGCCTTCAACTCCCAGAAATCCTAACTGCTGGGAAAATGGCTGGGATTTCTGGGAGTTGTAGGCCAAAACACCCAGTGACACACAGGTTGAGGTCCACTGTCCTAGAACCTGTAGGTCAGAAAAATTACCAACCTACCTGCCAAGGTTGACACTTCCATCTTAAAAACAGGTTTGAGAGCTTTGTTCACAGGCCTCCACAGATTTGAAAATGACTCTTCAATTTCCTGTTCTATTGCTCTCCCATGAGTTCAACTTCCACAATTTCCAAGCAGCAAACACAGAGCTAATTCTGGCTGAGGAGATGGAATCTGTTTTCCAGCATAACTAGAAGGTAACAGATTGGGAAAGTCTCCTGTAGTCATTTCTTGGTTTCTTTCTAACATTCTCTCTTTCACTGTAAAGCTTGTATTCTGTCTTGAGATTTAAAAAATGGGCCAGAGCAAGTCCTATAGATGGAAAGGTGAGAGGCACAACATGCTAACCCACAATAGCAAATACAATAGATAAATACTCTCTCCTCAAAACAAATAAAATGTTCTAAAGCTGCATTCAGAATAACCCCCAAAATGGAATCAAGTAACTAAGCCATACGGTCAGAAAGAATATGCTTTGGGTGGAAATGGGTTTTGCAGAGAAAGTAGATATGCAGCACTGTCAATGTGGTGGCCAACCTCGGGGCATACACATGAGTATTGCGCATGAGTATATTGACTGGATGCGCACATGCACTTGAGACTGAAGACAAATAGAGAAAGTAAAGGAAAACTTAAAAAAAATACACATACACTGTACTTATGGATTCACATGGGCTTTTCATGTACTCATTTTTCTTAGAAAGTAGCATGCTTCTTACCAGAACACACAGACCTTGTACTTCTAGAAACTATATGTTTAAATGATATTGAATGGCACACATTTATATAAAACTGGCTTTTATGAAAGTCTGTCACCACTAATTTGAGGGAGAAATGTATTATGCAAGAGCTGACAATACCTGGCAAATCTAGAGATACAATAATAACTTTCAAGAAATTATTTCCAAGGAAACATTTTTCTAGTCGACAATAAAGAAGAAGTGGATGTGGACAATATCTAATCCATTGTTCTAACCTGGATGTTCAGAATTTCTTTCTCTTGCTCATTCTATATAAGGCAAAAAAAGGGGGGAATCAGAGAGAAGAAATGATCAGGGCCAACTAACACCTCCCAACAAAGGATTCCCCCAGGCAGGAAGCAACCAGGTTTTGAAACTTCAAGGCAATTCAATGCTAAACAAGCTGGGCAATTGCAGCATTCACACTTGCCTCTAACATAAAATATTTGTTTGTCCCACCTCGGACATTCCACTTGCCTCGTTTCCAACAGACTTCATAACCTCTGAAGGATGCCTCTGGAGATCCTCTGGCCGGGTCGTCCCGACCCCCGCCCACCACTTCCACTCTTCGAGGGCGAGTCCCTGGCTCCAGCCCCGCGGTGAAAAGCCTGGGAGTGATCCTAGACGAAAATCTCACGATGGAGGCCCAGATCCAGGCTGCAGCTAAGGGCGCCTTTTTCCATCTCCGTAGGGCCCGTCGGCTGGCTCCCTACCTTCCACCAGAGGCCTTGAGAACAGTGGTCCATGCCACTGTCGTCTCACGCCTCGACTACTGCAACGCCCTATATGTGGGCCTCCCCCAGACAACAACTAAGAGGCTGAAACGTATCCATAACGCCGCAGCCAGACTCATTACTGGGTCATCAGTGAGGGATCACATTTCCCCATTCTTAAAGAACTTCACTGGCTGCCCCTAGAGTTCAGAGCCCTTTACAAACTCCTGGTGCTCACCTTTAAAGCCCGGCACAACATTGGGCCTTCCTATCTGAGTGACCGGCTGACGGCCCAATGCAGCGAGAGGCCAGCACGCTCCATCAACGGTGACCGCCTGACTACCCTGGAGTGCGGGAGGCTAGACTGGCGGAAACTTCGGCGGAGAGCCTTCTCGCGGCCCCTTCGACTTGGAACTCACTGCCGCCCACCCTCAGAGCCTCTCCGACTCTATCTGGATTCCGGCCAGCCTTGAAGACCTGGCTCTTCCGCCTAGCGTTCGGGACTGGCTCGGTACCCTGGACTACCTGAGCCACCCCTCCTGTTCATATTCCATGTTTTTAAACTGTTGTACATTGTTCACCCTAGGGTTTTAACTGTTGTAAGTCGCCCGGAGCACCGCCGGTGGAGGGCGACTTACAAATATTAAAGTATTATTATTATTATTATTATTATATGTGTGGGCAATATGTTAGGAGAGAATGCTTTTGGAACATGGCCATACAGTCTGGAAAACTCATAGCAACCCAGTGATTCCGGTCATGAAAGCCTTCTACAACAAACTGTACACATTGCTATATTGGGAAGATCTAGATTTGTATTATCACTCAAACCATGAAGCTTACTGGATAAACCTGGGACAGATACTCCTTCTCAGCTCAAACCACCCAAAATGCAATATAATGAAGAAGTAGGGAAAGGGCCTTTTCTGCTGTGGCCCCCCGACTCTGGAATACCTTGCCTGGAGAGATTAGGAAAGACCTCACCTTGGAGACCTGAAACACCTGAAAACCTGGCTTTTCCGCTGTGCCTTTGGAGAGTAATTATTTAATCTCTACCATTGCTCTCTTCAATGCCCCATTCTTGGAGTCTATCCCCCTCCCTCATGTAAAGGATACCATTCCGCTTATCTCACTCTGAGTTTTTAACACTTTAAATTTATGCCTGTGGCCCGGCCTGTCCTTGTGATTTTAGATAGCTAGTTATATACTGTTTTTATTTATATGTATGTATTTTATCATGTTTATTGTTGATGTTCTTGATTTTATTTTGTTGTAATTTGCTGTTTGGACTTGGCTTCATGTGAGCCGCCCTGAGTTCCCATTGGGAAGATGGGTGCGGGGTTCAAATAACGATTATTATTATTATTATTATAAGTGGAAATATTGTAAGCCACTCCAAGCACTTTGGAGATGAGCTGGAATAAAATACAATACCTCAATGCAGTTAGCAACCCACTCCTGAAAGATAAGCCAAAAAAAGCTGCTACAAAGTATCCAGACATTTGAATAAAGTTCACTTAGGTATCCATATATTGGGAGAAACTGTAATTTACGACTTTATCCCACAAAGATGGCAAAGCAGCATTGGAGCAGGACCATTCCCTTTAGTGACAGTCCTTATCACATGACCCAGTGCACAACCCATGGCCTGTCTACCATCTCCTCACACCATCAATAGCCCCTGACCTGCCACAATCCTATCACTTACATGGTGCCTTGAGCCTGGCATCCCAGCACAGAAGTAATATTAGTGGATAGGTTTGTCCTCTTTCCCACTGTGCCCCACTCCCCCTTTGCATTTACTCAGCAATTAAATGCTTCAAAAACTTTACCTTCCCTGGAATTACAAAGTAGCTTGTCAATTCTTTTTACAAAAATGAAATAAGTAGTAGAACTGTGGCAGGGCAGAGTTATAACCTTTAAGGAAGTAAAGCCACAGAGCAGTGAATTGTTAAAATGGTGCTATTATGGCATGGTGCGATGGGGGAGGTGATCAACCCAATAAGTTGATGCTATCCCTGATGGGGCAAATGCTACTTCATGTAATAATGTTCTTAGACATATTTCATCTTCTTACACCCGATGAGAGACTTGGAATTATTACAGCAATGTTCTGTTTTAAAAAAAGAAAAGAAAGGTGTGCGATGTTAAAAGCTTCTTTGAGTTATAGGCACTCCCCATCCACAGTTTCCTATATATGAATAAGTGCTTTATTAGTCTCTCATCAGTAGTAGATAAAGCTTTTAAAAGGCTTTATTTCAGGGGGAAAGGAAGGATGTAAATTAAAAGGAGAAGCATGCTGAAAGCAGGCATGGTTGGGAAGAAATCATGGGGAGGGGAAACAAGTTGGATGCAGGCATGGAGATGTTACTTTTTATATCATAGCACCCAGAATGTTCATTTCCTATACTATCCAGTAAGCATGGGCAATCCATGGTTCTAAAGTACTTACAAAACTAGGAGTCGCTGGTGCTTTGCTTCCAAAGTGTTGCTAAAGTTCTGGTGGTGAAAATTTCAGAACTCTAACAACACTTTCAAAATTCAGTAACTGGAACAATACAGATCAAATGAAAGGATATCACTCAAAGGATCTATCTTATTCTATTTCTTGATGTCAAAGTTTATATCATTTACTGTGTTCATTGCCAGTAACCAATAGTGATAGGGCACAAGTCGAAAGTTTATCAAGATCGGTTTTGTTGCTGTTTAAATTATTTAGGGTGTCCAGAAGATTCCGGGTGTGCATCGGGACACCTTCCCCAGAAAGCACGTGCTTTCTGGGGCGTGTCTGGATGAGGACCCGGGAACATTCACGTTTTTAAAACATGAATGTTCCCGGGTTAAAGGGCTGTCTGGATGTATCCTCAGAGGATTAGGACCATTGGATACTTTTGCAAAGCCATATCTATCATACTTTAGCTCACAAGCAGGAATTGCATGATCTTCCAGATTTTATTAATTTTCGCAGCCATACCTTACCATGTTGGTTAGGGCTGATGGAAATTGCATACAACATCTAGGAGGCTACATAAATCTTACCCCATGTTTTTGCTACAGGCTTCAAAGCAAATAGCGTTAAATTCAGCGAAATTCCAGTTTCTGCATACTTATATATAATTATCAATACCTTTACTGATGTGAGGATTGATTTGTTTGGAGGTAGTGTGTTTGCTTTTCTTGGTGAAATTATAAAAGCATACCCAAAAATTACTTGTTTGATTCTCCCAATCTGCAGCAGATGCTTTATTTTATTTCTTTAATGATATCTGGCTAGGGCTCAAGATGTAGATTACTACTTGAATCCTAGACACATTCATTTAGATTTTGCCATTAAAACTTTGAAAGGATTTAAGAAAGGAAGATGTTCCTTGTTATTGCTGTATCAGTTGAAATCACATAAAGAACTGTAATTTGTGGATGCTTGATGTAATGCTTCAAAATTACATTGTATCTATCTACCAAGACATTGAAAGGAAAAAGACAGGAGCATTTTTATTATGTCTCTTACATTTTTTTCACCACAGTCACAGAATCTTGAATGTGTTTTCCTGTATTTTGAATATAATTAGCAATTTAGCAAGTTGTACCTTGCATTTCTCAAAAATTCTATGAATCTCATCTAGTATTAAAATCTACATATTTTGGGTTAATTCCCAGTAAAAAGGAAATAAAATGATAATATAGACATCCATCAAAAAGGTAACACTTTGAAGTACTAGTTATTGCACATGAGGACATAATATCAATGGGATGAACTGGCACAACAGCATTCAATCCTTTTTTTCTTTTTTTTCTTTTTGCAAATGGTGTCTTTATAGGATGTTCTTTTCTTTTACAAAAAATAAATAAAAGAAATGTTTTCTCAAAAGAAAAAAAGACCCTCTAGTTTTGGCTCTGAGCAGTGCAGACAACAACTTTGACTCCTGCTCAAAAATAAGGATGTATTACTCTTGTTGATCAATAATAATAATAATAATAATCTTTATTTATACCCCACCAACATCTCCCCAATGGGGACTCGGGGTGGCTAACATGAGGACAAGCCCTTCTAAAATACAGTACAACACAGTGAAATACAAAGTACAAAACAAAATACATCAGAAATAATAGTAATTTTAAAAAATACAATTACAATAACAAATGGAATGATACAGGAAATTCACACAATAAAAACCGAATAGGATTGGCAGACCAAGTGGACAAGATAAAATGATAAAAACCCTGGGTGAGATAGGAGTAGGAGATAGCAAATGAGGGGGGCCCAAGAAAATGAAATATCGGGGACAGGCTTTCAGTTTAAAATGGGGGTAAAGTGTGTCATAAGGGAACACTATAGAAGGAGCAACAGAACTGGAGGGGATGGTCACTCTTCAAAGACACAACGAAAAAGTCAGATCTTCAGATTTTTCTTAAAGTCTGCTAAGGAGGGGGCTTGCCTAATTTCACCAGGTAGTGATTTCAAAAGATGGGGAGCCACAGCAGAGAAGGCTCTCTCCCTTGTTCCCACTAATTTTGCCTGAGACAGTGGGAGAGGTGAGAGGAGGACCTCCCGGAAGTATCGGAGAGGTCATGCAGGTTGGTGGCACTTAAATCCGCGGGGGATTACACAAGGCTGTAAGAAATAACAAGGAAAGGTAAGATGGTAATTAGCAAGGAGGAAAAAATAATCGTAAATTGCAGAAAATGTTTTAACCAGTAGAAAAATACATTTTCCTGTCTTGCTTTAATGGTAAGAATTTGCCTGAAGTAATCCCCCCACCAAAAGGATATACAGCATAATAACTTTACATAAAAATTATTAATATTATTATTAATAAAAATTATTTTTATGTAAATAGGCTTTGAATGCAGCCAGAAACCTACTAAATGCAGACAGTCCCTGAGTTACAAATAATTAAGAATGGGGGTGAGACAACAGGAAGTGAGAGAAATCTACCCCTCGGAAAGAAAATTCACCCCTGAAAGACTTATCATGAGAAAAATGTATCTCTACTGAAGCTTTATCACAAATCCTTGTTTCTATAACAAGTCAAGTTTTTCAAAATCCAATTATTACAGGGACAGAACGTGAGATGAAAACTTTGGACATCAAAACAAATACCACAGGGGTGTTAACCCCTCCCTATGCTACCCAAAGCTTTGTGTGTGTGTGTGTGTGTGTGTGTGTGTGGGTGGGTGTGTGGGTGTGTGGGTGTGTCTCCCAGGTTTTGATCCTATATCACATATGCTAAAAATATAGACCAGTAGTAAGTAATGACTGTACTGTATATCTTCATTATTTGACTTAATGTTTGCAGGAAATAGAATTGAACAGTTTTGTAACATCCATATACAGCAATCAGCTGCTATAGCATTGCTATACAAGGAAGCCAGTGAATTGACCAACGTGAACAAGACCAATGTACAGTGAGTCCGATGCACACTGAGACACTACCTGGGGGGCAATGATACACATTGGTAGAGCTTTGTGTACATCAAGACACTCTTGTTAGCACTCTGGCATCTTAAGAAATCACTAATAAGATTTCTTAGTACTTCTACTAAGGACTTCATCTCATGGGATATGTAAAGCATTTCGGACCACAACAGAAAATTCCAGACATAGATTAAGGTCCAGACTTGCCTTTCCACAAAGATGCTCCTTTAATTTACCAAGAGAACTTAAATCCTGTGCAAATTTTCTACATTGAAATGGACCAGGGCAACACTTTTCTCTAACATAGGGTTTTTCAAACTATGCTCCTCCAGATGTTTTGGACTTCAGCTCCCACAACTCCTAGCAGCTGCTAAGCTCACTGGGATTTCTGGAAGGTGACAATCAAAACACCTGGAGGAGCACAGTTTGAGAAAGGGCTTTCCTCTCCCACGAAGTGGGGGAGGAGAGAAGTTTGCCTCCCCCACTGAAAATGGATGAATGGTTCCTTCCTGGAACCATCTAGACCAGGGGGCATGGCCAGTGCTTGGCTGGCCCGCCCCCTGTATCTTCGTTCTGAACTAAGGTTCGGCCCACCACACCCGCCCATTAACAGTACAGTACTGGTCGTCGCGGAACCGGCAGAACCGGCGGAACCGGGGGGCCGGTTGAGGAATTTTTTCCTTCTCATGTTCTGTGAAGGTTTTTTGCCTAGCCCTAGACTGTTTAGGGGCTAGATGGTATGGTGGGTCTTTTCATAAATAGGTTTAGTGGAAAATAGAGATAAATATACAAAGTTGTTCTCATACAAGGCCCCCACAGTTTAGGAGGGGGGGGAGTGGGTCATTTGTTTAAACACTCACTCGAAAGTTAAATTCGGTGAGGCAAGACTTGATGGCACACAAATGGCAGAGTCTGATAGCGACATTTTTCGAATAGACTTCTGTCCATTCTCTTTAACAGTTGTCCGGTTTTTGGTTATAGGAAAATAGGCTTTTCGCCACAGTTAGCCGAGGGGTATAGCTGGCTGGGATACCTCCTCGGCTTTGTCACCAGGTTCCTGATACCTACTAGTTTAGGTTAAGGCAAAATTAAATAGGTAACAATTAAAAATAAAAGTTGCCCAAAATTTGAACCCAACTTTACTTGTGTGGTCTCGTTATTTCGGGGGTGGGCAGGCAAACACAGTTCTAACACATTCTTTCCCTCAGCAACTCCCAAAGCTCAGTTCCTTTGCTGTCCTGGAACAGCAGGTGTGAAGAGAAATGTAAACTGGTAAAATCATTGCCTTCCTGTATTTGTTTTGAGTACTAAAACATGTTTTAATGCATGTTTGCAATACGGACATGTGCTACAGAGAGTTCTTGATTGGCAAAAGTTCCCTGTGGCACATTCCCAAATCTGATGGTGCCTACTGTATTTTTCTCCACTTAGTGTGCGAAACTGCTTTCAGCTGGTGTGACTAACATAAACATGATTTAGGCACTACTTTTATTTATGGCAAATAAGAATATAGTCCACAGGTTTGTTATAAAAGCAGTTTAGTTTATGCTTTTCAGCAGAAAACAAGTAAAGGTAATAACACAGCAGGCACAGCACCATGATTATATTTTCTGGTTCAGAGATACAGGTCATTAATAGCATGCAGATTGCAATGGAATTGTCCCTAAGAAGGATTGGATTGTGCAATGCATGGATAGATTTTCTCAGCTCTTATGCTCCCCCCGGCCCCCATATAATGCATTATCAGTTTTGATGTTTGAGAAGGTCCTTAACGAAATGCTGAATTATGAATAGACATCAATAGATCTGTGTTATTAGTGTCCCTTCAACCATCAGCACAGGAGCTAGTGAGGTTATAATGACTGACTTACAAGCAATGGGCTACCTGACCAGGTATTCGGAAATGATCACAAAGAACTAGGAAGGACAGTCAAAATACCACCAGTGAAGTAGCCTCAGCCTTGTAGTTTCATACTACCTGGCCCATTAGTAAATGCCCTGAGTCTGAATCTCTTCTTATTCAGTGCCTCAAACTCAGGACTAGAGCCTCTCCCATGCCTCAGGTTTCCTTATGCTCTACAATTAGGACTTTGGGCCTAGTGAACATTAGCCATGGCATAAGGCAGAGCTTTAAGTCTTCACCCCTGAATTTTTCAGGTGGAAGAATGGAATAGGTGAAGAGAGCTTTTGTCTCCTGAATCCAGCATAATCTCAAGTCTTTTAGAAACTCTGTTTCCTCTACTCTTAATATTCTGTTTCTCAAAGTTGACATACAAGGGGATTTAGGATTCTGTGGCAAACCATTTGGGATATCCCACCCAGTTCAGGCAATTTTAAAAAGCAAATCCATACTGATTTTTTAAATTGATGCCAAAATAACATATCCTGTCTTAAAACCCAAGGCTGGGATAGGTTATAGTTACATACGTGTGAAGTGGAGCTGAATCATTCATTTATATAACCTGAATGAGGCCAGTCGATCTTGGCATGAAGAGAAAGGGAGACTGGAAGGAAAGGCTAAAAGGGGAAAAGTTTGAGACATAGAAGCAGTTAGGAATATGTAGTATGGAGCCAGTTAGGAATAGAGAGAAGGCTGTGGATAGGAATGAATAAATTAAAGATAAAGTCGGAGATAAATAGATGAGAGATTTTTTTTGTGTGTCAGGAGCAACTTGAGAAACTGCAAGTCGCGTCTGGGGCAAGAGAATTGGCCATCTGCAAGGATGTTGCCCAGGGGACACCTGGATGTTTTGATGTTTTACCATTCTTGTGGGAGGCTTTTCTCATGTCCTTGGCATGAAGAAAGGGAGACTGGATGGGAGCTGGAGCTGACAGAATGAATAAATTAAAGATAAAGTCGGAGCTCATTCTGCAAAGTGCTCTCCCATCTGCAAGGATTTGCCGAACCTCTGTCCTGTCAGTCTTCAGTCCTGCCGGCACAAGGGTTTAATCCATTGTGCCACCTCGGACAATGGGTTAAAGAATGAGAGATGAGAATGTAGCAATATTTAGTGGCCCTTGGAATCTCCATTGGAACCAAAATCAAGTCCCATTATATACAATGGCATATTAAAATAGCTTTCCCTTCTACAGAGTAGCACAATCAAGGCTTGCATTTTGGATATTTTTGTGGAAAAGGGAGATTAAATTTATTGATGCAGAGTCTTTGACTATGCACTAGATAAAGATTTCAGAGAATTTTTGTTCATTTGATTCTGAGTTGTTATATGCTACATGCTAGATGGTCAAACCTCTTGTTATTCAATAAAGTTATTAAAATGGTTAAAGGAAAAATTGATCATACCATTGTTGACCATTACCCAGGAAGGGGTTTTAAAAGTTGTGGCTTGAAGCTTGTAACAGGAGCTCAAGAGCTGGTGTCTGAATGAGCAAATTGGGTAGGGGATCCATCCCAAGCCCATTCTGAACAACTGATATCACAAACAGCCTTGACAGAGAACCAACACCGAGCACAGCTATTCCAGAGAGGTTCTGCCACTATCTCTGTGGCAGCAAGTGAAGACTTATTAAATAACTCCTAAAGCCTGGACTCTCGGTGATAGTTTTGGTTTTTTTTAAAAAAAGTTTGTTATTAATTTTCTTCTCCTTTGCATGCATTTCCTGTTGCTTAAATTCATGAATTTCTGTTTTTATGTTTCATTTGTTCCATATTTAAGCTCTAAGCTCATCCAAGAACACTATGTTATGAAGTAGCCTACAATTTCATAAATAAATAGATAGATTTGGAGAAATATCTATGGTCAATTAAGAAGATAGTGTTTTATGGTGTATGTTCTCTTATTCCAATCTTTAATTGAAGGTGACTTTTAAAATAATATCAAGGGAGAGAGAAACACTATTAATATGAGTACTGGTTCATTATGTAGCAGAGACAAATAAATAATAACTCAAATAAGTTTTATAGCTATGTTCAGATTAAAAATTGGACATAACTGTTCAAAATTTGCTGTTGGCAAGCTCCAAGGGTGAGATTCATAACATATTTTTGGCTAAAAAAGAAGAAGAAGAGCTGGTAATATGTATTTCCAGGAAGTTAAAGTACATGTAATTCAGATGTATACGGTTATGCCTAAATGAAATACTTCCTGGACTCTTGAAATGTCCTTGGCTACAGTCACTGTTAATTAGTTTTGAAAAGCCTTGGTTCATTGGAGAAAATCAGCATGGTCTATTTTTTTTCAAAAAATGTGAAGACTTGATGAATGCATTTCCAACCCAGGTGCAGGCTGATCCTTTGCATGTTCAGTTCGAAACAAGTTCCACTGAGCTCAGTCATGTTTACCTCTTAAGTAGTTGCATACGATTGCAGCCTTATACTCCCTGTCTAGATTTTTAAAAATCAGAGACAAAAAAGAATACTTCTCATCATGCAGATCTTGTTACTTTTGGTGTACATGTGCAAATTTAATGGATGCATGTGGAATGATGCATACATAATATATTTAGGTTTTCTTGAAGCAATTGGTTCAGCATCTTTTCAGATCTTCAATTGCACATTATAATTGGAGTTGTTTGTGATTATATTCATGAACTAAATGATTTTAACAACTCCAGAAATAAATAATAAGGACACTTCAAAACCAGTGCTTCAGAGATGAATGACAGAGTTAGAAATTATTTAATATCTTGATTAATGATCTGCAATGGTATAAATCCAGCTCATTACTTTTTTCAATCCTAGGCAATATTTGCTTTAAATTGTGAAATATGATCAATGACACAACCTGGCCTAAAGAGATGGGATATATGGATAGAAATAATGAATGAGATCCCACTTAGAATGTCTAGGGCTAAAACACCTGATTTACTTTGTTGGTTTTTAAGGTGGAAGAAATGGGGATCTCGTCCAAATCATAACTGATTCTCATGCCCACTATATGTCCCGTAACAAATTTGTACACTGTTCAGCCTCTGCCTAGACTATTATCGCCAGCTTCATTGATAAGCCTGAGTGGCACTGTTCCTTTCTTTAGAAAGAGGATTTTCTTGTCCAAACAGGGAAACTGCTCACTGTGTGACAAAATCTGACAGTGACTCATTGGTGGTCTATCTCTGAAAACTCCTTTTGAGCCTTTTGTTTCAGACAGAGATAGAGATGCTATGTAACTCCTCTAGTGGTTGCTTGATTGAACATTCCATCAGCATTTGCTATGTTAATTACAGATAATGGGAAGTGCAATACAACAACATTCCTTACTCCTGTTGTTATTAACTGCCTTCAAATTGACTTCAACTTCTGGCAATCCTATGAATGAGAGACCTCCAAGTCACCCTGTCTTCAATAGCAATGTTCACATCTTGCGGTTCAGGGCCACTGGTTGCCTGACTGAATCTGTGTATCTGGAATGTGGGCTTCCTCTTTTCCCACAGCTTTCTACCTTACCAAACATTACTATCTTTTGTAGAGAATGATCTTGACTTGTGACATGGTCGAAGTACAACAACCCCAGTTCTTGGTTTCTAAGAGATATTAATGTTTATTTGTCCTAGAATCCAGTCAGCAGTCCATGGTATCTGTAGAAGTAGTCTTCAACATCACATTTAAAATGAGCTGATTTTTTCCTCTCAGCTTTTATCTTTCTCCTGCTTTCACAACTGTACAATGGAAACAGTGAATATAATTGCAAGGGCAGTTCTAACTTTAATAATCAGTGATACATCTTTACGCTCATGTTGTACTGCTATTTATTTTAACACATCTAAAGTAGTGGTTCTCAACCTGTGGGTCCCCGGGTATTTTGGCCTACAACTCCCAGAAATCACAGCCAGTTTACCAGTTGCTAAGATTTCTGGGAGTCGAAGGCCAAAACATCTGGAGACCCACAAGTTGAGAACCAGGGATCTAGCGGGTTCTCCTTCCTTGCACTCTTTACATTTGGGATCAGTGATTTAGGTAAGCAATAATCTTATGCCACCTACACAGCTTGCTAAATCTTCATGTTCTCAAGTGTTAAAGCTAATGGTGGGCTTATCCAAAAGCAAACCAGGTGTTCCTAATCAACCTAGCCATTGATGAGGAGAATAAGCATGATTTTTGACAAGGTTTCAACTATTTAAATGATAAGAAAGTAATTTTTCATTTTCTACATGAGGAAACCAAAACATCAGCCCTCAAAATATTTATATACAGTTATATTTAAGTTGATTGATATAATTTTGCAAAGCTCTTTTCTTTTTCTGTGTAATTATCACTCCAGTAGATAATTTGGACCAGGGAGATAAAGACTCAGACAGAAAAGTCTTATACGGCCATAATGGGCTTATAGAAACAGAAGTTTTGCCTGGATGGTCTTGCAATGCCATAGACCATCCAGGTCTGCCATCCAGGCAGAAGTTTTGCCTGGATGGTCTTGCAATGCCATAGACCAGTGGTTCTCAATCTGTGGGTCCCCAGGTGTTTTGGCCTACAACTCCCAGAAATCCCAGCCAGTTTACCAGCTGTTAGGATTTCTGAGAATCACTGCCATAGATGGTACACAACCTCCCTCTTGATACTCCTGAATTGGCATGGTTGTTAGTTTGGGGGGGGGGGACCTCCAAATGAAAAGTTGCATCAAACTATTGCACAAACATCCGTCCCATGTCTGATATACCAGCTGTAGGCAATGGCGTGAATCACCAAATTGGACTACCTAGGGCAGTCTTTCTCAACCAGTGTGCCGTGGCACACTAGTGTGCCGTGACGGACCTCCTGCTGTGCCACGAGAAAAGCTCTCTGCCCCCCTTCCTCCCCCCCTCCTGCCGAACTCCTGCTGCTTGGGGGAGGAGGAAGGGCCGGGCAGTGGGGAAGAAAAAGAAGAAGGGACCAGGGCACCTCCTCCTTCGGCCGTTTCACCAGCCAGCCTCCAATCCGCCATGACTCTCGCCCCTCGCTCGCTGAAGCCACGCGGAGGAGGAGCCCTGCCCACTGAAGCCCATCCATGGCTCATGCTCCTCCTCTGTAGGAGAGCTGAAGCTGGGGGGGAGGGGGCGGGCGGGCGCGGCCTGGCTCTACCCCTCCCGGGCTTCGCACTCCCAGCAGCTGCTCTAGCCTTGAGGGACAGTGCCAAGCCAGCATTGTGCTGGCTCTGCCACTGCTGACTTGGCACTGCTCCCTCAAGGCTGGAGCAGCTGCTGGGAGAGGTGAAGCCGGGGGTAGGGGCCAGGGCATGGCACAGCCTGGCTCTGCCCCTCCCGGCTTCGCACTCCCAGCAGCTGCTCCCAGCAGGCCACCAACCCCCAGCCGTTCTTTACTGTGTTAAGAGTGTCATTTTGTGTCATTTTGGTTGGTGGTGTGCCCCCGGATTTATGTTAAAAGTGTGCCGCGGCTCAAAAAAGGTTGGGAAACACTGACCTAGGGTAACAGATCATCATTGTGACATAGGAGTGGTAGTGAGAAATGGTTGTAATAAAGGTCATTATGCACATTGAAATAATAGTATTCCTGAAAGTGACATGATAGAATTGTACTGCCCACTGTTTGTTTTTTTTTATTTACAGATTTATGCTACACCTTTTAATCAAGCTAGTCATCAGGAACAATAAAACATCATAAGAAAACAACATAATAAAACAGCAGTGATAATTGTATAACTATAATAAATAACATGACGTTAGTAAGCTCATTCCTGGAATACTCTTCCTCTTCTCCTATGGGAATAGCTATGGGCAAAGAGATAAAATGAATTATGGAGCAGTTACAAGAGATTATGTGCATTTCCTGAGTCATCATGAGCAGCAGTTTGTAGACTGAGATTACAGATGAAGCAAGGATGGGTGTCATGTTCCAAGTCCAAGGCTGTTTAACTTTCCCAAGAAGTCCATGTAATTTCCTCAGGCTTTGGTATAAAACAAGAATTGAAGGTTAGGGAAGTCTTTACTCAGTTCCACTCCTAGTCCTTATGAGACTCTTTCCACACTATGTCAAAAGTCAGACAGCTTTGACTGTTATACCTACCAACTTCTATCAGTGTTTAGGGTTTTGTGTAGATAATTATTTTGTTGGTGGCATCACACTGCTAATATTGGTTGCCATGGGGGAGGGTGGGAAGGGATTGTATTGGATTTGCTGTTAAAGACAGGACCCATATGTCCATTATACCCATGTGTATCTTAGTGTAAGCAACCAGGTCACACCCAGCTTTTGGTCTGAGAGTTCTGTCTCATCTCCAGGTGCAAGGAACACCACACAGTGGCTTCTATCTGTGTATGTTCGTATACCTGTCATTTCAACACTGTCCAGCAGGCAGGCTGGATGAATGGGTTGCCTTCTGTTGCCAGGCATGTCAGTCAATGCTTGCATCCATGCTATGGGCCAGTTCTGTTCAGCTGTAACCAATGAAGTTTTTGCCTTTTCAGTTAAAAAAAAAAGGTGGCTTGGGTCATTATTGCTAATGGGGAAAACCTCATGTTAGCCACTTAGTTTGCAAGGTATTTACAGATTCCCATGTTTTAGATCATATTTGACACTACTTTAGGACTTTGAAATATATCTGCCTGAGTCACTCATTCTTTATCCATATATGTGTGTGTTTGTGTATAGTAACGAGTATACACTAGACATGCTCTGAAAGAGTCAAATCACTTTTCTTATTGTTTGGCAAACATTAGTACTGTAACCTATGAAAGACTATAAACAGAATAAATGTGTTTAAATATCAAGAATATCAAGAATATGGTAATATTTTATTCAGTATTAACATTGTTTGAGAAGTAGAAATTGTGCAATGAACTTGGAAGGATCTGCCATGATTACAGGAACTATTCCTTTAATCAGAGTTAACCAAAATCCTGCTTAAATGAGGCAGGTTACAGACACAGATTCAAAATGAACCTACAAAGGACTCTGCATTGAAGGACACAGGTACATGCATGTGATTGTCCTAAGGGCAGATGTTATTTCCAGACAAAAATAAAAAAAATAGTATGGCGCATATGTCAAAGAGAAAAGACATTCGAATTTCCAGCAGAAAATATTGCCCAGGGTCACTTTTTGAAGTACTGTTATTATTACAGAGGCATCAGAAGTTTTCTATATAGTTGTTTTAGGAAGGTAGCTTTAACCTGATGAAAGGGAGCAAATTTTTTATTAACAAATACATGTGTATTGTGATGGTTAGAGGAGGGAAAAGTTAGAAAAATCTGTACTTATCCCTTCACACCTAATTGAACAAAGCAAGTATTGTATTTTAGCACAAGTGATATTTTGGAAAATCCAAAGTCAATTACATTCCTGCTGAAAGATCCAAAAATGAGACAAGATATATAAAAACCCAAGCTGAGTTAGAAAAGTGTTAGCCAATTACAAAAAATGGGGGGAAATGTTGGGAAACATGAGGACTCATAAAAAAAACAATAGCCAACTCTTCCACTTGGTGGCTAATAATAATTATGATCCCTAGACCTACAGAGCAAGAGTTTAAAAAGATGTAAGAGGCACTGTGTGATAATGGTGGAATTATCAAAAGCTAACTTTCTGCTTTCTATCAATAGGAAGGTCTTCTAAATAGGAATTCTTGCTTATAGAAACAAAGTCTGGCTCAAACCATAGTCTGCTCATAGACACCCCATTCTCAAGATTCAGGGCAATATGAACTACCATCATCATCATCACCCCCCCCCCCCCCAGGCAACATGGCATTACTGGACCCAACCCATATAATGAAATGTTCTTTACACTGTTACAAAAGTCTGAAGTTGCCCGGGCTATCTAAAAAATGGCTAACCTCCAAGGCCAAGCACATCTATCTTCCAATTGTATGTTGGGAGGTATTTTTACCAGTCTTCCATCAGACCATGTAATGCTGGTGTCTAAAAGAGAAACTACCATTGCTAAAAGCCTGAACTAATTAGATTGAGTAGGACTGCTTTCAGTTAAAAGATACTTCTTCACTCTTCGGATTTGTACTTGTTTTGTTTTAACGCTCATTAATCTTTTACAAGTTTCACATCCAATCCCTTTTCAGTGCCAGGTGTCTCTCCATTTAAGTCCATCAAAGCAGCCTGTTTCTAAATTTGGATCCATATATTCTGGTTCTATGGAAAGAGGAGGAGTGAGTACAAGATTGATTGTTTTTGTTTTCTTCTCTCCTTCTTTTTCTTTTATCCCATCAGTGTCTTCCCTTCCATGCAGGCAGAACCTGCTCTTTCTTCAAATCCATATGGATTTAGCTTTTTCATGGTTTGGTTTTAACAATGTTATTCAGTAAGTGGATTTAAGTTATGATCTGTTTTCATTAGGGTTGCCTGTTCTAAGGTTTCTGGGCCAAACAAATTGAACTAAAACAATGCAGCATTCCCTCATCCATTCTGAAAAACTTTGAGCTTTAAAACCTGCCTGAATAAAATGGTTTTACCCTACCACCACAAGTACAGTGGGAGAGGGCCATTCTGGCCTCACTAGGCAAAGAGTCTCAGAGGCAGACACCAAACCAGCTCCCTTTTGTGTCCTCACCTACTGATGGTGGTGGGATTAGGGACCTCATCGGTCGGGGTGAATTCAGCATCCTAGGATGCTTTTACCCCAACTAGAGGGTTAAGCCCCATGCAGGATATTTGTGTGAGTTCCAGTGGAGGCTTCTGGTGTTTGGCTGGCTCCAATGATGAAGCTAGGAGAAGAGTCTTTCCTGATGGTCTCAGAGTCTAGGCTGGATCATATAGGGAGATATTATCTGCCAGATAACCTGAGGCACTAGTTTTAAATCATGTTGGCAAATAAATGTGTATACTGTATACGCCCAAGTCCTGTTGATAGTTACAGCTATAGTAAAACAATTAAATCCAAATTACCTACAACAATTGATTCAATGGGTTTACTTGTGTTGGGACCAACCAATAGAAATCAAGCCATAGAAGTATGTTTTATTTCCCTTTTGGCTATTTCAACAACAAAATACTTGTCCACCTGAACTCCTGCATCTTATTATTATTAAACCATCTATGCTCTCCAGATTTAATTTACTAAAAACCTTTAACTTCTTCTTCCTCATCTTACCCCTACCACCATAAAATTATAAGATTTTATAATGAAATAGCCAGTAAAACATGCTAGTTTTATTTTAGTTATTTCATCGTGCTTCTGTTGAAAGTTATTCTACTTGTAAGAATATGATTATGCCCTCTATTAAAAATTATGTAGCATCAGTACATACACCGCGCCACAACCAACATAACCTGTTAAAATCAAAGGTCAGGAGAAAACATAAATAATCATATATGAACCCTGAGTAGCTATTTCTTGTTGCTAATCTGGATCCTGTTGTGTGTATAAAAGAAATAGAGTACTAATGGAAAGGTTGATTCTAATCCTGTCTCTAAAACAAACAAACAAACAAACAAACAAAACTCCGTCAGTAAAAAAAGATATTGTCTTTCATTTTGCAGATACATGAGAATTATATTACTCTTTTGTTATAAACAATTGCCCTGAACATGCTGTAGGATGGAGTGACTTAAATATAATTCACTTTCACCACAAATGGCTTTAAGATGTTACTAGATTCCTTTTGCTTTTAAACTTCTGTTTGGAGAAATAACTTGAAAGACAAGCATGGCCAGCTTTGCTGTGATCATAATTCAGTCTTAAACTCTGGAGAAGCAAAATGGTTAATCTAAAATAGGCTGTGTCCAGGATAAATTATTTAAGATACTACCCTGAACAGTAAAATTCCCTCATGAATGTATAGGATTGAGAGTTGAAAGTAAGAGCCATAGTTTCAAAATATTTCCTGAAAGCTTTTTGCTAAATGACATCCTTTGTTCTCTAGAACAGTGTTTTTCAACCTTTTTTGAGCCGTGGCACATTTTTTACATTTGCAAAATCCTGGGGCACACCACCAACCAAAATGACACAAAATAACACTCTAACACAGTAATACATATAGTTAATATTTTTTTTAAATGTATTTATACACTCAGTGTGAAACCTGGGCCTGTTTCGACGAACACGAATGGCAGAAAGACACACATGAAGGTCTTCCTCAACAACTAGGAATTATAGTTCACCCGCAATCAAAGAGCATTCTGAACTCCACCAATGATGGAATCAAACTTCCCACACAGAACTCCCATAACCAAGAGAAAATACTATAAGAGTTTGGTGGGCATTGACCTTGAGTTTAGGAGTTGTAGTTCACCTATATCCAGAGAGTACTGTGGATTCAAACAATGTTGGATCAGGACCAAACTTGGCATGAATACTCAATATGCCCAAATATGAACGCAGATGGAGTTCAGGGGAAATAGACCTTGACATTTGGGAGTTGTAGTTGCTGGGATTTATAGTTCCCCTACAATCAAAGAGCATTCTGAACCCCACCAATGATAGAACTGGACCGAACTTCCCACACAGAACCCCCAGGAGGCAAGAGGAGGTCTCTACTTGGGGAAAGGGAGGCGGGTCTTCCCAATGCATGGAGAGGGAGAGACCAAGTAGACAACGGGTGGGGAGGGGGGTGTTTGTAATGTTGTGCCTTTATCGAGGTAGGTTTCTTAGGGTTTTTATACTTCAACACACTAGACTCTTCCCCCCCCCCCTTCCTGGAGGTTCCAATTTCCCACGGCACACCTGATGATCGCTCACAGCACACTAGTGTGCCCCGGCACACTGGTTGGGAAACATTGCTCTAGAAGTTATGCTGAGACCTTTCTCCTCATTCACTTTCTCCATCTGCTATAGTATTATTTTTGAAATATGAATTAGGGCTGGTGATAATGTGCTACAGATATGTTTTTGTTTGAATACTTTGATAGCATGAGTAGGAAATTTATCAAACTAATGGAATTTATAGTATGGACTTCACATCCTCATTGGATATATACCTTGAATTAATATGGATACACTAAAAGACATATTATAGTTAACACTATTGTCATGAAGGATCCTTGGCCAAAGATTACCATAGAGACACGCTGGAAGATCTAGAAAATGCCTAGAGAGACAATTTTTTTGGAAGTAGATAAATGAAATGATAGGTTCCAGTATTGCAGATACAGGAGATTCACTGTAATTTATACAAAAACAATATTTTCATTGGTTTGATCAATGTTCTCTTGTGATATTTGATCAGTTTTCTCTGTTGGTATTAAAACTTATACATGGATTTACTTGTATAGCCCAAGCATATAATAACCACATGGCTTATACACTTTTTATAACTAAGATGGGCTTAGAATGCATCAAAACATTTACAATCTAAGAACATTGCGAAAACGGTTGTAGTATCCAGATACAGTATATTGAAAAATCTTAAATGATGATTACAATGTGTAAGATCTGATGAAGTCAGCTGTAGTCAATGAATTGTCATCCAAAAAATCTTTTTTCCAGCCTGTAGTCTCAATTGGAAAAAGCATGATTGTTGTTATTGTTGTTTTATTGCTGCTGTTACTGTGTACTTTCATGTTATTTCGAACTTATGGCGAACCTATAATGGGGTTTCTGGGACCGAGACTGTGACTCGCCAAAGTTCACCCAATGGGTTTCCACAGCTGATCAAAAAATCGAATCTTGGTCTTTCAAGTTGTAGCCTAATGCTCAAACCATTATATCACATTGGCTCCCATATTATTATGTAAGTGTATTCATAACTGAACACTATTACATTACAAGCATGCTGCTGTCATCTTTTGATAAGTTTTCTATTTAGTAACACTGCTTGAATCTTTTTATTTTGTGAGTTTTATAGTGCATCTTTCTCTTGGGAACTTCTGCTCTCCAGAAAATCTATTGTCAGTTATGTTTACATTTAGAAGAAAGCTTTGCATGAAAGTTAAGAGGGCCTGTTAGCTGTATGCTCCCATAACATACAACAGGAGGGTGAAAGAGGCTTTTCTCCACACTAAAAAGCTTTTTATGATAAAAGGCCATGTAGCACTTTTGATTTTGCTCTTAAGTAGCTGAAAAAGAAGCACTTGGATATTTAGAAGGGAAGGTTGTGCCCAGGCATGTAGCCGGGGGGGGGGCTAAGGGGGCTGCAGCCCCCGAAAAATCTCAGGGTGGTCCGCGAGAAGGCCTTACTGGTACATTATTTAAACTGTTATGTTTATTCATATCTTGTTCTGATCACCATGCTCATTATATCCCACATTAATGGGGTTATTGGGATAACAATACAAAAGATTTGCTAGGGTAGACCCTCTTCCACCCAGTCTCAGCCCCCCCCCGAACCAAACTCAGCCCCCGAATCAAAATCCTGGCTACGGCCCTGGTTGCGCCTTTTCATTTTACTGTATGCCATGGTTGCCTAAAAAGTAGGTTTCTATTGTAAGACTTCAGTATTTTGCTACCCAAATTATAAAATAAATGGAGATACGAGCTCTTTCCTGTGATTCCAAAATCTTTCAGAAAGTAAAAAGCCTGTTTTGATGGGATGAGGCTGATGTATTGAAAACCAATATTCTGTATGGAAATAGGACTAAGAACATCTGTGGTCAAACTCCAACAGAGCCAAGAAGCTCACTGCATGATCTTAGGCCACTTTCCATATCTACACTATTTTATGGGATTGTTGTAAAGATTGTACTTGTCCAAATGTATCTCCTGCTACGATCCACCTGGGACCCTAAGATCATCTGGGGAGGCCCTGCTCATTGTCCTCCTCCCCATCATCACAATTGTGTTTGGTGGGGACAAGGGACAGGGCCTTTTCTGTGGTGGCCCCTCGGCTGTGGAACTCCCTCCCAAGTGAAATTACATCTGTTCCATCCCTCCTGACCTTTTGGAAACAAGCGAAATCCTGACTATGGGATCAGGACTTTGCAGACTAGGCTGACCTGCTGGTAAAGCGATGGCTTTAATGGACTTGACGGACTGCTTTTAGGACGATAACTGAAATCGGCAACTTTTTGACTGTTTGAATGTTTTTATATTGTTTTTATACTGTTTTTATATTGCTTTTATTTAAATTGTATATTTATGTTTTTGGTTGTGGGCACCATGGTGTGCTGGTTGTTAGCCACCCTGAGTCCCTCTGCGGAGGTCGAGGTAGGATACAAATGTCCAAATTAATAATAATAATAATAATAGATACCACTTTGAGCTCCTTGGAGGAAAAGTAAAATACCATATAACAAATACATTAATAGATTTCTTGCTATGTTATCTTAAGCTGCAGGCATTGAATTAACTAAAATGAAGGCATGCAATATTCTCAGTGAACTAATATATTTAGACTAATCCAGCCCATGATGTGAAGAAAGGGTATATATTGCACGGTCTAGGGCCTGAGTACCTAAGGGACCGCCTTACCCCGTACATTCCCCCAAGATCACTGCGCTCGGAAGAGCAGAACCTGTTGGTTATTCCATCACCCTGCTCCTGCCACCTGTCCAGCACAAGACAGCGGGCCTTTTCTGTCGTGGCTCCCATGACTTGGAACTCACTGCCTAGCCATGTTCGGGCGATCCACGAACTTGGCCCTTTTAAAAAAAAAAGTCTTTATTTTGCATTAAAAGACAATGACAAAGTACACAAACAACAAGTCAGACAACAAGTACAGTGGTTGCAGAGTGAGCAAAGAGTTGCTCGAAAAGAAAGAAGCTACCTAAGAAAGGTAATAGCGTGTGAAAGATGTGAGAAAGAGGTTGGGTGGAGAACAGGAATTTTCCCCGTATTGTCTTTTTCTTCCCTCCTCGCCTTGCTGATAGTCCCCAAATACTGCCTGTGTTAAGAAAGAGAAGATCATGACTTCATATTAATCTAGAATCAAGTCCACATTGTATTCCATCCTACAATATTGTCGCACCGCCCCCCATTCCGTTTTCTCTGGCCTAGTTTTGTTTTTGTTTCTTAATTTCTCGGTTAACCATTCTAGTTGGATTGTTTCCATTACCTTCATGAACCAATCCTCTCTAGTCGGAACTGATTGGGATTTCCAGTTTTTGGCTAGTAGGATCCTGGCCGCGGTTATCCCTATTAGTATTATTCTCCTCTCCATTGTTGGGATTGTTTCCTCCAAAATGCCTAGTAGAAAGATCTCCGGTTTTCTTTCAAGTGTGAGGTTTAACATTTTTTGCAGCTCCTTTTGTATCATTGACCAATATTTAGCCGATTTCGGGCAGGTCCACCAGAGGTGGAAAAATGTTCCGTTTTTACTGTCACATTTCCAACACTTGGGGTCCACTGTTTTGCAGATCCTAGCTAGTTTCTCTGGAGAGAGATACCAGCGATAAATCAACTTTACCCAGTTTTCTCTATAGGAATTGCTCAAGGACTTCTGGACTATATTACACCATATATTCTGCCAGGTCTTGGGTTTTATCTTAAAACCCACATTCCTGGACCACTCTTCCATATATCCCCTCTTCTGATTGTTAGCTGTTTCTAGCTGGAGTAAAGTTTTATATATCTTTCCTATCGGCTTCACCTCCTCTTTTAATATTTTATTTTCCAACTCGGTTTCCTCAGCTTTAAATTCTCTTTTTTTATCCTCTTTAAACTTTTCTTTCATTTGTAGGAATTGGAACCAGCCCATGTAAAAGCCCTCTTCCTCGAGCTCCTCTTTTGTTTTTAATTCGTGAGTTCTCCTATTCCATTTTAGCGTTGTGTTATATGTTAACCATCTGTCATTTTCTAATTCCCTGATTCTGAACGCCTCATTTACTGAGGCCCAAAGCGGGATTTTATGCCTGTACATTTCCTTTGAATGTTTCTGCCAAACCTTCCATAATGATCTTCTTACAAAATGGTTACTAAAGGCTGCGTCTGTTTTCTTTTTACCATAAACCAGGTAACCGTGGAAGCCAAATTTGAGATCATGTCCTTCCAGGTTCAGGAGTTTCTGGTTTTTTAATTGGATCCAATCTTTTATCCAAGCGAGACAGCTGGCCTCGTGGTAAATTCTAAGATTTGGAACCCCAAGTCCTCCTCTTTCTGGGGGGTCTTGTAATGTTTTCATTTTAATCCTGGGTTTTCTGCCACCCCAGATGAACTTAGACATATCACTCGTCCAGTCCCTAATGGTCTTCTCATTTTTGATGATTGATATTACCATAAACAGGAAGTTAATTCTTGGTAAGATCATCATTTTCAGGGCCGCAATTCTCCCCATAAAGGAGAGATTTAGTTTATGCCAATTTTCTAAATCCTTCTTGACTTTCGTCCATAATTCTGTGTAATTATTTTTAAATAATTTTGAGTTTTTAGATGTTATATTAATACTCAAGTATTTGACCTTATCTTGAACCTTCATTCCTGATATTGTTTGTAGGGCCTGTTTTTTGATCTCGGGTAGATTTTTTGTTAGTATGTTCGTCTTCCCTCTATTGATTTTGAAGCCTGCTATCCTTCCGTACTCTTCTACCTTATTTATCCAGGCTGTTATGGATTCTACCGGGTTTTCTATCACAAGTACGACATCGTCAGCAAATGCCTTTACTTTGGTGTTATCTTTTTTGATGCACAATCCCCTTAGCTCCTTGTCCTCCCTTATTTTATTTAATAAAACTTCCAATGCCATAATGAAAAGGAGTGGTGAAAGTGGGCAGCCCTGTCTGACTCCTTTGGAGATTACCACCTCTCCTGATTTCTTTTGGTTAACTATGATTTTGGCTTTTTGAGACCCATATATGGCTTGGATCGCGTTTTAAATTCGGAACCCTATATCCACTTCTTCTAATAACACCTTTAAATATGTCCAACTGACCCTATCAAATGCCTTTTCGGCGTCCAGGAACATCAGGCCCATCTCCCTATCATTGTTCTTCTCGTAATACTCAATTATATCGATTATGTATCTAATATTTGTTTTGATTTGTCTTTTTGGCAAGAACCCATTTTGGTCGTCTTTAATCCAATTGTTTAGGAAAGTTTTGAACCTATTGGCCAAAATAGATGTAAAGATTTTGTAGTCGAAGTTTAATAGGGAGATGGGCCTGTAGTTCGCTGGGTCATCGGGGTCTTTCCCTTCCTTCTTCAACAATGTTATATTCGACTCCTTCCAGGTCTCCGGAATTGTGCCAAATTGCAAAATTTCATTGAATAGCTTCTCCAAGATCTCTGCCAGTTCATCCTGGAATTCTTTATAATACTCTGCGGTGAACCCATCGGGTCCTGCCGCTTTGTTTCTCTTCAGCATTTTTATTGTTTCTAGTATTTCTATTCTTGTAATTTTTTTTATTGAGTTCCTCTCTTTCCTTATCAGAGATCTTCTCTAACCTGCAGTCTCCTATGTATTTAGTGATGTCATTCTTGTCTATTTCTTCTTCCTTGTATAGTTCCCCATAGAATTTGGCCATTACTTCCCTAATCTCCTCATCGCCTGTGTATTCTCGTTGTCCTATTTTAATTTTTTTAATTATACTTTTTTCCTTCTTCTCTCTTAATTGTTGTGCTAGGAGTCTACCCGTTTTGTTTGCCGACTCGAATTGCTTTTGTTTCAAATACTTCAAGTTTTTTTCCATTTTACTTAAGTCTAGGAATTCTAATTGCTTTTTATAGAGGTTTACTTCTTTCCTCTTCTTCTCGCTATTGGGGTTTCTTTTAAGGTCTTTTTCTGCACATTCTAGTTTTTCTTTCGTGTCTTTAATTTCCTTTTCTCTCATCCTTTTCTTTAGTGCTTGGTTTTTTAAGAAGAACCCTCTCATAAAGGCCTTACTTGTGTCCCATATTAATTTTGCATTGTCATTATCTTTACAATTAATTTCAAAGAATTCCTTAATCATTTTTTCCCTTCCTCTCTTATTGCTTTATCTTCTATAATGAAGGTGGGGAGTTTCCAATGGAATTCCCTCTGTCTTCTCCTTGTTTCTAATATGATCTGGCAGTGATCTGAAAGCGTTCTGGCATTTATTTTCGTCTTTTTCACCAATGGGGACAGACTTCCGGAGATCAGGAATAGGTCAATTCTCGACCATGTCTTATGGCGGTCTGAAAAAAAAGTGAAATCTCTTTCTTTTGGGTTTCTTTCTCTCCAGATATCCTTCAATTTAAAATTCTCCTGGAGCTCCAGGAAACTTACTGGCAGTTTCCCCTTTTGTTTCCTTCTGGTACCTTTCCCAGGACTTCTGTCTACTTTAGGGTCTATAACCCCATTCAGGTCCCCAATTAATATACAATCATCAAAGGTAGCACTTGACATGGACTTCCCCAATTCCTGAAAAAATTTGGTCTTACAGCCGTTCGGCGCATACACATTGCATATCAAAATACTCTCTTGTTCGTTTTTGATTATTACTCCAACGTATCTCCCCTCTTTATCCACAAAGGCTAGTTCTGGCTTTAACACCGGGTCTATATACAAAACCACCCCTTTTTTCTTGTCCCCTGCTGCCGCAATGAATTCCGACCCCAATTTACCATTTTTGAGATATTTTACGTCCTCTTTCTTAATATGCGTTTCTTGTAGCCCTATTATGTTAACATTTTCTGTTTTAAAATTATGAAAAACTCTCCTCTTCTTATTCCCACTATTCAGCCCGTTAACATTCCAGGATAGGCACCTCAGATCCATCTACTCTGCCCCTGAGGTTGGGTCTTCTTGGTTTCTTGGTATGTTAGAGTCCTCCTCCAAATCCTCCTGGTCCGGATCAGCCTCCGATTCGGAGATCCGACCCCTCCTCCACCATCTCTCCATCCTCCTTCTCTTCTTCCTCCGTCTCGGCTCCCTTTAAAGGTAGATTGGCTCTTTCTTCCCGGTAGCTTCGCGAAATTTCCTTCTGGTTCTCTTGGTTTTGGGGGTTTCTCCCAAAATCCTCTTCAAATTTTTTGAGGAATTCTTCCGCTTTTAACACCGTCGTTAACCAGTAGTTTCTTCCTCTATAGGATACCATGATGCCCTCTCTCTTTTCCCATCTAAATCTTACGTTATGTTTCTTAAGCACGTCTGTAATAAAGGACCGACATAGGGATTTCCTTTAGAATAGTGATTTTCTTTCCTCTAAAGGTGGCTGGTCTTCTATTACACCATCTTAAGATTTCATCTCTCAGGCATTTAAGGGAGAGGTTTACGATCACGTCTCGGGGTAGGTTGTTTCTTTTGGTGAAATTTGAGGTGGTTCTGAAGACCCTGTCGATTTTTCCGGATAGCGTTTCTTCTGGTCTATCCAGGATTTTAGCTGTTATTGTTAAAATAGTCTCTCTTAATCTCTCTTCTTCCCCCTCCTCTATTCCCCTATAGCGCAATTGATGCTCTTTCTGATGGATCTCGGTCGTGGTCAGCTTGTACTCCAAGTCTTGGGTTTTCATTTCCAATTCTTTGATTTTCTCCAAGTGTCCTCTCTGTTTGAGTTTCAATTCGTTGTTTTTGTTCTTAAGACCTGTAATTTGGTGACTCATGTCTAGCATTTTTTATTCATCTCCAGCATGCCTTTTTTCATCTCTCTTAAGTCACCTTTCAATTCACTTTTCATGTCCTTCATCTCTCCCTTCTGCTCTTCCCTCATTCTCCTCCTCTCCTCATCTCCATTCCAAATCGCCGACCTGACCTCCTGGATTTCTAGTAAGATTTCTCTAAGTCCTATCTCTCCTGCTCCCGAGGGTCTTCTAGTTGGCTCGAATCTTCTGTCTCTCTCCTTATCTTTGGCTCTAGTGCTCATGATTACCAATCCTTGTTCTACTGGGCTATCTAGTTGTTTGCTGTCTTCCCTTTTCCCTTTGGTTTTTTGGGCTCTGTGGTCTCTCTGCATTCCTTTAAGGGTCTTTCTTGTATCCTTCCCCTCCCTCCTTTCTGGGTTCTTCTGGGTTCTTGCTAGCCAGTAAAGATAGCCTTTACCTTGTCTTCTAGCTTCTGGCTTTCTTCCTTGGCTTCCTTGGCTTCTTTTAATCACTGGGAGCTCCCCTCTGTGTGTCTTCTTATGTCCTTCTGACCTTCTGTCCTCTTTAAATTAGTCTTCTAGGATCTTCTAAAAGCTTCCTGGGGAGTTTCCCTTGCGTCTCGTTGGCTGTGGCTGACACCTTCTTCTTACGGCCTCCTGCCGCCTCCCCCTCTGTCTTGGCTTCAGGTTGGGCCGTTCACTTGCTGTTCCTTATCACTTCTCCCCTTTTCCTGTCTTCTCGGCTTTCAGCTTCGGCTTCAGCTTCGGCTTCCTTCTCCCCGGTCTCCTTTGCCAACTCCACCCACTTTCGTCTTCTCCCAGCTGAGTTTGTTTACCTAAAGAAAGACAGCTTATCTGATCTTCTCCGCTGCCATGATCCTCCAACGAGTGTCAAGGACGCCAGGTCTCCAACTAGATCCCAGGTTTCTTCCCTTTTAATTTTCCTTCCCAGCAAGGTTTCTTCGGGTGGGCTCTGGGTGTATTTAATTTAGCAGTGGCGGGGGGGGGGCTGATTGCTCCCAGTTGCCGTGGAGCCCTCTTTCTCTCCCCTCCGGTTTTCCCCCCCCCCCCGCTGCGATGCCTTTTTCTCCTGTCTCTTACCGTTGGCGAGGAGGTGTGCTGGCGCTGTGCCTCTTGGATTCCCTTCTCCCAAAAGAGTGCGCGTGCCTAAAAGTCCGCTGGGGCAAGCTTTCCCTCAGCTTTCGCTGGAGTAGCTCCACTGGGATCCCTCGGATCTTCTTCTGCTCCCTCCCGATCTGCTCCCTCCCTTTTCGAAGGGCCTGCAAGACTGCCCTCTTTAGACTAGCGTTTGGCTAGCCTGAATGTAGATGTATATCATCGTCCGAGCTAAGATCTATAATTTACTGGCTACTGGCTATGTATTATGCATTTTACTGAATTTTACTGTATGTTTTATTGTGTATTTTAATGCTACTGTGATCCGCCCCGAGCCTGCAGGGAGGAGCGGAATATAAAACCGAATAATAATAAATAAATAAATAAATATCATTCCTCCGGAGCCACCCTGCATGGTGTATTTACTTCCACTATCTCCATAATAGTGGTACCTCCAAAGTGTATTAGGCTGCAAATCAATGCATTTCAAGGTATTTTTGGACTGATCTTACAGATACGACCTTCTCTTTGCAAAAAAGACGGCCAAAGTCCAACCCTACAGTTTTTGTGTCTGCTGCAGACACTGTAGTTCCTTTTTTCCTTCAGAAGGTTTTTATGGGCCATAATAAAACAGTTGCTTTGAAGCAAAGGGAAAACAAGCAAATCCTGAACTGCTTTGAAATTACATTGCACTGCATTCCTTTCAATGAATGTCATTTTTAAATGTTGTTATTTTCTGAATATATTCCAAAGAACTAATTATCAATTTTAAACCATATCAAGCCCTTGGAAATAGCTTGAGTGGAAATGTAAGGTATAGCTGAATAAATGAGACAGATTGCATGGAAATGTGACAGATGAGAGCCAGTGTAGGTGGCGTTAAATCTTTTTCCATCATTTTAATCCATAGTTTTTAGCTTGTCAGCACAGATTGTTTCTGAGGACAACAGAGCTTGCAGATTGTACCTGTGTTTTGTATATGAATAAAGGCATGCAACACCCACCTACTCCACCATTTGTTCATGCTGTATCTGTATTAGGCAAAGCAGCAGCTACGGAGAGAAATGGCAACTGTCCTTCCGTACACTTGTTGGAGCTAGTAGCAAATAACAATATGTTCTCTGCACATCACTCCATTAAAATACCAAGGGGTTGGTGAAACATTTTGTTCTTTTTTGATGACTACTTTTTATTATTTAGCCCATGCATGTTTTTTTGTCGAATTCTAGCTTGGCACCAGAATTATTGCAAGGTGGAAGCATGAAAACACAGTGCACTTTTGCATCTTTCCACACATTCTGTGTGCTTGTGGATCTAAACTGCTGACATTAAAGAAATCGTTAGCGTTGGTATGATTATAAGTTTGGGAGCTTGCCATCATCAGAAGCTGACTTCATTGCCTACAAAATGAACAAAGTATTGTGATACCATAAATTGTGAATTTTTGAGACAAGCTTTTACAGCAAAAACATTCTTCATGGGATGGATAGAGTGAATAGAGGCACTCCTTCCTACTTCTTTTTCTATTTTTTTCTTTCACCCAATTTGCACAAAATGGTATGTCAGAACATGCTATTTGCAAATAGCAGGCTGGTACATTCTACTCTGTTGTATATAGTCACCTCTCCCTGTTAGTAGAAGTGGCTATTGTGTCTGCACTGTTTTTCTGTCTTCTGTGTTAAGTCATCTATTTTCTTTTCAAAAAGTGAAATCGAATAAGGACTTTGTCACATTGAGCTCAAGAAGCATCTTCTATGCACTTATCTGCCAGCATGGAGTCCCCTGGATCTCATCAGATGATGCAGGACTACTTTTGGAAGGGCTCTATGGTTTCCCCTGCTCTTCCCGGACTTCTCAGTCTCAATGTGAAGAGGTCCTAAGAGAATGTAGAGTGAAATAAATAGAAGTCAGGATCTATGACTGCATCCTTCAGCATTGGGTTGAGTACTGGGGCTATTATCGTTCCCTGTGATCCTCCAAGAGTCACATGAACTGCCAAAAACATCACCACATACAACCCCCCGAATGGCCAGAAATACTGTCTTGCTTTTGAAAAGGTGAATTGCCTCTTGTGCTAATATGTAGGAGAAGCAATTCATTCTTTTATTGGTCCAAAAAGGTTATGAAGGGAGTCTGAAGGGGTTACACTTTGCCTCTTTTCTTTTTGCAATGTGAGTTTTTAAGCTGTCACACAGACTTCAGACCTACATTCCAACAGAAGGGTTTTTAAAATTCTGGGATACTTTTATTATGCTCCATACAAGCTTTCAATGCCATGAAAGATCCATATAGTATTTAGAAAGTTGGCCAATATGGTGTAATGGGCTATTTTCTAACCCTCGTAACCTATGGCCCCTCTCCATAACTGCAGGATGCAATTTGTTTTAAGTGAGAGAGGAGAATATAAGCTTTTCTAAGTGGACTTTGTCTCCCATGGCCACTTTGTTCCTTCCACTGAGGTTGATTTAGTCCGTAGACACTCTCACCTCCAGGTATTGATTTTGGCTGACATTTGATTCAGCCTGTTAGCAGTTCTCTGAATCATTTGAAAGAATGGGAAGAAAGAAATAACCTCTCCATTAACTTCCTCTTCATCTTATGATGGTCACAGGTGGAGTTTACAAAAGGCTTATTGCAGTCTAGAGCCACTTTGATAAGAAAACTATTCCCTGAAATTGTTTCAGGTGTCTAAGGACTTAAAGTTAGAGATTAGGAATGTGGGATATATATTGGTTTCATTCCTACTTCAGAAAGATTAGAAGTTGGAACAGTTTGATGCCAGAACCTAAAAATATGATTCTGATGACAAGGAATTTTAATTATTTTGTTTCCAGCCCTGCCAAAAAGATTTAGCAACAGGTTTATTTCAATCTGTGTAAGCTATTTAAATATATTTCCACCAATTAAAAAATCAAGAGAATTTATGCAGTAAGATGTTTTTATTAAGCATAAGCAATGATTTCCAAGAAGAGACTCAGCAGCATATGTGCCTTCAAGTGTCTTGTTGACCCATGAATTCCCTTTTCTAAAAGTAAGGTGTATTCAGAGGTGATGTTCTATTGCTTTCCTCTAAAAATGTACTACATCACTTGGTATGCATTGGTGGCCACTTGTCCAAGTAGTTGCTAGAGCTGACCATACTTAGCTTCCATGATGAGATGGGACATGGTACATTTAGGGTTTTTAGGCCAGTGCAGGTCAGCCAGAAAAACCCATTGGGTGATCTTTGACTTACTCTTAGTCTCAGGGTGCATCCAGACAGCCCCGTTATTGCAGAAATTTCTGCAATAAAAAGGGGGCTGTCCAGATGACAGGAATGTCCCACAAACCAGGAATGTGTGGGATAAATCCACCACTTCTGGTGTCTGGACTGCAATCCAGACACCATTCCCACAGTTTTCTGGACTAAATTAGTCTGGAAAACTGTGGGAATCCCACCCCCTCCCCCAAAGCCCCCAAACCACTTTTAAAAGTAAGGAAAACTTGCCTGTCTTCCATTACAGTGTTGTCAGAGCTCTCCTGGCATGTAGAAATGATGTGCCAGGAAAGTGGGAGGGGGAGCAATTTTCCTCCCCCCCCCCCCCCCGCACTCTCCTGGCGCATCCTTTCTACGTGCTGAGAGAGCTCCAGCAACACTGTAACAGAGGATGGGTAAGTTTTCTTTGCTTTTAAGGGGGGGTTGGGGGCTTTGGGGGGTGGATCTCCAGATGTTCTCCCAGACCAGTCTGAGAAGAACATCTGGACACCCACCCCAGAAAGTGCATTTTCTGAGATGGGTATAGATAGGGGACAAAGAGTATCCATGTTTTTTAAATGCTGATGGTCCTGGGATAAAGGGCTGGGTGGAAGCACCCACAGAAGGAGACAAAGGTGAATCCCTGGACAAATCTTCCAAGAAAACCTTGTGATAGGGTCATCGGTACTTGGAAAGCTATTGAAGGCATTCTATAGGAAGGTACTATCCATCAAAAGTCACAACTGAGTTTTTATTAAAATCAATTATTTGATCTGCACTATTGAGATAAATTGGATTCACATTGAATCCAGGCCTTAATTTATTTTATCCAATTTGCATAATTTAAAAATGTTCTAAATGATTATAAGTTGCCTTGTTTTGAGTAGTATTGGCTCTTACAACTGCTTTTAGCCATTTAAGAATATTGGGAATGTTATTTTGTGTTGTTCTAAATTGATTTTATTGTATGCCACACCTTACCCTGAGATCCACAGATGTAAGGTGTAAGTATTTAAATAAATATCACAGAGCAGGATTCAAGCCAGAGTTTCTCACCTATTTTTTTCAAAGATTGTGATTATCTTTTAAATTAACAGTTGATCTCCTGCTTCAATGGACATAGCTTTGATGGACTGTCACAACCATATAATTTTATACTGCTGCAAAAATACATCTTAAATTAGGCAATATCCCAACTGATGGATTTCTGAGGTGCTGCAGATTGAGGAGCTGAGAAATGAGGATTGCAGTGCTTCGCCAGCCTAGGAGAGCACCTGGAGAGATCTCTCAAGGTCCTGTCTCAGCTGCTCCTCTCAAGAGACTCCATGATCAGGATAACGCTGCAGTCATTTCCCAGTGTCCCAATCTGCAACATCATGGAAATCCTTTGATTAGAGCTCTGACTGAGTGAAGTGGTCAGTTTTGGGAGTTATCTTCAGTTGTTAATAACTGCAAATGTGAATCCACAAAGTTACAAGATCCAGCAATGAATCTAGTAAATATTGGACACAGTGACATGCTACATCTGTATACCTTTATAAAACGGAATGTTTGTATGTGTGTATGCGGAGGGCGGGAGGGCGGGAGGGCAGAAGGGCGGAAGCAGCCACTTTCAAAGGCCAGGGCGGATATGTGGCAGCCACTTTCACAGGCCAGGGTGGATATGTGGCAGCCACTTTCACAGGCCACAGCGACCAGCGCGGGTGATGGACCTGCACCAAACTTGGTACGCATAACCCCCCTAACCCCCTTTACGTCCTGGCGCGGGTCGGGGGACATGACCCACGGATTATGGGATTTGTAGTACTTTCCAAGACTTTGGTTCCCACAGACCACTGAGGCCACCAAAAGGACCAATACAGACCACACTCAGCACACACAGCCCCCATGACCCACTCTCGTCCTGGTGTAGTTCGGAGGAGGTGGACCATGGGTGATGGGACTTGAAGTGCCTCTACTCACTTCCCAAGTCCGCTGCAACCCTCATCCAATCACTGATCGAGACCAAACTTGGCACACATAACCCCCATGACTGCCTTCACGTCTGGTGAGGTTTGGGGGAGGACTGACAATGGATGATGGGATTTGTAGTACTTTTACACCCCTCTGTTCCCACAGACCACTGTGGCCCCCAACAAACACTGATAAAGACCACACTTGGCACACAGAGCCCCAGTGACCCAGTCCACATCCTATTGAAGTTTGGAGGGGGACAGAACATGGATGATGGGTCTTGCAGTACCTTCCCTCACTTTCCAAGACTGCTACAAACCTAATCCTATGATTGATCAACACCAAACTTGCCACACAGAGCCCTCATGACCCACTCTACATTCTGGTGCAGTTTGGAGGAGGGTGGACCATGGATGATGGGATTTGAAGTACCTCTACTCACTTCCCAAGTCTGCTGTGACCCTCATCCAATTACCGATTGAGACCAAACTTGGCACACATAACCCCCATGACTGCCTTCACGTCCTGGTGTGGTTCGGGGGAGGACTGACAATGGATGATGGAATTTGTAGTATTTTCACACCCCTCTGTTCCCACAGACCACTGTGGCCCCCAAAACACCGAGAAAGTCCACACTTGGCACACAGAGCCCCAGTGACCCACTCTACATCCTACTGAAGTTTGGAGGAGAGAACATGGATGATGGGACTTGCAGTACCTTCCCTCACTTCCCAATCCTGCTACAAACCTAATCCAATGACTGATCAACACCAAATCTGGCACACAGAGCCCTCATGACCCACTCTACAGCCTGGTGCAGTTTACTGTGAGACGGACCACGGATGATGGGACTTGAAGTACCTTCACTCACTTCCGAAAAACAATGCATCCCTCATCCATTCACCAATACAGACCAAACTTAGCACACAGAGCCCCCATGACCCAATCTACATCCTACTACACATTGGGGGGGACAGAGATGATGGGACTTGCACTACCTTCAGTAATTTCATGATACCACTGCAACTCCCAATAATGATGGATCAAGACCAAACTTGGCACACAGAGCCCCCATGACCCACTCTACATCCTGCTGCGCTTCACAAATAACCCGGGCAGGGCCGGGTCCCCAAGCTAGTTTTTATATACTCTTTCAACCTCTTTGCATCCATAGCTGTGATTATTGCTGCAGCACTAAGGATTAGCTAATGGTCTGTATCCTGCCGGTATTCAGAATGGGTCTACTGCTGGTGAGGCTATAAATAGAACGGAGACCTTTATCTTTTATTTCCCTGTGTTTGGAAATAAAAAATAGCCATCTCCAAGACATCCCTATGTGGTTTATTGTTTGAACATACTGTTTGTAGATCAAATAAATATATGCAGAGCCCAATTCAAATCATACTTACTCATGATTAAGTCCAAACTATTGAAGCTCATAGATTATAGAACAATGGTTCCTAACATGTGGTCCATAGACCACCAGTGGTCCACAAGAACTAAAATATGGCCCATGGCCTCACAGTTAGTACACCGTTGCAACGAGAGCAACTGTGCTCACTAAACCTTTTTATAGCGCAGAAGATTATTAATTGTGGTTTTCTGTGAGCAATTATAGACCAGTAGTTCCCAACCTGTCTCCTGTGGACCACCAGTGGTCCACAAGAACTGAAATATAGTCTGTAGTCTCACCGTTGCAACGAGAGTGACTGGTCTCGCGGAACTCTCTTATAATGCCAAGGCTTATTAAATATGGCTTTCTGTGGGTGAGCAGATGGTTATTATTGGATGGCATATGTTCTGTATCAGAAACTAGAGCTGATATGGTCTACCCAATAGAATTTTCTGAATCAGCACCCCAAAGAACCAAACCGAATCTAAAGTTGACCAAAAACCGATTCGTAACTCTTTTGGTACTAATGTTGGAAAGTGGTACCTGGTCACAAAAAGTTTGGGAACCACTGTTATAGACTAAGGGCACTTCCACACTAGAGTTAAATGCTCGCCAAAGCGGGTTTTAAAAACACTCTCACCCTAAAAACCTGGACTTTCCTGGGGAGTGATGTCTAGATGCTATCCCAATAACTACTGGGATGGCATCCAGCCACCTCGAAGCCTCCAAGCATAACCCCCAAAAGTTTTTAAAACTAACCAGGCACCATTATCTTCCTCCTTGTGCTCTCCTGGCATGAAGAAAGGATGCATCAGGAGACCGGGGGGGGGGAGAGGAAACTCCCTCCTCGCCCCCCATCTCCTGGCATATCATTTCCAAACACCAGGAGAGAGTAAGGTGAATAGCACCTGGTAAGTTTAAAAAACTTTTTGGGGGTTATTTTGAGGTTTTAGGGGAGCGGTGGGTGCCCTCTCGGGTTTTTGGGGCTCATCTAGCCCGAAAAACTGAGATGTCTGTGTGGATTGGTCCCAAGGATCAAGTTATGCAGTCCCTGAACCCAATCCACACAGGGCTCATACCTGGTAAAGCCTGGGACTTATCAAAGATCCAGGTCTTATCAAGAATGTAATTATCAGGTATCTAATTAATTCAGAACAAAGCAAGGAAACCCTGATTTGTTCCAAATTAATTCAGGATTACCAAAGGCTTCATTTGGACACCTCCAGTAAAACCGAGACAAGTCCCAGTTTAAAGGCCTGTCTGGATGAGCCCTTCGTCTAATTCTGCATTTTTTCCTAGTGCTGTTGTTTCTGATGTCCTAAATGTCATGTTGAATCAGGAATGAGCAAACTTCAGCCCTCCAGGTGGTTTTGTAGGCTGTTAGGAATTGTGGGAGTTGAAGTCTAAAACACCTGGAGGGCCAAAGTTTGTCCATGCCTGTGTTAAATGATAGAGTGACTATAAATATTAAAGATCAGGGCTGAGTAGCACCGCAGCTCTTAAACTTTTTGGGTTACATTTTTTCCATGATGACATAGATTTTATTGTTTCACAGAAACGTTTATGAAGGAACTACATTAGATTTTAAAGATAAGAAATAAATTTCAGGAGCAACTCACAGTCAAAGAGGTGCCACTGACATATGGATCATGACAGATCAAACAGTATATATTAACTGTGAAGGGGAATAAAGATAGCTGTTAGAAAAGTAAATTAGCAGGCAGTGTGAATAGCTAGACTAAATATTCAAAAGGCAATGTAAACTAAAGCTGTACAGCCTGTTTAACTCCCATTGCCTTGGAATTTAAAAAGCCAATGTGCAAGATTGTCTCTTAAATCCAAACACAGCTTGAAAAATGTAGAGCAAATAACTGGTGAAGCAATGAACACTTGTGAAGTTAAGTATTAAAAACAGAAGGAAATGTAGGGCATGCTGAAACTTTCTTGACCTCATATTGAAAATCTGAATTTGAAAATATAGAAAGCTATGAATATTTAGATTAATAGGCCCAGAAAAGACATCTCAGGAACTGCAGTTTTTATCTTGAAACAAGGGAAATGATCAATATGTCTCATCATGTACTGTCATTCCATGTATATCTGTGAATCCTATATATTGAACCCAAGTTCTATTAAGTTCTCTGAGATCTATTCCTAGATTTGTATGTATTGAGTACATACAATGCTAGCCTTTATTCATTCCTTTTCTCTACATTTTCCCTTTCTAACATTTCTTTCAGATTAGTCCCCAAAGTGCTCCACCAATTCTGAAATAAATAATAAAAATAATATATGTTAAAATGCATTTGAGAACCAGTTTGTCTGTCTCCTTTTTCCTTCCTTCTTTTTTCATGTGGCAATTCACAATTATTCTATCATTTTCTTTTACAATATTCATCCCATCTCTTCATAGGCTCCAAACAGTGGACTGTTTTAAAACATTCCCAGTGTTTTGTTGTTATTGTTGTTGTCATCATTTATTCATTCAGTCGCTTCCGACGTTTCATGACCTCATGGACCAGCCCACACCAGAGCTCCCTGTCAGCCATCACCTCCCCCAGCTCTTTCAGAGTCAAGCCAGTCACTTCAAGGATACCATCCATCTATCTCGCCCTTGGTTGGCCCCTCTTTCTTTTTCCTTCCATTTCCCCCGGCATCATTGTCTTCTCTAAGCTTTCCTGTCTTCTCATTATGTGGCCAAAGTACTTCATCTTTGCCTCTAATATCCTTCCCTCCAATGAGCAGTTGGGCTTTATTTCCTGAAGTATGGACTGGTTGGATCTTCTCACGGTCCAAGGTACTCTCAGAATTTTCCTCCAACATTTTCCCAGTGTTTTATCTCCATGTAAAAGGATAAAAATTGTGGCAATAATAGAAACATGGGCAAGGAGCTCTTGGACATTTGAGCCATATTTGCTTCTGAGTTGTGATTCCTAAGAGAACCATGACGTGTTCTGACTTTACTTCTCAGGATTTTCATTCCTTTGCAGATACCAGTGTAGATGATGCTACAATATGAATTTTGACTCACTTCTCCAGCTGGTTCCCAAACTAGTTCCCAAACTAGCATTTGGTTTTAGCTTTCAAGCCCCACTGGAGGGAAGTGTTTGTTTGATCTGCACCATACTTTTTAATTGTGGCCTCCTGGTTAGGCATGTGTGTTGGAGCATATTGGGTCTTCCTACTCACACACAGTCCCATAAACTTTTTTCGCCCAGAACTGAAAGGCATGTTCTAGTTGTTTTCAGCCACTATTTGGAATGGTTTGTGCTGTTTCCTGTTGGAACACTGAGAAAGCCACCTTCTCCAAAACATATTTTCTTTCCTTTAAAAAATGTTAGACATATGGAGAAAGTGAGGGTTATCCAGGAGTGAGAAATGACCCATCAACTACATAATCATCTGCTATTGCAGTTGGTGGCTTCTTAGCAAACCTGGTGAATCTACTCTTGGTTTTCTTCTCAATTTTAAGGGGGGCATTTAATGTTATGAGACTTATTAGCTTATTATAAATGCCAGGTGAAACATCCTGCTTTGTCTGGCTTTGGGCGAGGAAAGAGGGAGCATCGGGATGAGTCTGCCACCCTATGTGCAGCTCCCTCTAGCAATGCTTTCTCCATCACACAATGAAAGTGTTGCCCTCGTGGGTAGGCCTCATGCTCCACTGAAGCCAGCACAGCACGGAAAGCCTCCTGTGTTGCTGGGAAAGCGTATGGCAATTTTTTAAAACCCTGGTTGGGGGCAAAGACACAAACAGTCTGATGCCTGCCGTGGGGCTCCATTCCTGAAGCTGGCTCTAAACGTCCTAGGACACTTTTTTTGAGTCATGTGATGAGGTTGTTATCCGGATAATAGTGCCTGCTCCTTTAAAGTTCTGACAGAAATTTACAGTGCACTGACATGGAAACCACTAGCCATCATTCATTCTTCTCATATCCATATCAATGTTCTAAGAAGGGATTCTTAGGCTACAAAAACTGTGTCATTCACTCACAAGAGCCCAAAAGGTTTTCTACAATACCAAAGCATAGGACAACTGTAATAAGAATAAGAATAAGAATAAATCTTTATTTATATCCCGCTTTTCTCCTTCACAAAACCCAAAATGTCTTACAACATATTAAAATCATGTAAATAACAGTCCAAATATATAATGAAATAAACAGTTTTAAACAGATCTCCTACTTGTGTTGGCCCTGGAGTTCCAGCTTTTGGATTCTCATCTTGCCTTTTTACCATTAAGATCTTAAGGATAGTTGGACCTCAAGATGACTGCCATTCTAAATATGTAGTTCCACACATTCATCTTTCAGAGACCGCAGTCTTGCTTTTTTTTCCCCATCCCCCTTTTCCTAATTGGCTCCATCCAGCTCTAAATCTAATTCCCCCATTTTTCTCTTTCTCATTGGCCTTATCCAATTTCAATGTTCTTTTGTAATTTCCCTCAGGCCAGCATTTCTGCTGCATTGTCCAATTGTTTTCTTTTCTTTTGACCCCACGGAATGCATCTGTTCAGGTAAAACTCTTTTTGAAGCAAATGGCAGCATGCTAGCAGTATTTTGGGATTATCATAACAGATATGGTGATATCACATACTTCACAGATATCATGTCAAATTACCCTGACATTTTTAACCACAGAATATCTAGGATCTATTATCATTTTCACTGTGTGTACATAATGCACCTAGGCACTTGTCACATAACAGTTCTCAGACTTTTTTTTATAGAATATGATGACACAAAACACCTCCAACTAAAGTAGGCCCATTGATTGAATGAGATTCACATTAATTTTTCACAAAAATATTATTGACTCACTGCCACCTTATGCAATAGTACAAACAGTACTGAAATATACACCGCGTCTTACCAGGTGTATCACAAAAATATCATTATTTGCACATCTTCACAGTTAAATTTGACTTTTAAAACATTATGCAATTGTTTTAAGGACCTACCTATTCTCTAAAATCCTGTATGCTGGGGAATATTGGATGTCACGTGAGTGACCAGGGGTACCCTCCGGCTCACATTGTTGTATGACCCTAATCTAGGCAGTACCAAATTCGTATAGGAATGCACTCTAGGAAGCAGTTCCTATAGGAAATCGGTAACATGAGAATTAGGCCTCAGTAATGAATAAAATGTTTCCTGAAGCTCTTCTATTAAGTCTTCTGCTTAGGTAACAGTCATAGTTTGAAGAATGAGATTAAGGTTTTTATCACTCCTTCCTATTTCTCTGGAACCTTTATATATTCAAACTTCACAGAAGTATCTCAAAGTCTTCCTGTGCATTGAAAAGCAAAACCGGATTTTGTGTCAATTCTGAAGGAAGAAGGTCTATGCCCACTCGGTCACGTTCTTTCTCAACACACACACACACAGAGACACAGAGAGAGAGAGAGAGAGAGAGAGAGAGAGAGAGAGAGAGAGAGAGAGAAAGAGAGAAAGAGAGAAAGAGAGAAAGAGAGAAAGAGAGAATGTGATGCATTTATTCAGGATGTTGCACATGTCCATCATAGCTAGTCACAGGGATTACTTATTGTGCAAAATGAGACTGGGGCTCTGTGTACACTGCCATATAATCCAGATTATCAAAGCAGATAATCTGCATGATCTGCTTTCAACTGGATTATACGAGTCTACACTGGCAGTGTAGAAGGGACCTATGTGGAGACATCTGGACAAAAAGTGGAACTAACATACATGGGGAGAGGGATTGCTAGACTTGAGGCCATATGGTTAAAACAACAAAAATCACTTATTATTGAGGACACAGGGACCTGATGGATGTGCAAGGGAGAAGGCATATGTATTGAGAAACAAATGATCTGAAGCGAATGTTTCTTTGCCAGTGGTCTTTACAAACCTCAAAGCAGATGGTGAAGCTATACCACGGGGATATATTATATTGAGTAAACAGGCTGTAAACTTTACTGAATTTGGACAGCTAAGGTCAAAAAATTCAGAACCTGTGCTAGAAATAGAAATGTATTAGTATTTGGATGACAGACAGAAAGACTGACAGAGAACAGGTAAGTGTGTTTTATAGCTACATAAATATGGGTGAATTAAAAAATTCTGCCTGAGCAGCACCATAAATTGCAGAAAATATTGGGCTCTTTTAAGAAAACTGCATAAAGTGAACTGCCCCCAATAAACTGCACAAGAAACTACATCAGAAAAAAAATGGAGGAGGGCACAAAAGTGGCAATGTGTATTGGGAAGATCACCGTGGTTCCATAAAAAGAAAATAATAAGATATTTCACATTCAATCTCCCATCCTAAACACAATGAAGAGTTTTGTGACAATTTAAAGACTAATATTTTATTTGGCATGCACTTTTTAGGATTTTTCTTTTTTTACTTTTATGTGGCCCATGAAAGTTTTAAGTTTTTTTTCTATGTCACTAGACTTTTTGTTGCTCTGTTATTTTTCTGCATGTAATAACAGTTTGGGCAAGTTATATTGAGAACTACAATTCCTCAGATCTTCAGACAATGGCTGTGCTACTTAGAGGATTCTGAGATTTGTAGTTCAAAAGTAATATTTATAATAATAAAAATAATAAAAAAACTTTATTTGTAATCCGCCTTATCTCTCCAAGCAGACTCAAAGCGGATTCCAACTTAACAATGGCAAACATTCAATGCCTGCATAAAACACGCAATACTAATATAAAATTCCAGAAAAACCCTACATATGTAAGTAACATTAAAACCTAACATCAATAGATTTAACTACACGTAGTCAGACAGAATTCTATAATGACATAAATATAAACAAAACATACACAACAGCCAGGAAAAGTTCACAAAACAATGTGGGTTGGTTATGTAGTCAAATGAGGTCATTGGGCTGGCATGGACCAAGAAAGCCCAAATTTCCAAGTTCCGTCAACAAAAAAGTTGCTTTGAGTCTTGTTTAATGTTATAATGGAGGGTCACGTACTAGTGATAGTGTTTCCTTGATGGTAAACCAAAAGTCCCAATGCTGTAGCACCCTAGATTAGGCTTCAGAATTGTAGCCCTCCGGAACATGCTACATTGAAACTCCCACTATTCTTCACCATTGGCAATGCTAGATAGCTAGCATGCAACTACATTTTTTTCAAATTTGTCCTTAATGAGTTCCCATTGTTAATAATAATAATAATAATAATAATAATAATAATCTTTATTTGTACCCCGCCACCATCTCCCCAACGGGGACTTGGGGTGGCTTACATGAGGCCAAGCCCAACATTACAACAACCAAGGTAAAATCAATCAAACGGCAACATAATCAATTACATAAGATATAAACTGTAAAATACAACAATCAATATAAAATTACAATGAAATAAAACCATTTATAACAAAGGACAATGAGCGAGCCACATGTACAAATTAAAATAGGGGGAATAGAGCTAAAAATAGTGGGGTGAGATAGCTATAGGGCCAATTATTTATGAGGGAGAAAACTCTTTCGGAAAGGTCAAGAAAGGACCTTCGTATAAAGAGGAAGGGGTGTAACTCAAGGCAAATATTGGGGGAGAATGATGGCATGAGATTATATGATTAATCTCCAAATGAACAACAGAAGAGCCAGGTCATAAGATTTTTCTTAAAACTCTCTAAAGTAGGGGCTCGCCTAATCTCAACAGGCAACACATTCCATAGACGGAGAGCCACTGAGGAAAAGGCTCTCTCCCTTCTTCCCACGAGTTGGTACTGAGACAATGGTAAAGGTGAGAGGCGACCCTCCCCTGAAGATCAAAGGGATCGGGTAGGTTCATGGAGGGAGATACGGTCACAAAGGTAGGTGGGTCCCAAACCATTTTGGGCTTTATAAGTTATGACCTGAACCTTGAATTGGGACCGGAAGATAAACGGCAGCCAATTGAGCTCCTTAAACAGGGGGGTTGACTGCGTGTTAGGAGTTTTTAAGATTGCTTCTTGTGTTTCTTTACATACTTAGTAATTATATAAATAGCATTAACATCTGCTTCCATGCAGTCATTATTCCATGGATTGATGGTTGGTCTTGCCCTTGAAGCCAACAATAGGAGAAACAAGATCAAGACTAAATCTGAAACACTATGCTGCAATTTGTTTTCTTGGTCAGTTACTCGCTTTGGGCATATCATAGATTCTAGATTCCCATTTGTATCTGTGGTACGTATGGGAATGCTTTTGCTGGCTGGGTGTTTTTAAAATAAAGATTTCTCTGCCACTTATCAGGAGAAAATAAATATTGCTAGATATAGCACAGCCCTTCAGAAGCAGCAGCAAATACAACATGAAAATCACCTTAGCAACTGATCAGATCGAACACTAGACATTTCTCATTCTTTAAAGACCTACTCATACATGCATAGCCTTGTTTTCCTGACTCTTTCAGTTTTCCCAACATGATAATCAAGCCTAATAAATAGTCATTATACAATTTTTAATGGACTTTCTCATTGTGCCATCTGTCTCATTCTAGAAAGGCATAAATTCAGTTAGGAGCCAATCTGTAGCTGTTCTATCTTTATGCCCCATAGCACCAACTTGGGGACACAAAGAAGGTCAGCCAAATCTGAAAGTATAGAATAGAGGTGCATAACAAATAGATGCCGCTGCACATTTATTACTACTGCCCATTAACCAATAATTTCATTTGAGGCAAATATAAATAGGAACAGGCAAATATGAATTCACTCTTATGAGACTTTTGATTGTTTTGAGCACAGCTGGAGAACACAGTCCAGAACAATTAAGCTTTTAGGTACTGCATATTAATGCATGTATACATGCAGAAAGTCCTTTTTGTAATGCTTCATTTTATAAACCACATCCATAGTCAACAATATATTTTAAAAGAGATCCTAATGTTCCACATGATATAATTGTGTGGCTAAAAGAGAAAGATATCTAATGTCCTGACCATCACTTCTGCTGACAGCCACAGCTTCCTCTTCCACTGTCTGTTCATACACAGAAGGAGGGAGCATGAAAAGGAGAAAATGCTGTCTGAGCCTCAGTTTACCCTCTTATTTAAATCTTCTTACTGTGAAGGGTCTTAAATGACAAGAGCACTTGAGAAGCAACATATCTTGATTAAGCTCTCTTCTGCAGAACATCTCTCCCAGTATATGGAATGCTGGCTGGTAACTTCCATTTCATTCATAATGAATCTGTTTGAGGTTTTGATCCTAACATTAAAGGAGAGATTCGTGTTCTGGACAATATCCTGCAAATAGGATCAAGAGAAGTGAGAACCTGATCAGTGAGTGTAATGCTGGTTCTACTGTTCCCTCTTCTTAATTGCACTTGTTTGGCAAAAAGTAGCTCATGCGTTTTTACATTACTCTTAACACTTACATGTTAGTCTTTGTGTTATATTTACATTTTATTCTGATGTTTACAACATTTTTCTCTAAGTCTTTTGTAAATACTTTCTTTCTTCTATCCTTCTAGATGGTCTATGTATTCATAGTAATTCCTAATGGAGATACATACCAAAACAGTTTGGCATGTGTGTGTGTCCTCCTTGGGATGTATCTCTTTCTCTGATTGGAGGGAGGGGTATTCTTTAACTGGCCATTTTATTGATTGTGGGTGCCTCTTTCTGGAATTGTACCACCACTGTGTTTTCCATGGTCACTAGATATGCCAGCATTTCATACTATTTGCCGAACAGCATTTGAAGATATATGAAAGAACTGATGACTAATCTAGAAAATCTTTTAGCACCAGATCTCAATGCATACTTAGTATGTTTTGTTTTGTGTCCGACAATGGTATTTCTGAAAAAACAGTTCAGTGTGAGGCAATATTACTTAATTGTAGAGGACATGGATTTTTCTTATCATCTGATGTGAACATGAGAGTGCTGAAATAGGCATATAATACTACTACTCCTACAAATCCTAATAATAATACATTTATTACCTACCTTTCCTTGTGGCTCAAGGTGGAATACAACTGGGTTGAAACAAAAGGATAAAACATACTTTTTAAACAACATATAAATTCCATACACACAAGATATCACCATCATATTCTAATATTTATTTTGTTCCCAAGACAAACAAAAGTATTTCTCAAGAGCTTGGCAAATAATTATGGGTCTCCTTATGTCTCCATAAGTGGACTAACATGAGCAAGAAATAGTTTTGCCATTTCTCAGAAGGTACCATGACACATTGGAAATGTTGAGGCATATCAGAAACTTCCACTGCATTTCAGAATTACCCAGTGTACATTATAATTTCCCTATGCACGTTACAACTGCTCATTGCAAGAATGTCTAATGTGCATCAGAAGTGTCTAATATGCATCATGTGCACCTGATGTTCCTCTGAACATTCTTGCTCAGGTGGGTATATTCACTAAGAGGGCTTCACTATACTTCTGTAATGTAGATATGGATTCGTAATGTAATGTAGGATTTCTGCCAATACCACTGAAACTCATACTCTTCTCCTGAATAATTCATGAAATGAATCATGGTTGTTATTGTCATGGAATAATGTAGAGATACACTTCCCATGATAATCCATCTTCTTACCTCCAGACCTTTTACAGTTGTTTTGCCATTTTGAAGTATATCACTGCATCACTGGAAATTTAACTTCTGGTTTTCCTTCAAATGAATATGTTATCGCTTGGGAGAAGACTTCTTGGGAAGAATATAATTGTTCTCATGTGGTCCTTACTTGCCTACATAAATATGTGGCAAAACTATTTTGGCTACTACTGCTTTTGTCGGGTTTTTTGACTAAAATTATTTTGATCATCAGCTGAATTGGCCCACTCAAATCAGTGCCTATGTTGGTCACCAACCAAGGTTCCTTAAAGGGTTTCCAGCTAAAAAGACAAATAATGAATATGTTTTTTCATACTGGAGTCAGAGGACATTTGTTATCTCATTTGGCTCCAGGATCCTGCAATAGAAAACATAGTTCATGTCTTGTTGGCCATCTTCTGCTTTCATGTAAGGAACTCTGTATTGGACATGCAGTCATTTATTTGAAAGACCATTTAAAATAAGTCATATCATGTTGGATTTCATATGTGCCCTTTTTAATGTCACATCCAGAAGTCTTCTTTGTGCACCAAGGTCTGATTTTACCAAATGCTCTCAAAATATACTCTGCAGTCCAAACCCTAAAGAGCATATGATAAAAATAAAGCTTGACAAGAGTACAAGTACGGACTATTAAAATGACTCCAGAGATGAGAGAGTGCTCCATCTGGACCATATGTGAGACAAAAAAACTCTAAGAACCAATTTATCACCACTCAAGCCATGCTGCATCAACTAAAATGACAAAAAAGTTGGGACCAAGGGAGAAAAAAGTGTTGAAGAAAATTGGAGCTTGTCAGTTCAAAGTGTGTGATTTAGAGTTTGCTATCATTAAATGGCACTAAAAAGCTTTGCTGTCACAGGAAAATGCAAAGTTATGTCTCAGGAACAGCAAGGACAACAACCACTGATTTCTGGATGAGCTGAAATCTAAAGTTTTAATATGTACGCTTCTGAAAAGCATATGATTAGGAGAAATACAATCATTGGACTTTGGAAAACAATAAACTGTGTAAAATACTGGAGGTTTATAGTTTTCTTTAAAATTGTCATATCAGTATGCTTTTGAATTGACTGCTGTGTGCAGTTGATAGACAAAACTCTACAAGTGAGACTTTGAGGAGGGTGTGTTTTTTGTTTTCTTTTCTTTTTCAGAGCTTAGAATGATAGAGTGCCTTGAGAGTGCCAGTTCAGTAACCAAAACTATATAAATCTCCCGTTCATTAATTAAAATGGCTAATCTCACCATCCATCTGGGATTCCCAAACTAAAGGGTGAGACCACTGCCTGAGCATTATGTAGAAAGCCAATGTTTATTCTTAGAGGAAGGAGATACACTTTTTTGTCTAATATATTTATAGGTAGACGCCTCATGAGTCATTGCCACACAAGTAAATGCAATTTATGTCTGAGAGACAAAAGAACAGCACATCCAGGAAATAACTCTAGCATATATATGATCATTTGATTACAAAATCCACTGGGTGATCTTGGGCAAGTCACACCTTCTGACAGGGATGCAATGGCAAACCCTTCTGGACAAATCTTGTCAAATAACTTCATAATAGTTTCAAATAACTTCATAATAGTTTCAATTTAGGGTTGACATATGTTGGAAATGGCTTGGAGGCATACAACAACAGCAACATAAACAATATTGGGAAGTCTGACTTGGCAGACTGACGGTAGTCCATGCTCTGGTTTCATCCCGTATAGATTACTGCAACGCTCTCTATGTGGGGCTGCCTTTGAAGACTGTCCAGAAGCTTCAATTGGTCCAACAGACAGCAGCCAGGTTGATAACAGGAGCAGCACTCAAGGGTATTTGATAAATGGCTTCTCCTTAAAAGGGGCTCCCTTTCTTCCTGGGGTCCAGCTACTAGACACAAATTGGAAACTGCATCAGTCAGCAGACAACAAAAGAGATTTAAAGATGGGCTTAAAGCTAATGTTAAAAATGTGATATAAACAAAGAGAATTTTCATCAAGCCTTTTAAAAAAATCTTTTCCCATTTTTACCACACTTTTCTACTTTTCCTTTCCTTCTACCCGCTCCACTCCCACCCCCGTCAGTAGAGACATCTCCATACCCTTTCAACCATAGTTAGCTTTCCCCTCTTCCCTCCTCCCTTTTTCCTATCTGTAAAACTTTCCTACCACCCCCATTATCCCCCCTTTTCTTTCCCCCTCCTTTCTTTTTTCTTTTCCCCTTAAAATTCAATAGGAATCATTTAAAAAACAAAGAGAAGTGGAAAGCCTGGAGGTCAGCTGTTACCAACAATTTACCAACAATATTATGGCTTTTGAAGAGCTCGAGTGTAGGTGAAGGGAAGACACTTGCCAAGAGCATGACACAAACCCTTGTCTTTACCACCTTCCATCTGGAAATTGACATCCCTCAATTTGAAAGACCATGTGGATCCAGAATAGATCTTCACAGTCATGTACAGATTCACTACCAACCACTTTATCACATGGGCCAATTTGACCATTGTACCCTGATTCCCCTCCACTTTCAACACAGAGCCCTTCCCACCACACACATTAGATTCCAGCCGGGCTCCTTACTGAAAAATAAGGAGAGGAAGTGACACACCACCACCGCAGCTACACAGTAGCCTTCCTGTGTTGCCTTCCCAGCAATGGGGGAAAGGAAGCTGGGCAATGACACTTCCCCCATAGGATGAGGGGCACAGTAAGCTGGGTGATGTGGGGCATGGGACAAAAGGTTCTCCATACCTTTCTCCACGATCCCATGAATTCCCCACAATGCGGGGTGAATCCATGGACCTTTATTATGAGGTCATAAGACCCTACCTCAGGAAGACAGTCATACTCAGCTACAAGTGATCACTCATGGTATCAGTAAAATGAAATTAGAAATTGTTCTTCAGTGGTGAAAAGGAACACATCTTCATGAACCATAGCAAGGTTGCTAAATATTGCTGTCATGCATACGGATAAACAAAACCCACGATCAGAGGAAGACTGCCTACCTGACAGCTTGAAGAACAGGAACTTGGGCGGATTCTTATTTTACCTCCCAAAGAGCAAGAATGCAGCTTTTCTCTTATGGGAAATATACAGTGATATCCAAAACATACATGAGTCAGACAGATCTGGGATTGGATCATGATCACTCACAGTTACAAATGTATTTGTAAAACTGGCCTTCTGTTGTAGCTGCAAATTCATATGTGTTAATGCTTCATGAGAATGCTAGTGCTTGGTAAATTTCATCCAAGGGTGAAAAGAAATAAAATGTGATGTGGGAATTCTCCTGCCAAGCATGAGCAGTGATCTTCTATGATTCTTTGCATGTATAGTTGTGGTGATAATGAAGTCAATGAATAACAATAATAATAACAATAAACTTTATTTGTATCCTGCCCCCTCTCCCAAAAGGGACACGGGGCGGCTTACAACAAAAATGCAATATACATAGTAACAATAGCAGCCAAAACAACACAGATCAACAAATCATAATACAAAAAAACAAAAGTAGCCATAAAAATATTAAATTATAACATTAAAACAGTTCGTGCTAGAATAAAATATACTATATATAAGAGGCAGAAAACCAACTCCTATTAATCACCAATTAAAATCCTGTTGGCATTGGAATCAATTTAAAAGCCTCCATCACTTAAGTATAGTCAATTATTGTTGAAGGCCTGCTTCTACATCCATGTTTTAGTTGTTTTCTGGAAGTCATTAGAGTGGGGACCAATATGATCTCTCTGGGAAGAGTGTTCCAGTGCCCGGGTGTCAAAACTGAGAAGGCCCTCTCCCTCATCCACAATAGCTTCACCTGTGTTGGGACCGTGAGAAGGGCCTTCCCCGTGGACACTAAGGCTCAAGTAGGTTCATAAAGGTGAAAAATGTAGTGCCCTGTACTGGAAGTGCCCTTTAGTAAATCACATACAATTGCTATAAAACAGATATATCAACAAGCTTAGATTCTCTATAAAATAGCCTCCAAACCCAGGACACATTCTAGCAGCCTCGGGATACAAATTATGAAGAAATTTAACCCTGCTGTTCTGTCCGGACAAACTGTACACTTGTTATGTTCGGGTCATTTTGACCCGGGTGTTATTTTGAGCCACTGAAAAGTTCTTTTTGAATACCTGTTGCATTATTATACTGTGTGTGATCATAGTTGTTCATTATCAAAGAAAAATTGAATAAAAAACTTTTCTTTTTTAAATTTTATGTTGATTAATGTAAAAAAGCCTAATTTGCATGTTATACCAAAGTAACAACTTGTGCGTGAATAATCAGCTATATCTTTTACAACAACATCAACAACAACTTCAGGTAACTATTAGAACAACTAACTTAAAACCCCTGCTGTTCTGTCAGGAAAAACTTACACTTGTTATGTTCGGGTCATTTTTGACCCGGATGTTATTTTGATGTTATTTTGAGCCACTGAAAAGTTCTTTTGAATACCTGTTGCATTATTATACTGTGTCTGATCATAGTTGTTCATTATCAAAGAAAAATTGAATAAAAACTTTTTAAAATTTTTTTATGTTGATTTATGTAAAACAGCCTAATTTGCATATAACACCAAAGTAACAAACTTGTGCGTGAATAATCAGCTATATCTTTTACAACAACATCAACAACAACTTCAGGTAACTATTAGTACAACTAACTTAAAACTAAAATAAATTTTAACAGTATAAAAGCATTTTGAAAAATAATCAGAAAAATAATCAGAAAAATAAAAAAATCAGTTTTTCCCCAAAAGGTTTTTGCTAATCTATTTATTCAAAGGCAAAGAAAGAAAAGCACTTTTTCCACACCCCTTTCCCATCTAAATCTTTATTATTATTATTATTATTAATTATTATTATTATTAGTTATAAATGTATCCATCCATTTATGTCCACCTAAAGCAAGTAGATAACTTGATAAACAATAGTAGATGCAATAAGTAGTCTCAAAATAAACTAAAAATCCTTTGTTTTACTCAAAATATCGTATTAGATTAGTATAAAGGCTACCGGGTCAATTTGACCCGAACATAACAAGTGTGTAAAAATCTGTAGCGCAAAAAGTAAAGCACCGAAACAAAAAAATTAAGTACCCTTAGTATGAACCCCGTAAATTAGGAAAATAGAAGGAACCACAAGTTTCAAAATCAAAAAATGAATGAATAAACAAATATCTAATTTCCAAAACGGGTCAAATTGACCCGAGCAGTACAGCAGGGTTAAGTAGTTGTTGCACTTGGGCCCTGAAGCCTCTTTTCACCACAAACTAGACACTGTCCAAATGATCAAATGTAAGAGGTTTTTTTTAAAAAAAAGCAGAGTATAATAAAAGATGAATATATGAAAAGCAAGTAAATTTTTAAAAAGAACCAAAGTTCCAAAAGGTTTTTCCATAACGCCAAGAGTCCAAAAATCAACACAAAGAACGTCTCTAAATTATTTCTACCAAGAAACAGGTACATTAATCCAACACAGACAAAACTATACCTCATAAGACAGGAGCAGCATGGGAACTTGAATACATGAATCCCAAGCCCATAAAACCGAGAGCTGTTCCCTGCAGTGTTGCTCTCACAAAGATTATACCAGCATGATCCACTTTTTAAAAGCCAAAATCCCTCCCATGAGATCATTTTCATTGCACCTGCCTTCCCATTCCTTATCTTTAAGGTGCTTGGAAAAGTGAGACTGTTTTAACTTCTCAGCTCCAATCTCTTTGACCCTGGCAGCCATTCGCCTCCCACATTTCTGGCAAGTTCCCATGAGAACAGGTATCACCTTTAGTGTTCTCTTGGGAACTACTAGGTGATTCCAAAACATTTCTCTATAATCCGCTCCCAGCCTCCTCTAGGCCCTCTGAACACTCAGAATCTGACAAGGCTACAACAGTAGGGATGGAAAAGAATTCTTGGAAATTGTGGCCCCATCTAGATTGCTATATAGTGCAGTTTCATAATATGGTTTAACTGCATTGAACTGAATTATATGAGTCTACACTGCTATATAATGTCATTCAATGCAGTTAAATTGCATTATGAAACTGCATTTTATGACAGTCTAGATCAGACCTGGGCAATTGCCGGCCCTCCAGGTGTTTTGGACTTCAACTCCCAGAAATCCTAGCCAGTTTACCAGCTGTTAGGATTTCTGGGATTTGAAGTCCAAAACACCTGGAGGGCCGGCAATTGCCCAGGTCTGGTCTAGATGGAGCTGAAATCTGTCAAGATAATGGTCAGTGACTACCAGGGTTTTCATAATGTTAGACTTTTTGTGGGGAAAAGGTCTGCAAAAATGGTTTGCTCAATATACAATGTTTGCAAAGACAAAAAAGTCTTGCAATTGAAAAATGCACATATTTTCATAATCTCACCAAGCAAAGAATGAAATAAGTAAAGATTTAGATCTATCACTTCAAACCTGAAATTGGTCAGATGTTTTGGACTACTCTTCCAAAGAGGTCACTCTTAGTGGATTTGTGGGACCAGGGTCTTTCCGTACTCATAAGCTCTTTTGAAATCATTTTAATTTAATAAAAATATTTGGCCTTTGTCATCTTGGTAGACTGACCAAATCCATTGTGGAAAGAAGTACCAATATGTATGTCAATTCCATTCATTTAGAACTTGCTGGATTTCCAGCAAACATTCAAGATTGATTAGTCCCTAGTTATACTGAGCCCCTGGTGGCACAGTGGGTTGAAACACTGAACTTGCTAATGGAAATGTCGCAGGTTCAAATCCGCGGAGTGAGGTGAGCTCCCGCTGTTAGCCACAACTTCTGCCAACCTAGCAGTTCAAAAACATGCAAATGTGAGAAGATTAATAGGTACCGCTCTGGCGAAAAGGTAACAGCACTCCATGTAGTCATGCTGGCCACATGACCTTGGAGATGTCTATGGATAACACCGGCTCTTCAGCTTAGAAATGGAGATGAGCATCAACTCCCAGAGTCGGACAAAACTGGACCTAATGTCAGGAGAAAACCTTTACCTTTATTATACATGCCCTGTCCCTAAGTCGCCAGATGCTACTCTGTTTTGCACTTCATCCACTTCCCCGCCCCTATGGTACACTATTTGCACTATCCTTTGCCCAGTCCTTTTATAGCTTGGTCATGCCCATTTTTAGAAATATTGGTCATTGTTTTTGTTGAACCTGGTCTGATGGAACTCTAGTGTAATCTGTTATATTCGGTTTTGTCTAATCTGTTTTATTTGGCTGTTGTATTTTATGGTGCTATTTTAAAATGTTTTGTTTTATGGGTTGTTTGTGCTTTTATGTTTTGTAGACGTTTTATCCCATTTGTAAGCTGCCCCGAGTCCCTTCGGGGAGATGGTGGCGGGATATAAGAATATAGTTTTTGTTGTTGTTGTTAACTATCAAGAGTTTCTAGCCACTGTTTGTTAATATGAAAACTAGTACAATGCAGATATACTACAGAATATACAAAAAACATAACATTATTCTGAGTTGGCATTATTTACTACCAAATTGTTAGGTATGAGCCCATTCATATTTGAGAGCCATGGGAATGATGTGGGCAAGGTACACCAGAGGACAATGACTAAACATGAGTTTTAATAGGGGAAATTGAAGGTTTTGTGTTTGTGGGTTCGTGTCTTCAAGTTGCTTATCAGCTTATGATTCATAGCATTTTCCTACGCAAGAAAATCTTTTGAGTTGTTTTTATCAGTTCCTTCCTTTAGTATATAGACTACAGCACCTGGTATTTGTTGGCAGTCTCCCATCCTAGTATTAACATGAACTGAGACTGAGTAGCTTCCAAGATCAGATGGGATCTAGTACCTTTGGGGTTTTTAAGCCCTGGGATAAATGGAAAAGGCGAAGGTCTCTTAACAGATGTAGAGGGGAAACAATAAGAAACCTTCTCCTGGATTGAATCCCAGAGAATAAATCTAAACCAGGCCCAGAAATGTTTATTATCATTCTGATAACTGTTTAATCATTGCAAGGAAAGGATTTACTTTATTAATTGGAAGAGGGAGTTTATCAGCAATGTTAGCTCATTCTGTTCACGTACAAGTCAAATTCTTGTTGATTTCCATGAATCCTAAATTAGGCCGCAGTAGCAGCTCAGTTCTGTGGCTTTCCTTTTATACTTCCAGCAAGATATGGTAAAATTGCTTGCTATTGCAAAGTGCTGCATTGTCAAATAATTGTTGTATTTATCCAAAAGGGAACGCCATTGTACTCTTAAACATTTGTTGCACTTCCAGTGCTAGATTTAAATTGAATAGACATGGCACAGAAAGAGAACTATGCCAGTTATATTCAGAAATCATCCTCAGGCTACTACCTGAAGGTTAAATTCATATATAAATACACTATAGACCAATTTTTGCTTTACATTGTGTCCTTAACTTGGTAGACCAATAGACAAAATATAATGATATTCTGACAAGTGTGGGAAATGAGCTCTCTTTTTTTTAAAAAAAAACTTGGAATGGACAGGATGATCCTTTCTCACTTGCTTCTTCTTTACAGATATGTAACTGAAGGTCAAACAGCACTTTATGTTAAGCATGTACTTTAAACCAAAATCTTCTTCAGAGTCATGCCTCCAGGAAAACTTGAATGGGGAAGGCTCCTGTCTGCTGTCTCCATCTCAACGGATTCCTAACATTGTCACAGCTTTAAAGTCCTATAACTAGCAGTCCTGCAGGGACTAAAGAAACAAATGTGTAAAAGAAAAGTCTGCTTTATGATTAGCCATGTAGGGAAGCTTCCAGCCTCGCAGAGCTGTGAGCAATCCCAATTTATGATCTGACTTTTAAAAAATGAAAAGAACATACATACATCTACATACAGAAGAGATATTTACAAATATTGTAATTCCGTTTCCTCTAACATCTGCATCAAGTGGTTCATGACACCCAAGTTTAAATCTGCACAAGTGCCAAAGGGACAATTCACATGAAACATGACACTATAGCTCAACTGTGGTTAACATGACTTCAAGAAGGATGAATGCCTGGGGTTAAAAAAAAGGCTATACATGTTTTCACAAATAAATAACCTGATACGGTTTGGAGCTTGGAATGTTTGGATCCAACCATGGAGCAGCTGGTTCTATACTCTGTGCTAAAGAGGCAGACACTCTAGCTCAGCATTTCTCAACCTGGGGGGTCGGGACCCCTGGGGAGGGTCATGTCAGAGGGGTTGCCAAAGACCATCAGAAAACACAGTATTTTCTGGGCATATTGAGTATATTTGCCTATTTGGACCAGATCCATCATTGTTTGAATCTATAGTGTTCTGGATGTAAGTGATATTTACATCAAAACCTACCAAACCCTTCCAGTATTTTCTGTTGGTCATAGGAGTGCTGTGTGCCAAATTTGGTTCAATTCCATCATTGGTGGAGTTCAGAATGCTCTTTTATTGTAGGTTAACTATAAATCCAAGCAACTACAACTCCCAAATGACAAAATAATCCCCCAACACCACCAGTATTCAAATGTAGGTGTATCAGGTATTTGTGCCAAATTTAGTCCAGTGAATGAAAATACAACCTGCATATCAGATATTTACATCAAAATTCATAACAGTAGCAAACTTACAGTTATGAAGCAGCAATGAAAGTAATTTTATGGTTGGGGGTCACTGCAACATGAGCAACTGTATTAAGGGGTCGCGGCATTAGGAAGGTTGAGAAACACTGCTCTAGCTGTTGTGTGTGTTGTGTGTGTACCTTTTAGTAATGATGCAACCATAAAGTGAAAGTGTAACACTGGGTTAAAATACTTTAAAAATAAGCTTATTTATATTTTCTTCAACAACTTGATAAACTATAGTCACATACCTTAATCCAGGGCTTCTTAATTATTTTTTCTATTTGTGACCCCTTTCCCTTCAATTGAGTTTTATGCAATCTTGGGTATACGAGTAAATAAAATTGGCACAAAATCAAACATTTACTGTTAGTAAATTAGAATTTGCAAGGCTTGCTAAACAGGCTACTTTCCTCTTTTTTTGAAGTACAGATTAAGCATTTTCTACAGAGAAGGCAAACCTTGAAAAACTATGTTTGCCTTATCCCATTCCTCCTAAATTCCCCATCCCAGTCACATAGCAAAGGGACCAGGAGGTAGAGATGCAGCAGGTGCATCCCTTTTTCTTTCTTTTGAGGGAAAAAAATTGGGGTGGGAAAGGGCAGGAGGGGCAGCCACCCTGATCCCCAGGCTTCTAAGCCTGGGGAGCATGGGATGGCTGTAAGGATACCCATTCCCTATTCTGCATAGGAATTGAGGGTAGGTGTCTACTCTGCCAAGACCCATTAAATTGAGACATTGAATCAAATGAAATTTCTTAGAGGATAATGAGCAACCTTTTGTCATCCTCAAGCAACATTTTATATACCCCATTATGGAGTTTTATTTGGGATAATTAAATTTATGTATTAAGTGACCCAAATATATTTCGGGTAGAGGTAACCTAATATAAATTACTTGCATTTGGTTTTTTTATGGTACTTTCACAGACCATAATGCATCAGAAAATTTAAACAAATGTTATAACCACTGATATGGATACAGGTTGAGCACCCCTTATCAGGAATCCTATAATCCTAAATATTCCATAGTCCCAAATTGTCCACATTGCTGAGATAGTGACACCTTTGTCTCATGCACAAAATTATATAAAATATTTCAGCCTATTTATATCTGTGAACTTCATGTTTAGACTTGGATACCTTCTCTAAGATATTTCATTATATATGTGCAAGTATTCCAACATCTGAAAAAAACCATCAAAACTAAGGAACACTTGTGTTCCCAAGTATTTAGGATAAATCGTACACACTCTCAGTCTATATTTATAATGGAAAATATTTTGCAATCTTAGTTGTAGAAAATGTAGTATTTTTTTCTTTTCCATCTTTGTTGTTTTATTATACTGTACTTTCTAAATTTAATATAATGCATTGGGGAGAGGAAGGAAAACTTAGGCAAATGTCAACTGCTTATACAACAGCAAACATTCTGTTCCTCTACTTTTAATGGAAATTTTTCTTCACTGAATTGAAACATTTATGTATTCAGTTTTGGTGTACAAACCATATAATTCTTGAAAGTAACTCCCACTTAGTTCAAAGCAACCAAGGGCCCAAACAGATGCAATGTGGGAGACCTGAGATTGGATCTTCCAAACATTTTTTTTGGCTTAACTTCAAAAGAGTCGTGAAAGGCTGCTATTAGGACCTGAAAAACAATTTGGAAATAGGTGAGTTAACCCATCTCTGTCATGCTCTTTCTTGGATTCAGAGCATACCCAGAAGATGCTCTCATTAATAGGCAAAAAATGAAAAAGAGAAAAACAGCTTCAAAATGCAAAAGAAGGAAAAGGATGTGGCAATCTCCATTCAAATGCTGAAAGGAAAGATGTTTTATTATGTTGGTTAACATGTTTCTAAGAAAAATCTTAGGTGTGATAAAGTAGTGCAGTGTTCCCTCGCTACTTCATGGTTCGCTTATTGCAGACTCACTGTTTCGCGGATTTAAAAAACCATTAATTTAAAATATATATCATGGCATTTTTGCTGTTTTGTGGGGTTTTGCCACCACCACTCTCCAAGGCACGTTTCCTCCTCAGTCCTCCCCTCCCTCCAGCCTTGAAGGGCCTTTCCTTCATTCCTTTCCTTCACTTTATTTTAAGTTTCTAAAGACTTAAAATAGTGTATAACTACTAAAATAATGTATAAATATTAAAATAAACAGAGCATCCCTACATCGCAGATTTTCACTTATTGTGGGAGGTCCTGGAATGTAACCCCAGCAAGAAGTGAGGGAACACTATACTTCAAATGTAACACTCCTATTAGCCCTGCAGAGCTTAAAAATGTTGCCTTAATGAAAATTCTATTTAAAGGCATTCGTCTACTGCACAATTCACATATTCTATTTTTTTAATTTAAAATATTTGTCCCACCCTTCAGCCAAAAAGTTTCCCAGAGCATATTGGTGCCTGTTAAGTTGGCAGTTCCCTGCCCTCAGGTGTACAGTTTAAATTGGAAATGGCACACCATTCATTCATTCATTTATTTACTGCATTTATACCCCACCCTTCTCACCCCGTAGAGGACTCAGAGCAGCCAAACACACAAGGAAAAGGGGATGGCAGTGGAACAATGGATTGAGTTCATCAGATGCTAGTTGTCTTCTTCCCTTAAATCATAGAACAATGGAAGTAGGTATACTATGGCTGGAGCACATGTACCATACGGATCTACTTGATTTCTCCCTCAAAGACCTGAGCAATATCCTTGGCACTTACACGTGGTCTACACTTTCTATTTGCCTTTGAACAACACCAATATCTGAAGCTAACCTTTTCAGGAGGGCAGCTTTTGGATCACATAACACAAAATCAAGAGCCCTATTTGAATGTTGGGTTGTGTGTGGGAAATCGGGGTTCTAATGCAGCCTGCCTTTGGGGGGAAGACAGAGGAAGACAATGGCAAGCCTGCTCTGAACAAACCTTTCTCAGAGAAGAATCCCATGATAGGTTCATTTTAGGATTGCCAAACAATTTTAAGGCATAAAACAACAATCCTGGATCACAAATCGTTGCCCCAATCAAATTGTTGCTGTTAGGAGATTATCGAGGCAAAAAACGGTTATGCTTCTGGAAATTTGAAAGACAGTCATTTAATGGTATAATGGATTGCTTTCTTACAGTTCTACATACATTGCTGCAAAATCCCCTGATTGATGTTTTGAACTAAGTGTAGCCATCAATACCAATAATAAATGAATTGTATGCATGTTTAGGTAGGGTAGGAGGTTTCATAGGAATGAGAGTGAGCTTTGCAGCACTGCAATTCCTATCCATCTCAGTCTGTCCACTTCAATCAACATATTGCAGGTTTCATTCCAGCTCCAGACATTTTTTTATCTTGGGATTTTTTGTTTTGTTTTGTTTTGGTCTAGCAGGAAACATTTTAACAGAATTGCATACATCAGATCAAAAATCCCTCCAGAGGAAGTGGGAGGACAGAAATTCACTGAGTTAAAAAATTACCTCATTTGAGATTCCATCGTGATTTTTATGGCTTGCCAAGAATGTCTTTATTATTGTAATGTATATATTATGAGTATCTGAATTCAACTCTGTGTGGAGTTGGGATGATACATATGGAGAGGCCCTGGAGGTTCACAAAGGTGGAATATTCTTCTCCTAAAAATATCTCTAGTCAGAGCCAGAAGCATTCAGCTATATTGGAGATGGGGAGGGGTGCAGGGGAGGGGGGGTGTCAACTAGCAGCTACTTGGTAAGTAGAAATTAGGGGACTGCCATGGTCCCTATGTGGTCCTTAAAATAAGGGCTACATAGGGATCATTAATATGTCCAAAGCATTAACTCCAGCTCTCATTTTCATAAGTGTAATTCACGATTCCAGCCAGTATTTTAGTACTGAGTAACTTTAATTGATGTTTGATGTATTGTTTGTTTGTTTATTTATTTATAGCATTTATATTCCATCCTTCTCACCCTGAAGGGGACTCAGGGCGGAGCACAACATATATACCGCAAACATTCACTGCCAGAACATAAAATAATACAAATATACATAAACACTTAAATCAGTTATCTCCATTTTAAAATCAATTGTTTAAAACCATCTCAGATCATCCATGCAAATCTGGTCAGCAGGGTAAAGTTTCCTATTGTTGCCTTATTGCACTGTCCCAAAGGCTTGGCCCTACAGTCAAGTTTTTAGCATCTTTCTGAAGGACAGAAGGGAGGGGACTGATCTAATCTCACCAGGAAGGGAGTTTCATACCCAAGGGGTGGTCACTGAGAAGAGCCTCCCTCTCATCCCTGAGTCCTTCTTCGGGGGTGAGAAGGGCAGGGTAAAAGTATTGCAAATCCCCGCCAATCGTGCCTGTGATGGTGATAGGACAGAGAGCAGGGCCTCCCCGGAAGATCTGAATCTCCACGGTGATTCATAGAGGGAGATGTGTTCAGACAGGTAGATTGGGCTGGGGGCGTTTACTGCACGGTTGCATCACTTTTGGTATTGCTACACATCCCATGCTCCTTAAATTGACTGATTAATTTAATAAACAGGAATTCTATCTCACTCTTGCAAAGAAAATGAATAAATTAAATATATCTCAATTGTGCATTGGCTTTTAGTACTTTAAAGATTTAAGGGTATGAAAAAAATAAGTACTTATATTAGGAACTGTAACAAATACATGGTATTTTCACATAGTTCTGTTTTACACTAAATCAGCCCTTTTGGTCCATTTGACCCACTGCTGTCAATACTGGCAACAACTTTCAGAGTCTTAGGCGGGTTTCCATTTTGCAGTCCTCATTGGGAATTGAACCTTGGACCTTCTGCATGTAAAACATGTAGTTTCCTACTGAACTACATCCTTTTCTTCTTCCCTTGTGGCACTGGATGCTTTTGTTGCTGACAGTTCAGTCTCATAAGCCTACAACTCAGACGAAAGGTCTGTTGAGTACAGTGTAACTTTCATTCAAGTATTTATTTATTATGTTTTATTCCACTTTTCTCCCAGTATGGATCCAAGGCATGAGTAAAGGTGCTTAGCATGATTCTGCAGGGTTTTATTTTATGTCAGGAGCAACTTGAGAAACTGCAAGTCCCTTCTGGTGTGAGAGAATTGACCGTCTGCAAGGACGTTACCCAGGAGATGCCTGGATGTTTTACCAACTTGTGGGAGGTTTCTCTCATGTCCCCGCATGGGAAGCTGGAGCTGACAGATGGGAGCTCACCCCATATCATGAATTTGAACTGCCAACCTTCAAATCAGCAGGTCAGCCAGCACAAGGGTTTAACCCATTGTGCCACTGAGGACACCATTCTGCAGATTGACTCATAGTTACTAAGCTCAAATTGCTAAGCTCAAATTACTTCATCTTTTTCAACAGTAAAGAGGAGTGTGTGCAATGGAACAAAGAAATGAAAGCTTAATAAACGTTTTGTTAAGGAGAAGATTTTGATAAAATTATCTGAGGCAGTTCCTCTCCCCCTGCAGAAATGAGCTGGCTTGGTATTTGAATTTCCCTTCATTGCTCGCAGTGAGACAGTGTTCACCACCATATCTGGGGGAAGTATGCTATTTTAGGGAACATAAATCATATGACACACTCAACCCTGTCCTCTAATACTGTAGGATGGTCAGTGAGCTCAAAGAAAGAACCTGCCACTTCTGGTAGCCCCTCCCCAAAACCTGTTACTAGAAAAGATTTTGAAAAATTATTTTTATTAGCATTTAGCATTAATAATCTATTAACCAACACTCCCATTTCCCCTGTAAAAATCATTGTCAGTATATGAATTTGCCTCATATATCAGTAATCACCTCACTTGAATGAATACCTGTATATCTATTGCATTCTCTTCCTAAAGTGCAGTGTTACAGTTTTGAACAATAGGACTGCTAAGGACATGAATGATCATTTAACACTGTTATGCAGAGCAAATCAATAAGGTACAGGAGTGTGTATCTGATTTATGTAAGGCAATAACAGCATATACTTCTGGGAAACACTAAAGGAAAAGACTGTCTCACTTTATCTAGGGCTGGCCTTGCCAAGCACTTTCTACCAATTTGGTATTAAGAGAGCATAGACCCAAGCTATGAGTGCACTTTCACTGTATAGACAAATAAGTTGTATACTCTTCACAGGCAAAGGCCTTATTCTGCAATTTCCTATCAGTACCCATGTGTTCATGCAGAAAACTCATAATGTTTATATGCAATAGCAGCTCAAGATGCATAGGGAATATGTCTCACATGTCATAGATCCTATGCATTGTGTACATCTATCAATAATTTATTTCTAACTGTGTTTCAAGTATAAAATGAGCAGCTTATCTACTCTGCCAAGTTTTATAATTATCCATGGTAGGGCTTTTTAATAGCATTGGTTATTTATTTATATTAGAAGCGAACCGAGGGTACAGTTGTTAAAAAAACTTGGCATTATACTAAATATCCTTTGACCAGTAGCTGGCTTCTTGAAGTGCCTTCATTGTGCATATGGCAGAGCTTAGATTGCATTGTAATAGGTGGTCTGTGGTTTCTTCTTCACACTCGCATGTTGTGGACTCCACTATGTGTCACCATTTCTTAAGGTTGGCTCTGCATCTTGTGATGCCAGAGTGCAGTCTGTTTAGTGCCTTCCAAGTTGCCCAGTCTTCTATGTGCCCAGGAGGGAGTTTCTCATCTGCTATCAGCCAGTGATTAAGGTTCCAGTTTTTAGCCTGCCGCTTTTGGACTCTCGCTTGCTGAGGTGTTCCTGCAAGTATTTCTGTAGATCTTAGAAAAAAATATTTATTGATTTAAGGCATTGGCATGCTGGCTGATATCCGAACAGGGGATGGATCAGAGATGTCACTGCCTTGGTCTTTTCATTATTAGCTGCTACTTCCCAGTGGATGTCAGGTGGTGCAATACCAGCTAAACAGTATAATTTCTATAGTGGTGAATGGGCATAGATATCCTGTGATAATGCGGCATGTCTCATTAAGAGCCACATCCACTGTTTTAGCATGGTGAGATGTGTTCCACACTGGGCATGCGTACTCAGCAGCAGAGGAGCAAAGTGCAAGGGCAGATGTCTTCACTGTATCTGGTTGTGATCCCCAGGTTGTGCCAGTCAGCAATGGTGAAAATTAACAGCAGCAGATTTTGACCAATTACTCATTGGCAAACCCAGAATCTTTAACTTCCAGGAAAAATGTTTGAATTCTCTGTTTTAGACTTCTTGAAATAAGCAAATGACTACAGAATATGATATGTGAAGGCCAACAAATTACAGAAAGATCCATCAATATATCAATTGATAAGTCAAAAGTTAAATTACAAAAGTATCTCAGCCCTGAAATGCACCTAAATTGAAGAATGAGTTTGGAAAGAACTGTTGCGCCTATCCTTAAATTTTTTGGCATGCTTACATTACGCATTGTTTTATCATACAAATAATTCAACCCTTAAGCCAATGGGACTGTTTGAGCAACATAGACAAAATGTTTTTAAATGTTATCCCCTCCATAGATAATAAATTTGCTAGTGTATAGTATTGCAGCCTAATACTCATACTAAAGATCTTTTAGAATTCAGTACTGTATGCCTTTGCCTTCAGCCTGCTTGTCTGCACTGAGGTGTCAGTGGTGCATTCAAGATTGCAAATCCAGCATAGATTGGGTACCCCTTGAATTCCTTTAGCATCTTTGTTCGATGTATATGCTTGAGTCCTAATCTTTTCTTCCATAAATGGAAGGCGTTTACATTCAAAAAAGGAGAATCATTTTGATGGAAGAACATGTTCCACAAGCACAGTTCTCTTTCTATGAAAAGAAACTGCTTTTTCTCATGGAGTGAGAATGTTAGGATCCAAGCCAAACTCAGCGTGATTGAACGATGGGATTTTTTTCTCCTCTCTTTCAAAACATGCCTTGAAGTGAGGGGAGAGTTTCAATCTGCATTAAACTGGGAACATATAAATATCGGGGGGGGGGGATCAAACAATGTGGATTACTGTCTGAAGAAAGTTACAAAGCTTGAGTACAGCAATGTATCATTTTGAACATTATGGATCATCCAGCTAATCAAACATGTTAAATAATATGTGAAAATATCATTTTATTATTTATTTACTTCATTTTTACCCTTCATTTCTCACCTTGCAGGGGACTCAAGGCAGTTTACAAACTCTGGCAAAATTCAATGCCACATGGACATAACAAAACACAAACACACACAAAATTATAAGAACAGTTAAAACATGTGAACAATTAAAACACATAAACAATAAAACAGATTTTTAAACCATATAAAGTGCCAAGTCCTGCTCTCATATTTATCCATAGTCATTTTCCAAAATCCATAGTCATTATTCAGGCTGTTGACGTCTAATTCCATAATATCCTATTCACCAAACGCTTGCGTACAAAGCCAGGTCAGAAGCTTTTTTTCTAAAGATCAGGAGGACTGGGCCCTACCTGGTGTCAATTGGGAGGGAGTTCCATAACCAAGGGGCCACCACTAAGAAGGCCCTGTCTCTCATCCCTACCAATTGCACTTGTGAAGAGGGTGGGAACGAGAACAAGGCCTCCCCAGCCAATCTTAAAGTTCTTGTTGGCTCATAATAATAATAATAATAATAATACACTTTATTTATATTCTGCCCTTCTCACCCCGAAGGGGACTCAGGGCAGATTACAGTACACATACAAGCAGTCAATCCCTGCCATTTTTGTATTTGACATACAGCACATACAACATACAAAGAGAGAGAGATTCAGACATCTGCATCTCCACATCTGTAATTTTTCATACTCTGGATTTGGCAAAGTCTCTACATTTGCCCTTGCTCCAAATGCTACTATGTCCTTTTTTGGTTAATATTTCATGGTTCCTTAAAAGACAGAATTCCTGGCATCTGTCCTTGACCTACCTATAATTTCATATCCTAGTTGGGGATGGTGGCGTTTTAAACCATTGTATTTATTTATTTTTCTTTATTTCTCGCATTTATATCCCATCACATCTCAATCCCCGAAGGGGGACTCAGGACAGCATTACAATTAAGCCCAATTAGAGGCTATTTACAAAATTACAATAATAAATTCACATATTAAAACATCACATCATAAAAACAATACATAGTTTAAAACCATACAAAAATTGAACAATAAAAACCAGTCTCGACAGTCACATCACCATTGCAACTTGTCCCTTAAAGTGTTGCTACATCTATTGCCCTAATCTGGTTTAGATTAGAGGGGCAACTGTATTTTAAGAAAAAGAAACATTTTGCCAAACAATGCGAAATCATTACCACCAAAAAAAAAAAAACAAGGACAGGATGAATGGTGTGGTGTTATATAGTATATTAATCCTACTCTGGGCACAGAGTTGGTTTTGACTGATAGGAAAGATGCAGATTGATTTTAATGGACGAATACTTTGGTGATTGGGGGGGGGGTGTGTGTGCTAAAACAGGGTGATTTTTATTGCAAACCTTAGGGGCAAACTGTTGGATCTGCCATATAATATTTGGTGCTTCCTGGAAGACAGGAATGAGAAAGGGATAAGACTTCTGATAAAAAGAATAAGCTCCTCCAAAGTAATTTGCCATAAGTGTGTGTGTGTTTTTTTAAATGAACATATTGGAACTGGCTGATGAAGAAGTGAAGTATGATAACATGGGCCAGAATTTTTGGATGTAATCAATAAATAGATCAATCAGAAAGGATGCGGTTAAAAGGTTTGAAATTTACTTTACACTAGTATCTCAGAGAATTTTAAAAAATGTAATGTGTCATTGGTACATAAAACCAGAGATACAGTTTTAAGATTTATAAGGGAATTCCTAATACATGTTGGAAATATGAAAAATGACAAGGGACTTTTATCATATGGATTGCTTTGTAAATAAAAAAACTAAAAATATTGGATCCAAACTCATACTCTCAAACAGACATTGTTAAAGACTAATATTAAATTAAAACTAGAACTTTTTCTTTAGGACTGATTGATGATCAAGTAGAATGGATCCATAGAAGAAAGCTACAATATACGACAACAGCTGCAAAAGTATTATATGCTCCGATATGAATTATTTGCTATCTACTAAATACAGTCAGCTATTAATACTACACAATTTTGATTGGAGAAAAATGATCAGAAACCTCTGAGTGATTTTTTTTTTGGTGGGGAGATGAAATGGGGATCATTTGATAATTGTTGAGTGTAATATGAGTGTATATAAAGTGATCAAGGGTCAGGAGAACAAGTCCTATGAGGAGCGACTTAAAGAGCTGGGTATGTTTTGCCTGCAGAAGAGAAGGCTGAGAGGAGACATGTATAAATATGTGCCATGTATAAATATGTGAGGGGAAGTCATAGGGAGGAGGCTTGTTTTCTGCTGTCCTTGAAAGTAGGACGCAGAACAATGGCTTTAAACTACAGGAAAGGGCACTCCACTTGAACATTAGGAAGAACTTCAAAACTGTGAGAGCTGTTCAGGAGTGGAACTCTCTGCCCTGGAGTGTGGTGGAGGCTCCTTCTTTGGAGTCTTTTAAACAGAGGCTGGATGGCCATCTGTTGGGGGTGCTTTGAATGCAATCTTCCTGCTTCTTGGCAGGGAGTTGGACTGGATGGCCCACGAAGTCTCTTCCAGCCATATGATTCTATGGTTCTATTTTCTAGATATAGGGAGATGTGAGATAACAAGATTTAAAACATATCCACAGAAAAAATAATTAGAAGTAAAGTTCCTTTCATTATATTGACAGTTGTAATTTTTGTTTAGTATTTAAACAATTTAGATTTCTTTGTAGATTAGATGTTAGGTTGCATATCTGTTTTTGTCTTTATTTTGTACGTATTTTGTAATTTTTGATATATTTTAATTCATTTTTTTATTTTATGTAGATTTTATTTTAAAACAATATTTTAAAAAAGCAATAATCTGTCGACAATTAACACTGTCCCAGCTGTTAAAGTAAACCCAGAGCACATATAAAGGTAGGCTTTATATCCTGTAAGCACATTGGTGTGCTGTTGCTCAGATAATTAGTAACTGGAATTAGGAATCACCAGTATGAGTAAGGGAGTAATAACCCACTCAGTAATAAACAAAACTTAACCCCCTCCCCATCTTTATATTGGCATGGAATCATCAGGGGAGAATAAAGTGCTAATTGGTGTACATTATGTGATAAGCACATTGCTACATGAATAGTGTTTTTTTACAGTGATGCCTGGCACATTCATAGTAATCATTATTTTTAATTACACAAAACAGTGCTGCAATTGATATGACATTTGTACCCCATATTTCTAGCAAGGCTGAAGAAACATGTGTGGGAATACTCCTTCATATTGCTTAGAAACTCCTGTATACTGCAGAATAAGGAGAACATGGCTGCAAGCATATCATAGCTAGTCTAGCCATTATGATGTGATCAGTTTTGGTGCCATTGTCTCACAAAGCTACACAAAGTGCTCAGAGGCAACACAATAACCCACCAGGTCTCATTTCAAACTAAAATGTGTATCCCAAATAGAGTTGGTTGATTGTCCAAAATAGAGATTTAACAGAACAAAGGAATCCAGTACGTGAATGAAATAATAGAAAATGTAAATGTGGATGAAAACATAAGGACGAAAAAGAAGTACAATTCTGAGTGACATTAAAGACAAGAATAATACTTTTATTAGAAGAAAACAAACAGAGTAAATTCATAAAATGAAGGCAGGAGTTGTTGCTAACATCTAGCGCACAGTTCCTTATACAGATCCTGTCCTTAAGACCTAATTTTCATTTTAGTATGTATGTGTTGTCGAAGGCTTTCATGGCTGGAATCACTGGGTTGCTGTGTGTTACCCAGGCTGTATGGTCATCTTCCAGGAGCATTCTCTCCTACCATTTCGCCCACATCTATGTTAGGCATCCTGAGAGATTGTGAGGTCTGTTGGAAACTAGATAAGTGAGGTTGATATATCTGTGGAATGTCCAGGGTGGGAGAAAGAACTCTTGTCTGCTGAGGAAAGTGTGAATTGGCCACCTTGATTAGCATTGAATGGTCTTGTAGCTTCAAAGCCTGGCTGCTTCCTGCCTGGGGGAATCTTTTCTTAGGTGTGAGCTGGCCTCAATAGTTTCTTGTCTGGAATCCCCCTGCTTTTGAGTGTTGTTCTTTATTTATAAAACAGGAGTATGCCAGACAGGAAACAATTAAGGCCAGCTAACACCTCCCAACAAAGGATTCCCCCAGGCAGGAAGCAGCCAGACTTTGAAGCTCTACAGCCATTCAATGCTATCCAAGCTGGCCAATTGCAGCATTCACAATTGTCTAGTTTCCAACAGATCCGTCAACCTGTGAAGATGCTTGCCATAGATGTGAGTGAAATGTAAGGAGAGAATGCCTCTGGAACATAACCATACAGCCTGGAAAACTCACAGCAACCCATTCTAGTAACTACTTAAATGTCGAAAATTAAAAGTAGCTTTCGGTGAACTTAATTTACTTGTTACTTTTTTCATTTGAGGTGTTTGTCTTTGTTAATTTTATCATTTTCCTGTTGGTATGGGCTAAATTAACTATTTTTGTTAATACACAATCTTAGCTATTCTCTTTTTATGTTTTCACAAGTGCACTTAAAAGCTACAAGACTTTCCATGGAGTTTCTTCTCCATAATAATAATAATAATCATCATCATCATCACTTTATATTGAAATTGTCTACTGCTACTGTTGTTGCATTACTTGCAACTTTTATATTTCGTTGTTGTGTGATTGCTGTTTTTCCTGTGTATTTTGATATGTGTGTGAACCGCCCCGAGCCGGCTGGGAGGGGCGGAATGTAAGATCGAACAAATAAATAAATACATACATAAATAAAAACTCTTCCTGAAGGGACTCAGGGCGGTTTACAGAAAATAACAAAAATGGCAAACATTCAATGTCCAAAAACAAATAGACAAAGTCAGTAACAAGAATTCAAAATATGATTCATGAGACATAAACAATTGATAATCATTTGCTTGAATATGGGAGGGGTAGAAATATCATTCTTGAGGCATTCAGATACTCACCTTGAAGGCCTCAAAAGGGCTTCTCAGGGGTTTGGGTCAAATGTATTTAGATGGCTGAACTCTTTCAAGAAATCTCCTCTACTTTGCCAGTCAAGCAGAAACTTATAATTGGATTTAGAATTCAACTGAATCTGCTGAGAAACCCTCTTCAGGCCTTCAAACTGAATGTGTTAAGATCTAAATGTCTGTTCTCAAAATGTCTCAACAAGTCTAATATATAACCCCCAATCTTCGTCAGTTTTAACATCAGTTATTCCAAGAAGGCAAAGAGATGTGTGTGTGTTTGTGTATATCAAGTTCTCTATTGACTCATGCAAACCCCATGAATTTCAAAGGACTTTCTTAGGCAAGAAATACTCAAAAGGGATTTGTTACTGCCAATTCAGAAATATTTGAAATGATATATTTTAAATGCACTTCAAGTTTGTGAAACCCTGTTGAAAAGAATCCTCGACAGATGAGAATGTTTGCAGTTCCACACATGGCTGTTTTGCATAGAAAAAAGATTTTATTCTGAGTGGAAAATAATATTAGCATGCAGAAATAGTACTTCCTCCTATATGAAAATGCTGTTTTCTGTACAGAGGATTTGGTCTGTGTAGAATTATTAAATAGTTCCATAGAAACCAATATGTCTGCACTGAAATATTTTCCATTTATTTATTATTATTATTTATTTAAAACTTTTGTACCCCGACCTTCTCACTTCTATCGAGGGACTCAGACCGGCATAACAGCAAAAATTCAATGCTATAAATTTAAAAACAACTACAACAACATATTAAAATACATAAAAACTCAACATAAAACCACATCGCCATTAAAACAATTCCACTCAATCTGTAAACGTGGTCATACAAAAGATTCCATTTTCCATAGAAATATTTTTTCATAGAAACCAATATGTCTGCATTGAATTATTTGCGGAAAATTGCTATTTTCTATGGAACTATTTAAGAATTATATAGTTCTATTTCAGTATTATAAATACTAAATGTTTACTTTCTATTGTGAATCTCACGGGCCAAGATGGCATCATTTTAATATCTAATACAGTCATCTGATTCTTGAAATTAACCATCAAACAAAATATACTAGTGCTTAGGGAAGGGGTCCTCAAACTAAGGCCTGGGGGCTGGATACGGCCCTCCATGGTAATTTACTCAGTCCTCACTCAGGGTAAACTTAAGTTTGAAATGACTTGAAAACAAACAACAACAATAACAACAACAACCCTATCTCATCAGCCAAAAGCAGCCCCACACTTCCCATTGAAATATTAATAAGTTTATATTTGTTAAAATTCATCTTCATTTTAATTATTGTATTGTTTTAAGTGTTTTTTGCACTACAAATAAGATATGTGCAGTGTGCATAGGAATTCATTTATGATTTTTTTCAAATTATAATCCGGGCCTCCAACAGTTTGAGGGACTGTGACCTGGCCCTGTATTTAAAAAGTTTGAGGACCCCTGGCTTAGGGCATCAAGGGAAGGGGAGCTAGGAACCACATAAATTTTCTATCACCAGATTTACCATATAGACCAGGCATGGGCAAACTTAGGCCCTCCAGTTGTTTTGGACTTCAACTCCCACAATTCCTAACAGCCTCGGGCCTCTTCCTTATACATCTGAGGGGGAAAGGGCCTGAGGCTGTTAGGAATTGAGAGAGGTGAAGTCCACTGAAAAGTACAAGACATGTCAGCAAAGCATTGTGTGTGCCCAAGGTTTGGAGGGGGGGGGGTGCCATCACATTGTGTTACTTGAGGGTAGGATAGAGCAATCTTACATCCGAGATTGCATTATCATATATACTAGTATAAATCAGCCTTATGTATAAGTCAATGATAGGTTTTGGGGCCGCAATTGTGGATTTTAATATAACCCGTGGATAATAATTGATTTTAATAATTGAAGTAATTGTTTAATGTTTCAATGTGTTTTTATTTGTACATGTTTTTTCATTTTATGTTTTTATGGCATTGAATTGTTGCTGTTGTGTGAGGCCGCTCTGAGTCCTCTTCAGAGTAGAGAAGGGCAGGATACAAATGTGGTAAATAAAATAAATAATAAATAAGTCAAGGGTCATGGATAAGGAGAGAAGAAAACACCAATGCTGCCTCCAAGAGCCAGTTGCCCTTGCTATTTCCCTACCCAGGCATTTGAAAAAGCCAGAAGTTGAAAAGGAGAGGCCTCCGTTTTGTGCCTGTCTGTGTCCTGAATGTGTGTGTGTGTGTGTGTGAACAGGTTCCATAGGTTAACATTTGCATTGGCCACAGTGGTGGGCAGTTTTGTTTTTTTCATGTCAGGAGCAAATTTAGAAAGTGCAAGTTGCTTCTGGTGTGAGAGAATTGGCCATCGGCAAGGACGTTGCCCAGAGGATGCCTGGATGTTTGTTGTTTTACCATGAGGCTTTTCTCATGTCCCCGCATGAGAAGCTGGAGCTGACAGAGGGAGCTCACAGATTCGAACCACCAACCTTTTGGTCAGCAGTCCTGCTGGCACTAGGGTTCAACCCACTGTGCCACCGGAGGCTCCTAGTAGACACTTGTGTCAAAGACTAATACAGCAAGAAGTGCTGGGCTATGATGGGGCATGTTGGAAGTGCACAATACAGGCAGTCACAGAGTTACAAACATCTGACTTGCAAATGACTCATAGTTGAGAATAGGGGTGAGACAACAGAAGGGGAGAGAAAGCTACCCCAAGGAAGGGAAATTCGAAGCACAGACCTTTTGGTCAGCAAGTTCAGCAGCTTAGTGGTTTAACCCACTGCGCCACCAGGGGCTCCCTTGGCTGGAGCCACACTTTAAAAATGTACCTGTTCCGACTTACATACAAATTCAACTTAAGAACAAACCCACAGAAGCTATCCTGTTTGTAACTTGGGGCTGCCTGTATATACAGAAGGGTCCCCTGCTAAGGTCTGCATCTGCACCAGGCATGGGCAAACTTCGGCCCTCCGAGTGTTTTGTACTTCAGCTCTTACAATTCCTAACAGATGGGAGTTGAAGTCCAAAATACCTGCAGGGCCGAAGTTTGCCCATGTTTGGTCTCCACCGTAGAATGAATGCAGGTTGACCCTACGGCCACTGCTATGGAACCCTGTCGTGTAGCCGGGCTGCTCTCCTCCTCTGCCGGAGCCTGCTGGTGCCAGGATTCCAGAACACTGAGCCATGGCAAGTCCATGCGGAGCAATCAGAAGGCATCTCTTCCACGGCGTAGCTGCAACCCCACCTCATCACACTAGAGACTGAATCCACTCTAAATCCGGTTTCTGCCTCCTGCAGAATTCTGGGGTTTGTAGTTGAGTGAGGCTGTTAAAGCCCTCCCCCCAAACTACAAGCCCCAGAATCCTGCAGGAGGCAGAAACCGGATTTAGAGTGGATTTCCCACGAAGGAAGCGTGGAATCCAGAGCAGAAAGGGATTCGGCGGGAGTTTAGGAAGGGAGGGAACTGGAGGCCGCAATCCCTTCGCTTCCCTTTCCCCCTCCTGGCCAGATTTCCCCTTATTCTTGCGCGAGTGGGGCGAGGCTGCCCTCCCCCCCCCCCCGAGGCAGTCCTAAGGAGACTGGCCGTGGGAAGGTGGGCCGAGGGCAGAGCAGATGCCAAGGCAGGCGAACCCCTTAAGCCTGGCTCCAGGTTGGGGTCCCAAGAAAGCGGCGTCTCCCTTTAAGGCAAAGAGGGAGGGAAGGGGGGGGCTCTCAATGCGTTCGGATCCGCACGAAGCGAGACCCGTCCCTTTCTCCCACGCGAGGAAGGCAGCACGGGTGGCTTCCTTTCCATTGTTCTGTCGGAGGAGGAGGAGGCGCAGGCGGGCTTTTGGAAAGGCGGGCGTCCAAGGGAGGGGGAGATTCGAGGCGAGGCGTGTGTGTGTTCAAAGCGAAGGGATGAGAAAACCCCTGGTGAAACCCCCCTCCCCGCCCACTCTCTCGCACGCTGCACACCGGGAGGGAGGGAAGGAGGGGGGGGGAGAGGCGGAGGAGGGAGGCCTGGGTGGCTTGGGAAAGAAAGAGAGAAAGAGGGGAGAGTTGGAGGACAAGAGCTCAGGTAAAAGGCGGCCGTGGGGGGAAGGGGAAGAAGGGGTCAAGTCAAGTTGGATCTCAGGCCACACTCAAAAACGGGGAAGAGCTCAAGCTTAAAAGGGGGAGTTTGACCTCAGGCAACAAAAAGGAGGAAGGTTGTATTGTCGAAGGCTCTCGTGGCCGGAATCCCTGGGTTGTTGTGAGTTTTCTGGGCTGTATGGCCCTGTTCCAGAAGCATTCTCTCCTGACGTTTCGCCTGCATCTGTGGCAGGCAAAAGAAAGAAGACTTTGGAGCTCAAGCAAAAAAAGGGGAGGAGGGGGAGCTCAGGCAAAAAAAAGAGAGAGAGAGGAAGATTTGGATCTTGGGCGACAAAAAAGGAAGGGAATAACTTAGGCCAAAAAGAGAGGAAGAGTTGAAGCTCAAGCAACAAAAAAGGGGGAAGGAGTTGGAGGAAGAATTGCTGGAGGAGGAAGCGCCCTCCCTGCTGCTGCTGCTATTGCTGGTTTTCAGGGTGAAATCCGCAAGGGCTGAGCCCAAAAGCCCCCCAAGAGGGAGAGCCCACCTCCTTTTCGCGCTCTCTCTCCCCCTCAATTTCTCTCAAGCTCCCTCTCGCTCTGTGTGTGTGTGTCCCTCAAATCTCTCTCTCTGCCCCTCAATCTTTCTCTCTCTGCCTGTCCCTCAATCTGTGTGTTTGTGTGTGTGTGTCCCTCAATCTCTTCTCTCTCTGGAAAGGACTCCTCTTGGAGCGCCCTCCGCATTGCATTGCGCCCCTGAGAAAGAGAGAGAGAGAGAGAGCGGGGAAGGCGCGGGTGAGGAGGAGGAGAGAGAAAGAGAAAGCGCCTGTGGGAGGGGGGGGGGCTGGTCGGCAAAGGAAGGGGGTTTCACGGGAAGGAGAGAGCGGGGAGGGAGCCACAGAGGTCTTTTGTTACAATCCTCCCCCCCCCCCCAACCCCCGCAAATGAGGGATTTCTTCCCCCCTTTTGCCGCCATTTCGGAGCAGGTTGCGAGGAGGCTCTGAAGGAGGGGGACCTTGGGCCGTGCTTTCAGCACCTCCAGCGCTGGACAGCTCCCTTTCCTTGGCTCCCTCCTCTCCTGGTCTCTTCCCCCCTCCTTCCTTCCTCCCTCCTTCCTTCCCTTCCTCCCCCCCTTCCTTCTTTCCTTCCTTCCTTCCCTCCCTCCTGCATTACTGTACATCTGGAGAGGCATCTAAATTAAGTCCTATTCAACAACAAGTAGAACCGCGTCTGTCCGGGAACCACAGTAGGCTCGGCTCCCAATTAAAGTGCATTTTGTCTTCTTCGCGGCATCACTGACGGTCAGCCGTAATTATCCCCATTTTCTCTCTCTCTCTCTTTCCTCTCCCCCCCCCCCTCTCTTTAATTCCCCCTCCCTCCCTTCTGCCTGTTCTCCTCCCTCCTCCTTCCTCCCTTCCTCCCTTCTCCTTGCAGGAACGACTCTTTGGGAACCTGGTCCAGCCAGGGATGTAAAACCGTGCTTACCGATGCATCCCATACGAAATGCTTATGTGATCGTCTCTCTACCTTCGCCATTTTGGCTCAGCAACCCCGAGAAATAGTAAGTCACAAAGCCAGGAGGGGAGGGGAGGGTCTGGGAAGCAAAGGCTAAAGGATTTGGAGGGGGGGGGGCAACATTGGTCCGGTATTAACTCAGGAGAGACGGGGTCTGCGTGGGGGGATTGCAGATCAGCCTCGCGGGTTGGGGAAAGGCTGGCTTTTCTCCTTTTCTCTGGCTCAGTTGAGGATGGGTTTGGGCTTTGGCTCAGATTGAGCCCTTTGAGGGGGCCAGAAGTGCTGCTTCCACAGGGAAAACTTAGCCTCTGGAATGTAGAATATTGCAGATTTTTCATTTTGAAAGAAATGTGTGAGGATGTGTCTGAGTTATTCGTGTCTTTTGCCCCTGGAAGGAAGAAGGGAGCTGCTCTGCTTGAAAGAGATTGCAGCTCTGCATTTGGGCATTTTCAGTATATATGGTATCTGTGCTGTCTATTGACATCTCATAAGGAGGGAAATCTAGCATGCCTCAAATAAGATGTGTGTGCGTGTATTTACACACACACATATGTATAGGAACTCCAAAGTATAATTGCTTGCCAGATAGATCTTCTTAGTGACTGCCGGTCAAATAGGTTTTACAACATAAAGGAAATAGATTTTGAAGTGTCCATCCAGACAAAAGACTTTGGTTGAAAGAAACCCCAAATCCAAGGCAAGATACACCTTTTCCCCCCTTGCCTGGATGACAAATCATATCTAATTTATCTCAGAGCCTTGAGGCGTCTTTTCAGCAGCACCCTGTTCAATCCAGCAGCATATCGCTGCAAACTTCGAGGTCTAATTGTTTTGTTAGCTTTAGCGTGTACATTCTGGAACCAAAAAAGAACAAGCCAAACCCTGGTGATAAATGTGTGCTGGCTTAAGTGGCACATTTAGGAGGCTTTGGGGCATATTCAATAGCCCAAAAGAAGGTTTTTCTACCTCAAGGTCATTTTTTAAAAACTCATGTAAATAATAAATGCTCGAATCGTCTTTGTTTTAACAGTCCCGTCTTTCAAGTAATGAATGCATTTTATTTATTTTTAATTTTGATCTAAAATTACCTGCATTTTACACATGCTGGTGTCAAGACAAAGTTGTAAAGTCAGAAAGTTTTTTTTAAATTTTGGCTAAAGGAATGGGATGGCGTTTCCTTCATTGGAATGAACAAAATATTATTTGTTTAGCACTGCTTTCCAAATACTTCCAGCTATCAAAGAGGGAAATCCATTTTTATTTCATCGTCTTTGTTTTGTAAGCTAAGGAGCCCTTTCAGGTTGATAAGACTTCACAAGTCTTCACTATTATTTTGATCTTATTTCTTTGGCTTCTTTTTCTGATGGGATAAAATGGCCAACATGGATAGTATCTTGGTATTCTGCAAGTGCCTGGACTCCTGCAATATTACATGCCCAAAGTGAAGCTAAAGAAAGGTGAAGTGATGGCTTCTGGGCAGTCAGGTGAAGGTTTCTAACCAAATTAGATGTGTATTTCATCTGTTTTGATTTTGTTTGCGAGTTACTGGCATGTGGTTTGATCTGATAGATTTTTTTTATGATCCACAGAACATGGAATCAGCTGGTGCTCCTTCAGTCACCCTTATAGTAGGCAGTGGCCTTTCATGTTTGGCTTTGATCACCCTAGCAGTTGTCTATGCAGCACTATGGAGGTAGGTAATTGATGAGCGGATTTTAAAGAAATGTACCATGATTTTGAGCTGGGAAGAAGGGGAGAACAAAAAAGCTTGTCCTTTTTAAATAATTTGAGAGCACCCTTGCTGTGAAGGAGTTGTTAATAAGATCATGGAATACGGCAACATTTCTGATCAGGATCACAGACTTTCTGTGCTCCCTTACTTGGGTGCTCCCCCTCCTTAAAAAACCCCACTTTATCATCCTTGGCATCCATAATATTTGATCTTGTCAAGTAATTGGCATGAAGACTAGAGTTCCTCCCACTTCCAAGGGCTCCTTCTTCCATTTATGTTGGCGAACCATGTGTAGGCCTGCCTTTTCAGTTCAGACGCATATATCCATAAGAGATCTTGATATCCAACGTGGCACATTATGGAGTTCTGATTTTCAGTAACTGTTGTGCAGTCATACTTTTAATAGGGATTTCCCCTAAAAGAAGCAGCTGAGTGACCACACTCCAAGGCCCTTCCACTATTCTCAAACTCAATGGTTCCCAACCTTTGGGCCTCCAGGTGTTTTGAACTTCAACTCCCAGAAATCCTAGCCAGCTTACCAGCTATTAGGAACTGTGGGAGCTGAAGTCCAAAATCCTGGGGCTTCTTCCACACAAATGAATAAAATCCCACATATTCTGCTTTGAACTGGAATATATGGCAGTGTGGACTCAGATAACCCAGTTCAGAGAAGATATTGTGGGATTTTCTGCCTTGATATTCTGGGTTATATGGCTGTGTGGAAGGGCCCCTGGAGGCCCAAAGGTTGGGAACCATTGCTCTAACAGCTGGTAAACTGGCTGGGATTTCTGGACGTTGTAGGCCAAAACACCTGGGGACTCACAAGTTGAAAACCACTGTTCTAGGTAGTGCCATTTTGCCAGGTTGTCTTTTGATCTCCCCACTTCACTTTTGAACTTGATCTTATTGATTCAGTGGCACAATCAGATGTTCCTCCTGCCCCTCATTCAAAGAGTTCTCAATAACTTTGATCCTGGTTTCACATAACACACTCCTTAGCTTGAAACCCACAATCTCTAAGTGTTCCCAGGGAGACATTTGCACAAAAGACTGTCTTATGCACAATGGGGTTCCCTTGTGAAGAGGGAAATATTCACTAATACATGACATTCATAATCTGAGTGCCTCCTCAAGGATCAAAATGTAGTGACAAAATGACAAGCTGACTTCCAGGAAAAAAAAGTCATGGTGGATATCCAGCTGAAATGGCCCAGCCATTACAACTGAGAAAGAAACATTGCATCAAACAGTGTCTGGAAAGAAGGGATAGTGAGTTTGAGATACCTTCCTCTGTGGCATATGAATACATAAATAAATAGATCATTCTTGGAATTATTAAAAGTTCAAAAGACAAATAATTACTTCAATACTCATCTTGTTGGATGAGAAATAAATGCAGAAAGGAGTATATTCATATGGTCAGATCACATAAACTGTGAAGCACATAAATTGCCTCCCATTTACACAGTAAACTTGCACACACACACCCAGCCCACACCTTACTGTGAAAACACTCCTTTACAAATTTAGCTAAATCAATGCTATAACAATAGCAATTGAAAAGGAAATACTGTACTAAAGATGTTATGCACTATCTTCTAACCTTATTATTTAGGTAAAAATGCTTAGTATCAAGACCAGGCAAAAAAAACCTGTCTGTATTTGTCTCTATCAACATCATACTCAATTACTCTGTGTGTGTGGGGGGTGTGTACATATTTGTGTTGAAATTGATAAATAATGAATGCATTCTAATGTGCACTAATGGCAGTAGAGCATAAATATGAAGAAGAGAGAATAAACATGAATTTTCTCAATATTAAGGGAAATAATCTTATCTACAATCAAAGCAAAATTGGAAAGATGGTGTCTAGATTTTCAGAGATTATTTTTTCCCCTGGACAATGATCTATGAGATAGAAATGTGTATTGTTGCATAAGCTACCTCTTTCTTATTTAGATAAGAGGTGGAGGCTTCTTCTTTGGAGGCTTTTAAACAGAGGCTGGATGGCCATCTCTCAGGGGTGGTTTGAATGCAATTTTCCTGCTTCTTGGCAGTGGACTGAACTGGTTTGCCCTTGAGGTCTCTTCCCACTCTGTGATTCTATGATTTTATTTTATTATGTTTTATCAAGCCATAAAGGCTTCACAATTATGGGACCACTCCAGTCAGGCATGTCCAGGGCATCCCATAGAAAATCCAATAGAGGTACAGCATTAAAGAGTAGAGTGTTTCAGTCTTGGAGGACTATAACGAAAGGTGGCATTTCCTTGGGGACTAGATTTGTGTTATGCAGATCTTATCCACCTGGCCCTTCTAAATGCTTGTAAAAAGGGGTGACAATACCCTTTCTTGTTACTGCCATTTCCTAAAATGCTGGGAGGAGATTGCAGTCACAAAAGCAAATAGATGAAGGTGAGAGAAAGCAAGAAAGCAGTACCAGTGGAAGCAACCAAATTGGAGTCCTGAATCCCCTTTAGCTCTCCTTCCCTGCTAGTGTGGCAGCAAACTACATGAGATATTAGCAAGGGCCATAGTTTATGACCTCAGCAGCTCAGGAATCTGTTTCCCCATTTGTTAGATCTCTATATGACCTTCTGAAACAAGCAAGACTGTATCTGAGTAAGCTCTTCCAATGAGATGCTTATCAACATCTGGAAGGGTCTGTTTTTTGGGCATTCCTGAAATATAAGTTGTGTGTGACTTCCAGATGTTTTCCCACCTACTAGCACAGTCCACGGAGAAGAATTATGGTATTTGTATCCCACATGAAATACAATGAAGTTTTGGGAACATTCTAAAATATATGAGCTACATTTTCATTCTTTGTGCAATGCTGTAATTAGCCATTGTTGACATGGACAGAGCGCATTAAAAATAGATGTCCAAGTGTTGGTTTTAAGGCTCAGATTAGACTTCTGAAGCCTTTATATTTTCAAAGTGTTACTGAAATATTAAAGAATTATCACTGTCAGTAATGTCTTGTTTTTAATAAGAATTCCAAAAACTGATACGCCATGCATTTTGAAAGCCTTTCATTGTGTGTTTTTATTTGGACAGGTACATCAGATCTGAGAGGTCAATAATTCTAATTAATTTCTGCCTATCTATTATCTCATCAAATATCCTGATATTGGTTGGACAAACACAGACCCATAATAAGGTATGACTAAACTGTCTTTTGAAATTAATTGCAATCTGTTTTTATATAGCTAAATGCCTTTCTCTTCTTGGCAAAAGAAAGGAAGTTCCTTTGCAGAAATCTGATATCTTCTCTGATGAAATAAATAAAAGCCAAAGAAATGATTCAACACGTTTCCTAGGAAGTTCATCTTCCCCCATTTGGTATCATTCCCTCTGGATAATTAGTGTGCGTGTATGTTTTTCCTGTAGCAAACTTGTGTAAATTTCAAAGCTAAAAAAAGTTCAAAGACAAGATACATCAAAAGCTCAGATTCTGCCTCATTATGGTTGTTGTAATAGGATTGTGCTACAATGTTTTTGTCTTCTTTATTAGCATACTGACATTGAGTAGGGAAGTAGAAAATACTTGGGAGTTGGAGCATTCTGTTACAACATTTGAGGAGACCCTGTCAAGGGACTGCTCAGGTAAACTGGACATAAGAAGATGTGTCTTCTGTGCATTTATTGCTCAATTATGGTCTATAGTATAAGTTATTTTTTGGCTATAAAAAGTGTACTGAGTATTGAAAAATGGGTTCTGTTGATAACTTTGGACTACCAAGCATTACTAGCCTAGTTGGCTTGACATTCTTGGGATCATTTAGCAGAGCTAACATTCTGGTCCTAAATTCTGTGTTGAACAGCTTGGTTTCAGTCAATAAAGTTGACTTCATATGTAAGTTTGCTTGAATTCATCAACCCTGATATTATTTTGTGAGATTCAATGGTATTTGAGGAGTTACAACTAAGCTATGAGTCATGGTCATCCATTTGTGCAAGCCACTAATGAACATTTCCTTGTGAGCAGAATGGTTTAAAGGGTTTAGGAATATCACGCTTAAATCTGTATGGGTTTATTGTGCAAATCCTCATCATCTGTGGTCTTATTTTTTTAAATCCTGTAGTATTCTGATCATGGCACTATTTCAGTTGTTGGCAGATTGGTTGTGGAAACCCTTGATGAAATTCTTAATCGGATCCCTAAGACTCATTGCCCCATTCTAATACACAAATCCCTAATGAGGAAGGCACTCAAAATGTGTTCCCTCTTAGAGTTGTGCTAGTTACAAGGGTCCTGCGTTGCAATGGGCATACCAGTGGAAATATTGCAGTATTAGTTTCATTAAAACTGAAGAGCTGAGAGCAGGGCTTTGTGCTTATCTGCTCTGTGAGTCACACTGACGATTAGGATCATCACACGCATACACACATGCATGAATACATAACGTGATTTTTAGAAGTTCTTTTTTTTAAAAAACCTACTAATTGGGGTCATTAAATTCCCTAAACTTTTGCTTTCATACCCTCTCAAGAGTATACCCAAGAAAAGTGTTTTCCCCATCTTTTACAATCGTAAGAAAATCTGTCACTGATTTTAATGATGTGCTCCTTCTGGTCTCAAAAGAAAGAGATAGAGAGAGGAGAACCAAATGCATTCTTAACATTCTCACAGTCCCTCTTTGTGCCTACGAGGGACTTTTAGCTGTCTGGTACTGGCTGCTTAAGCTATTTTATTTTTATGATTGTTCTAATTTTAATGTATTGTTAGAGGTTCATTAAGATTGATTCTTGCATTATATATGCGTGTTTAGCAGTGCAAGCATGTGTCAGTGTTCAGTGTGGGAGGAAGGAACTCGAGCAGCCCTGATATGAACAGGGGGTGCCAGATAGCTGAAATCCCATTATGGCTGCATGAGTTTCCTCCTCTTATGTTTTACTATCCCTGGTTGTCCATGTGTAGATTATTAATCCTAAACATAATGGAGTGGATATAATTGAGTTCCATTCTGATGACCAAAATGCTTCTGTTGGCTTTCTGAGCATAATCAGAATTTGCTTCAGAAGTTCTAGAGGAGATATTCAGGTGGCACAAAGGGTCGCAAGGTTGGGGTGAAGGAGACATTTTTTTAGTAATGGATTGGTGGGTTCAGCCTAGTGTGCAAATCAACATTCAGAAACAGCGGGTGGAAAGAGAATTACATGGGCCCCTTCACATGGAAAAAGAAATTCAGAATGTATTGGGGGACTTGGCATAATGCCTCACTGCAGGATATTCCAAATGGAAATTGGAAAAGTTATCTTTTAGGACTCAAGTTCCCAAAATGCCCCATCTAACAAGTACTGGCATGGTAGCCGGACTCTCTAGGACAGCGGTTCTCAACCTGTGGGTCCCCAGATGTTTTGGCCTTCAACTTCCAGAAATCCCAACAGCTTGTAAACTGGCTGGGATTTGGGAATTGTAGGCCAAAACACCTGGGAACCCACAACTTGAGAACTATTGCTCTAGGAACTGAAGTTGAAAAAGTAAATTTTCTGTGCCCTGTAAGATGTGGAACCAATGGTTTGGGCCATTCCTACCCATTTATTGCCTTGTCTTCGAGAGACCACTGGATGGGCTTATAAAGAGGGTGATGTTCCTGACTTATTTCAATGGTCAGCAGGTTTTAATACCACTTGTCTAACCTATTCTGCCACTTCTTTCAAAGTATTTTGAGATTTAATGTGTTGCTTTTGAGAATTGTGCAGTTTATGGCCTCTTACTAGACATGTACAGCTTTGCCTTCTATGCTTTGCTTTATCTCCTTCTCCGTTCTATTACCATCTTTCAAAAGATTGATTTTAACAGAAAATTAGTTTTGTTTACTTCCTGGCCAGTATATTCTGATACTTTGTATACTGTGTGATTTATGTCTATGTTCTGTCCATGCATTTTCCACAATGTTGCCTTATAGAACAAAGTTGTGTGTATATACTTTGGTAGTGGTCTGCTGTTGTCATTCCTGTCTGGTGAAAATTAGAGAGTGTTCATAATCATTCAGAATGTAATGCTGAAACTAGACCTGTGCTCATATTTCTCTAGCAAGATTTATTTAATTATCTGCTTCCGAACATTTAGGTCTAAAAGTAGCCTGGCTCCAATGCAGCCTAGAAATAAAGTAGGTGAACACAAAAATAAGTTGAAGGTATCTCCTGAGCATTTGGTACAGAAACCAGATTCTTGCTCACAATTCCAATGGGGGCTTGTCTGTCTTTGTTTGTCTGTCTGTCTGTTTGGATTCTCATCTATTATTTTATAAAAGAACCTTACTTATAGAATTATGGAAACTTGGTGTTGGAAGGGACCATAACCTTTTCCATTTGTGATGACTTCGGGCTTTAAAAAAAGGGAGTGATATTTGTGGACTCTATTTCAAAAGATTAAATTTCCGAAGTTCTGGATCTACAAAAGTCTTTATTTTTCCTGGACCATCTTAAAAGAGATAGCTTTAAGTATGGCTCTGAAAATGAGGCTACCATATTTTCTGGCATATAAGACTACTTTTTAACCCAAGAAAATCTTCTCAAAAGTCAGGGGTTGTCTTATACACGCGAGTCGACTTATACACCAGGAGTCGACTTATACACCAGGAGTCGACTTATAGAGCGGGTGCAGAAACTTCCAATCCAGATTGGAGAATCTGTGGTTGCCGCATATGGTGGAAGGAGCTCAAAAATGGCAGTGGCTGTGTCCCTGCTGTATGTAGCGACTGTATGAAAGCATTAAGGGGAACACTGTACAAGTACAGTAGAAGAAAATCCATTCATCAGGATTCGTTGACTTAATGTGGTCCTGATGGTGAGGTGAAGGGACACCTCACCAGGAAGGTGTAACTGAAGGGAGGAGCATGCTACAGGCGTCCGGGGCGCCCGAGGTATGCAAAAAAGAGATAGAGTGGCTCTGGGCCCAGAAAAACACTGGCCCGCCCTTATATCCTGTTACCGTACCTCCTGCTCTGCCTCTCAGATCTCGCTTCTGAAGACTTCAGTGAAGTGCAGGTGCGCAGGTGCGAGATCTGAGAGGCAGAGAAAGAGGTACAGTAATAGGAAAATTACCATATTGAAATCGAATCTGGTGCTTTTAAATTTTTTATTGGGTGTGCATTGGAAGAGGGGGTAGTCTTATACGGCGAGTATATCCCAAACTATATTTTAACTGGAAAAGTTGGGGGTTGTTTTATATGCCCAGTTGTCTTATATGCCAGAAAATACAATATGTCTTTCTTTCAAAAATGGCCCCCAAAACATATTTATGCTATACACGGATCTGTTTGTATTGTCTAGGCAGTGTTAGAATTAGATGCAAGAATGGCAAATTAAAATTCCAACATGGACATGGTGATTCTGCAGTGCCTTTGATTACTATCAGTCTATGCTACATACAATGTCTATTCTGCAGATAAAATAAATCATGTCTATTTATAAGCTGTACCTTCCCAAGGGAAGTCAGACTGGCTATATCCTTTCTGAGCTACTGGCTGTTACATCATTTGGCCTTTGGACCTTAAAACCAAGACTTTCTGCTTTGGCTGGTTTAAATGTCTATGGTTTAATGCTATTTTAAGAAAAGGAGTTTTAGCTGTGTTGTTTGTTAATTTGTTATTTGAAGTTTTTTCCCCATGTGCTGTAGATTGCCTCAGGGACACTAGCAGGTTAGACATAAACCATCAGTCAGTCAGTCAGTAAATCAATCAGTCAATATATGCTGTTTCCAGGCCTTTGAATAAAGGGGTTGTTTTTGTTATATACCTGCCAAGTTGAGTACAACTTAAGGGGATCCTATTTTAAGGTTGTCTTGGCGATATATTTTTTATTGCTTGTATTTAAGACTGGAAGAATGTGCCATGCCCAAGGTCACCTAGTGGGTTTCATTGGCTGAGCAGGGATTCAAACCCTTTTGTGTCAGAATCCTAGTCCAACATCAAACCACGCCACCATGAATAAAGAGCGGGCACTAAAACACGTAATAACCAATCAAATCTGTCCTTTTTTTAAAAAATAGCATACCATCCAAAGCCAAGGATTCCTTATTTGCCCACATTCCTTTCATTTTCTTTAGTAAGTATATCAGTACTATTCGAAAATATACACTGAGGCAGGCATAGGGAATGTGTGGCCTTCCTAACCTTGCTAGACTCAACTCTCTTCGACCCTTGCTGACCTGGATGAGGGTGCTGAAGGGATACGTTCAAAAGCAGTAATGTTGGTATAATTATTTTGGTGATTGTTCACAAATTCTGAAGCCACTGTGGGAGTGGGAAATGGTTGTAGAGAAACATAGTTTCCAAATATTGGGGCAGGTTCTTGCTATTGCACTTAATTCTTTTTTCCTTTATTTTCCTATTACTTGAGATGATGTGGCAGTACGTGGGACTCATCTCACCTGTTTTCATTTAACCAAATAAATCTGATTTCTAAACTTCTTGTTCTACACTTGTTTCCTCCATGGTCATTGCTTTGCTTTCCCCCACTCTCGTGCCCTTTAAGCTTCCTTAGCTTCCTCATGGTCAACCTACATAGCTGTTGGCCAGTTTTGATGGGAGTAGCTGCCCAAACATGTTGAACAGTGGTTCCCAAACTTTGGTCCTCTAGTTGTTGTGGACTCCCTGAATACCTGAGTGTTGGCCAATCTGTGAATATCTAGGAATTGAAGTCTTAAACATCTGAAAGTTTGGGAACCTCTAATGTAGAAAGTATAAAATACCAGGTAGAGGGAAGCTGCCATAGGTAGTGGTTAGAGAAGTTGATTTCCCTTCTTGCTCTATGGAATTTGCACTATCACTCTTTAGTGTCAGCAATGACCTTGCTTTCTATTCCTTTCTTTAAGGCACTTTTTAGAGCAGCCACATATAATAGACTTTCTGTTCCTGTGGTTAGCTTGATTGTCCTTGGGCCCACACTCCCATGTAGCAAACTATAACAGGCGGTCATGGGTCTTGGTCCACAGCATCTCCTGTGATTGAGGCTGTAGTATTCCCAGTGACAATTTCAGCGACTGCTGTGTGGTTTTATGTTCATACCCTACATTTTATCATTTGAACAGCTGTATGTGAGGGTGTTTCGAACAATCCACATAGACATTAAGAATTGTTGCATGAATTTGCCCACTTTGCTACCTGGTCTTCGTTTTCAGGCTGACTTATTAACAAAATATAAAAATAGAATAAACAATTCTAAAAACATAAAGTACAAAGCATCTGATACAAAGATGAATACTATGGAAGCCTCTTACAATTCCACATGATTTCATTCTTCCACAAAAGATCGTCAACACTTCAATGCTCAAAATATACAGATATGTTTCATTATCATTATTATTTCTGAACTGAAGCAACAATCAGATCTAAAGACTGTTGATCACTGAAATACTGGGGAATGTTGTTTTGTAACCCTTTTTTAAAAGAGTTGAATTCAGTAATTAATATATATGAGACAGATTAGCTGTCCTTGCCAACTACTAGGGAGTGGTTGCAAAGGATATAGCCATTTTAGTAGGTCTGCAGGGAAGTACAAGGATGCCAAGCAATGAAGCAGCTGGGGATGATATTAAACATCAGTTCTCATGTATCAAGCATTACGACTATCTGTCTGTTAGCTTTATACAATTTCCCTGAGTGAATTAAGAGGATACAAAGTCTGAAGGACTTCAAGAGACTGTTCGTTTGCCTGCTTAAATTACCTCTTGTCTCCTTCATTGCAAACAAGGTTGCGATGTATCTGTGCCTCAGGAAGGAGAGATTCCTGTCTCTGTTGACAGGGCCTACAGAATCACTATGGATTCTAGAAAGCTGAAGTATTTTGTCATTACTTCAAATGCAACCTGCTAGCAGAGAGACAATTCTCTCATTTTCTATCTCTACCTCTTTCAGGGGACACCTACACTATAGCATTAATGCAGTTTGATGACATCTACTTGCCATGACTCAATATGCTGGAATCCTGGGAGTTGTAGCTTGGCACAAAAGGCTAAAGACCTTGTAATAGTACAGCTCCCATGATTCCATAGTTCTGAGTCATGGCTGTTAAAGTGGTGTCAAATTTTATTAATTCTACAGTGTAGATGTGCTCTCTTTTTTCTTGGGACTTTATCATACAAATTACACAAACCAAAATTGAAGCACTTCTCACTCAACACCATTTGCATCCCATTGCTAGGCAGTCTTCTTTCCATGATAAATAGTTCCCTTGCTATCAATGTAATAAGCCCATCCCTGGCTATTGATGTCAATAGTTGCAAATGGTGCCATGTTTCCATTCCCTAGCTGCTTCAGTGGGGCTATTCCACTTTTGTGCTGGCACGCTTGGCACTGAAGTGAAATCCGGGACAGGATTCTCCAACCCTCCCACTTTTAAACTCTCGTTATTCCAATTTGTTTTATTTGAAGTTTTATTTGATTTTTTAATTAACTATTGTTAAGATTGCAACATTAAATTATGGAGCAGCATAATTTATGCAGAAGGTTTTGCAAAAGTAGGATTACAGGTAGCTGAATTGTCATAGTTGCTTGAATGAAGACATGTCCAATGGCAAGTGTGCTCATGCTAGTACTTAATTGCCATTGGTGTGATAAAATCATTGGTCTATAAACTAGTGTTTCAATCTAAGCCTTCAGAAGTATTCATCACATAGCTTTTTACTTCATTTGAAAGATGTGTAGTGCAAAAAGGGGGGAAAGTGAAGTGGATTGTAGAGAGCTTTAGTCTGGAAGATATATGATCAGCAGAAAGATCCTCCTATTTTATTTTACTCAAGTAAGCTGAACATTTGCTTAAACCCAAAGGGGAAAATTACCAGCTTTATATTGGCTTTCTTAAATAAAAAAAGTAATGGGGGAAAATCCAGTTGAACATTTAAACACTGCATACAGCCAGTGAGGACTTTTTAGTTCTAAGCATTTATGTTTAAATAACTATGGCTGTTGGCACTGAAAGAAAAGTCATGGTCATGGCCATTGTAGTAGGAATCTCCAAGGACCACAGTGGAGTGGTTTTTCGAAGTGGTTCTTTCAGTTACTAAATCTAGCATTTGGATTTGTACTGATATAGTGCTGCCGATCTTGGTTGGACTATTTTTTTGTGCAAGTCGCTTCTGGTGTGAGAGAATTGGCTGTCTGCAGGTATTTTGCCCAGGGGATGCCAGGATGTTTTGATGTTTTTACCATCCTTGTGGGAGGCTTCTCTCATGTCCTCGAATGGGGAGTTGGAGCAGACAGAAGGAGCTCATCCGCATTCTCCCTGGATTTGAACCTGCAACCTGTAGGTCTTCAGTCCTGCCGGCACAGGGGTTTAACCCACTGCGCCACCAGGACCTCCTGGTTGGACTAAATTGGCTTACATTTCATGAGTCAAATTGGGTGTGTGATCTGGCTGGTAGACTTGTGCAACTGTACCATGCTAGTGTGCTTCTGTATCTCCACTGAATCTTAACAACCAGAATCAGTATGGATACAGGTTGTTCCATGCAGTGATTGTTCAGTGCTCTTTACCTAGCACACAGGTCTATAGTCTTATTTGTCCTTCTGTCTTGAGGAGCTCTTAGCATTGCATGTGGAAGCCCCCAGAATCCCATCACTTCCAAAAGAAAGAGGGGTGGGTGGTTCACAGCTCTTTCAATTGCAGGGTACATAATCTTTCCATTTGATCACCTGTTTGCTATTGCTTTTGAGCCCCTCCCCCCCCAAATGGGGAATTTTGACATTCTTTGGAATTTAGTGGTATAAATTGTTTGATTTATGTTCTACCTTTCATAGAAAATGGGATTTTCTCCACTGGAACAGTGATTGGTAAAGACCCAAATAATAGGTTTCAGTGAGTTTCTTATGTATATGATATGCCTGTAAAAGGAGAGACGGTTTGTGTGTCTGTATACATTCCTTTATTTTCTTCATTTTCTGAAACTGCTTCTTACCGCTTCATTAGCAATGGCAATATAAATAAAAACAAATTAGCCATCTGAAGAAAAGAAAACACAGTTTCGCTGTTTTCTTGTGAAGGCAACTAGACTGTAACATTTGAAGTGAAAGGCAAAAATGCCTCAAGACAAATGCAACTAGCTAATCCCCTTGCACCTTCGCTGCTTGCTTGGTGGGCCTGTGTCTCGAGCTGCTGACATGTCCTTGTGCCTTAAAGGGAGTTTGCATGGCACATTATCTTTTAAGGCAGAATGCAAGGTAGCTTGTCGCAACTCATGTCGAATCCTGCATCTTTTGTATCTAATTATAGAACGGCATTTGTTATGCTCTAGTTAGGACTATTGGGGTCTATTATTTGTTAAGATTAATAGATCGTGCACCTGTGGGTTATGCAGCTGGACGTTATGGGCACTGGTAGGTTACAAAAACTATCAAGCAATCCCAAGCAATCCCACCCCCACCCCCCAGAAAAAAAGAAAATAACTCTGGTAGATTTGGGTTAGCAGTGATATTATGGTGACATTTATTAGAGGTCCAAATTGGATCATTTCCTGACTTGTTTTTCCAAGTCCCCTGTATGGTCTTCATCAATATGAAACCATCCTTTTACCATTTTCCTAGGAATATAAGAAACTTCTTTATCCGGAATCAGATCTCTGGTCTAGCTTGCTAAACATTGCTTCCACCCAAACTAGCAGACGTTCTCCAGGGCTTTCAGAAAGTAATATACGCAATCCACCACTGAATTATGGCACCTAGTGAGGATTGTTGGGACTTCTAGTACAATAACATTTGGGAGATTACATTGTTTGTAATATATTTGATCCTCCTAATTATATTATTGGAACTATTTTAATATTTTCCCCATATTTATAACTAGTAGTTGGGTTCTTAATGGAAAATCACAGTGTGGATAGGTTACAGATGTTGATTTTTCACTACACAGAAAAATCATTTTTCATCATTTCTATGAAAATGAAGGCAGGAAGCACTTGGAAAAAAGAGAATACCTCAGAGCCATCACCCACTAGATAACAGTGGCTCCAAATAAGTATTATATTCAAATTTCCACATTGGGCATGTTGATAATTTTGAACTTGGAAAATAGGATGGAAAATACCTCATCTCTTTTAATTGTTTCAACCAGTCAGCCAAGTTTTACCACACATCCATAATTGGCCAGTCCACATTAGATGGTCATGGAATACACTTAGAATGCATCTACACTGTAGAATTAATGCAGCTTGATATCACTTTAGTTACCATGACTCAATGCTCTGGAACTCCCAGGATTCCCTAACATTGAACCATGGCCAGGCATGTAGCCAGGGGGGGCTAAGGGGGCTTCAGCCCCCTCCCCGAAATTCTCAGGGTGGTCCGCGAAAAGGCCTTACTGGTACATTATTTAAACTGTTATGTTTATTCATATCATGATCTGATCACCATGCTCATTATATCCCACATTCATGGGGTTATTGGGATAACAATACAAAAGATTTGCTAGGGTAGACCTTCTTCCACCCAGTCTCAGCCCCCCACATTTTTGTTGCTGGTAACCTTGCGTCTTTCTGAGCCTTCCGACGCTACCCTCATTTGTCTAGCTAATGCCATAGTTACTATATAAGTATTGCCAATCACATCTGAACTTTCAACAGAGATGAAATCATTATCCACCATTAGCTGATATAGTTTAGACTCTCCTGAGTCTAAACAGCAGGTCTTTCAGGAGATTATACCAGTTTGGAAGCTATTTAATATCATATATTTTACTGCACTGTGTACTAGTGATCAGGATCATGTCTGCTGATCACACTGATATTCTCAGGCATCTATTTTAAATTGTCTCTCTCTACTCTGAAAATCATCCCCACACCACAACTCCGAAAAGTAATAACACATCTCTTCTCAGGCACCTGTTACAGTAGTTTCAGGCAATCTGTTGATGACTCAAAAAGCTATTTCTGATGTTCCCCCCTCTCTGCCCTGATTGATTTTACATTTGCTTTGAATCCAGTTCAAATAACAAAAAACAGGAAGTGAGAAAATGAGCAAATAAGAATGATCATTTTCTTTTGGTTTTACAGGGGTCTGTAAATACTGAGTCTGATCAGGCTTGTCTTTCTTGTTCATACTGAGTTTGAGCTTGTCTTTCCCATAACCCCTTCTCAAGGTGACACTTGCATGCATAAATATAATGTGTGAACTGGACAATTGTGGTTATTGGCTTGCTGCATTTTTTTTTGAAGGGGTAGTAGTTATCTTCAGAAGGAGAACTACGGTCATGGAAGCTGATGCCAGCCAATATCTGCGATAGCTTGGTTCATGTGTTATTAATTTTCCTACTTTGGGTTACATAGAGGAATTTATTTAGGAAGCACCCTTATTTATCAACAAGAAGGCATTATAACACATCCAAGTCAATACTGCTGGATTTAACAAAGTGATTATTTTAGCAATGGATCACCATTTGTATGGACAGTCTGGCTACACATGAGAAAGGTTTGAAGAGAAGTGATTGCTTTTTGTCTTTTTTCCCTTCACAACACATGATAACCCCCATATTATAGAGATCAGTAAAAGCTTTTGGAAGGAAATTGGGTTTTGCCTTTTTCAAAATAGATCTTCTAAAGCAAACATGCAAGGTTGACACCATTGATTCTGAAGGATAGCTGTGAATGACACAAAAGTTTGCACTTAGCATAGCAAGGTTATTTAGTGCCATCCATCCTCTGTGACTGTTCTGAGTTATGTTTATATGTCCCAGATCTTATATATTTCGAGTATAAAAAGTATATGAACAAGCATATTTCCTCTGGATCCTTCATTTGAGCATACCATTGCATAATTGGTTCCATATTTGTGAGCTCACCCATCAATTAGTTCCCCAATCACCAAGTCAAAAGCAAGGGGGTTTGTGTGTGCATGTGTGTGCGCACACCTATGAAACGGTTGTGTTTACCAGGAACCACATTTATACCTCTGAGGAATTACAATCATATTTTCTTTCTCTTTTTATTTTAGTTCAGTGCCCCAGACAGATTCCATCCTATATATCTTTCTAAATGCATGGGCATTAGTGGAACAATGTCCAGTAACTGAGCGATGCAGTGTGTGTGTATGTGTGTGTGTGTGTGTGTATCTGTATGTGCATATTTTGAGTGTTTGCAGGACTTGTTCTCTTTATTTTAGAAATAGCTTCTTAGCTATTATTTATTATTATTTATGGCATTTTACCCCGCTCTTCTCAACCCCCGAGGGGGGACTCAGAGCGGCTTCCAAAAGGCATAATTTGATGCCTACATCACAATCGCAGTTGTCAGCTAATTCCAGCACTGACAACTACAGTTTCTAGCATAGAGATAACTGTTGGGAGTAGTAGGCCAAGTAGGAGCATAAGAATACAGTTGATCTTCTATTGCCATAGATTCTTCATCCATGAATTTAATCATCCACATCCTGAAAATATTCCAAACTTTGAGTTACCATTTTATATAAGGGGCACACACCATTTTACTATGCCATTATATACAATGGGCCTCTCCATTGGTGCCCCCTTATCATGGGGGAGAGGCTTGTGTACCCTAATGAAGTTGTGATAGCCACTGGTAGGGCCTCCCATGCCAGACAGGTCACAACCGAAGGTTCTGACAAAGAGCGTCAATGGGCAGGATGGGCTCTCTAGCCTTATGGCAACCATTCTAAGAGCAAGAAAACTCTAAGTTCAAACCCGGGCAGATGGTGCTCGTCTAACCCTGTAAGGTTAACAACCTAGAGAAGGAAACTCAAATCAAACCTATGACCTGAGGACCTCGCTGCCACCATCCAAGCTTGCTAGGCCCTGGCAGGTGAACCTTTGGTTTAAAGGGTGAGGCCAGTTCTGTGCATGCTGTGCTCCACCAGAAAAATCTATTGCACAGGCTCGAAGGACACATCCAACCTTTTCATCAACGCGCTTGCAGAAAGCGTGGGATGAGTCCTTCCTAAGTATCTTTTTTCGCGAAGTAATGCCAGAGATATACAATGGGACCTGGGCATCTGCAGACTTTGGTATCCATGAGGGGAAGGGCCCTGGTATCAAACTGTAATTGATTTCATGAACTCACTGTAATATTTGTCTTTTGCATAAACTATTGTCCACTATTGCTTTAAAGATTCAGACTGATACATTCTGCACCTTGAGTGGTTTGTATATAGCAAATCTTTAAATTCCAAAGCAGATTTTCCCTGTCTGTTTCTGGTATACTGACCAAGACTTGTTGGTAAATACTACCACCCAAAAATGGCTGGAAAGATGAAGTACTAAATTTATGACAGGTTTCTCTGATTTCTATCTATGCCAGTATGGCAGCAGATTCTTTCAGATTTCGCTGCTGTGCACCTGAGGCTACAAAGAGAGCTCACTATTATCTTGCAGTTCATTTTAAGCCTCCATTTGTATAGAAATGGTGGCTGAAAAATATTTCTAAACACTTGATAATGGAGCTGTAAACTGAGGAAGAAATGTGGTCAGTTTGGTACATTATTCAGATCTAAACAGTGCCAGTTGCTTTCAGGAAAGGTGCCAGCCAGACTTTCTGGAATAATTATCAACTTTGGGGGCAGCTTTATTTTTAATAGCATATTTCATTAGGCTAAATTTAGTGTAGTATTTTTGGGATGTAAAGATTTTTTTTCTTCCAAATCCTCCTTTTTCAGATAGGGCTTGTTAAGTAGTTTAAATATAATGTCACTGTTTGGAAAGTATGGTATGGAAACACAGAGGCAACTCTGTTGTATAGTTTGAGTTTCAAACATGAGCATAAGGAGACCAGGGTTCAAATTCTAGCTCCACAATGGAAACCCACTAAGTAACTTTTGATAAATGAACTTATCTCTGCCTTAGAGAAGGGCAATGGTGAGCCACCATGAACACATCTAGCCAAGAAGACTCCACAATGTGTTTGTCTTAGGATCCCCAATAAGTCAGAAATGACATGAAGAATCATAACAAGTAAGGAAACATAAGAAGCTCCCCATCTCATTCTTTATGGTGTGGCTGGGGATGAGTTCAAGAAAAAAATAGAAATAAAAAATGTGTTACAGGACATAACCATCAGAGCCAGAGATCTGGAATGAAAGCTGGGTGGGATTGGAAGCCGAGTCCTTTTTTTGCCAGGTCCCTTATATCTATCCAGATATCTCTTTTCTCGCCACCATGTCATCCTGACATCTCAGAAAAGAGCAGGTATATTGTTTGATAGCATCCCTCCAGAGTCTCAGGACAGAGATACTCAGCCCTGATACCCAATTAGGGCCAAGTGCCTTCAGAGTGCAACCCCCCAAACCCCTTGAATCTTCATAGTTATGTGTTGCCATTACCAATGTCTTATAGCGGAAAGAAAAAAATGGAAGTTGGAGTTAAAATGATGTGCTCAAAGCTGTACTCTGTATAAAGCTGAACTGGTCAAAATTTTTCTGATTAACACACCACCTGATAGAGCTTCTACAAAATGAAGCAATTGCCTTCTCACCTTTGTTGAGCTTGGTGGAGGAGGGTGAATAACAATGTTGTGGAAGGAGGGACAAATTCTACACTAAATCTCTAGAACTTATAATCAAGAATTGTCTGAATCCTAACCACACTCAGGGATCATATCAATAGGTTTTGGTTCTGCTGACAATCTCCTAAGACTATGAATAGTCCATAGATTACTATTCTACTCGAACTGATACAAATGTTATGTGGGTTTTTTGGACAAATCCAGCATGGCCAGTGGCATCCTGGTGTGAAGGTTTTGGAAAGTATAACAATCCAAGAGTGACTTTTCCAAGTTGTGGTTTTGTTGTTCATTATACCACAGGTTTATCCCAAGAATATTTACCTTGAGGCACTCTGGTTATCTGCCACATTCAGGTTCTGAATAGAACCTTTTGCTTATGAGGACTCTTCACATGAAGTTCCTTCCATGTCAGAGTAACCATATCAAGTGACAGATACGTCTCCCTCCTCAGTTATTCTGTAGAAACCATTACAGTTGGTCCTTACAAGAGCTCCTGGGAGGAGAATGGTTTTTTGTACATTATTCTCTTGGCTGGAGGACAAACCCAGAAATATAAGGATAGACTGGCTCTTACCTGAAACAAAAATTATACACAAACACCTACAGTTTTTGCTTCTCCACTCTTGCAGTTGTCAGTATCATGACAAGGAAGGATATTGTAGTCAAATAATGGAATCATGTTGTGCTATTCCCAGTACTCCACTGTCTAAAGAAAAAATGTAGAAGAAAAACTGTAAATCTTAAGAAGAGTGATATTTTCCAGTAATCATGGAATACTTAACACATTTAACTAGTAAATTGTTCTGATCCCTGGAGGGCAACCTTAATTTGACTTTATTTTTAAATAATGAAACAATAATTGTGATAAAGAGCCCCCAAGCTGTTCACCTGATAGAATTCTGGAGATGTCAGAAAGTTCAGGCCAGTGAGTTTTAAAGCCAGAATAAAGAACACATCTGCAGTGTGTCTGGTATGAGGAGCTCAGCAGCTGGATGGAAAAGCAATTCACTTTGGCAGAAAACCACAAACCAACAATTGGTTAAATATCTGGCTCTAACAACAAACAATGCATATGATTTGAAGCAAGTCTCTAAATGCACTCTGTTTAGAAAGCAATATCTCAAATCTCCGGGGGGTCTGTGCAAATCTCCTGAGCTTAATGTACAGTTAGGTGAAGGTGCAGAATAAAATCTTATGTTTTTAACCATCTTGACTTAAGCTTTCTCAGGGATGACTAAACTCAGGAAGCCAAAAAGAATTCTGCTATTGAAACTTGAGTTTTAAGAAGATGAGATTAAGTTAAATCTGTTGTTCTTTGCACTGGGATTTCGTGTATCTTGTGTTCGGAAAGGCTCTCGAGCCTCTGCCTGCCTGCCTTTCATGTCAATCAGAACTCAAGTTTGAGCGTTACCAGTATAATTGCCACTATAAAAAGCTTTGTCTTGCTGCTCCTAATGACTAAACATAGATAAAGCATTGCAGTACATTGTCTCTGAACCAAATAATTAATATGACACATAGGTTCATTGGAACATAACCAAAGGAATACAATTTTGTTTTATTCTGTTTATTTATTATGATTTACCCTATACAGTGAATACACTGTGTGTAATGTCCTTAATAAATGTAATAAATCAATTTCACAGTTTTTAAAAAGTGCATTTTAACCTCACTGATTACATGGGTAAGACTTTGAAACAGCTAGAATAATAGAGCAAGAACAAGTCACCAGAGTGTCCTAGGTACAAAAAAATAACCACTTATTAGCTCCCAGGATTGTTGAGATTGCCCAGTCTGTCCCCCTTCTGTATAAATAGGAGAACTGAACTGAAGAAAGGGATGGTGATACTTCAAAGCATGTTTAGCTATTTGTTGTGTGATGAGAGAAAAAGAATCCCTGTTACTTTGACTATGGAGTTGGCAGGTTGTTTTGATGCATCAGGAAAACCATTGCAGAGTAGCTATCAGAGAGTGCTTGCTTAATATACATTGAAGTACAGATTTATGTGTACATCCCATTGAGAATCAGCCTGTATTGCCCTTTAAAATGTCTGTCTCCATGCACATCCAGACCTGCATTCTAACGCAGGTAAGAGTAAAGAGTAAGACAGCTTCTTACTGGAATTCACTTCCTTTCTAAGTAATACTTAGAAATAGTCATGGAGGGGGGGGGGATGACATCAATAATTAATTTATTTCAATCCTTTTTAAGTTCTGCATTTTATTGTGGCCCTCCTATTGGCTTACTATGACACTCTCTCTAAGGATAGTCCTAGCCCTTGACTATTTGAATCTTGCACTTTCCATTGGCTCCACTTAGGAAGCTTTGTATTCACTTGAATCCGAGTCGATTGTCAACTTTATCTCAGCCATATGATTGTTTTATGATGCTTATAACTGTTTTATGTTTTTAATTGAATGTTTTATTGTGTTTTGTTTTTATTCTGCATTTTGTGCTTCCCCTGCAAGCCGCCCCAAGTTCCCTTGTGGAGATGGTGGTGGGGTATAAAAATAAAGTTATTATTATTATGTTTTGTTCTTTTCAATAAGCCCTCACTACTTCAATTTTGCTTATATTTCAAGTTTTCCTTTAGCTGTTGTCTTCTTTCCCTTCATCAAAGATGAGAAGGATATCCTCAAGGGATGGGGATAGGAGAGCATATAATGGAGAATTATATCTAATGCAGTAATTTGAAAATTACTGCATTAGATGATCAGAAAGGTGTGCCACAAGGTTTTGGCATGGGATAATTTCTTTCTCCCTCTCTCTTTCTCTCTCTTTCTCTCACTCTTTCTTTCCTGGAGAAGGATATCCAATGGGCCATCTGATTTTGTGATTATCACAGATTATTCTGTTCCATAGTGACTTTCATTGCCTGCTTTTCAGTAGACTGGAAAGCTTAGATTGTTTCCATGGATAGAGGGAACATAAACTGCGTTGTTAAGGCAAGTGGGCGAGGATGGGTGATTGCACAGCCGCTAAAAACGTTCATGTAAAAGATGAGCATGTGAGCTGTGCAAATGTGCCATGACCAAACCTGTAACAGACATGGAAGGGTTATCTTGCTCATCCAATAGTCAACACAAAGCAGTTAGACTGCATTGACCTCTTATTCACCCTGCAGCTGAACATTTCAAAGAAAGTGTGAGCTGGAAAGGCCATTCTTCTCCCCTTTATCAGGCTGTAGGAATGAGGAGGCTTTTGAAAGGCTTCCGGAAGGAAGAGGGTTTGTTTTGTTTGGCAACACTTGAAATGCCCCAGCCTGTAGTCATACCTTTGCTTCCCCCAGGACTTAGATATAGCACATGTGCTTAGGAACATGGTGACCTCTAGTGCATGGTCTCTTCTGAATATTTATTTATTTATTTAAAACTTTTATATCCCAATCTTCTCACCTCCGTAGAGGGACTCAGACTGGAATTCTCTATCCATAATGAAGAAATTACTGGGCTTTCCTTGCTGTGAAACACCCAATGAATCCATTAATCATTTGTAAAACCTTGTTTTAGATGAGTCACTTATTTTACCTTTGGTTATGTACTACTCTTTTAGTGAGGCTTGGAGTGGATCCAGTTCTGATCAGTACAAATGGTTCTTCTTTTTCTGTTGATAGGGTGATGTAGTTCCTTACCTTTGCAGCACAGCAAGAGATTTAATACATTGCTATATTTCCAAGACAACTGGTTGACACTCTGTCTTTTACTGAGATAATGTGATGAGGGCAAGCAATGAAACTGCCTCCACAATGCAGTGTAGAGGGATACAGCATATCCAATTGTCTTGGCAACATGGAATATGTTCCCTTCTCCCACTGTCACACATGCGTTCTGTTACACTTGATCCTGCTCCTATGCTGTGCAGCCAAATCTAATTGGATATGTAGTGTCATGACATCATTTCACTCACTGTGTGGTCCCTAATTGGTTGGGATCACATGGTGAGGGACAGGAAAATGACACCGAGGAAGCAAAAGAGTTGAGAAATAAGCTAACAGCAAACATCCATGATGTAGAAAATAAAACAAGTTCCCTAGACTGCCTTTTTGCACCTTCCAAAGCACCTCCTCCTTTTCCATCAACACCTCTTCCTCCTCTTCCTTTTCCCCTGATGGATTATTGCAGGTAATACTATTTGCAGCATTGAAACCCATTCCAGAGGCTTCCCATTAGTTATAAGACTCATACAGCAGCTAATATAATTCAGTGGCTATCTTAACATATTCCATCCAGATTTTAAAAACTGCATAATGAATTAATAACTATTTCCATAAATATCTGAATTCCATGTCTGTATTCATTAGCCAGCAGTCATTACAGCACTTTTTTCTTTTGCTTGCATATGAATAAAACATGCATTTTTTAAAGCAAGGGAATTTGAAGACACTAACGATGAGAAGCTTTAAAAGCAGCTATGTGACTTCAGTAAATACCTCTGTTCAGGAGGGAACAAGTTTGTTGTTTTAATAGAGGGAGCGCTGGAATGATGTGTAATAGATCTTCTATCTCCTTGCCTCCTCCATATCCATAGTTTCCATTTGACAGACTGACATTCTCTGTAGATCTGCCATATTTATTGGCTTTATAATGTATCAGTTCTACATGCCATTTCCCCGTCACTTTCTGCTTCTCTAAATTTGGAGCTTCATGTGAGGAATACACACAGCAACTCCTCATTCTTCCATTCCTGAACAATGATGGAGGGTGGATGGAAGGAAAGTAATATGGACTCTCTGTGGACTCTCTCTATGGACTAACACTGTGGGCACTTGTTACCAACTTGCCTCGCAAGGCAACAACAGAGGTTATTACAATAAAATCCATATTTAATCATATGAACAAGTGAACATGAAGTCAGGCCAACACATTCAATCTGAAATACTAGATTTTTAGTCAATTTAGTTAACAATTGCTCTAATATGAGTTTAATCAAGTAGGTTAAGTTTGGTTATTTGTACAATTTATACAGCATTGTGGCTCCTGGTGGCGCAGCAGGTTAAACTGCTGAGCTGCTGAACTTATTTATTTATTAATTATTCCAATGAAGGCTCGGAGTGGTTTACAATAGGAACACAAAACAATATGATTTACACCATTAAAAGCAAAGCAAAAATCCCCAATTAGCAGGATTCGAATGCCTGCCGAAATAGGTAGGTTTTGCATGCCCTCCGAAAGGAAGGTAAACTCCGAAGAGCTTGTGCTTCTGCCGGCAAGGCATTCCATAGGTAAGGAGCCAGCTTATTGGCCAAAAGGTTGGTGGTTGGAATATGGGGAGCAGGGTGAGCTCCCGCTGCTAGGCCCAGCTTCTGCCAACCAAGCAATTTGAAAACATGCAAGTGTGAGTAGATTAATATGTACCACTTTTGCGGGAAGGTAGCGGTACTCCATGCAGTCATGCCAGCCACATGACCTTGGAGGTGTCTACGGACAATGCTGGCTGTTTGACTTTATAAAATGGAGATGAGCACCAACCCTCAGAGTCGGACACAACTACACTTAATGTCAGAGAAAACCTTTACCTATATGGCATCATCTATTTAAAACCCATTAGTATATACTGTGTTCCTCTTGCTTGTGCAAATTTCTTGTTAAGTATTTCTCCTAGAATGCTGTTAGGCTATCCAGTTACTTTTCCAGTAACTGGATTTCCTAACAACATTGTATGTGCCTTCTCGGTTCACAGAATCCTAGAGTAGAATGTGTTGAAAGGACCATTTGGTCCAACCTTTGAGTGTCCCTTAGCTTCTTTGAGTCTTCTTTGGTGGAGAAAAAGTGAGATATAAATACTACTACCAGTAATAGTAATAATAAACTCATGACTTGCAGGAATACAAAACTACAGCATTCCTAAAATATGGCCATTCATCCTTTATTTATGATGACCCATGAATTTCATACGGTTTTCTTAGGCAAGGATCAGTGGTGATAACCATTGACTTTCCTCCAGATATAACCTAAAGTAACTGATATTTCTTTGTGTCCCCTCCAAATATAAATCACTGCATCTTGGTTGTCTAGTGTTTCTTTCCCTAGCTTGGTCATCATAGTCTATCTCAGGGCTGTCCAACTGGCAACCCGCGGGCCGTACACGGCCCCCCAGCCCCTTGGACGCAGCCCCCTACCCTCCTGGGAGAAATAATTTTTTTTAGAAAAATATTTTTTTCCCAAAAAAATATTTTTCCCGGAAAAAAAACGGAGGGGGCCGCTCGGGGGGGGGGGGGCGCGCGGGGGCATGCGCAGCAGGGCGGGAGCTCCGGCACACTTCTGTGCCGTGCGCGACCTCCCGCTATGCCGCGAGAAAACCTCTCTTCCCCCTTTTCTCCCCCTCCTGCTGCTTGCGAGGGGGGAGGAGGAAGAAAGCCCGCTATCTTCGCCGAAGCCGGGGCCTCAGTTGGTTTCGCTGCCCAGCCTCCGGAAGCCTCCGCGGCAGCAATCAGGGCCCTGACTCTGGCGAGGACAACGGGCCTCTCTCCTCCTTTTAGGTCTTCAGGAGCCAGCGCCTCTGCCGGGTAATGGCTGGCGGCGCTGGCTACTGAAGACCTAAAGGAGGAGAGAGGCCAGTTGTCATCGCCAAAGCTGGGGCCTCAGTTGGTGTCGCGGGAGGCCTCCGAGCCTGGGCCGCGATACCAATCGAGGCCCCGGCTTTGGTGAAGACAGCGGGTCTTCCTCCTGGGGCCTGCCTGGGAGCCGAGTTGGGCCAGCTTGTGTCTTCCGCCAAGCCCGGCGGGAGACGCGAGTTGGCCAAACCCGGCTCCCAGGCAGGGCCTGTCCCTTCGGGGGAGCCTTTCTCCTGGGCCGCGGCTTCGCCAAGCTGGGCAAAGCCGCCAACCGGGAGAACGGCTCCCCCGAAAGGACAGGCCCTTCGGGGGAGCCTTTCTCCCGGGTCACGCCGCCAAGCTGGGCAAAGCCGCGGCCGGGAGAATGGCTCCAGCGAAAGGACAGGCCCTTCGGGGGAGCCTTTCTCCCGGGCCGCGGCTTCGCCAAGCTGGGCAGAGTTGCCAACCGGGAGAACGGTTCCCCCGAAAGGACAGGCCCTTCGGGGGAGCCTTTCTCCTGGGCCGCGGCTTCGCTAAGCTGGCCAGAGCCGCCAACCGGGAGAACGGCTCCCCCGAAAGGACAGGCCCTTCGGGGGAGCCTTTCTCCCAGGCCGCGGCTTCGCCAAGCTGGGCAGAGCCGCCAACCGGGAGAACGGCTCCCGAAGGACAGGCCCTTCGGGGAGCCTTTCTCACGGGCCGCGGCCGCCAAGCTGGGCAGAGCCGCCAACTGGGAGAATGGCTCCCGCAGCCCTTCCTCCCCCTCGGCCTCCCTCCAGCTCCCTGCCCGCCGCTGCCGCCTTACTTCCTGCTTCGCTGGAATAGTGCTCTCTGGATGGACGTGAACTACAACTCCACAACTCAAGGTAAATACCCACCAAAGCCTTCCAGTATTTTTTCTTGGTCATGGGAGTTCTGTGTGCCAAGATTGGTTAACTCCATCATTGGTGGGGTTTAGAACGCTCTTTGATTGTAGGTGAACTACCAATCCCAGCAACTACAACTCCCAAATGTCAAGGTCTATTTTCCCCCAAATCCACCAGTGTTCACCTTTGGGCATATTGAGTATTCATGCCAAGTTTGGTCCAGAGATCCATCATTATTTGAGTCCACAGTGCTCTCTGGATGGAGGTGAACTACAACTCCACAACTCAAGGTCAATGCCCACCAAAGCCTTCCAGTATTTCCTGTTGGTCATGGGAGTTCTGTGTGCCAAGATTGGTTAATTCCATCATTGGTGGGGTTTAGAATGCTCTTTGATTGTAGGCAAACTACCAATCCCAGCAACTACAACTCCCAAATGTTCTGGGGGATATAATATTAAATGGATTGCTTCATTAATATAATTTTGTTCTGGGGATATAATATTAAATATCCAACCTTCAACCTTTCTGTTATAATTATATTTAATTGTATTTTAATTAGGGGGCAGAGCCGGGGGCAAGGAGGGGGCGGAGCCAGGAAGGGGGCGGACCTGGGAAGGGGGCGGACCCTTCGGCCCCCCAGGTCATCAGTGACCAGAATTCCGGCCCTGGGCCCGGTAGAAGTTGGACAGCCCTGGTCTATCTCATACCCCAAGGGAGTCTGCCAGCACAATACGAGCAGCCTTCCTTGTTGGGAGAGATGTGTCCAAGGACACTTCCATCCTGATTCGAGACAGGGCCTCCACCAGTAATTAGATGACACTGTGTGATGACTAGCATGAGGCTCCATCCCCAAAACAGGCAAGGAGGGGGCGGAGCCAGGAAGGGGGCGGACCTGGGAAGGGGGTGGACCCTTCGGCCCCCCAGGTCATCAGTGACCAGAATTCCGGCCCTGGGCCCGGTAGAAGTTGGACAGCCCTGGTCTATCTCATACCCCAAGGGAGTCTGCCAGCACAATACGAGCAGCCTTCCTTGTTGGGAGAGATGTGTCCAAGGACACTTCCATCCTGATTCGAGACAGGGCCTCCACCAGTAATTAGATGACACTGTGTGATGACTAGCATGAGGCTCCATCCCCAAAACAGGGTGGAAGTGTCTTAGGATGCTAAAATTGCCCCATCGTATGAGGCCACAAGAGTGAGTCACATTAACTCAATGTGACTTAATTCTGCAGCATTTGCACTATGGAATACATGGATTTGTTAGTGTGCATATTATATTTGATAGGAGATGGTGAGAAAAGGAATCATATTTTGTGAAGGCTACATCTTTATCTCTTTAATGTTTTATATATTTATGCCTCATTGTTTCAAGTTTCATTTTGCTCTGCAAATGGACAAGTTCACACATTCCTCTTTTAAAGTGGGAAAGAATAGAAAAACAATAACATAAAATGTATTTCTATTTAAGCATTATTCTTGCTTCAATAATAGTTTCAGAAATTTCTGAAAGGAAGAGAATACAGTAGAGAAAAGAAAGCCAACCATTAAAGATGTTCATGAAGTTACCTTTTTAAAATTATTTCTCCTGAGCTTTCTTGACAGATTTTGCAAAACAAGACAAATATATTTGCATCTGTGTTGGGTTCATGTTTATGTGTATTGGGATTTTGTTTCAGTGGTTTGTTTTTGAGTTTTTCACATCAGTGTTGGAAAAAGTCTAAGTTCAGATATTCACATGTTGGCAGTGGCATTGGATTCATGACATTTCATCTTTTCTTTATGCACTGTTTCTGCATCTTTCTGCTCATGCTCATTACATTAAACTAAGGGCCCTTCCACACAGCCCTATATCACAAAATATCAAGGCAGAAAATCCCACATTATTTAGGTGTGGACTCAGATAACCCAGGGTCCTTCCACACAGCCCTGTATCCCAGAATATCAAGGCAGAAAATCCCACAATATCTGCTTTGAACTGGGTTATCTGAGTCCACACTCAGATAATGTGGGATTTTCTCCCTGGATATTCTGGGATATTGGGTTGTGTGGTAGGGCTCTATGATGAATAGCCTGAATAACAGATTGTAACAAAGTTTCCAGATGGAGAACTACCCTATATATCTCTTTTCAACCCTTGTCCTCTAAACTCAGTGTTTAATCATGCACTCACCCACCCATACATACATACGTAGCCACTCAATAGCTGATGGAGGGGGTGATTGGAGAATCATCTGCAATGTATATGTAGAAAGATGCAGACTAATGGTATCATCCACTCAGATCCCCCCCGAGTCCTCTGCAGATCATGTAATAATTCTGCTTCTGGCTATGTAGATATACTAGCTACTAAATGTCTGTAGAAAGGCAAAGCAGCTAAATGGTCAATCCAAAGGATGTGGGCTTTGATAACAACCATCTCAGCATCAACAGGAACATCAACAACAATGATCTATTATCTAATAGGATTCTGGTCTATAGGTATTTTCCTACTTACGTCCTAACACACTTGAGTGCAAATACCATATTTGGGCCCTTCCACAAAGCCCAGGATATCAAGGCCCAGAATATCAAATAAGAAAATCCCACATTATCTGTGTGGACTCAGATAACCCAGTTCAAAGCAGATATTGTGCGATTTTCTGCCTTGATATTTGGGATATAGTGTTGTGTGGAAGGGCCCTTTCACAACAACAACAAACAAACAAAAAAACAACCCAGAACCTATAATTTTAGCTTGTTGGAGTCAAGATGCCCAAGTTGCTTAATTTTTCTAGATGGTTTACTTCAGTGCTTTTATGTTTCCATCAGAAGAGTGAACATAATAGTGTACAAATTACATTGCTGTATGAGATCAGACCAATTTCATATATTGTCTTGTATTATGTTTCAAACACTGGGAATGACCTGGCTAGATGAAAATGGAACAAGTGTCCAGCTAATCTAATACTCTCTTTGCAACTGTGGTCGGAAAGATTGTTACATAGCTCTGCAGCTGCACAGTATGATTTTATGTGAACAGACACAGCACACCTGCATTGATTGCTTAAAATGAGTATTCTTGCTTTAGTAACAGCAGAACCTTTTGAGATGATGGATATGAGAGCAGCAGGCTTCTGTTACTGAGTGGCAATGGAGAGACAAGGCAGTCCTTATTGAAGGATGTTTCAGCATAGCAGAGAAGCTTGAGGGCTACTAATGCATCTGCACTGGGAACATTTCTGTCAAACAGCAATGTGTGAGAGAGGAAAAGTGTGAGAGCATTCAAGTCACAGTTAAGGTGACTCCATGGATTTCACAGAGCTTTCTTTGGAAAAGAATTCTGAAAAGTGATTTTGCCAGTTCCTTCCTCTGAAATATTGCCTATAGCATTTTGTATTTGTTGATGGTCTCCCTTCCTTGTTTAACTGTTAAGTTCAGACAGGATCTGAGCCTTTATAGTATTTAGTGCCTACATCATCAAAATAATCATTATCATATACAGTATGATCCTTGAACTTTTCACCTACCCCCTTCCAGCTAAATATGTATTTTAAGGGACTTTTCTGGAATCTCCAGGTAATTCTATGGCTATGCTACGCTTGTGCTGGAAGTTACGATAGAGTTGCATCAGAAGAACTAGCAAACTCCCATATAGTATCCCTCTGGAAAGTTTTGGAGAAGAACTATAGTTTTAGCAGTCAAAGGTAGACACTGCTAACTACCTATATGCCATGTGTTTCTATTCACTGGGAGGTTTTATCCGTGAAATAAAAAGACAACATATAAGGAAGGAAACTAGAAAAAGGTAGCTGGCATTTTGAAACAATAAAAAGGACAAACAGCATCCTTATACCATTTCAGTGCAGTGATCCACCTGTATTCAGGGATACAAGGAGAGGCCTTTCCCTTCCATCTTTCCCTGGTTTTTGATAACCAGAGAAGCCAGGGACCTTCTACATACCAGTCACGTGTTTTTCTTTGGATACAAATGGGGGAGTTTCTCAGAACTGGCAATACATGAGTGTCTTACACATTGTTGTGTGTGACAGTATCTCACACAAAGTCTGGCTTAATGCCAGTGTGGAAACAATTAGTAAAGAGACTTAAGGAAATCCTTTAGGCCTACTAGCCTCAGATACAAGTTAAGAGGTATACAGGCAAGGAAGAACTTGCTAGAGTCTCTTAACCTGCTAGAATCAGGTGACTGCAGCTCAGGCAGTCTTTCTCTACACATCATTGCTGCCTACCAACCATAGGATTGGCCTGTTAGACACCTGTCAGCTTTTCCTTCTGTGAATCCATAAAGGTAATTGTTTTAGGAATGGGGCAAACTGGAATTAGACAAAACCTGCAAGGAGGACTTTTCTAATGGTTGCTACAGGTTGAGCATCCTGCTCCCCAAAATACCTGGGACCAGAAGTGTTCTGTATTTTAGTTGACTTTAAGATTTTGCAATACTTTCATATAAACATAATGATATATATTGGAGATTGGGAACTCATATATGTTTCATGTACTGCCTACACTCATAAGTAGAATTTAATTTTATAGACGATTTAAAAATAATTTTTGTGCATGAGACAAAGTTTGTGTACGTTGAATCACCAGAAAGAAAAGGGGCCACTATCTCTGCCATCCTTGTACAAAATTTGGCAGTATTTCAGAGTTTGGAATTTTGGATAAAGGATATTCAACCCCTTATTGAAAATAACGTGACTAAAATCTGGTCTGATATACAACTATCAGAGAGATTTCCCTTACCTATTTCCTCCCATAACACAGATGGCATAATAAAAACAGTGACTCACGTAATTGCAGCACTGGATCCCTTTCCCTGCCCTCCTGTCACTTCCAAGAAGTGACCTGCTAGTTTCATTTCCTAGGACTTTCTCTGCAATGTTAATAAATATTAAGGCTCTTTAAATCACTGTGGTTTAAAGTATATATTTATAACTTAGAAGTCAGGAATGTGATAGGGGAGCTGGTGGTTTGTACTGTACCCCCTGTTGTACATACAAATGTGCTTATGAGGCACATTTGCAATCATTTGCACACAAAAAAACAAAAAGACATTATTTAAGTCTTTGTTGTGTGTGGAGATTTCAAATTCATTCCAAGAGTGGTAAAAAAAAAATCACAAAACTTTCATCAGAGCTTTAAGACAAAAAACAAACATTTTTCCACCACAGCTCTCTGTTCCAGGCCATCCTCACGCATAATGGACGTGAATTTTCATGTATATAGAATCATATGGTTGGAAGAGACCTCTTGGGTCATGCAGTCCAACCCCCCTGCCAAGAAGCAGGAAACTTGTATTTAAAGCACCCCTGGCAGATGGCCATCCAGCCTCTGTTTAAAAACCTCCATAGGAGTTTCCACCACATTTTTGGGCAGAGAGTTCCACTGCTGAACAGCTCTCACAGTCAGAAAGTTCTTCCTAATGTTCAGCTGGAATCTACTTTCCTGTATTTTGAAGCCATTGCGTCCTAGTCTCCAGGGCAGCAGAAAACTCCCTAAGACTTCCCCTCACATATTTATATATGGCTATCATGTCTCCTCTCAATCTTCTCTTCTGCAGGGTATACATTCCCAGCTCTTTAAGCAACTCCTCATAGGGCTTGTTCTCCAGACCCTTGATCATTTTAGTCACCCTCCTCTGGACACATTCCAGCTTGTGGTTTTTCTTGGGGTGCCTTCATTTATGTATTAGGTGTGTGTGTTTTAATAAAGTGTTGTTTTTGGGGGGGAGGGGCTTGTGTTTTTTTTAGGAGTGACTCCTACTGAAATCAGTGGAGCAGTTGAAATCCATGTAGCCATATGATTCTTGTCAAAGAATCACATTGGTCCTTTGTTTTATTGTGTTTTTATGGTTTTAAGTACATGTAAGTTGCCCCGAGCCTATCGGAGGAGGCGACTAACAAATCGAAATAATAAATAAATTAAATAAATAAATAGAAATTCTATTTCAATTTAGTGGTAACTTGACTCATGCCTGCCAGTGCTTAGCTCAGGACCTATTTTATCACTGTACACTAAGAAAAGAACATAAATGATGAAGCCCCTCTACATGCACACATAGGCCTTTTTTGAGAGCAGACAAGTTGCTCAATTGCCTTTAAGAAACAAGAACCTACTGTAACAACTTTCTCTCTCTTACGTACACTTTCCTGTAGTTATCTTCCTGGTTTATGCTTTCCTTTTCATTTAGGTTTTTTGTAGTCCTGGAAAACTGGCATTTCATGATAGTTGTACATTTCATGCAAATCATATTTTATTTTACTATGGCGTTGTTTGGGCTCTAGCTGTGAGACTATCCCAATTGACTTTGCACCATATAAAATGTTATTCCCAATTAATAACAATTCCCATTCAGTGGAGATTGTCCTATATGGTAGCATATGCCATATAAACCAACAATGTATGCCAAAATTCTTGCTCTATATTGCTTGGAAGTTGAATCACCAATGGTGTGAGCATCCCAAAAGAGGTCTCCTAGTAGATCTTGGCTGAATCCATATCAGGGCTATATCCTAGCTCCAGTGCACAGCGTCCTGCCCCAGTTTGATCCTGTTAATATCACACTCACCAATTTTAATCTAAATTCAAATTGACCTTGAAAGCTATGCAGTTTTCACTCTCTGAACCCACATTGGTACAAAGGGGTGTTTCAACAGTCACATGTTCACTGTATCGGGGTATTTTACAACAGCTGTGTTTTTTCCCCTTCCTATTATGGATGTAGATATACATATAGTCACATATTCGTAAAAACCAATAGCCTTTCTTGGCTTCCTATTTTTCCTGTCACTCAGCTGTATTCCCACTGGCAGGCTTATATACGGCTTCCTTGCGAGGCTCCCTCACTCAGCTTTCCATTTCTTTCCCCTCTGAAACCCTATGATCTCACCATCCCATGCATGTTTATGTATCTCTTGAAAGAATTAAATACCTCCTCATTCAACTTAGGCCATGACATTTAAAGTTACCCACATTATCTTTTCTTAAGATTAACTTATTTTTAAAAGCCCTTTCAGAACAGAACAGCTGGTTTGTAACCCCATCTGCCCATTCCAGAAGAAATTATAGGCAGATCCTCTTTGAATTTATTTTCCTGCTATGTCCAAAGAAATTTATTATCCAATAATGTTAAAATCCCCTATTATCTTACCTGGGAATATGTCTCTATTGGACCTCTGTGTAGAAATATCACACTCTAAATGAACAGTAAGGCTGAGTATTCATGTTTTCCCTCTGGCCCTTAACTGTGCATAAATGCTTATGACAATGAACTTCACTTTCCTCCAACTAATGTGTTTAGAAGTGTGACCTGATCCAAGATGTCTTTACCAAAACCCAGAATTGAATTCTCATTCAGTTTAATAAAATGTAACACACAGCAAACAGAGAATCTCAGACCTTTGGGTATTTGCATATGCAGATATCAGCACACATACACTGATCCAAGATGTCTTTACCTGGGATTAAATTCCCACTGAATTTAATAAATGTAATACACACAAACCCCAATGAGCAGAGAATCTCAGACCTTCGGGTATTTGAATATGCAGATAACATAAACATATCCTGGTCCAACACATCATTACTGGAACTGAGGATTGAATTCCCATTGAGTTTAATAAAATGTAACACACACACAAGAGAGAGAGAGAGAATATCAGCCCCTTGGATATTTGAATATCCAGTTATCTGCTTACGTACTCTGAATGTGAAATAAATGGTGTTACCATGCTTGCCAGATATGGATGCCAAAGTATACCTACAAAAATGTCCTGTTCTTCAACCACCCCATTCCCTGAAGTCACTCAAATCCTGTTCAGCTTGCAGGACATACATGTTAAAAATCAATATTTTGAAAAAGAAAAACTGCAGAGTAAAACTTAATTATAATAATAAAGCCTTGAGTTATCTAAAAAAGTACTTTTATTATGAAACTAGAGGAATGCCCTGAGTTCAACCTGGACATGGATTGAGATAAGGATGAATTATTTAGCAGATGTGAATTCAGTTCCAGATATGCTTTGATATTATTATTATTACTAGAGATTACAGAACAACAATAAAGCATTTTGAAAGTTTTGTGCTTTTCCAATGATTTCTTTTGCACTGCAGGTCCTTTTGCAAAAAAAAAAGTCAGTTTGTGTAAAATCTACCACTTTCCACTTAAAAGCATTTATGTACAAACAACAGTTCTGCAATACACTAAAAAAACCATCACCACATCATGGCAGTGACCTTTCCACCAAAAAAACTAGGGTTTTAACATGTTAATTCAGCTTTCTCACTGAAAGTGAGCATACTTGTGAATATTCTTGGTATCTCTAAAATGTACTGGACAGGACTGGAGACATACATGTTGCATATATGAGGACGGTGAGATACATTTAGCCCAGAAGCAGAACAATCTTTTAGGTTTGCTTTCTGCAGTCTCCCAGCCTCACAGGAAGGCAAGGGCAAAAAAAAACCCCTGAACAAATCTTACCACAAAAATCCTGTGATATTGTCACCATAGGCCAGAAACAGCTTGTAGTCATACAATGATGGCAACAATAACAATACTTTGAATGGTTTTGATCTCAACCTCTTTCCATCAAATTTGAGATGTTAATATTTATCTAGAACTCTCTGAGGCCTCCAGCATCTCTGCTGGAATCATGCTGGAGGATCTAGAAATTCCTAGGGATGTTCTCTCTGGAAATTTCTATGTGTTTCAGTATGAGTCTACGGTCAATTTCTAGTGGCATTTGCTCTGGAAAACCTAGGAATCCCTAGAGAAAACATTTTGTCTAATTTGCTGATAATCAGACCCACTAAAATCAAACCCACACATGTGGAAGGCCAACTGTTGTCACACACTCAGTGTCATAGTCAGCATCACATTACATAGATGGATTGCATCAGCGAAGGAATAATAGAAGTAAAGTAGGGCTGTAGACCAATGCTTTTTGTCCTGCCTCACTTCACTGTGTCATTCACAGTCTGTATTCTATTGAGATTTAAAACGTATAGCTTCCTGCATGCTTAAGAATTCAGCAGAGGTCTCACTAGACTACAGAAGAGCTAGCATGAGCTATATAATGATGAAGACAAGATGAGAAGTGCAGTTCCCTAGACCTGTTCTAATTCTCACTGACAGCATTAGCCTGAATAGGAGAATGCTTTCTTGGTCTTCGTTGATCCAGTTATATGTAAGGAGTTAAGCAGTGAGACATGCTCTAAAGTCACCCAGACTGTCACTTTTCACTGCTCTGCTGATGCACAAAAACCATACCTTTCTTAACCGGCTGATTAGGCACCTGGTTAGGGCCTGCCTTGCATCACTGGAGCTACAAGGAACAGTCCAAGCATACGAATGGCTTCTCCTGCCAGTCTTCAGTAGCAGCCAAGTCTAAATCCTTGCAAAACAATCACTTGAGCTCAATCATCTCGCAGGAATTGAGATGATGGCATTTCCTAAGTTTCACTTTGGGCTTTGAAATTGTGAGAGCTGTCTAGTTGTAGTGGGAATAGCCTAGAATCAAATAGTGCTGTGATCTTAAAATGAAAGGTGTTTTCTGAACAGCGTAGGGGGAAAAAATTATGTATTTATTTTGGGCGGAAGTCTAGAAGTTGGCAGGCATGTTAATGGGAGGTAAACAACTGATCCTACTAATGTACCCCTTGGCATGAAGAACTTCAAGAAGAGCATCACAGAGCACACTTTTACATACTTAAGAGATAATGCCATAAAAGATTAATTACAACAGATGGAACATAAAAGCAGATTGTGTACTTGTCATGGTGTTAGTCTGCTAATTTAGAGCTCAATTGGTGTGTTATTCTTAGCAGCCCCTGTCCAGCTTTGTGTTTTGATGGTGAGGAGGGGAGTTTTAATGCAAGGGAGAAAGTTAAAGTGCCAAGTATATTATTTTAACTAGATTATTGATAACATTCTTCAGGTTAGTTTATACAGGATTAGGAAACAAACCCTGTAATAGATTTTTATTGGTTTACAGAGGAACAGCTCAACTGCTGTATTCATGGACTCAATCATGTATTTACCTTAGTGCTCTGAAAGGCCTCAGTATTGATTATCTCGCAAATCTGAGATATTTTTTTATAGCACACATTTATAGCTTTAATCATGGGGTGCAAAATGTATTATTTCTTGTAACCCATTTAGAGATGTGTCATCTCCAAAACTCCAAATGAGTTACTGTCAACCCTCTACATTTGCTGGGGATAGGAGTGAAAATCCACAAATATGGAGACTGCAATTTCTTTACCTGAGAGAACACCTCTCTAGGAATTTCTAGATCTTCCTGCATGATTGTATGGTTGATTTCAGCTGGAAAATGGAATAGCATTGCACCTGAGAACCTAGAGGTTCCTAGAGAGGTCTTCCTGCAGTTTTGACATTTGTGGATTTCTTGATCATGAATTATCAAATCCACAAATGTCAAAACTGCTAATATGGAGTAGTTGCATACCAACATTCCTTGTTATTATAAACTACCCTATATGCCTATATGGCGCCAGATCATGCCTGATTTTGGAAACTAAACATGCTCAACACTGGTTAGTGCTTGAAATACTATATGCTGTATACTATAGTTCAGAGGAAGCAACTAGAGAAACCACTTCTGAGTACTCCTTACCTAAGAAAGCCCTATGAAATCCATGTGGTTGCCATAAATCGACTGTCAACTCAAAGGCAAAACCACCCAAAACACAAACCTTTCAATACTATCCCTGATGGCATAAACTTGGAAACAAACACCTTTACATTTTCATCACACAGGGATGGGGAAAAGGAGGGATATATATTGACAATACAATAATAAAATATCAATGGGACTCAGCATTACATAGCTGAAAATGACACACTCATAATTTCTTGAAGTTCTTAATGTTTTTCATATGTTCACATTTGAAAATAAGAACAATAATATTTATTGAGTCAGTTGATGCAAATAATCATGGGTCTTGTGTTTCTTGGCAATTATTTTGCTTGGTATAGTACAAACCGCCTTTGATTATTCTTTGCTAAGAATAGAGAAATCTATGGGGTCATCATAAGTTAGCATATACTTTCCTTTTTTCTTTTTGAAATGTATGTTGACGGTACATAATGTATTTTTCTAAGCGATAATTTAGACTGTAGACCTGAAAGCATTATTCAGACCAGTGCTTCCAACCCTTGATCCTGAATTGTGGCTAGACTCATTCCCATTGCCCACAGCAATGAGGACTTAATGGAGTAAAATACTGCTTAAGATATTCTGTCTACTAATTGCATAAGCACCTAAAGAACACTTTGAAACTCCTTTGTTGTGTTAGCCATGCTAATGCAATGAAGAATATAACATATTGTTTGCTTTCCTGTTTACTCTGTATGTAGATTTCTTTGTTGTTTGATGCCTCAGGCCCTGTGATGTTTTCAGCTTAGAAAAGAGTGTTACTGAATCAATTCCAAGATGCAAGAACATTTCCAGCAGCTAACAGCCTCCATTTCAGTTTATAGTGCACACTGAATCTTTTTGTTCAGTGGGGGGAGAGTACACAAGAGTCAAAAATATATTTCGTATTAAGCGGCTGTGACATTACATCCAGCTGATGTATTCCTCTTTTTATTAAGCTTTTTTCTTGAGCAGTCACAATACTGACAGGGCTCCCATGTTAACATTTGAAAGCAGTTGAGGCAGGGTGGATTGATTTGCCTATGGGCATCTGAATCATTACGGATATTCCAGTCATGATGGCAGGTTTGTTCCCCAGAGCAGTTATGCCCTCTGTTCCTGGGGCCTAGAAAACATCAGAGATCTATTATTGGAATGGAAACTTTCTATTGATTTGCTATGAAAAAATGAAAGAGATTTAACATGCAAGGTCTTTAGGCGCTGCTCTTCGTTACTCTTATCATAACAAAAGCTCAGCAGCCTTTAGGGTAGGAAAGAACTGATATGGTTTCTCTTTAACCACAGCTGGAAATGACATCTTTAGCATGTCACTATTTTATTTTATTTTTTTGCAAAACAGTACATTGATATTTTTCAGCAATAGAAAGTATTTATTAATTTATTTATAGTGTCAGAAGCAAATTGAGAATACAATTATAATGTTTTAAGAAAACCACAAGCAAAGTTTAAAACTTGGCATTATTCTAAATTTCATTTGACCAGAAGCTGGCCATTTGGAGGGCCTCTGGTGTCACTGTAAAAAGGTTTTCCACTGTGCATGTGGCAGGGCTCAGATTGCATTGTAGTAAGTGGTCTGTGGTTTGTCTTCTCCACACTCGCATGTCATGGACTCCACTTTGTAGCGTCATTTCTTAAAGTTAGCTCTGCATCTCGTGGTCCCAGAGCACAGTAGGTTCAGTGTCTTCCAAGTTACGCAGTCTTTTGTGTTCCCAGGAGGGAGTTTCTTATCTGGTATCAGCCACGGATTGAGGTTCCAGGTTTTAGTTTGCCACTTTTGGACTCTCACTTGCTAAGGTGAAAGTCATAGGAAGAAACCTCTCTGAACTAGTTTGGTAACTAGTTACTTTTTGCTACACAATGATGGAAGATTAATGGCCAAGTTATAAATCACTATGTGGAGCATAAAGAAGTTTCATCTTGTTCATTATTGAGAAGTTCTGGTCCAATGTGCACAACAGAAAAGAAAAGAAGAAAGATCAGAAGGTGATACTGTATAGCTAGTGAAAAGCAAATGTGGTTGAAGATAGCCAGCAAAAAGAGAGGAGGCTAGAGAATCAATTTCTGCTAATATCTACAAGAGAGAGGGGTCTGTTGTTGTCATTTAAGGCTATAAGATTATGACTACTTGTAGCAAATTACCATCAGTAAAATGAATTCAATGGGATTTTTCCCTGCATGCTGTGAACTGAATGATGATAGCACTAGTCAGGTGGTGTGCAATAAATGTGGATACTTTTCTTAGCTATAGCAATACATTCTTCCCAAGAAGAAACCTGATGTTTTCAGAGTGACACACATTATGCTATTTCTTGACAGAAATCCCATCTCCAATGAGATTTGATTATGTGGTTGTGTCCAATGCATCAAGAGAAGGATTCTTTTGTAAAATTTTCTACATTTTTTCAGATTTTCAAAGATGCTTATCAATGGCACAGTATTAACAAAAATGTATAATCCATTGTCCAGGAGATACCTTCCTGCACCTCAATAACAATGAAAATATCAATCTGTTGAATTATTAGATAGTGATAGTAATGAGTAAAATAGTGAATAAAGTAACTAGTTCCTTATACACAGTAACATTGACACATTTGGTAATTGTTTCCTTTGGCTGAGCAGGGCTATTGTGAAACTTAGCCTGGCATTGGAAAAGTAAGAAATTAAAAAATAAAAAAATTCAATGAGGATTCTTTTGATCAAGAAATGTACATTGAAGATAATTTTTCTAGTTATCCTGGTACCATATGACTTTCAATCAACGGATGAGAAATCAAAGCACAAAAAGCCAGGGCTGAAGGTTTTAAGAATGCCCACAGTTCCTGGATTCTCATATTGTAGAGATAACATTACATGTTATCTCTACAATATGACTTCAGCATTTCGCCATCTTGGCCCCTCCGACGCCAGCGCCGCCGCCGCCGCCCGCGATGAGCTGGGGAGCATCCTGGAGGAGGCGAGGCCCAACATGGCGGGTGGCCTTGAAGACGCCCAGCCAACTCATGTGCTGGGGCCCCAGGAAGAATGGCCACCCGGAAGCAGTCGACCCTCGGAAGGCCCGCCCCCGGAAGTCTCTGCATCCTGCACAGTCCCGGAGCGAGGCCCCCGGAAGAGGAAGAGGAGGAACCGTCGCCGGAAACGGAAGGAGGGTGCCCACCGGACATCGCCAACTAGGGTCCGGAGGCCAGCCCTGCCCCTCGCCGGGGAGATCGACGGAGCGATGCACCCAGAACTTTCGACCAGATCACAGCAGGACGACAATCTGTGGGACAGATGAGGCCTTGGAGGACGTTCTCACCTAGGACGTTCTGGAGCTCCAGCTATAAACGGCTGAGGCTCCAGGGGCCATACCAGTCCTCAGCAGGGACCAGGAAAGACACTACACTGGCAGGTCTGGCCTCCCAGCGCGGATCCCCGACTGGAAGTTGGCGGCCTCCACCCCCCGTCCGGGAGTGGCTGCATCGATGCTCACGTGGAGACATCCTTGCCTGCCCTCCTTCGATGGCAGAGTAGTGTCTTGACTGTCACCTCTTTGACACTACCCTACCCCCTCCACCCCCTCCACCCCCCCCCCCTCCCCCTCATGTTCTCCCCTTGTCGTACATACTATGTTGTCTTACTGTTATTTTGTAAGTCGCCCGGAGCACTTCGGTGGAGGGCGACTCAGAAATAATAAAGTTCTATTCTATTCTATTCTACATAATGTTTAACAGCCTCAACATAACTGAAGAGGCAGTACTATGTAAATCCATTCTCAAATCAGGTAGTTGTGAAGTGATTCTCAGTCATCAACCATGGTGTGCTATCAGCCTTATTCATAGATGACAACATGGAGCCCCTGGTGGAGCAATGGGTTAAACTTTTGTGCCAGCAGGACTGCTGACCGATAGGGCACCGATTCAAATTTGGGGAGACAGGGTTGAGCTTCCTCTGTCAGCTCCAGCACCCTATGCGGGGACATAAGAGAAGCTTCCCACAAGGATGGAAAAACTTCAAAACATCCGGGTGTCCCCTAGGCAGCGTCCTTGCAGACGTCCAATTCTTTCACAACAGAAGCAACTTGCAGTTTCTCAAGTTGCTCCTGACATGAAAAAAAAACCGTATTTTTCGCACCATAAGGCGCACCGGCTGATAAGACGCACCTAGATTTTAGAGGAGGAAAATAGAAAAAAAAATCTATTTTCCTCCTCTGACGCGACGTTGCTTCGCTCCTCCTCCTGCTCCTTTCCCCCTGCCCTTTGCTCGAGGGAAGAAAGGGTGGGGGGAAGGAAAAGGAGGAGGAGGAGGAGGAGTGCTGAGCGACGCGTCGCGAGCTCCTTTCCCCTGCCCGCTCATTGCTTCACTCCTCCTCCTGCTCCTTTCCCCCTGCCCTTTGCTCGAGGGAAGAAAGGGTGGGGAGTATATCGAAAAGGCTCCAGCGCCTCCCCCTCCCTGCCTGCATCTTCGCTCCATAAGACGCAGCTGATTTTTCTTCCTAATTTGGGAGGAAAAAAACTGCGTCTTATGGTGCGAAAAATACGGTAGATGGCAACAGGTTGGTCTGGTATGCCAGAAGTTTTAAGGGCAATTCCAGCAGGCGTAATTCAAAAAAATAAGATTTTCCTTTGTTCTCTATTGGCATCCTTTATCTACTGGGCTGATCACTACAGCTGTTAGGGTCAGACCTTTGGTCTGTCCTTGCTGAAACAAAGAAAAGCAGTAAGGTTGTGTTAATTATTACCTGTATTTTTATTTGTGTTTTTCTAATTCTCAAGTGTTGTATTTCATTTTTTATTAAACTTACAAGTTGCAATCCAATGCAGGGATGGATTGTAACCCACATTGTTATACTTGCAAGAATATCACGTGTTGAAGGGTATAAGGAAAGTCATTTAACAAGATGAAGACAGCTGTGTTGCAATTATTAACATTGTCAATGCTTCATTGCCTTTCTAGTATCCCGCCTCCTCTAACTTATTGATTTTCCCATCCTCCTTTATTTTCAGAGAAGGCACATGGCATGCACTCTAGGCAGGATGAAATAGAAAGAGAATACGGAAGGAGTATGCCATCTAACAGGTCACCTTTGTGGCTCTGGATCTAAAAATCTCCCCAAATGGCCAAAGATTAGTTATGGACTATACAATTAAGCAGATGAAAGCAGTTTACCATTATTAAGCCTCATTTTCAAATAGCATCATTATGTGAAATTTCACCTTGTTCTTATTCACACCATCTCATCATGCCCATCTCAACATTATGACATTTATAGCAGAATGTTAAAAAAATGGTGATGAATTAGTTATGAGTGTATGATAAATGGGCCTCTCCATTTTGCTTGATATTTTCAAATGAGGCTCTCATCAGTGAATTCTTCTTAGGAATGAGTATTAGATTACTAAGATGTTTTTTTTAAAAAACCTAGAGCTTCTGCTATCCCAACGAGCAAACACAGTTTTCAGTAAAATATGTTGTCTAGGCTGAAATGTCAGACTACCATATCAGTAGGAACAGATATGTGCAATGTGATTCTCTAAGCACTTTAGGCTTCTGGTGCATCATTCTGACATATGTTTCTGCAGTTTCTTCTGCCTCCCTCTATCGTTGTCTTTCTTTATTTCTGTCCATCAGCCCGAGTGTATCATGCCACTATTTCACATTGCAAGAGCTTCCGACGTATTATTTTTGAAAGATGGTAGGATAACTATTTTGGATACACTCCCAACTGTGAGGGCATTATCTTCCATATTTGTAGGCATCTATATCCTGTGCCCATAGTACCTTCAAAAAGTTTATTTATGAATGTCATCTCTTAGAATTTCCAATCCAACATGACCATTGAATGACATAATATGAAAAAAGTGGGGAAAAGTGGGATGACTGAGGATGACTTGGAACAGTCTTGCAAATTAGAACTGTTGGAGGATATTATGAAATTTAATAATAATAATAATAGTTTTATTTCTTGCCCACCCCTCTTCGTAGCTCAAGGCAGGTTACAGTATTATTAAAACATAAACAAACACATAATCATTTTAAAATACTCCATAAAATACATATATTAAAACATATTTCCACAAAACAAAAAATAGGCATACAGTGTTAAAATTAAGTGTTAAGCAAAAACAATTCTAGTCCAAGCCTACCTCTGCTATGCTAATTTTGTAGTATATGTGGTATGTGTTGAATATCTAGAAGCATTCATATCAGTTTCACCACCACCCCAGAAACTGAGGTCTTATTTTCTACTCTGTGGTCTCAGAATTCAACCACATCATTACTATCTCATACAGGCAAAGGTATAAATATAATTCCTGAAGAGACACACTTCCATTCAACTACATATACTCATGTATAAGTCAACCCCTTATATAAGTCTAGGGCAGTTGTTGGGCCCAAACTTCTGATATGACCTGTTAATAAGCAGAGGGTCATTCTGCAGATAAGATAAAGCATCAGTGCTCTTCAGGAGCCAGCCACTGCCACCACATCACTGCCCAAACACTCAAAAATGCCAGAAGCCGTGCCAGAGTGGGAGAGTAGAAGGATTTGGTTCTTCCTTTCGGTTTTCCCAGAATGAACTAAGTAATCGCCTTTCCTCACTCTACTCAGATAAAGGGATGGTTCCTTTTTTGACAAGAGTTATAATACAGTACTCACATTGATCTGTGGATAAGTTGATCCAAGTTTTGGTGGTTGTTCTTTTTTCCTAAAATTGATAGACTTATACATAAGAACATAGGGTGTCCTTTCAAAACTTCAAAGTGTACCCAAAGTGTACCTCATATCATTCACCTTGACTTGCATATGACTTTGGAGTGGAGCAGCAAGGTGTCCCATGACCTACCCTTCATCCCAAAAATATTTTGCTGTCCCCAAGTGCAGAGTATGGTGATGTTGAGACAAGAGCCAGCTCTCATTGTTTGGCAGGAGAGCCATAACTACTTTTGTTTCAGATAGAAAAAAATCTTGGATTGTTGTTCCTAGCTTTAGTTGCCCTCACATAAAATGTAGAAATATCTCTACATGCTCTGAGGAAGGGTTTTATATCAGCAGTATTGGCTAAAGAACTTCAGTTCAGCCACAGGTATAATCAGCTATTTATCATCCGTTTTATATTGTATAATCCGCCATGTATTCCCACACCTTCTGCACCTTCTCATACATTATGTGTACACTTGACATCTATGCTGATGAGCTGTCAGCTTTTTGTTTTGGTAGACAAAATATTTTCAGCACAGCTATCTCTGCCCAGTATCCCTTTGTTTGTGTGTTTACAGTCATGCTTGTTATGATGAATCAGTTGCCAAAACAGCTGAAAATAAATAACATCTGCATATGCCAGGTCAGAAACATCAAAGTATAGAAACACCATGTATTCATAATTTAAAAGATTCCTCCTTTTATTTCTTGTATCACACAACAACAACCCTAGAAAACAAAAATAGACCTAGTTAGAGTGTGCATTCAAAAGGACATGACAAGCTGTAATAATAAAAGATAATGATATAATATCAGTGGCCTGCTTTTGCCCTGCATGGGTACAGATGAATTCAGTCAACCTGTACATCAAAGATAAGGGACTAGACATTGGACTAAAACTCTCATACTTTTTTTTACTATTAACCACGATGTCCTGCATGATGGATACTAGAGTCCACCATCTGAATAGTGAAGTACCTTTACCCTCCAACCCCCTGAACAAAAGAGACGAGACACAAAATATTGGGTTCAAATTGAGCAACTTTTATTTAAAGTTACCTATTTAAATTTCCTTAATTCTAACTCATGGGGTGTCAGGAATCAAGGTGTATCCCAGCCGAGGTATCATCTCCCCTCGGCTAACGATATCAATTTTCGGGCAAAACACCTGGATTCCCTGATAATCCAACAAGGGCAACCCTTTAAGGGGAATGAATGAGAGGTCTGTTCTCAAGATCATGAGATCAGCCTCTTCCATTCAGGGCCATTTCAGTTTATTCACCCCTCACCTTGAACTTTAAGGTGAGTGTTTAACTTAATGGCCCTCACCCCTGAAGGAGGTGCCTTAGGTGCACACCAACTATGGAATTTCCCTAGCTATTTTCCGCCACAGATTGGGGGCAGATGTCTACCTAGTCCCCATCGCCCACCAAGACTCCTAACACCCCCTATCCTATGTCAGACAAACGAAACGTTGCCCGATTCCAATATTACGATCCAACCGCTCAGCAAACAATACATTGTTGCGAGCCCTGGATAAAGGAGGTAGCCTGCTACCCCCTGTACTGTTGAGCGCATGGCCCCATCCTTGTTCCCCACTTTATGAGGACTCTCACATCTCCACACGCCATACCACCAACAAGAAGGCATTTTGGCGGACCGGATGATGTGTACGTGGGGCCATGCCAGCCAAACAGTACGAATTTGCTCGGGCCTGTAAGACGCTTTGCCCGTCCATAAGCCAAGGCCGTTACCCCCAGTTGTGGAACCAACTCCGCCAGTACCAGCTTAGAGCCTCAAACCAACAGGGGGTAAGGGACCGTGAATGCAAGTCTGCCGTAGACCACGTCTACAACTTCATTCCAGAAAAGTAATGGAGTCAAGGCCCAAATGCTGGCCAGAAAGAAACGTAGGACCCCCTGACGGCTGGTCACTACCATCAGACAGGCCCGAGTCACTCTACATGGCCCTTTTAAGCCATCCCCACACTTCCCACTCAACTGGGCTGTTGAATGATGGCCGACCATGGATTGTGACCTACGGGCAGTGCCTGTCAATTCATGAACCCGATTCACTCTACATGGCCCTTTTTAAACCATCCCAAACACGCTCCCCACTCATTTGGCACGTTGGATGATGGCCAACCACGGATTGTGACCTACGGGCCATGCCTGCCAATTCATGAAAATTGTGTAGCCTATAATATGACCCCATATCTTAAGGTTAGATCAATATCACCCGGTTTGCTACACATCCCTGAAGGTACCCATTGGGCATACGCCACGAGGGAACCTCCTCCCGGGCAGCCTCTTTACGTTTCCATTCCCAGCGGTAATGGACGCAGGGCCCATATCAAGAAAATAGTCCTCAAGTTTCCCCTCGGCTCTAAAAACCTCACAATAGGGGCCAGAGTCAAGCACTAGCAATAGGGACTCCCTGAGCTCCCATTTCTGCCAAGCAGCCATTACTGTAAAACAGAGAAGGTGGCTACCTGAGCGTCAGTCACATGGGACTGACCCACCAATGGCTAATAATGACTATCTGCACATCCATTGTATATATTGGACGCATCTGCCAAAGTCTGAACTACATTTACCAAACTCTCCAGCCATCTATAAGGCTGAGATGGTGTGATTCAAACGATTATTCTTCTTACATTTTGAAGAAAACTCACTTTCAAACTCCCCGGCCATTTCTAAGGCTGAGGGGTGTGTGACTCAAACGACTAATCTTCTAGTGTTTTAAGGAAAACACACTTTCAAACTCTCCGGCTGTTTATAAGGCTGGGAGGGTGTGACTCAAACAAATAATCTTCTTCTGTTTTAAAGAAAACACGCTTTTCAAACTCCCCAGCCGTATATTAAGGCTGAGAGGGTGTAACTCAAACGACTAACTTCTTCTGTTTAAAAGAAAACGCGCTTTACAAACTCTCCAGCTGTGTAAGGCTGAGAGGGTGTGACTCAAACGATTAATCTTCTTCTGTTTTAAGGAAAACACGCCTTTCCAAACTCTCCAGCCTTATATAAGGCTGAGAGGGAGTGACTCAAACGACTAATCTTCTTATGTTATAAAGAAAACATGTTTTTCCAACTCTCCAGCCGTTTATAAGGTTGAGAGGGTGTGACTCACTGACTAATCTTCTTATATTGCAAAGAAAATGCGCTTTCAAACTCTCCAGCCGTTTGTAAGGCTGAGAGGATGCGACCCAAAGACTAACCTTCTTCTGTTTTAAAGAAAACGTGCTTTTTGACTCTCCTGCCGGGTAAGGCTAAGAGGGTGTGACTCAAACAACCAATCTTCTTCTGTTTTATAGAAAATGCACTTGCAAACTCTCCAGCCGTTTTTAAGGCTGGGAGGGTGTAACTCAAATGACCAATCATCTTGTTTTTAAGAAAATGTGCTTTTCAAAATCTCCAGCCATTTTTAAGGCCGAGAGGGTGTGACCGAAACGATCAACCTTATGTTTTAAAGAAAACGCGCTTTCAAACTCTCCAGCCGTTTTAAAGGCTGAGAGGGTGTGACTCCAACAACTAATCTTCTTATGCTTTAAAGAAAATGCACTTTTCAAACTCCCCAGCCATATATTAAGGCTGAGAGGGTGTGACTCCAACAACTAATCTTCTTATGCTTTAAAGAAAACGCCTTTGAAACTCTCCAGCCATTTTAAGGCTGAGAGGGTGTGACTCAAACAACTAATCTTCTTATATTTTAAAGAAAACATGCTTTTTAAACTCCCAGCCGTTTATGAGGCTGAGAGGATGTGACTCAAACTACCAATCTTCTTATATTTTAAAGAAAAGGCGCTTTACAAACTCCCTAGCCGGTATAAGGCTGAGAAGGTGAGACTCAAACGACTAATCTTCTTATGTTTTAAAGAAAAACGTGCTGTTCAAACTCTCCAGCCATTTATCAGGCTGAGAGGGTGTGACTTAAACAACTAATCTTCTTATGTTTTAAATAAAAGCGCTTTTCGAACTCCCGAGCCCTTTATAAGGCTGAGAGAGTGTGACTTAAACAACTAATCTTCTTATGTTTTAAATAAAAAGTGGCTTTCTAATCTTATGTTTTAAATACAAAGTTGCTTTTCAAACTCCCAAGCCCTATTATAAGGCTGAGAGACTGTAACACCTACGACTAATCTTCTTATGTTTTAAAGAAGACACGCTTTTCAAACTCCCAGGCCCTTTATAAGGCTGAGAGGGTGTAGCTCAACAACTAATCTTATGTTTTAAAAAAACGCGCTTTTCAAACTCCCAAGCCCTTTATAAGGCTGAGAGGGTGTAACTCAACAACTAATCTTCTTATGTTTTAAAGAAAACTGCTTTTCAAACTCCCAAGCCCTTTATAAGGCTGAGAGGGTGTGACTCAACAACTAATCTTCCTATGTTTTAAAGAAAACATGCTTTTTAAAACTCCCCCAGCCATTTATAAGGCTGAGAGGGTGTGACTCAAACGACTAATCTTCTTGCATTTTGATGAAAACGCACTTTCAAAACCTCCAGCCATTTCTAAGGCTGAGAGGTGTGACTCAAACGACTATTCTTCTTTTGTTTTTAAAGAAAATGCACTATTCAAACTCCCCAGCCATTTACAAAGGCTGAGAGGGTATGCCTCATACGCTTGACCATACGGTCTTCCAAGAAACCTGGGAATTACTGAAGTGTCTTCTATGATCTTCAGGAAAATTGTGTGTTTCCAAACTCTCCAGCCGTTCGTACAGGCTGAGAGGGTGTGCTCCTACGCCTGACCCCCAATGGCCTGTAGTCCTACGACTTATGCCCAGTCATGAGGTATATTCAAGGCTGAAATGCCCTATGAGGAGCGGTCCAAAGAGCTAAGTATTTGTTTATTCATTCATTTTATTTATTTATTATTCTTATTCCTATTATTATTATTGATTTTTACTATGATTTTCAGTACAGCCATATCTGCCCCACAGGCAAAGGCCGAACGGGTAGAAAATAACAGGCCATGCCTAGCATTGAGGAGGAATAACACAGGTTCCTTTCTTATATTCATATTATGATTAATATTAATGTATAGGGCATTAGGAGGCCGATGATAAACCCCCTTGCAAGTTCATGAAAAACTGTGTAGACTGAACAGGCTACCACATTGGTCGAGAGCTCCCATCTACCTGGGCCAGCCTCGAACTCATGACCTTCTGGTCAATAGAAATCTTATGCAGTTGACTCACAGCCGGCTGCATCACATTCCCAAGAAAAAATCGACAGCAAGCTAGACAAATGGTCGGGAGCTTACTCTGACCCCAGCTGGTTTCGAACTCATGACCTTTCGGTCAGTAGTGATTTTAATGCAGCTGACTCTCCACCAGCTGCGCCACAGCCTGGTCCGATGTTCAAAAATGGCCCCGGGGCTTTAAGTCCACAAATGGCCGCCATCCCCACACCGACAGAACAATGAGTGAAAGAGGGGAGGGGGGGGGGGCAAGTAGCTCGCCATCTTTTTCTTAGCCCGCAGCCGCAAGGCCAAATAAACAGATGCGTGACAAGAGAAATTAATTGAAGGGCGTCATCATGATTTAATTATATTTATAAATATAAAATAATGTATGCAATTCACAGCTATAAAGTAATGGGGCCCAGGGAGACTGATAAACCACCTCCCCCGCATGGCCCCTGGGCATACGCCACAAAATGGCGCCGACAAGAATTTGAAAAGGGGGGGGGAGCAAACGGCCATGCGGCCAACATGGCGCCTACATGAGAAATTGAATGTGCGCATATAGCACAACTAGTATCCAATTCTGGGCACCACAACTAAAGGGAGATCTTAACCAGCTGAAATTTTGTCCGGAGGAGGGCGACTAAATCGAACAAAGTTAAGATAACAATCCCCATGAGGAGCGGCCCAAAGAACTGGACATGTTTGGCCTGCAAAAGGAAAGGCTGAAAGGAGACAAGATGAGGGCCATGCCTAATATATGATAGGGAATCATGTGGTTTTTTTATTTTTATTTTTATTATTATTATTTCTTTTAAGATATATATATATATATATATATATATATATATATATATAATATCTTAATATTGTAATTATGGGGTATAGGGAGGCTGATGACTAAACTCCCATTTGGAATGGCCCCAGGCCTTTTAGGCCCACCAAGGGCCTAAATAGATAATGAAACTAAAATGGCAGCCGACAGTACAGTGAAGAAGGGGGGAGGGGCCAATGGCCATGTGGCCAAGATGGCGTCAACTGGATGATGCATCCCCAAAAAAAAGCAGGATCCATGGCCTGGCCCTGTACAAGTAAGCCAGCCTCCCACTGCAGCCATGCTGGGGAAAGGAGCCCCTCAAGAGTGAGGGCCCTGGCTGCTTATCCAGCTCATTATAACATGCTTTGTATTGCTTTGTAAATATATATTTCAGAGGAGGCTTTTCCACTGCATTCCTTTCAGAGAAAAGAGTGTGCAGCTTGCCCAAGGCTGCCCAGTGGCCAAGTGGATTCAAACCCTGGCCTTTCACATTTATTTAACTATTCTGTAAACCATACGCCAGGGCTGACTTGAAGATACAAAATGCATTTTAGTTCAACAGTGTTCTAAGCACAGGGCTGAGAACAGGCTTATTCAGAAAGGGCTTATTCAGAAAGTGCAGTACTTTAAGCACTATGCACTGTACTGAGGTGAGGTTGCCAGCAAGCTCCTTTAACAGCCAAAAGGTCAAATGTAAAATTAAGAGGGGGCTCCTGGACTTTCAACAGGAAGAGCTTAAGGGGAGGAGGGGAGGAGAGCCCAGAGGTCTCCCTCCCACTGACCTGTATGTCCTCCTCCTTCGACGTCCGAGCTCAGAATGAGCTCTGAGGGGGCTGGCCTTCCCCAGTAAGGCCACGCCCCCTGCCTCCTATAGGTTCAACACTGAACCTCCTCTTTTCCCGGTGGAGGGGGGCAAATTCCTCTCTCTCCTGGCTTCGCCAGGAGAGAAAGGCTGTTATCTGTTAAACAATGAAAATTGGCAAGCTTGATCACAAAATTATTGGATATTATTTCTCAAACCAAAAGAAAATGTATGCATACTGTTCAGGTAGTGGCTGACTAATGTTCCCATACCCTTGTGGAAGCAATTTCCATTTTGGCAGATGACCCTTTCGCCCCAGCTTGCGGGGGCGAGAGGCATTTGCCCCCTGACTCCGATTGGAGTAAAACAGGAAGGTTTGGATGAACCTTCCAGGCTGGGGGCGTGGCCTCTAGGAGGCCAACCCCCATCAGGCCATTCCAACAACCAGCTAATATGCAAATAAAAAAATAATCCCATATATTTGTCGTTCAGTCATTTTAGTTTTACACATTTCAGTGGAGCCAGAGCTAGATCTTATAATCTTTGGTAAATCATTTGGTACAGTGACCTACTAACATGAGATCCACCAATCACAGCTGTATAGGGAAGGAGAGTTTTATGTCTCATGAATATTTATATGCAAAACCTGTATTAATATGTTGATACCAAAATGTGGGGTTCTGTGACTGTCATGGTGAGCTTTTGGATTCTTCCTCAGGCTAGATAGCACAAAATGTTGGATATGAAGGAGGAAAATGAAAAGCTCACTCCCTACAAAAAATCCCTTTGATGTTCTGGTTACTGTTTTTGCAGGCTGACAGAAATACAGAACTTAAGATAGTTAAGGTACCTGCTTCCATAACTATCCTCTCTATATACAAATCTGAGATCTGTCCATTGTTTGTGCAGAAGCAAATTGACTCCATACTGGCATAGAACAAAAGGATAAAGAGGAATAGCAGTCTTCATATTGACAAAACTGGAAATTAAACTGAATTTGTATCTATGAGTCTTTGTCAGTCTAGGAATCAATTTTAGACCCTCTGATCCTTGCTGAATCAGGTAATGATCTTTTGACTGCCCATACTTGTGTTGGGTTGATGTTATAGTGGTGGTGAAAATAGCGATGGCAGTGCAGATATTTAGGACAGGAGTATAAGCACTTGAACGTAGTAAATTGTCTTATTTCATCTCCATCAAACCCGGTATTTTCTGACTGGCAATTGCTCTCAAGGGTTTCAGGCAAAGGTCTCTCCTATCATTATGACTATTTTACCTTGGAGGTGACAGGAATTGAAGCTGGAACACTTTTATAGGAAATATGTTTTTCACTAAGCTATGGCCATTCCCTACCTGCCTTGTTTCCTTAATGATCAAAGAGCCTAGATCTCAGTTTTACTGATAGGATTGATGGTGAAGTATGGGTCTTCCTAAACAAAATAAATTCGACCCATCATGAAATGGCATAGCGTGTAAGTATTATTCTACTATACCACCACCTTCCATCAACCTTTTATGTATTTGCATATTAGTAAAAAATAATTAATGGATTAAGTATTTTGTCAGAGCCTAAATGTCTTTTGCTTTAAAACAAAATCTCCTCTGGATTTATCTAGCTATTTGAGACCATTATCCCATGAAAATCTTGTAAGCAACTAAAATTACCTATGTATGGCAATGAATGTTAATGTACATTTAATATTAGTAATAACTGGTGCACATATTCCTTAGGCTCTGTTTTTCATGATATTCACAGATAATGCTGTTTCCAGCCATATGGATATTCTGTTCTAATATTAGTAAGCCCATGCCCATTGCCACTATTTGTGTCCATATTAAAGATGGATTTTAATGTTGCATGCTCCTGGGGTGGCCATATGGGAGAACTTCAAAATCCACACTGCCACAATCTTGTCTGATGCAGTTCAGGACATGCCATAGTTACCATGAAAAATAGTGGAGCATCCCAAAATATCAATATGTCCCAACAGATATGCAATTACCCTTATCTATGGATGTGATAACCATGGTTTCACTTATCCACATTTTTTAAATAAAAAATCCCCCTCTAAAGTGTGTGTGGGTGTCATTAGGACCTTCAATGCAATTTTAAGGCATGTTTCAATGACAACTATAGTCAAGACATAGGACTCAATGGTTTCTGGTATCTACTTGGGAGGTCTTGTAAATTATCTCCTGCCCATATGGGGGTCGTACTTTGCCAGGATGCATACAGGCTAGATTTTATTTTCTTATTTGGACAGGAGGAAGATCTGAAAGTAGGGGATCTTATATCTATTCCCTTGTCATTTTGAGTCTCTAAGCTGCCACATGTGTAGGGAGGCTGTTAAAATGGATTCCAATAAATTCTTGGGGGCTTTGCTGCATCTGAAAGGTGATGTGATTTCTGTTTCTACCTTACTGTCTTGAATACAGAGGCAGTTCAAGTGGAAAACATGATCCCACTCAAATGGCTCTTTTCACAGAGTAAAGCCTATGAGCTCCTTGTGGTAAAAATGAACTAACAACAAGAAGTTCACAAGTTTGGAAATGGAAGAAAAGTCACAATTAGATTGGAATGGAGTCCATTATTTAGCCTATAGTTTGGTGCTGTTATAAAGGAAAAGAAAACATCTTATCCACTATTGCAGCCTCTCAGTAAAACCCAGCTGGACTTTCCCAAGCAGTGTGAGTTATTTTACTCAAAAGAAAGACTGTAGATTTTTAAGTACCATGGTATAATGCATTTGCAAGATCATTTGAGAATACAGGCATTTATCTTGAAATTTCTATAGTTAATGCAATATTGATAATGAATATCTCCAGAGCACAATGTGGGCCAGTTTTGTTGGATAATTTTCAATTTCTAGGATCCAAGGAGGCAGATAAGGGACTTGGTCAAATCCTGCAGATCACTTATGTGCTTGATCCTTGCCCCAAATAACAGGAAAGTAATATTTAGCAGTTTGGAAAGCTGCAGGGAAGAGAAGTGGCCTCTATTTCTTCAAAAGAATCAGGAAGGGAATTTAGTGATTCCATTATACTTATTAACATTTTCATGATCTAGGAGAAGTCAAATTCCCTTCCTGAGCAAAGTGTTGTAGAGAGCAACAGTCAATCAACACCATGCACACCTAGATGGGTCTCATTTTCTAGGTCTATTTGCATTGCCCTTTAGACTCTAAGAGACAAACTGTCTTGGCCATCTTGTGGAATAACCTTTGCTAAGATATAAAAGGGAAGAGTCTGACCTTGTTGAGTCTCTTTTGCTTGCCAGTAGCTTTTTATACCAGCAGCCATGACTTCAGTCTGGATAAGCTCACTGATCTCAGTTTTGGAAACATATTATATATAGGGTCAATTTCAGGAGGAGATGGTGAAGGCATTGCTTGACAACTTGGGATTGCGCTTTGTGTTTCCATTGAGTTTTGTTCTTTTTAACATCTATATGGAATCACCTGGAAATCTGGACTAAGATGTCACTAGTTCTTCTTTATTTCTGTCTAATGTGAGATGTAACATTGTTGGTGTGCTGAATCAGTACCTAGGAGCAGGAGTTAAGTAAATGATGTTGATAGGTGTGGTGTTCTTCCCAACGTATGTTTTGTATAATTCTGGAGGAGATAGTACTCCATTTAAACTGGGGTAGGAGACCATATGGTCCTCTACATCAGTGTTTCCCAACCAGTGTGCCGGGGCACACTAGTGTGCCGTGAGCGATCATGGGGTGTGCTGTGGGAAATTGGAACCTCCAATACCCTTTCTTTCCCCTCCTGCTGAACACTTTTTTTTCTCCACTCGAGCTCCCTTCTTCCCAGCCTCGCTCTGCTTGCTTTGCCTCACTTTGTTCATGCTGCCGCTTCTGCGGGAGCGAGGAGGGAGGAAGGCGTGACCCGTGCGGGCGCTACTGCACAGACTCGCCCCACGTCTTCCTCCCTCCCCTCCATAGTGCTCTCTGGATATAGGTGTACTACAACTCCAAAACTCAAGGTCAATGCCAACCAAACTCTTATAGTATTTTCTCTTGGTTATGGTAGTTCTGTGTGGGAAGTTTGATTACATTCCATCATTGGTGGAGTTCAGAATGCTCTTTGATTGCGGGTGAACTATAACTCCCAGCTGTTGAGCAAGACCTTCATGTGTGTCTTTCTGCCATTCCTGCCAGGATATATATGTTGTGTTCATCGAAACAGGCTCAGGTTTCACACTGAGTGTATAAATACTTTTAAAAACACATTAACTATATGTATTACTGTGTTAGAGTGTCATTTTGTGTCATATTGGTTGGTGGTGTGCCCCAGGATTTTGTAAATGTAAAAAGTGTGCTGCGGCTCAAAAGAGGTTGAAAAACACTACTCTACATATTGTTTAGAGTGTTTCTCCCAGCAGACTAGTCAATGTAGCCTATGGCAAAGAACGCAGGGAATGTGGATTCCCATTACTGTCTTTAAAGATTTGGTTTGCAGTCTTAGGAAACTTCTTAATGCAGCATTATCATTCAAGGCTCCATGTCTTTCATCAGTTGTGCCTGATATGCCACTGAGAACCATATCTATATGATCATATCTTAGCAACAGCCACCCAGACTCTAATACCCTGCAGTTTACACTATTTCAATGTGTTTGCCTTTAAAAATAGTCTAAAAATGGCCAGTAGTCCATACTAGAAATCGGGTGTTATTTCATGTCAGTGCTTTTAGGTACTTGCTCCCAATCCGTTTCCAGGCTCAATTTACTGTGCTGCTTTTGACTGTTAAAGTTCTTAACAGCTCAGGAACAGCTTGTCAGAAAAATTGCCTTCTTTTCAGTATCGTTACCCTGGCCTTAAGATCCCTTTCATCAGACTCCTTGTGTGAAGTGGGGATGGTGGCTGCTATAAAAAAGACCTTCTTTTTAGAAGCATGTCGACTGTGAATATACTCCCAAGATAAGCTTATCATCTTTATCATTTTTCAAGACAGAATTTAAAAAATACAAATTTTCTTATCCTTGATCTGAAAGACTATCTTGACATGGCAAGAGACCCCAGCAAAGATATAATAAAGTATCCTGAGATTTTAGAATCTGAGGACATATGGGGGGGGGGGGATCATTTCTGGAAAAAAGTTGTTTATGCAACCTCCCCACCCCCCAGTATTATTCACAGAAAGTAGTGACCTTTCTACAAAGATTACTTTCAAATATATATTCTACTGCTGTAAACAACCATTGCAGAAAGATGATAAAGTAATTTTGAGTTCAAGAAACTAAGCATCAGTTTCATTGGCAGAGCTGGATATGAAGAAATTTACAAAAGTTCTGTCATTTTTCCAAAAGCACCAGCTGTTGCTACCAAATCTTATCCGTTGCCAACAGATGAAGCAATAATATCGGAGAGCCATCAGTGGAATTAGACTCATGCCAGCACTATTGAGCCGGACTGTTGAAATGCATCTGGATCAGAATTGTTGTTAATTTTTTCACTGTGAACAAACCAAATTAATTGGTCTCATTTTGAATGAGTATGAAGTAGCGGTAAGAAATACTTCTGTACTCTTCAGTCTTACTTAAAGCTAATAGGTTTCCCTGGATTGAATTCTTATATAGTACAATGTAAAAATGACACCAAGCAGCTTCACAGTGTTGTCTGTGTTGGGTAATTAGATGAGAAAGAGAGAAGCAAAGTCATTAGAGGCTAAATGGCATTTAAAGTAAACATTTAGTTGATTAGGACGCAGATGAGATTGGTTTTTAACCTGATTTGAAATCCGTCCATATATGATCTCTTTAGCATGTGTAACTCAGCCTAGAGTCAAATGTAATTGATTGTTGTTTTTTTTTTAAAAAAAGGTAAATATGCAATTTCTTTTCAATACTTTTCAGAGTTGACTGCTGTCGTCTCAAATGCTAAGGGATAAGAGGGGCCATCTTTAACCTTTTGGGAATGTAAGCTGTTAAGACTGGCATAATGAGCAATGATGCAAGAAAGAACTTTCTAAGCTCCATTGCTTGTTGTCTGTGTATGAAAACCAAAGATGCCTGTTAGCAGAGAGAATCCTATTATAATTCAGGAATAATAAGAACCAACCAGACAGATTCTGCAAACTCAAGAGAAATTGATTTGTGCTTATATTCTATGGTAATTTCAAATGTTTGGGATCCCAAGCTAGTATATGTAACACTCCACATGGTGTGTCATTTCAGATTTGCAACTGTTTCTTCAGGTCTGCTAATGAGGAAGCAAAATCTGTTGTGGCATGTTATTGACTAGTGTTGAGAAAGAGGTCCTGCATCCAGTGTGCATGGAGTTGTACACCAATATAGTGGATTTCACTGTCATACTCAGAATATAAAGATTCATAAAATAGAGTCTGAAGCATATCATCATCACCATCAACATTATCATTATTAGCCAATATTCTGTATCAGTTAACTATATAACCTCTCCTGGTACATCTCTTTAAAAAAAACCTCATGGAAATATCGCTTATCATTGGAAGAGTGGACCACAACAATTATGATTGTGGCAATACTGTTGCACTAGCCATTATGGCAATAGCAATTGTGAATACAGAAGAGTTATGGATGAGAACACCTAGGTAACTGTTCTACTTAATCACAATTGTGACACTATTGTCATGTTCATAGAGGCTCATCACAACCTATTTTACTGGCCTTTCGCTGATTGGGAAAATGGGGCCCATTTCTCTAGCAAATGGAGCATAGATAGATGACATTTCCATTAGTTTCAGGATGATTGGGCCAAGAAAGGTTCTTTAGTTAAATATATACTACTAACTTAGTAGTTGGTAAAGAATACAGGTTATAGTGGATATTGTTCTTATAAATAGAAGAAAAATTATAAAAAAGAGACCTCAGAATATTGCTTAAGAGTTTTAGTATATATTTCCTTCGACACCCCATCTACTCTAACTTTTCAGCTGACTTTAGCTTGCCAATTGTGATGGAGTCCTTATGCAAGTGGCCAAGATGTTTCTCCCAACTATTATTTTCACTGAATTCAATTTGTGTCTTTATCATTTTAGCCTAATCTACATAGGTGCCCATGCAGATAGCATTTGTGAAAATTTTAACTTTTGAAAACGTTTCCTAACCCAAATGGAGAATCTTGGAGAAGATAACTGTAATTATTCAATACCACTGTAGCCATGGTTACATGTTACAGAATCTATGCTTGCTCTCCCTGTCTGCATATTTATTTCCCGGTGAAGAAAATGCTGCCTATCTAAATATATATTTACAAGTATCATCATTCACCTATTATTAATTTAACTATACTAACCACTTTCGTTATACTTTGAGCAGTACAACTCCAAGATCCACACTACTGTAGTTGCTTAACTGCCATGACTTCATTCTATATGGTTGAATTTGTAGTTTGATGAGGGTCTTAGGAAATGAATCTGTTAATGTGCTGTTAAAATGTAGTTAACATGCTGTTTTAATGGTCTGTTGACTGCAATAAAGTAATGCATGTATGAGATTCTTAGGATTTTCTGCTACAGAACGCTAGTGCTGTAGATCAAAAATTCCTGTGCTGGAACTGCAAATAACAGAGTCCAGGTTTCCATTGATTGAAGCCATGACAATTAATCAAATTCCTGTAATGCTGTAAGGTAGATACTCTGGTTTTCAGATTTCAAGTCTCCCAGTACACTCATCCAACTGAGACAGTTAGGAGATCAAACATATAGACATACAGAAATGAGACTTCCAGCCTGAAAGAACACACTGCACCTGAATGCAAATAGATTGCTTCCCCCCCTTCCTCTGCCTCAGAAGATAGAGATAAAAGTAGAACACTACCTAGTCCTGGGGAGTTGGGTACATATCTCCGATAATCCAGTGGGAGCCTTCCTCTGCATAGTTAAATGTTATTCAAGATCCATCTCTCACCAGTAGGAAGAGTTGGACAAGAATAAAACTGCAATGGCCTTTTTACATTCTTCCTCTGTGTACCTTTACATGTGCACAAAAGGGGAAGGGCTCCATGTGTTAATATTATGCCTTATGCAGGAAAGGGGTGTACTCAGGCCATACAATTATTATATATTTATAGCACCATAGCTTCAATCCTACACCCCTTTCCTTGTATGACCATGAGTTCTAAAGACCAGCTGTTCATTTGAAGACTGCCCTAGGATAGGTTTTTAAAAATTATTTCAGCAGCTCCCCTGTCTGGTTTAAAAAGAAAGAATCATAAGAAAGAAAAATGGAAGTTGGCCCAACAATTAGTGCCTGAATGGCTGATTCAAAAGGCCAGAAAGTATCAGGGGTGTTTTCTTGTATTTCAGGAGCTGGGGCCTTTTTAGAGCTGAGAAAGAGCTTACAGTAGGATGATCTAGAAATTTTGCCTAAGAGTCAGATTCTACTGTAAAATGGCCCAGGATATCCCAAAATATGGCAAAATTGCATCCTCCACCACCTCCCAGAGGGCATTAAGTAAGCATTTTGAAGTAAAAAAATGGAATGAGTGAATTTCGAGGGTTGTTTTGGGACATGGCTCTGCAGGGTCCCTTGTGCAGCGGATGTGACCACCTAATATCCAACAAGGACCCACACTGGTCAATAAATATACTACTCCATTACAGTAATTATACAACTGTATTGCTATATTCCAGTTTACTACTATGCTACAGTTTATGCTCTACCCAGAAAGGTGAATACTGTTGTTGAAGGCTTTCATGGCTGGAATCACTGGGTTGCTATGAGTTTTTTGGGCTATGGGGCCATGTTCCAGTAGCCATGTTCTTCGCTTTCTTCTTCTTCTTTTTCTTCATTTTTTGGGTCTGGACGGCCATGTTCTGAAGATGTCAGCCACAGATACAGGTGAAACGACAGGAGATAATTTTCCTGGAACATGGCCATACAGCCCAAAAAATTCACAGCAACCCAGTCAATAATGTTCATTGGTCTGAATTCTGTTGTTTGCCCTGACTAGAGTAGAACCATTGAGTCGGTGGAATAGATCTGTGTCCTGACCCATTCTTAAACAATTGACTTAATGGTTCTGATTTACTTGGGACTCACCACAAGGATTCTGGTCCTTGTTTTACAGGAGTTCTTGCTTTACATGCAAGTGTGCTATTCCAGAATATGGAAAACAGTCTCTAGTGCAATCGATTGTCCCACAGGCATGCACATCACCTTCTCTCACATTTTGATTCAGTGACTAAGGCTGCATCTACCCTGTAGAATTAATGCAGTTGATTCCACTTTAACTCTCTTGGTTGCAGCAATAGAATCATCCATAGTGTATTTCAGTTGTACAACTGTAGGACTACCTAAACTATGATGGCATATATTTGTGCTATGATAAAAGTAGATAGAATCTTGTCCAGAGACTAGAAAAGGGTTGCCTGGTGAATGCAGGTGAAAGGACTAAGGCCCTTGGTGTGACTGCAGAGAAAGAAAGGATGTTAAACTTGTCTTGTTCTTTTTTTAGCCATTGTGTTCAAGAACTTGGCACGTGTTCAGTTAGTCTCTCAAAGTCGTTCTCTACTGATGGAATAAAATGCCTAATGCAAGTGAAGCTAAAAGGATAACAAGGGGTGGAGTGTGGGGTGCGATAACAAAGGAGAATGCCATTTAAACACTTTCACTGATGTATTTAAGGAAAGAAGTGTTTTATTACAAAGGCTAAATAAGAACTGGAAAATTAAAGCTAATTTAACATAAAGCAGAGTATACGCAAACATGTGAAATCTTATTTAAGACATAACACTGATAGACAAAAGAAAATTGATTAGCGAGACCAGAGTTAAGAATTAGCAAACATCAAAGGACATTGCAAGCTATATTTTATTGTATTTTCATGAACATATTCAGGGGGAGAAATTGGAGGTTTTGTTTTTTAAAAAAACAGTCCATTTTATAGGATTGACTATCTGCATTTTTGCCTATTCTATTTTTATGGAAATTAAGGGGTGCAGGGATACTGTATTCATGCATTGCAAAGTACCAAGTATTATCTAAATGAAGAATTTATGAAATGAGGCATTTGGATTGTCAAGGCCGTATTCCTTCACTATAACGCTTGTGCCAATAAAGTACTTTTTGAGGACTTTCATATAAGAGATTTTAGTGGCCACCATCTATAAGTATGAGAAGCCGCTTTAATTAATTAGTGCAGTAAATTTTACTTTGGACATGTTACCATCTCAATCATCCTTGACTATGTCTGATTTTATTCTTCCTAAACTACTATTGAGAGAATTAATCTTAAGGCCAGAAGAAGGACAATTTTACAATATGTCCTAGAAGCAATATTGCCAAGACTACTTTCCCCCTTCCAAACATTTAACCTAATTTTCTCCCCTGTAATTTAAGCTTCTTGTTCAGTCCTCCCTGACTAATGAAAAGAATTGATCTCTGTTGTTTCAATACAACAGACCATAGCTCCTTGGCTTACTATCTAAGTTTAATTGGTTGGGTACTGTCACTTTAATCCCACTTGTACTGTGTCAGCAACTGTAAAAGCCATAAACCACTGAAATTCACACCAGTGCCTTTGCTAAGTGCTCTGTAAAGCCTCTGCCAACTTTTGCAGTAGTGATACAGAGGTATTCAAAGGTTTTATTTGGGAGAAAGTTAATTAGGGATTTGCCAAGTGCAGTTTAAGTTTCCAGGGTTAATATTTCTATCCTATGAAAATGAAATAGAATACTTTGTCTTCTGCTAAATGTAAGTAATTTATACACAGGCATATGGTTCTTCACTAAGGCTGTATCTGAGTTGCTGTGAGTTTTCTGGGCTGAATGGCCATGTTTCAGAAGGATTTTCCCCTGATGTTTTGCCCACATCTATGGCAGGCATCCTCAGAGGTTGTGAGGACCTCACAACCTCTGAGGATGCCTGCTATAGATGTGGTGCTACATCAGGAGAGAATGCTGGCCAATTGCAGCATTCACAATTGTCTAGTTTCCAACAGCTCCCTCAACCTGTGAAGACGCCTGCCATAGATGTGGGTGCAACATCAGGAGAGAACATCTGGAACATCGTCGTACAGCCCAGAAAACTCACAACAACCCAGTGATTCAGGCCATGAAAGCCTTTGTCAACACAATTCTACAGCAGAGCATGGAAGTTTAAGTGGTGTCAAACTGCATTAATTCTACAGTATACATGCACCCTTAGTTTCTCTTCAAAGGTAGTAACAAGTATTTTCAGCAATTTTCTTCCCACTGTGAAAACCGTATAGTTTTTGAAGGCTATTTGAAATTTAGGACATACTTTGCATAAAATACACACATAGCTGTTGTGGGTAGAAAACAGAATTTTCTCCACAGAAAACAGCATTTTCTGTGTGGAAAAATACTCTTAATTCCAGCAAAAAATGCTGCATTCAGCACAGAATATGTGTGTGTGGGTGTGTGTGTGTGAGAGGGGGGGTTATATACAGTTCATGGAAATTTTATGCAGAACAAATGCATGATTACAGCTATTTTTCTAACCAGGAAAAAAGATTCTGCATAGCACTTAGAACTTATGTATTTAATCATTTTTCCTCATGAAAATGCTCTTTCCTGCACAGAAAAATAGCATTTTCTGTGTAAAATAACCACATGTGAATGTTGCACCACATAAATCTCAAACTGAAAGATTCTCATTAGTCTTTCTTGACACTTGAGAAATACGTTATACATTATATGATATATAATTGCTCTTTGATGAATTGCTCATAGTTTGGGTGAACTGGCACTATCATATTGTATCTAAGCACAACCAGAGTAAAAATTTTGTGAGGCCCTTGTCAAGGTGTCTTTCATGGGTTCCCTTCTCAGATTCCCAACCACCACCATTGACTTCCCTTCTCCCTAAAGTCCAGCTTTTTGGGTGGTCCAAATGAATGTTAGAAAGAGACATGCAACCATTGTCTTTTTATAAGCTATACCACATTTGGGTTTATCCATTATAAGAAGATGGGAGCAAAGATTTTAAAAGCGCTTCACATCTTGTGCTCTAACAAGCTGAATATAGCTTTTTCAACCAGACACTATTTGCTCCTTGACAGCCAGTAAACACAGGACACTCATCAAGTCTCTTTGGTCAGTTTCTCTGTGTACTTGCACATTACAGGTTACATAGGTGTGCCCTAAACCTGTGTATAGCCATGTTCACATATAACATGTGACCATCTAGAGCAGGCTTGGGAAAACTTCAGCCCTCCAGGTGTTCAACTCCCAGAAATCCCAGCCAGCTTACCAACTTTTAGGAATTGTGAGGGTTGAAGTTCAAAACACCTGGAGGTCCAAAGTTTGACCATGCCTTATCTCGAGGATCCAGATGAGAGTCCAGATGTCTGCACACATCAGTCATAGGAGCACAATCCCATTACGTTGAGTTTAGTGTTACCAAGTTGACACATTCGATATGTATACACATTTTTAATATTTTGCCTGCTGGATCCAAGCCATGGATTTTCCATGTAACATTTAGTTTGACCCTTTGCCACATAGAGCCTAAACCCAATTATCAACCAACCAAACCAGAATGTTGAAATGTCTACTTCCAAAAACAGCAGGCTCTCCTCTTATTAGCCCTTTTGTTCAGAGAGCCTTTTGTTATTGCTTCTTTCATTGTTGTTATCATTGTAGATCATTTATGTAACATTTCAATTATTCCAAGTGCTTTGTGCATTCTCTTATTGTAAACTTAGCAATGTGCAGTTTGTGTGCCATGAATAAGCCTGAGCCATTTTGCAGCCCTTGAGTTCCTTCTCAATCTCTCCTCGTCAAAAAATGTACGGAGAAAAAAATAAGTTCCTATTCCAGCCATTTGCAGTTTTGATTGTTGTTATTATTGTTGTTGCATGTGACCTTTATGTATGGCCTCTGTGGGTCCTTGGTGAATGGAGGGAGGACTAGTGAGTCACATGATGGGAAACTGGTTACGGAACCTGCCAGAGCTGCCCACCCTTGCTCTAATCCTTACACCCCTTTAAGGAATGTCATAAAGCTATAATAGATCATCCAGACTCAATCACTACCACCTCCAGTCATGCAGGAATATGTAACTAAAATATTTCTGAGAAATGGCCATCCAACATTAAATATCTATTTGTAGACTTACAAAGAAAGAGAATCCATCACTGCAGCAAAAAAAAAAAGCTTTCTCTGTGGTTTATGTGATTTATTTAAAAATGTGATCTATTCCCTTATTGCAAAGGAGCTGGGCTGAATCAGATTGTCTCACCTAGTATGAGAGTTCATGGCAGAGGTCAGTTTTGAACTAGAGAACTGCTGATTTGGAGATCAGCCGCTTAGCCGAAGGGCTCTTGCTGAGTTTCAATGTAATGTAGTGATTAAAGTGTAGGGCTCGGATTAGATAGATTTAGATTCAAATCCCTTCTTAACAGTGACAGTCACTGGGTGATCTTAAGCAAGTCACACACTTTCTCCATCTATATTATCACATAGGAATGCTATAATGGGATACAGGGGAGCCACACATGCTGTCTTGAGCTACTTTTTAAAAAGGGAGAATAATAGTAACAACTAATAATAGTGTACAGAGAACAAAATTGACCATTTGCTTTCAGAATGTTTTTATGACCAATTCAGCAAAGACAATAAATGGAGAAAAGTGAGAACAGAGAAAACAAATTCATAGATACATTTCCCATGCATAGTGACAGCTACTAGGCATGAGAAAAATGAAACGGAAATTAAAAGAAATCGTAAGTGATTCGTATGTAATGGGCCTTTCAAGTTTATACGGATCGCAAGGCCAATCCCGGAAGTGGACTTTCTTTTACGCACCCCCTGGGCCCAAAATTTCATTAGATTATTAAATATTTCGGATGTCCCCCAACAGGAAAATTTCCCCTCAAAATAGCTTTGCAGACATAACTCACAGTGAAATCGGGGCCTTTCCATGCTTGCAGCCTAATTAGAGTGGAAGGCCTCTTCCAGGAAGTGAAAAGGGAGCCGGAAACGATAGAGAGCCCGAAATCGGGACTCCTAGAGGGGCTGGAGGACTGACGAAAAAAGCGATTTAAACACCCAGGAAGGGGGTTTAGATAGAAGGACAGAGTAGGAGGACATAAGAACTGCTGAGAGAAGGGCAGCAGGAGTGAAAAGAGCACAGAGAGGAGAAGGAAGAGTTCAGAATCAAGAAAAGCCATAGAGTTCCAACGGAGGTCCTAGACTGCTATGGTAAAACTGAATGGGGAAAAAAAGATGGAGTGAGGAGAACTCTACAGATTAGCAAGGCCTGCACCAGAGGTAGGCCTAGGCATTTATTTAATAATAATATTAATAATAATAATAATATATTAATGCATTATATGTGTCCCTGCAAAGGAACCCTGTCCTTTAATAATATTAATAATAATAATATATTAATGCATTATATGTGTCCCTGCAAAGGAACCCTGTCCTTTAATAATATTAATAATAATAATATATTAATGCTTTATATCTCCCTGCAAGGAAACCAAGGGAAATGTTGCCCCTTGATTTGCCTGTGTTTAAAACAGTATCAGTCCTGTTTCCCTGCTTTGCCTACTTTAGAACTACTAACGAAATTTCGTAAGTAATTAAGTTACATTTCAGAAATTTTTGGAATTTTTTTTGTAAGTCTTTCTTTTACTAAACAAAAAAAATCCCCCCCCCCATTTGATATAAGAATCGCCATTTTGGGATTCTAAAACATGCCTAACAGCTACCTATTCAGTCGTCCCTTTCTGTTCATAGAGTGAAGCACATGTTATTTTAGTTCCAGTGTATATCTAATTCCAAAAATTATATTACACCCCTCTTAAAAAATAAAACAAATAGCAGAAGGAAGCCGAGTAGGCAGAAAATGTGTAGATCCTAAAGCTTTCATTATGCCTGCCACAAAATACATTTTACAGGGCCAACTGTGTTTGTGTGTGGCTCTTTAAAATGGCATTATACAGGTCCTTCTCAAAAAAATTAGCAATAGTGCTAAAGTTCATTGTTTTCCATAATGTAATGATAAAAATTAAACTTTCATATATTGCACACCAACTGAAATATTTTAGGTCTTTTTTGTTTTGTACTGATGATTTTGGCATACAGCTCCTGAAAACCCAAAAACACTGTCTCAAAAAATTAGCATATTTGGTCGGATGGAATATGCTAATTTTTTGAGATATGTATGCCAAAATCATCAGTATTAAAACAAAAAAAGACCTGAAATATTTCAGTTGGTGTGCAATGAATTGAAAATATATGAAAGTTAAATTTTTATCATTACATTATGTAAAATAATGAACTTTAGCACTATATGCTAATGTTTTAAGAAGGACCTGTATTCTTTGGTCTATTTTGTTCTGAATTTGCAAATAGTGTTCTGGAGAAATGGGAAATAAATTCTGCATGTTTTTATAGTTGTCATTTTGGTGATATTGTTGCATGAATCAAAATACTGTCAAGGACCTGTAAAACCATCTTTATGTCTGTTACAAGGTCATGGCTAGAACTGTATTGGTGACAAAGACTTGAGGTTTACAGGGATGTCTTGTTTTGGATGAGGCGCAAAGGGCAATTCACTCGCCTCTTGCACATTATCTTCCCCAGGCAACTGTCAGGCCACTTGTGACCATTACTACAGCCATTAAATAGCCAGGGAGAGGAGGGGAGAGTAAGGGAAGGAGGTTACCAGTCAGCTGAGATTGCTCATTTGTCTTTCCTGTGTCTAGGAAAAAAATGGCCATACTGATACAGGAAGGTGCAGTTTTATACATACCATATTTTTCGCACCATAAGACGCACCGGATGATAAGACGCACCTAGATTTTAGAGGAGGAAAATAGGAAAAAAAATATTTTCGCTCCCCCTCTAAAATCTAGGTAAATCTTATCAGCAGGTGCGTCTGGCTGACTCTTCCCCTGGCTCCTTTCCTTTCCCTCCCACCTTTCCTCGAGCGAAGAAAAGGTGGGAGGGAAAGGAAAGGAGTCAGAGGGGAGTGCACCAGGGTCGCGTCAGCTGTGACGCGGCGCTGGCTAACTCCTCCCCTGGCTCCTTTCCTCTCCCTCCCACCTTTGCTCGAGCCTAGGAAAGGTGGGAGGGAAAGGAAAGGAGTCAGAGGGGAGTGCACCAGGGTCGCGTCAGCTGTGACGCGGCCCTGGCTAACTCCTCCCCTGGCTCCTTTCCTTTCCCTCCCAGCTTTGCTCGAGCCTAGGAAAGGTGGGAGGGAAAGAAAGGAAAGGAGGCAGAGGGGAGTGCACCAGGGTCGCGGCTCACCTTTGCTGTGAGGAAGGCCCTGGCTAACTCCGTCCTGTGACTGGCTCCTTTCCTCCTTTCCTTTCCCTCCCAGCTTTGCTCGAGCCTAGGAAAGCTGGGAGGGAAAGGAAAGGAGGCAGAGGGGAGTGCACCAGGGTCGCATCAGCTGTGACGCGGCGCTGGCTAACTCCTCCCCTGGCTCCTTTCCTTTCCCTCCCAGCTTTGCTCGAGCCTAGGAAAGGTGGGAGGGAAAGGAAAGGAGGCAGAGGGAGTGCACCAGGGTCGCGTCAGCTGTGACGTGGCCCTGGCTAACTCCTCCCCTGGCTCCTTTCCTTTCCCTCCCAGCTTTGCTCGAGGCTAGGAAAGGTGGGAGGGAAAGGAAAGGAGGCAGAGGGGAGTGCACCAGGGTCGCGTCAGCTGTGACGTGGCCCTGGCTAACTCCTCCCCTGGCTCCTTTCCCTCCCAGCTTTGCTCGAGCCTAGGAAAGGTGGGAGGGAAAGGAAAGGAGTCAGAGGGGAGTGCACCAGGGTCGCATCAGCTGTGACGCGGGCCCTGGCTAACTCCTCCCTGGCTCCTTTCCTTTCCCTCCCAGCTTTGCTCGAGCCTAGGAAAGGTGGGAGGGAAAGGAAAGGAGGCAGAGGGGAGTGCACCAGGGTCGCGTCAGCTGTGACGCGGCGCTGGCTAACTCCTCCCCTGGCTCCTTTCCTTTCCCTCCCAGCTTTGCTCGAGGGAAGAAAAGGTGGGGGGAAGGAAAAGGAGGCAGAGGAGGAGCGAACCAGCGTCCCTCCGCCACCGCAACGGACCAGAGAAGAGGAGAGGCAGCGACAGGGTAAGTATATCGCCGCCCTCCCTCTGCTCCAGCGCCTCCCCCCCCCCCCGGCCTGAGTCTTCGCTTCATAAGACGCAGCTGATTTTTCCTCCCACTTTGGGAGGAAAAAAAGTGCGTCTTATGGTGCGAAAAATACGGTATATCATGTTATGCTTCACATGTCTGGATTAAAAGTCTTGGCCTCTGTTTTAGTTTTAAGGAAACTTAACACTTCCTGTTTATTGAGATATTTTGGGGTCCTTATGTAGTGATTATGATAGCAGGTTGAATCAACTCTTGGCAAGCAAAATGTTGCTTGGTTCCTGGTAAGGTACCTCCAGGGAAATTTCTGCTGGACAAGAGCCAGGAATACCTAAACTCTGTTCTGGTGACCTAGGCATCACACGGACTCACTTAAAACCATTCGAAAGTGGCATAAATCCTTGAGAAACCCTTTTTCCTATTGGATAAATGCCCACCGTATGATCAGTCCCATAAATCAGAAGTAGCATATACTGAGTCATCACTTAGCTGGCTTGTCGATGTGCACCACCATTCTGAATGTTAAAAGCACGATGTGTAACATAGGCCGGAGGAGTACTATGTAGTTCAAACCTGCTTGGTTTCAAGTGTCTGATCAATGATGAACAAAAAACTGTATCTGAGGGTGGTGACAAAAAATCCTGCATTGAAGCTTTCACAACAAGAAAGACTTATACAGAACTCTTACTAAGAGGTAAGAGAGGCTTGCAGAGGAAACACATTTTGAACATGATTCTGGAGCAGCCAAGCCCTGGGATTCATCCCAGCCTTCCTTTCTGTCTCCACGGCTCTGTTAACTGCTCAGATGTTCAGCATATCACCACCATCTGCTTAATCACTGACAATGTTTGATCTTCATTTCTACACTAGAGTGCTCCCAGCCTGTTACTAATGACAGGAAGCCTTTTTTTAAAAAAAATGCAAGGGAATAGAAAGCAAGTTCCTTCTTCTTTTTTAATTTCAGTTTTCTCATCTGTATCTATCACAAGCAAATCTCATTGTCATCTGCTGTGTCTCATTTTCCAATGTTACCAGGGTGATTGACATGAGGCACTGATATATGCTGGAGGGCAGGAGGAATTATTTGCCAGAATTCACTCCAGCTTTTAGTGCCCAGCAAATATGCTACAAATCTGCTAAAATCTTGTATTTCCTTAATTAAAGGTTTCTCTTCAGTGTGCAAGTGATTTGTGAGTCAGAGCTGAGGAAGTGAAAGATCTTGTTGAAATGGCTCTGCGGATGCAAGTTACTGAGATCAATTGATTAATTGAGTGGGGTGTCACCAGCAACAGAGAGCAAGGAGAATGAGGAAAATCAATGAATGCACAATAATATCAGCCAACAATAATGCACTACAGTATGGATCAGAAACAGTGATGTAGTAGTCATCCAATACATCACAGCCTAAAATAGGGAAGAACCCCAGCTCAAGATTTGTGGTTAGCAACTAAGAATAGCAAGATTAATTATGGAGAGAAAGGAGAAAGGGATGCAAAATCTCAGCCTCATCCAGATGTTGCCGCAGCCCTACTTCTAAAATAATTAGTGACAAGGACTTACCATAAAGCTGTCATGGTGTTAACACCTTGAGGGATTGAAAACAATTTATCTCCTGAAACGCTATGCTTGTCCTGCATTGGGAAGAGAATATTAATGAGGAAAGGAATGTGGGGGGTGGAGTGGGGTGTATAACAGCATATTTAAAGAGAGCAGGATTAAAAATCAATGATGAGAGGCATGCAAAAAACAAATGAGTCATTGGTTAGGCAGTGACAGATTTAACTGAACACCTTCTGAATATTCAGCCCTTCAATGTATAATGGAAGAGATTGTAGGGAGGAAATTGGGGATGTTGCAAGGGCATAGAGCTCCGGGGAAACCTCTGCAACTAAATGTGAACCACAGGAGTTGTTCCAATATCCTGTGGCCTAGATAATGTTTTAAACGCCCCCCCCCCCTTCTCAATCTTCATGGAAAGACAATGCTGAAATTAAACCATTATCATGGCATCATCCTAATTTATAGTGTAACTGATTAATAACACAAATGTAGTGAATGCTGCTGGAATGTTTTGTTATGTATGAGCTGAGAAATTGGTCCTTCCTCAAGGAGACTGCAGTCTAAATAAGAAACAGCCAGCCAACTCAGGCATGATTTAATGTTCTAAATTAGAAGCTATATAAATTTAAATGTGTTCTCTCTTTTGGGGTAGATTAGTGCAAGGCCAACTATGGGAGACATATATCCTTTTGGTGCAGTGATTGCATACATTTTCTTAGGAAGCACAAATCACACTTCATTATTCAGCATAAATTTCCTATCTATATATACAAATGTGTGTAAGCTGCCATAGCTTATCAATCAAACACACACTAACAGCCCCACAGCACCAAGGAATCTCTTTATTCCAGGTCAACTTTTCATATGTGGGCCTTTCATTGCAATTTGAAAGTAAGATAAAAGTTGTGTGGAATTCTACAACAGAGAGATTTTAGAGAAAACAAAACATCATGCTTCATTTGGTAGTACAGAGATATAAAGTCGTAACCCTGAAATCAAACTGAATGATAAATAATGATAAATAAAATAAAAATTAAATAAAATGATGTTGCTGTCTCAAGTAGATAGGAGTAAGTGAAGCAGGAGTTGTAAGGTCTTAAAAGACAGAGGTTGCAGAATGCACCATATGCTCCAAATACTAGCAAGTACCCACATATATGGATGACTGTCATGTTGTCAGAACATATAATAATAATAAACATGTGCATATGTACATGTATGCACAAGATTGTGTGTGTCCATCTGTCTGCTTCCATCAATGCTTCAAGACTGAATTCTAGACACCCGAAATCCAACAGGCTAAGGGGATACAAGACAAGTGAGTCTTGGGATTCTCTGGTTTTTTGAATGCATAGAGGCCAAGCAGGATATGAAAATATTTTCTTAGTGTTGTTTCTTAGGAAATATCAAATCTGCCCTGTATAGCAGGCATGGGCAAACTTTTTTGCCCTGTGGCTGCCTTATGGGCCCGGCCACAAGGGCTGGGCCAGGAGGGAGTGCGGGTGGGGCCAGAAGGGGCAGGGTTGTGGAGTCATGGGGGTGGAGTCAGGTCAGAAGGGGGTGTCACTGTGGTGAGAAGGGTGGGGCTGGAGCCAAAAGGGGAAGGGGCCGGGAGAGGGGTGAGTCTGTCTCTGGGGAGAAAAACATGCTGCTGTCAAGCAATTGCGGTGTGTTTGTCTCCTCAGCTCTTCTGGGCCCCGGGAAGGCAGTGGCTCACCTTCCCCAGGCCCAGAGAAGGGAGACAAACATATCACTTGTGGCAGTGTTTTTCTTCCCCTGGCTTTTCTGGGCCCTGGGAAGGCAGCAAACCTCCTTCCACAGACCCAGAGGAGGGAGATAAACACACTCTTCAAGCACTCTTCATAGAGCACTTGGCAAAGGCATGTCTCTGATTTGGCCGTCCTCTCAGCCTGGTGATGGGGTGGGCCACTGTATCCGCATACTGAAAGGGAGCCTGGAGCAGATGGGGCAGAGCAAAAAGCCCAAAGGGCCATGTCCGGTCCACGGGCATGGGTTTGCCCGAGCCTGCTATATAGTCATGTATAAGTCTAGAAACTGTAGTCAAAATAACCCTGAACCAACGTATCCATGGGTCAAGATTAAGACTGTACCTAACACCCGTGAAAAAAGGAACTACCCTCTTCTCTGAGTAGAGCGACAAAAGCACTCCATTGACCTTTATGAGTATGAGATCTTTTCTTCCAATTCTTCACAAATTTCATCTGTCAGCAGATGCTAAAAGACTAGATCAGTAATTCTTGCTGAGAATTCCCCTTCCACCTCTTCCCATTTTGGGAAACCAGATTTTGTTGGTATGGGTTGGTGTGTAAAGATGCAGCACAAAGACAAATGCATAAAGAAGAAATCTGTAGCCACTTCATTTATGGAGGATGAAGCACCTATATTCAGAAAATACACACAAATAATTGATAGGACAGCATCACACAATGACATAAACAATTGAAATGTTTTTTTTTCCTGAAAGGTTCTTTGTAGGTTTTTGTTTCTGCTAATATCCTGTGTAAAAATACTGGTGCAGCAGTTTTTAAGATCCCTTTAGAAAACATTCAAACTTCCTTAAAAACCTTTAACACCTGATTAGCACATCACTGGAATGTTGCATTGGCTTCAATCGGGGTGTGTTGCAGTTAAACGAGTTCTACTGTGAAGGCCATGGTTCAGTTATTTCATTAACAGTAAGCAGCTAGGAAAATATTTTGTGAAGTGAACTATCTTTTTACTCTTTGAGACTCATAAAGTGATTTTAAAAATCCTCATTTAGTCAGTCATGGATTTTTCCCCCCAAATAGACCCACACGACAGGAAAGAAAAAAACAAAAGAAAGAGAAGGGGGTGAATTGCATTCCCCCGCCCAATAAAGTTAGAAGATGAAATAGAAATGTGCAGAACTTACAGGTGATAATTTATATCTAAAGATGTAAACTTAGAAAATATGCTACAGTTTAAATGAGCCCTCAAGTGACAATACCTGTTGCAAAGCAGGATCTGCTTTACTACTACTAATGGTTAATAAGCAACACATTTCTCTTTTTGTGGCAAAAAGGGCTGGACCCAATCTTCTTGCTTGAGATAAAAGTACTCTCGTGTATAGATGGTCTTGAAGAATACATTGATCTGCTTTCGGGCTGCTTTCAGTATCTCATAGGCTTCTGTCCCAACAGAACCTTAATATTCAAAAGAGGGTTTTTTGGGGGGGGGGGTATGTAGGGGGCATTTTTGTTTCAAGCATGGAGTTATTGTCCAGAAAGGCAGAGTAAACAAAAACTTAGTTGAGCAGAAGGAAACTCAACACATTTTCTAAACTTGATACAACATGCATAGAACATTTTCTTATAATTTCCGGTCGTAATGTCCTCACAGTTTGTAGTATATAGTAGAGGAACCGATTGTCTTGAATTCGTGTCCTTAGATACCCATTTGAGTTAGTTTAGATATAGCAACTAAAAATGTGAGATAACAGCATCGAGGGACAGAATTAGTGAAATATTCCCCAGGGATTGGAACATTATATGTTTTAATGTGTAATATAAATACACCACCATTTTTTCCCCTGAAATAGGGGAAACTTGTTATAAATTACTGAATGAAATTTCTAGCATGTGTTATATTTTCATCAGAGAAGACATGGCATGGGAAAGCTGGAACACCTATGGTGGGAACAGAGTTAGAATACACTGAGGACTGCATGTGCCATCTAGTCAAACAGTTGCTAGTATTTAATAATTTCTTGTTCCAGCTGTTCTTTCAGTAATGTCATATGCAAAGTCTACTGAAATGGGCCTTTCCTAGGGAAATTGTCCTTTGGGGTTTTCTTAAAGGCTTTCTCCTCTTTTTTGTTGCTAGAGGACTTTGTAGCTAGAGGACTTTGGCGGTACAGTAAAGTGTACCATTTAAATCAATACACTATTTTAATCCCACATCGTGGCAGGATGCCATGCAATAAAACCAGATTGCTGCTACTTCAACTTATTTTAATCACTAATAGTGAGAAATGGAATTGCTGCTGATTTTCTCTTTCTAGCCATCAGTTTGATTACCAGGAAACATCCCAAACCATCAACCTGATATGTACATAAAATCAAATCCAACAATATTAGCCATACCAGTCAGAAGAATGTTGATGCCCCCAAATATTTGCAAGGATGATTGTGAAGGCAGTTACAGTTTGATGAGCTATACATCCCAACCCATTGGAGAGCACTCCAAATGTGGGGATGTACTCCACTCCCGGATAAGGATGCACATTTGGCACCTATCAATAGAAGAAATCATACTTAAGCAGCAGGGTGTGTACATGGAATCAGAGGAAAATGGGTGTATAATGTGTTTGCAATACAAGCAGTGCCAATGAGGGGGGATGAGAAGGCTACCTCAAATGGCAAAATGTGTGTACTATTCAGCCTGCTGCAGACCAACTGAGGCTCCTTCCACACTGCCCCTATAGTCCAGGATCTGATCCCATTTTATATTCCTATCTCATATGATCCAGTTTAAAGCAGATAATCTGGGATCAGATCCTGGGATCTAGGGCAGTGTAGAAGGGGCCTGAGTTAGCTTTCTTTAGTATAGGGTTCTGTTCTGTGCTACAGTATAATTTAGTTATCAGACTGGTTAGCTACTTCCAAAGGAACTTGGGGGGGGGCATCATTTCATCTTTTGCCTCAGGAAGCAAAAGGTCATGTAATGTTCCTTAATGCAGAACACCAAACTAAATAAGTCAAGAAATACAATAGACCCTCCATTTTCATGGGAGCTGGGCGCATGACCAATAGACCCTCCATTTTCATGGGAGCTGGGTACATGACCCCTGAAAAAAACATGATTTCTTTAACCTGAGAGAACATTTCTCTAGGAATCTAGGTCAACTAGGTACAGTAGTCAGCATCCAGGGAAGTTATGAGATTCCTAGATATAACACCTAAATCAAATCTGCAAAGGTGAGACCCACAAATGTGGCTGTACTTGGTTTACAATAATAGGCACATTTTAGCCAAAAGTATTCATTTTTCAATCTCATTTGTTGCAACAGAAGACGTGTAACCACAAGCTTCATTTTATTTGCAATGAAATCAGTAGCAAAGAGGAGTACATATCTTTGGACATCCCCAGTGACACCAAATTTACCAAACAGATTTTATTTTAAAACTCTTTCCTCGTTCTAATGTGCAAAGATTTTGCAATCCTTGCAGTCACTCTCATCTAATGTTCTTTATCTGGTATGTTGAAGATTGAAAGGCCAACAATAAAGATGGATGAAATGTATATCCACAAATGTAATCATAGGCATAGATATCCAGACCCTAACCCCCCCTCCCCGAAAAGAAGGGGGGGATCACTGTGCCATTTAAAGATTATTTGCTTTTGCAGGTGTTACCTGTGTGCCCTTGCATTATTCTCATTTCCTCAGCTCTTGGAGTCTGAAACGCAGATCTTTCTTTAAAATTCACCTGATTCCAGACATTCTATATTTCCCTTCTGCTTGGTTACTGCTAGAAGTGGCTTGGGAAAATATGATGGTTTGAAACTTGTGTTGCATTTACGTTATGCAAATCTTAAATTATTATAATTGCCTGTTCTGCCAGTGAATGTTGCAGGCTAGGACATCTTTATTAAATTAGCTAAACTAAGCTGTGGCTCCTTTCCAATATGCCATTGACAGCCCTGTATAGTCTGAATATTTAATTACGAAGTTTCATTTAAAAATAAAACAGCAGTCTTTTCAAGGTCATTTCTCCTTTCTCTGAATTATACCTTGAAGAGCAAAAAAAAACCTGTACTGGTGGGTGCTTCCAGAGAGCTGCTGAAAATCATCTTTATCTGCCAGAGAAAGGGAAAAAAGAAGGTGTCCTGTGAAAAATAGCTCATACCACAAGCCAGCTAGTTTTCAGATAACAGATGTGGATGAGGAAAGGGTGCTCTATTTACCTGTTTCCAGCTCAGTGAAGAACTACATGTGCAGACAGGCTCTGCATAGTAAAAGCAATACTCCAACACAATTCAGTTGATGATATTCCATATCCTGCCGATCAACCATTCAAGGAAGGAAGCAAATATCTAGATTCAGTTACCTTATTACACATAAAATAACTGCCTGGATTAGGTGCTTTAAACTGGCATTCCGAAATATTATGATCCCACCGTTAGTAGAAAAAAAATCACTTGTTTCCCTCCTTATTGCAGGCCATGTTGTCACCTAAAATGTGCTCAAAGTGTTTAGGAAAGACTACAGAAGAGATAGTGGCATGGGGCAAGTGAGCAGGTTGCATGTTAAAGGTGGTATTGGTGCCAAATGTCTTCTCTCATGTCTTCTTTCTATAGAGAGAAAGCATCTGAACCTTTCCATTTCTCTGAGATAGAAACTAAAATCTGCTGAAAGTGTTTAGGGAAGACTCCAGTAGAGATATTGGCATGGGGCAAGGGGGCAGGTTGCAAGTTAAAGATGGAATTGGTGACAAATGCCTTCTCTCATGCTTCCTCCTATAGAGACAAAGGATCTGAGCCTTTCCATTTGTCTGATCCTATCCTATATATATACAGAACCTTGGCTGCCCTCTGTGTTACTAGAGGCATCTGTGCATATGACCATCTTTTTGTTCATGGTTTATAGTATCTTACATTACTCCGCTCCATTTGTACAAACTGAAGGTGTTTCTACTGCCTCTGGAGAGAGAGAAAATCAGTTCTTATTATCTGTAAAACTTCTTGTCCTTCATATGCACCATCTCCAATAATAGATTAATGATACAATTCTCAACACATTGCACTTGAGACTGACTTTATAGGCATTCACTGTTTCAGGCCACATTTATGCCTTCATGGTCACCTTGTGCTCTACGATTGGGCTGTATTTTACACAGAGACAATGGCAGTACCTTCAATCACATCTAAGAGAAAATAAGAATTGGGAAGTATTTCTAAATCCCAAAAGTATGTTTCAAACATGTAAATTTACATTTTGAAAACCACCAATTAGATGCAATTTTATCAAGAGAACTCTTCAAAATGATATGCATGGTGCTTCATTTTCACCATTCTCTGCATAAACTCATTTTTGCTTATACAATAGGTTCTGCTACCCTAAATTGTGTTGTCAAGACTTCCTAACTAGGCTAATAAATCAGATGTTTTAATAAGTGGGATGTTTCTTTCTTAAGATTGTATTGCCACTGACCTACATACTTTATTTTTGAAAGTCTCAGGAAACACACTAGGGGTCCAACATAAATAAGAATATAAGAACACCATGCTGGGCTAGACCAAAGACCCATCTAGTCCAACATTCTGTTCCCATAGTGGCCAATTAGTTGCCCATGGGAAGCCAACAAATAAGACAGGAATCTAGCATCATCTTCCCTCTTGTGTTCCCTGGCAGCTGGTGCTGAGTTGCTTACAGTCTCAAATTTTGGAGTACATATATAGCCACCATGACTAACAGTCATTGATGCCCCAGTTCCCCATGACTTTGTCCCCTTGTAGGGCAGTTTTGTTTTTCTTTTGGGTTTTTTTTTTGGTTGTTGCTGTTTTTGCTACCATTACTGCAACTTGTAGTAATTCATTCCATAATCTCTATGTGAAGAAGTCTTTTCTTTTATCTGCATTGAATATCTTATTATTTAGCTGTAGTATATGACCCTGCATTGTAGTATTATAGAGATAAGCTTCTTTTTACCCATTTTTCTATACTAAATATAATTGGAATGATAGAGTTGGAAGAGACCATAAGGGATCTCCTATCCAACCCTCTGCTTAGGAATAAATAATCAGAACACTTGACAGATGACCATCTAGCCTTTTTTTAAAAAAAAACCTCCAGTGAAAGAGACACCATACTCCAAGGAGTGTATTCTGCTGTTGAAGAGCTCTTACCATCAGGAATTTCTTACCAAAGTTTAGGTAGAATCCCTTTTCCTGTAATTTAGGTGGAATCTCTTTTCCCTCCTTCTTGCTGGTTGTGTGAATGCCCTGCTCTAACATCAACTGAAGTACTCACAACATCCAGGAATTCAGACTGGGCTATGGATCAACTTGAAGTGGCCATAGTGGCAACATAGAGGAGGTGAAATGCAGTCCATTTCAGGGAAACAGATATAGTTCCAGACCATTTGAACAACAGCATGGAAGCATGTTTATACCGGGCTTAACTGCTCAATTTAGATGAGTCCTTAGTCACTGAAGCAGCATAAAATAAGCTTGCCCCCTCCTCAACAGGACATTATTTCAAACTTGTAAGCATGGCTATCATTCCCCTCTCAATCTTCTCTTTTCCAGGATAAACATACCCAGCACCCTAAGTTATTCATAGGACCTAGTTTCCAAACCTTTTACCATTTTGATAGCAATTCTTTGGACACATTCCAAGACATCAATATCATTCTTGAATTGTGGTGCCCAGAATTGGACAACATGCAACTCTATCATTTACCCTTCATTGGCCCCAACCCCCTGAACAAAAGAGACGAGACACAAAGTTTATTTTGAAAGTTACCTATTTAAATTTCCTTAAGTCTAACTCAGAAGGTGTCAGGAATCAAGGTGTATTCTAGCCGGGTATCATGCCCCTCGGCTACGATATCAATTTTTGGGCGAAACACCTGGATTCCCTGATTATCCAACCAGGGCAACCCCTACTCGGGAAATGAATGAGAGGTCTGTACTCGAGATCTTGAGATCAGCCTCTTTCATTCCAGGGCCATTACACTTTGTTAACCCCTCAACTTGAACTTTGAGGTGAATGTTAACTTAATGGCCCTCACCCCTGAAGGAGGTGCCTTAGGTGCACACCGACAATGGGCTTTCCCTAGCTATTTTCCGCCACCGATGGGGACAGGTGTCCACCTAGTCCCCATCCCCCACCGAGAGTCCTAACACCTCCTACCCTATGTTAGACGAACGGAACGTTGCCCAATTCCGATATTACAATCCATCCGCTCAACAAACAAAGCATTGTCGCGAGCCCTGGATAAAGGAGGTAGTGTGCTACCCCCCGTACTGTTGAGTGCATGGCCCCTTCCTTGTTCCCCACTTTATGGGGACTCTCACATCTCCACACGCCGAACCACCAACAAGATGGCATATTGGTGGATCGGACGATGTGTATGCAGGGCCATGCCAGCCACCCAGTACGAGTTTGCTCGGGCCTGTAAGACGCTTTGCCCGTCCGCAAGCCAAAGCCGTTCCCCCTGATGTGGACAACTCCGCCAGTCTCAGCTAAGAGCCTCAAACCAACAGGGGGTAAGGACCGTGAATGCAAGTTTGCTGCAGACCACGTCTACCACTCCATTCCAAAAGGCAATGGAGTCCAGGCCCAAATGTTGGCCAAAATGAAATGTAGGACCCCTTGACGGCTGGTCACTACCATCAGACAGGCCCGACTCATCCACATGGCCCTTTTTTAAGCCATCCTCACGCTTTCCCTTTGACTGGGCTGTGGGTCGATGGCCGACTCACGGATTGTGACCTCGGGCACTGCCTCTAATTTCTGAAACTGGGTCGCCCCAATAAGGGCCAGGTCAGCTTGGCAATCGGGACTCCTTTGAGCTCCATCTCTACCAAGCGGCCGGTACGGTAAAAACAGCGAAGGTGGTTGCCTGAGTGTCAGCCACAAGGGACTGACTGCCCTAAACCTAGTAACTAACTATATGAGCATCCATTGTGTATATAGGACGCATCTGCCAACGACTGAAATAACTTTATCCAACTTTCCAGCCTATTATTAGGCTGAAATGGTGTGTTTTTCCAAAATACTATTCCTCCTTCAATTTAAAGCAAACTTACTTCCAAACTCCACAGCCATTTCTAAGACTGAGAGGTGTAATTCTAATGCCTAATCTTCTTCTGTTTCAAAGCAAACACACTTTCGAGCTCTCCAACCGTATAAAAAGCTGAGAGGGTGTAACCCTAACAACTAATCTTGTTGTTAAAAAGAAAAACCGCTTTCCAGCTCCCCAGTCATTTATAAATCTGGCGGGGTGTAACTCAAACTACTAACCTTCTTCTAGAAAAAACCGCGGTTTCCAATCCCTCTAGCCCAGTAAGGCTGAAAGGGTGTAACTTAAATGATTAAACTTCTTCTGCCTTAAGGGAAACACGGTTTTTCAAACTCCCCAGCCTTATAAGGCTGAGAGGGTGTCACTTTAAACTAAACTTTTATATTGTAAAGAAACGCGCATTCAACTCTCCCGCCGTTCCCAAACTGAGGATGTAACTCACTGACTAATCATATAACGTAACAAAAGGCGCATCCAAACTCTCTGGCCATTATAAGGCCGAGCGGATGCAACCTGCGGCCACCCTCCTGTTTTTGGAAAATTACGCCCTCAAACCTCTAGCTAGGCAAGGCTGAGAGGGTGTAACTCAACGACTAAGCGTCTTTTGTGTTAAAGAGAAACCACTTACCAACTCTCCAGCCACGTTAAGGCTGAGATGTTATCACTCAAACGAAAAATCTTGTGTCACAAAGGAAAAGCGCTTTCAAATTCTCCCGCCGGTTATAAAGCAGAGAGGTGTAGCTCAAATGACTAGCCATCTTTATGTTTTAAAGAAAACTCCCCCTTCATTTATTTATTTATTTATTTAAATTCCCCGTCGTTTCTTAAGACTAAGGGGGGTGTAACTCTAACGATTAACCTTTTAGTTTCAAGGAAGAATTGACTCTTCCAACTCTACAGCCGTTTTAAGGCTCAGAGGGTATAACTCAAACTAACGATCGTCTTATCTTTTAAAGCACCACGGCTTTTGAATTCCCTAGCCGCATAAGGCTAGAAATTGAGCCTCATCTACCAATCTTCTTATAATTTAAGAAAATGCCCTTTTCAAACTCTCCAGCCCTTTATAAGGCTGAGATGGTGTGACCTTAAAACTAATCTTCTGTATGCTTTAAAGAAAACGCGCCTTTCAACTCCTGAGCCTTTTATAAGGGTAAAAAGGGGTGTGTGTGTGTGCTTAAAACAACTACTCTGTTCTTTACTAAAAAGCCCTTTTTTTTGAATGATTAATCTCCTTATGCTTTAAAGCAACATGCCTTTCAAGAACCCAAGCCCTTTATCGGGCTGAGAGGGTGTAAATCAAAGCTAGTCATCTTATAATTTTAAGAAAACGCGTTTCTCCAACTCACAGACCCTTTATGTGGCTGAGAGAAGGTACCTCAAATCGCTAACTTCAAAGTTTTAACAAAAAACGCGCTTTCACGTTTCGCCGCCCTTCCAATGGCGAAAGGGTGTGACTCAAACACTAACCTTCTTCTGTTGTAAAGAAAAACGCCTTTAAAAATCCCAAACCCTTATAATAATAATAGGGTGAACTAAATAACCTATCCTCCATGTTTCAATGAAAATGCGCTTCATAACCCCCCCCCCACCCTTAATAAGGCCGGGAGGGTGTAACGAAACGACCATCGCCAGCATTTGAAAAAATGCCCCTTTCCTAACCTCATTTTTCAAGGCTAAGAGGGTGTGACTCAATAAACATTATTCTTTTAATTTTAAAGGAAATGACCATTTATAGCGCAAACCGGATGTACTTTCACAACCAATCTTTGTGGTGTAAGCAAAACGCTTTCTAACCCGGCAGCCGTCATAAGGCTGAGAGGGTGTTACTTCAGACACTGGTCCCTTTTGCATAAAAGGAAACACGCTTTATATATCCTCCCGCCGTTTATAAGGCCGACAAAGTGTGCCCACATAGGCCAGGCGATAAGGTCTTCTAAGAAAAGATTAAGCGTTTAACTTCCCTGCCATGAATAATGGCTGAGAGAGCAAGTCTCCTTTGGAGACAACTGTCTTTTCAACTTCAGTAAATTGAAATTACGGTGCTTGAAACTAATAACACAAGCCAATGCAGCTAAGCCTAGGCCAGCAGTAGGCTATACCAAAGCTCAAGAGCTCTCTTTATGTCCAATTGAAAATGACCCAGTTAAATGACCAATACCTTGGATAAAATTGCTAACTCGCTAGTAAAGTTGACAACATAGGTCAACAGCAAGCCATACCCAGGGTCAAGAGCTCGCACCTGCCGTTGAAATTCAAAATTCAAGTTACGCCTTAAATTGACCTCGGTAAAAAGCCAAGTATATTGCTTAAATCAATAACCCCATGGCCCATGCTAACCGACCCGTGCAGGTCAATGGTTATCTATGCCAATGGTCGGGGGCTCACTCAAGTCACTCCTCAAACTTGTGGGCACCGTTCATCAAAGTATACCAAGGGTCGGGATCTTACTCCATTTCAAGTTTAAACGTGACCCAGAGAAAGAAAAGTATACTGACTGCTCTTCTAACTCAAATGCTACTGTTGACCAAATAGGCCAATGGTAAGCCATGCCAAGGGTCGGGAGGTCGCTCCCCAAATTGAAATTTAAAGTGACCCAGATGAAAAGTGCTTGATTCTTAGTGTTGACGGGCATAGGTCAACAAAGCTAGAGCAAGGGTCGGGATCTCACTCAAATTAAATTATTATTATTACCATTATTATTCATTTATTTATTTGTATCGACATCCTTTTTTATTATTATTATTATTTTATATATATATTTTTATTTTTTATTTTTATTTTAATATATATAAAAAGACCCGACAAGAATAAATACCTCGCTCGAGATCAGAACTCAATTGCTAATGTTGACAAAATTAGGTCAATAGTAAGCCATACCAAGGGGTTGTGAGCGTACTCACGTTTAAACCTTGCAAATAACCCCGGTGGAATAATGAACCGCACTGCTCGAAATTGGCAATCTAACTGCTAATGTTGTCAGCGAATGGTCAAGAGTAAACCATCACAGGAATCGGAAGCTCACTCATCCATTTAAAATTAAAATGACCCAGGCGAAATGAAAAATACATTGCCTACGGCCAGTCACTCATTGCTAATGTTGCCAAACATAGGCCAACAGTACGCTATACCAAGGGTCAGGAGCTTACAAAATGAAAATTAAAAGGAACCGGGTAAACTAATAAATGCATTCATAAAATAAGTAACTAAATTGTTAATGCTGTCAGCCATAAAACAATGTAAGCCCGCACCCAAAGCCGGGAGCTCACCCCTCAGTTAAATTACAATTGACCCAGGTGAAATGATAAATGTAATGCTTAAAATTAGCAACTCAATTGCTAATGCAACCATGGGTCAATCGAGCGCTATACCCCGGGTCAGGAGCTCCCCCCTATCGCTAATGTCGTCAAGCTTGGACAACCATAAGCCTTCTCATGTATTTATTATTTTATTTTTATTTTATTTCCCTTTAATTCATACTTCCATCATTATTACTGTTCTTTACCAATCAAGCCAAACGAATAAAATTGCCAGGCAGTGCCTAACCTTAGATAAATTTAGCATCCCCCTAAATAGCACCTTAAATTTTTCTCGACAGATACAACTGTCTTTCGGATTGCAAAGGTTGATAGTAAGCTACACAATAGGTCGAGCCCCACTCATTCAGGTAGGCCTCGAACTCATGACCTTCGGGTCCATATGTTTGAGACAGAGAGCATATAAGTGAATATTAAGGAAGGAATTTTCCAAAAGCAGTCAGGAATCTGTGCCCATGCTTGCGAAATGGATGCAAGATGTTCCAGACAACAAGACTTCTTCATGAGGGAACATTGGCCACAATGCAGGAAAATCCTTCATGGACTATTTGATCATTTGTGCAATGCTATATAGAAAAGGGGGTGGAGGCTAGGGAGCTGAAAAACCAGCTCCCGCCCTTCTTTGCATGGCCCAATCGGCGCCAACAAAGCTGTGACAAAAAGATGGGGGGGGGGCAACGGCCATGCGGCCAAGATGGCGCCTCCCTACACTACAGCCTCTCCGACAGACGGGGGGAAGGGGGGGCGGGTCCAGAAACAACCCAGCCAAACAAGCCCAAAAAAGGGGGGGCTAGATTGGAAAGCCCCCCGCCACCGGCCTTTAACTTCCCCCTACCTCTAAGGGGGCCCGCCCCACCGATGCGGCCATGTGGGGGGGCAAGAGCCAGGAGCCGCGGCCTTAGCTCGCCACCCGCCAGAGAAAATGGCGGTTCCCGCCAAAGGCGGCAGCCGCAGGCTAATGGCCTGCATGGCTCCCACCCAGGCCAATCTGTAGGCCTCCGCCGAGCTGCCCAACAAGCCAGGCCCGGCGGCAGCATGCTAAACGGCGGGGGATGGGTGGAGGGGCAGCGGGAGCCAGTCCCGGGCCCCCCGTCGTGACGCCGCCGCGGCACCCGTACTTCCCCCCCCCCAGACGTGGAGCGCGGTGGGGGGGGAGGGGAGGAAGGGCAAGCCCCGCTCTCACCGATCCGCAGCCCGCCCAAAAGCGGGCCTGAAGAGCCGCTAGGCCCAGTGCCCAAGAAGCCGGGGGCGAGGGGAGCGCTAACCCGCCTCCGGCTCCTCGCCCCCGCGACCCGGGCCCCGGCCGATCCACGGAGCGGCATTCTGGGAAGGTAGGGCCCCTCCCACCCACCCCGGCCCAGGCCGCAAAGCCATGCAGGGAGGGGAGAGCCTGGAGCCGCGGCTCAAGCTCGCCGCCGCCATCATGGCGGCGGCGGCCCAGCCGCAGCGCCGAGGTACAGCCCGCACCACCCGTCTAAACGGGAAGCACGGGCCCAACGAGAAAAAGGGGGGATGAGGGGGACAAGGCCCCCATCCCTGGATCAGGCTCACCTGAGGAGGAGACCGACCGTCTCCTCCGATGGCTGAGCCCCGACTGAGCTCTTCAGGGGGCTGGCCTTCCTAAAGGGAGGCCACGCCCCCTGCCTCCCAGAGGTTCCAAGAACCTCCTCTTTCTCCGTGGGAGGGGGCAAAATACTCTCCCTCTGTAGCCTTTGGCTACGAGGGAAATCCTTTGCCAAAATGTCACTTTTCCTCATAGGGATGTGGTTCCATTCCCTTGATGATTTTGATTGCCCTTGTCTGCACCTTCTCTAGCAATACAACATCCCTTTTGAGGTCAGGTGACCAAGACAATACACAAGTTTGTCAATACTGTGGATTTCTAAGATGACATAATGAGGTTGGCAGTTTTATTTTCAGTTCCTTTCCCAGTTATTCCCAAAACAGAATTTGCCTTTTTCAGCAACTGCTGTACACTAAATTGACATTTTCACTGAGCCGTCTATCACAATTCAAGATCCTTTTTCTGGTCTATCACTGCCAGCTCAGATCCTATCAGTGTATAACTTTTTTATTGGGACTGTTTCCCTATTGTGTATCCTTCTACTCTCATTCACATTAAAATTTATTTTAATGTAATCAACCCAGTTCATGTTGATTTTTCAAAAGGAATCCAGGGGTGATCTGGGAAATTTCAAAACAATTATTCCAATAGTCTAACCAGGCTGGTTGCCACGAGATTGAAATATGTACAAAATGATGGTACATCATGCCTGTTCTTGGTAATCAGATGGAAAATGTTAGTACAGATATGATTATAGTTATTATGCGCCATTATGTTATACATATTTCAATCACCTGGTAATCAGCCTGTTAACAGGGAAATGGTACCCTTTATTTTTATATTAGCAGGGTCATATTTGAGTTCTTTAAGAACCCTCAGATTGAGAGTATCTGGACCTACAGATATGTTTATATTCCATTTTTCAATAAAGTTTAATCACTTCTCAGCATTGTTTATTTCAGTTACTTAGACAGCATTCCTGAGATATTCTTTCCAGCATGAGAATCAGCCTTCTAATTCCTACTTATTGTTGTTTTAATTATCTGCCTTCAAGTTATTTATGTTGACCCTATTGTGAACCTATCATGGAAGTTTCTTGGCAGGATTTTGTTCAGAGAAGGTTTGCCATTGCCTTCCTTACAGGCTGAGTGCAACTTGCTGAAAGTCCTCCAGTAGGGTTCCATAGTCAAGACAATGTCTGCTAAAACCACTATACCACACTGATTTTAATTTCCCACACTAAACCCAGGAGAATCCTTATCCTCCTTTTGTATTTTTCCAGTGCCCCAACTGCCTTGGTGTATGTTTCCCTGCTTTTGGTACATTCAAAGAAACCTGTGCGATCGGTCTGCAGGAAGGCAATTCTGCAGGAGGCAGCACCCGGATTTAAAGTTGATTCATTCTCTAGTGTGATGATGTCATCTTTCACAGTTTATGGGAACTCTGAAGCATAATCTTTGTAAATTATATAAAGATAAAGAAATTTGATAATATAGGTTTGTGGCTGCAAGAATTACAATAGCAAAATCTTAAGAGGGGGAAAAAGAACTACTCATTAAGGATTGGAGAAGAAAATTAGTTGAGCATATTCAAATGGCCAAGCTCTCCAAAGTCATAAGGGGAGGAAGAATGAATAGTTTGTTTAAAAAAATGGAGACTTGCTTTTGGGTATTTAAAAAAAGAAGACAAGATTGTGAATTAGTTACACGGGGAATTTATTAATGTAATGATAAGGATATAATTTTATTAGATACTAATTCCATATGGTGTGGTGTTGGAAGTCTTGGGTGGGAGTTCACGGGTGGTAATGGGTGGTAGTGGGATTAGGGAAATAATATTTGTACTTTGATGTTTGAATTTTGTGGATTGTATGATTTTTTTTCACGCAACACAATAAAAAAATATTTTTAAATGAAGCATAATTTGTGTACACTACTCCCATAAGTAAAGACTATGCTTGTTACTTATTGGGTTCATATAGGGATAGAAAAAGGCTTTTTGAAAGCTATCATGGTGTTGTGGTTTGGACTCTGAAGACCATATTTCAAATCTCATTTGGTCATGGAAATCCACTAGTGACCTTAAGCAAGTCACAATCACTCAACATCAGAGACAAAGGCAACCCCACCTTACCAAGCAAACCCCGTAATAGGTTCATCTTAGTTTTAATGGCTGCTTAAGGTTCAAATTTGCTCATAGTATTGATTCCCAATAAGGGATGCTGTATGCTTCCAGCATTTGGATTGGTGGTCTAACATCTAAGATAGTCAAGCAGCAAGCATGGTTTTTGAGGGCCCTCTTCCAGTTTCCCAGATGTGTGCCATCTTGAGTATTGCTACTAGAATCTAAAGAAATCCCCTTATCAACAAGAGCTTGGTGATGGGCTTTTAAATATTGGCTTAAGATCAATGTTTTTAGTTTGAGCTTATCATCTATCCCAGGATAAGTACATTCATAGCTGGTTGAAGATTCATTCTAAAAAGTTGTCTTCTGTTGTCTTTTCTTTAGCCCTTTTAACTCACCTGGGCACTTAAATTATTAAATGAAGATTTTGAATCATTGCCTTCTGTGAGCTGTGTCCTCTCTCATATGTTTCATGTCCCCCAAGCGCACTGTATATATACTATGCTGAGCCTCTACACAGAGCATCTCTAAGGCAAGATGTAACCTATGAATTGCTTTGAGGTAGATTTGTAGGAGTCCCATATACCACAAGACTTTACCCATGCAATAACCAGGAAGTTAAATGTATGCGTCACATCTTGTTGTTCTGCAGTTTTTATGAGCAGGCTCAAGAACATGTTATTAACATGTTATTACTGAAAAACTTACCTGGTAGATCAGCCCAATTCAATGTAATTTTTATTAGAAGCTAATCTCCCCATGTGACCTCAAGGTTTTTCTTTCAGGGTAGCTAGGCTAAGACAACTTCCTGTATTAGATTCAGGCTGAAATGTGCCCTGTATTTGCAGGGTTCTGATTCTTGTTCATATGCACCTTGTATAGTGCATTGTCCTGTATTTTAATCAGTTTATTAATCTGTCCGTACTATGTGTACTTTTTACCAGTGAGTTATTTTTGTCTTTGGGCTGTAATAAAGTTTTGATTGATTTATCTGGGGAAAAATCAAGGGGAGAGGGAGAGAGGCGCAGTATAAACTGACTTCCTAGGATCACAGTCTCTCTTCAAACATTTCAATATCCAGGGCTACTCCACTGGAGTGTCGTCATCCTCCTTGTCCTCTTTGTCTTCCTTCTCCTTTTCCTTGTTTTCCTTCTTGTTATCTGAGAAACCTGAATATTAAATGAAAGCATTCAAAATACTACTACAGGCATAGAAGAAAAATATGTTCCTTCAAGCTGCCTGTTGGCATAAAGCAACTTCTTGGGGCTTTCTTAGAAATCCCCAGAGGTGGTTTGTCATTGCCTTCTTCTGAAACATAGCCTTAAACTCTTGGTATTCCATGGTGGTCTGCTTTTCAAGTACTAACCAAGCCTGACCCTTCTTTATTTCTAAAATCAGATGGGATCTGGTGCCTTCAGCATATTTAGGCAATTAATGTACAGAGTAGATGTATTCTTTGTATCAAAGACTAATACTTTCCAATGGAAACAGGCAGTCTCTGTGGTGATCTAGAAAAGGATATTTCTGAGCAATCATTAAACACATATTAAGAGTTTTAGGCTTTTGTTTTGTTTTGTTTTGCATAAGTTAGCCCTCTGCCATATCAAATATAATGCTCTTCTACTGTATAAAAATGCCAGGGCAATCAAGCAATTCTACCACTGATGCCTCCAATACCTCTGCATGAAACAACTTGATAAAAAAGGCAGGACAAACAGATCTTTGCCTCTTTCAAAGAAGTGTCAGCAATTAAATTTCATTTTCAGTAACCAGAACTCAAAGGGAACAAAAATCTCAAAGGAAAGCTGCCTGATTTTCTCAATAGACTGGCCTTTTAATGCTGCCCAATCAAGCAGTGCAAAAGAGTGCATGCATAGCTCACATTAAAATCCCTGTTCAAGTGCATGCTTTTATCCATGAGTGATCTAGAACTGGGTGCTACAATTTTTAAAATTTAATCAATGCTAAAAGGTTAGAAACTTCATCAAACTTGTATCTGAGTAAAAAAAGAAACTGTTTTTGGAAGAAATAGAAAATGTGCATAATATTGTCAATACTTTCTTGTTTATCTGAGAATCGCACCACAGCATTTGGGGCACTGAGAAAACTACCGTAAGACAAACCCAGTCCGCTTCACACAGCACTTTGGGAAGTTATAATTTTATTGAGTCATATTAAAGAAAAAAGGAAACAAATTACTTTGCCACCCCTTGACTATAAGGGATGTGATTTGGCTTTAAATGAAGCACAAAGGCGGGACTGATTCGGACTCTCATGGCCAGGTACAAGTGTTTTACAAGAAATGGGAAAGACTGATAGAAAAGGTTGAAGGAAAAGAGAGATACAAAGTGTTGAACCATTCCCTTTTTATGATTGTTCAATTGAACTAATATTTGAAATGTGACAATTACTGTTCCTTGAAGGAGGGGGTGGAGGAGGGGGGGAAAGAGACACAAGGGCAAGTTAAAGGTGGGTAGGAGAAGATTACTAGGAGAATAATATGTATTTATATGTATTTATAATGTAACACAACACAATATTTAATAATGAGGTTTGATTGTGATGTTACTAGTTTATTTTTCCTGACACCACCTCTACTTTCTACTTACGTATTGTTAACACCGTATTTAAAAAAGTGTTTTCTGGAGTGAATTGGGTTTCCATTTGAAATTCCAAAACCAAAATTAGATCCCACTTAAAGTTTTGTTCTGCACTTGAGAAGCTCGGTTAAGAGGTAACCTCTTCTTTGCATAGGATATAAACACCCCTAGATGATGGTAATTAATCCTTGACATGTGTGGTACAAGCACAACAAATGCATCCTTTACCCACCCTTTTAGGCTTACGTAGCATAAACCCAATGCAGTTCCCTAACATCCTATTAGTAATGAGCATATTTTGGAACATAGTACTTCATTCAGAAGTGAGGATGTGTTAAATAGAATAGAGGAGAATACGGTCTACTTGAAATTGATCATATGACTACCCAGGATTGGTTTCTCCATCTGACAAAGAAACTTCAGAGTCTGTGATCCCTTTCCATCACCTGCCATCAGTCCCTTTTAATGGGAGTTGGGAGGGCCTTCCACATGCAAAGCATGTCCTTGTTCTACTGAGTTACAGTCTATCCTTGTTCCTCTAGCAACAATTCCACATGGATTTAAAATAATCGCTACAGGATCCAAGGAGCAGAAGAACAGGCCCGTGTGCCTCCAAAAATAGTTTACACACAAATGTTTCATGCACATATCTGCATACATATAGACAGCACACACACATACAGGCTAATGAACGTGCATTCTGTTTCATTTCCAGGCATTCAGGGTGTCTTCCATGAGGCAATGCCACATTCAGGTAGAAGGTATTGTGTGATAAAAAGAAAAGTAAGAAAAAAAATCACATGCAATGCTACAGTCCTGAAAGAGTTATTAATAATATACATTATTCTCAAAGCTCTACATAGTCCAACAAAATATTATTTTATAGGATTTTGCTTTTAAAAATCAAATCAGCTTCAAGTTTTTGAAGAGATCAGAATGAGCATGTCATATTCTTTGTAATGTCACTTTGCTATGAGCTTTGGTTCTTGAGAGAGCTTTAGAGCATCCAATTGCCTGCTTAGGCTGTGACCTGGAAGAACAAATGAATAGGAAAGGTTATAGCCTGGTCGTATGTGTTATCTCTCTATTTAATACTGTGGGAGCTTGGAGGACTTACATTGTAAAACTTCCAGGCAACTAGCTATGTTCATCTGTTGCAGCAAGAATGCAATTCCTTAAGGGTCTCTGATTTTTCACTTCTGTTCTCAAATTGAAGAAGAGTTAAGAACATAAGAACATAAGAAGAGCCATGCTGAATCGGACCTCAGCCCATCTAGTCCAGCATTCTGTATCACACAGTGGCCCACCAGTTGTACACGGGGATCTCGAGCAGAAGGGAGGGCAAAACCTGACCTGCTCCCGACCCCCACAACCAGTACCCAGGGAAATCCTGCCTACCTCAACCAACTCCGAGGTGGCACTTGAATGTCCTTTTCAGTAACTACCGATACACTTGGTATCCATGAATCTGTCTAATCCTGCCTTGAAGTTGTTCAGGCTGACAGCTGTCACAACCTCTTCTGGAAGTGAGTTCCATAACCCAATGACCCTCTGGGTGAAGAAATATTTCCTTTATTAGTCCTAATTTTCCTACCTTGGAGCTTCAGGAGTGCCCTCTAGTCCTAGTGTTTTGTGACAAAGAAAATAATTTTTCTTTATTCACCTTTTCTATCCCATGCATGATTTTATACACTTCGATCAAGTCACCTCTTAAACGCCGTCTTTCAAGGCTGAAAAGACCAAGGCGTTGCAACCTGGTTTCATAAGGGAGCCGCTCCATCCCTTGGATCATTCTTGTTGCCCTTGTCTGTACCTTTTCCAGTTCCGTTATATCCTTCTTAAGGTGCGGAGACCAGAATTGTACACAGTACTCCAAATGTGGCCTTACCATAGATTTGTAGAGAGGTAATACAACATTTGCTGACCTATTTTCGATTCCCTTTCTGATCATGCCTAGCATAGAATTTGCTTTTTCACTGCTGCAGCGCACTGGGTTGACATCTTCATTGAGCTGTCCACCAAGACCCCAAGATCCCTTTCCTGGTTTGTCTCGGAAAGCTTTGACCCCATCAGTTGATAAGTGTAGTTGGGGTTCTTTGCCCCGATGTGCATGACTTTACACTTGTTTAGGTTAAAATGCATTTGCCACTTTGTTGCCCATTCACTCAATTTCGAGAGATCTTTCTGGAGCTCTTTACAATCAGTTTCATTTTTAACTACCCTGAACAATTTAGTGTCGTCTGCAAACTTTGCTACCTCAGAATTCACTCCTACATCCAGATCATTAATGAATAAATTAAAAAGTAACGGACCCAAAACTGAACCTTGGGGTACGCCACTTCCCACCTCTTTCCACCCAGAGAAGTGTCCATTTATTACCACCCTTTGTTTCCTACAGTTTAGCCAGGTTCCAATCCAGGACAAGACCTGTCCCCTGATTCCATGGCTGAAGAGCTTATTTAGGAGCCTTTGGTGAGGGACTTTGTCAAAAGCCTTTTGAAAGTCAAGGTAAACAATATCAATTGGGTCCCCTTTATCTATGTGTTTATTTACACCCTCAAAGAATTCTAACAAGTTAGTAAGACATGATTTGCCTTTGCAGAAACCATGTTGATTTTCTTTCAGCAATGCCTGTTCTTCTATGTGCCTAGTAATTTTTTCTTTAATAATGGTTTCCATCATTTTGCCTGGAACTGAGGTTAAACTGACTGGTCTATAATTTCCTGGATCACCTCTGGATCCTTTCTTGAAGATCGGTGTTACATTTGCCTCCCTCCAGTCCTCGGGTACAGTTAAAATGTCAGGGGTCCAAAGTCTTGGGTAACTTTAGGGTCAGCGAGAGTATGAAGATGGTCTGTGTTTAAATTTGATCTTTCAGCACAGTAAAGAAAATAAATGAATCTTCCAGATAATATTTAAAATATTTTCCCCAGGAGCTTTTAAAATCATTTATTTTTATTTTCACCGTTATTTATATAGTTAACTGTACAGCAGCAATCGTTCTTCTCCTTCCCTTCTTTTCACTCTGATTGGATCTCCCAGAAGCATGAAAGAACAGAATAATTTGCAAACTGACACAGGCGCCTGTCTTCAAAAGCAAATTGTTTATTAAAGAGGGAAGAATCGGGTTACTCAGATATTCATGCAAGTTAAACATTGAAAGCTCAATTAAGTCTTCCAGAGATAGGGATGCCCTGAAAACAAGAGAAGTCATATACACAGGGGGGGGGAGGTAGGGGAGAGAGAGAGAGAGAGAGAGAGAGAGAGAGAGAGAGAGAGAGAGAGACTCTTCTGTCAGGTTGTCTTAAGACAAAGGCACTGCGCATATTTCCTCAGCCCACCTGGCACAATCGTGAAAAATGTCAAGTGCCAAAACAATACTAAACTTAATTATTTAGTCTACTGAATCCAAACATAGCCAAACCAGCTCCTTTATAACACAGAGGAAAGACCAAGCCACCTAAAACTTTTCTCAAATGAAGTACTCCGAATTAGGAGGCCAGAACTGCCAGGTTCAGGCCAGGTCAGACCTTTGGGACCCCTAGCCCAATGTTGTCTACACTAATAACCACCCCAAAGGGATTTAAACCCAGCCTTGTGGTTAGTGGAAGATTTCTGTCCTTGAGCCACCAAACTGACCACTACAATCAGCAACACCATGTGTCTTGAATGTGGTTGTGGTTATTAGCATCTGTAATAAAAGAACAAAGATCTGCAAAAGAGTTGTAACAAATGCCACCATCTAGTGTTGAGAGCTTTGTAGGGAAGAGCCAGGGCAGCATTTAGAACAAATCAGAGACATATCACACTGAAATATGAACCCTTGTCATCTCTTTTAGAGTGTTATAATGTCAAAACCTTTCAACACACTGGTGAGTGAGGCTGGAACTTGAATTACTTCATAACCCTAGAATGGGAATGGGCATTTATTTTTTCTGGTAAAGTATTTATTTTATTTTATAGCCACCACCACAAAAGGGTTATATTATCCATAGTTGCTCACTCTAGCAGTTCTGTTACTGTAATCAGAAGCAGTGATCAAATTACACCTTTACCCAACAAATCCTCCATAGTGATTTTAATTCAGTATAATGACATATTGCTGCTCTTCTTACACAGATCAGAGTGGACAGCTTGATTAAGCTTTAAGCAGGCATTTTAGCTTTATGACACCCACTCACATTCTTGAAATTGTACATAGTATATCATGGATTGTCAACCTGATGTATTACATGTATTGTCAAAACTGGAATTTTGAACTCAGGATTGAAAAAAGCAAGTTTTAGAAGCAATCTCATCTTCCATACATTGCACTCTCACTTAGCCTAACATCAATCACAGGGTTATTATGAGGATCAAATTAGACAGAAAGAGTGCATCGAGTATGTCACTTGGAACGAGGTGGAATAAAAATGTAATAAGGAAAATCCAATCTATAGTCATAGCAGTTACCAGCAAGCCCAACAATTGTGGCTTCTTTAAAAGTACAGTTTTATCTCAAAACATTAATTGAATTCCTATATGTAATATGTCAGGGGCTCCCAAACTGATTTCTGTATATAATGGACACCTCTCTCTCTCTCTCTCTCTCTCTCTCTCTCTCTCTCTCTCTCTCTCTATATATATATATATATATATATATATATATATATATATATATAATATGGGACTTGAGTATCTATGGATTTGGGTATCAATGGGGAATCCTGAAACCAAATTGAGTGGATACCAAGGACCTATTGTACTACAGTGCTCAGGTACAGCTTGTAAGCTAATGAGAAACCAGTATTCCTTCCAGATGGAAATGTAACGTGTTCAGGTCTTAAGCCCTTGCTCAGACAAGTTAAGAAGTGGCCATAGCTTAGTGGGGGAACACGTCCTTTCCATGCAGAAGTTTGCAGGTTTGGTTCTTCAGCACCCGCAGTTAGGACTTGGAAATATTCCTTGATGGAATTAAGATCTGATTCAATATGAAGTCACTTAACATGTTCCACTGAACATCTGCTCACTTTGGAAAACAGCAACCACGGTATTTGAAAGTAAAGTTACTATTCACTTATGTAAAGCTACTGATCTTTTTCTTTGGGAGTAGCTAGTTACAAATCAATCATTACATGTGGTTAATTCCATGTTAATTCCTTTTAAACATGCCATTTTGTGCATTATCTGCTTATTGTTACTGTTCTTTTTTATTATTTGCTGATGCTGAAAATTGTCATTCTTTTGGCTCCATTAAACCGCAGAAAGTGTTGTGTGGAACTGATACTATGGCACTTGCTAGGAGGTTATTATATTTCAGGAAAAGCAGGCTGCAGTTTTAAACCTGAGATTTCAGGTCCCACTGGGATCCTCGCCTTCCTTATAAGTCATTCCAGAAAAAGGAGATATAATCTACTAAATGGAGGTTCTACACAAACCACATAGAAATGAATGCCATAGATTGTTATGATTAATTCATGCAACTTTAACTATTCAGAGTGCTTTAGTATGGAATATTTCTTCATCATGTTCTTATACTGGGAGATCATTATATGCCATCAATGAACTTCTGAGAGGTTATTGTTTTTTGGGTTTCCTGAGCAATCCAGGTCAGCCATTGTCACCCTGGATACAGACCTGTGTTGTGAAGAAAAGAATAATTCATATCAACACTGATTTGTTTCAGAACTCAGGAGGCTTTTTTTCTAGTTAGGGGTATGCGTGTTTGGTGTCTGTAACATTTGCTGTGTTTCAATATAGTTTCTTTTCTCTGAATCCAGTCATTATTTTAATGAGTTCAAAACAGATTTCCTTGGTCATCTTTTAATACCAAGTCCTCCATTCCTCCGGTGAACAATTTGCCATGTAAAAAAAAATCACCCTTACAGTGTGATACAAGGGTGGGGGAAATGTGGTTTCTGGGTCATATATGGCTCCCCAATCCCCGAAGCCCTTGCATTTTTCAACTCCTGAAGTCTTTACTTATCCCCCAATCCCACAAGAAAAAATGCAAAATACCCCTAACCTTCCACAGAAAACCCCCAAGCATGGCCAGATGTGAGGGTCCCATGCAAGTGCTAAACTGGGCTGTCTGCTTAGCTTCTTAGATCAGATGGGATCTGGTGCTTCTCAGAGTATTTAGACCCTACCATGGCTATATTTCTCTATTTATTCTCAAAATGGTATCAGGGAGTTGTGCGACATCTATTGTTAGCAGCTTGGGAAGGGCTTAGATAAAGGACTCCAGTGAAGGTACTTGGGAACTTTGTTGAGATGATGCAGCCAACAAGGGATCAGACTCCAATGACTAGCAGACAAATGCTAGTTGTGATGAATGAATTCCTAATATAGATACTACAATTCCTAATATACATATTGCCTGCATGTAAATCCAGGCATCCTTAGATTATTATTTTTTATTTCCTTTCACAAGAACTTCCTGTGAGCCTGTTGCAAAATCCTAGTGATAGATCTTGATGGTGATGTTTGGTGATATTTTCCATGAATGGTACTGCCTCAATCATCCTTGTGTGTGTCCATTTCTGTAATAATTACTACAGAACCTAGTTCATTCACAGTCAGTGTGGTGGAAAATTTGCTTTGAGTTTTTGCCCTAGTTTTACTGTGACTATCAAAGGAACTGAGCATTGTTCCTTAAGCAGGTTCCATGCTGTGTATAGCTCTTTTATATTTTGGATTAAAATCTGAATCAAATGCACAGCCTTGCTGATATGGATACCACCGATGATCTCTGTGCTTGAGAGCATCATTCTGCTAAATAGTGCTGACTTTATATAGGCAACAGAGGAAAACACTGGACATATCCAAGCTTTCTCTCTCCCTCACCTCAGACTGTATACCAGAGCAGTCTCCATCTGGTCATCACAAGGTAATATGGATCTGAGTCTATAGTGTGTTTAGCAGCTACCTTTATCCACCTCATTCATGGAAGAAGTTTATATCACAGGATAGCTTTTGTGTTTTCCAGTGGACTGTAATCATTTCTTCATGCATATGCCTCACTAAATTAGTGGAAATGTGTGGAAAGATTTCTATGCACAATCCTTTGTGTTGTTGCAGTTAGAATTTTTGAGGGTACCTTTTGCTTTTTTCAGTCCAATTTGAAAGGGCGATGTAACACTTCCATTGGAATAGATCTCTAAGGTTTAATCTAGCTAAATTCATGAGCCCCTGATGGCGCAATAGGGTAAACCCTTGTGCTGATAGGACTGGTTAAGTGACAGGTTGGCGGTTTGAATCCAGGGAGCAGGGTAACCTCCCGTCTGCCAAGCTCTAGCTTGCCATGCAGGGACATAAGAGAAGCCTCCTAAGGATGGTAAAATATCAATCATTCAGACGCCCCCTGGGCAATGCCCCTTCAGACGACCAATTCTCTCACACCAGAAGTGACTTGCAGTTTCTCAAGTCACTGCTGGCATGAAGAAAGAGGAGAATTGTGTTTTCCCAAGTACTCTGAAGCATTCTGCACAGAATAGGAATGGAAACAAGAATCTTCCTTTTCCTCTGAATGTTGAGAAAGTGTCAGGTTCCAGTCCTGAGTTTCTCCATGAACTGAAGTGCCACAGAACTATGAAGTGAAAGAAATTGGCTGCAAGTGATTTTTAAAAGCAGTGTGCCAGATATCTGTGTGTCATTCTCATTTAATAAGCAACATTAGGCTTTAGCTTTGATATGAAATTGTAAAGCTTGAAGTCATGGTGTATACTAATTATCTTCAAAATACATATTCAGAAGAGTGTTTTTTTTTGTTACTGATAACATAACCAAACAGGAGTGAATTTCAAACATACATCTCAAAGGTAAAATCTGGGAATGTTCATTCGGTCGTGAAATTTTACTTTAAAAAAAAATCACGCATCTTTTGTATTATCAGAAATATCTGCCCCCCTGGGTTTCATCTAAAGGCTGGTTTCTTTTTGTTCTTTATAATCTTAATAGCTCGAGTATACTTGACATGAACTGGATTTTGGATTCCTTGAATGGCTTTCAAAACCATTTCTTTGTGTCGACAAGCCTTTGTATTTACAATATTTCAACCAGTCAGGCAACAAATAAAAAATAATGAAAATGGTGATTTGATATGCTGGAATTATAAAACATAAAGATGAATTCAGGAAAATGTGATTTCACACAACCTACTATGGCTGCTTCTGAAGATCTATAGCAACAACGATAGATATTTCCTTGTTTAGTCTCATAACTGGAAATCTAGTTAAATAGGTGAGGTGTATAGGATGTTTCTTTTGCAAATTACTGCCAGTATTTGCAGATATAGCACATTAATTGCCACTGACAAGACATTTGTTCCCAGTTTGAGGGAAATACAAATTGGGATCACTTACAGAAATTTTTATACCTAATATCCAGCAAAATCTTGAATATTCAAATTTGCTTTGGCATTTGACCCTCAAATCACATGATTGCCACATCTGAAATGAGGAGCTTCTATAAGACAGATGGAGGACAGGGTCAAAGGGGCTTGCTTTGCCTTTTGCATGCTTTCTCCTTTACCCACCCCACAAAACTTTTGAGGATTGGGTGACATGCTCTGATATGTGAGATGGGGATGACAGGCACAAATTACGTAATAGGAAGTGTCTGCTGCCTGTGTTAAGGGACTGTCAAGTTAGAAGCTGCAACATATAGTCCAGAGGATTTCTGTGGTATTTGAATTTGGGTACCTAGATTTTCTATCCAGTTTTCACTTAAGATTACTGTGTTGTTTCATTGCGATTTGCAGAAAAATTAGTATTTCTGGGAAACAGTTACTGTGGAATTGTGGTTCTTCACTAGTGAGTCTTGGAATAGACCTTTTTTGTATTATATACAGAAATATGCTATTCATTTGAGCCTGTTTGTGTGTGATGTGATATGAACTGTTATAGTAATTTTATCTTAGATTTGTATTGTTCTAGTGTTTTTGCTTGTGGTTAGGAATAATTTCCCCTCTTTGTATTGTAGCATGTTTATACAAATGCTCCAGGAAGCTGCATCAGTTTACATATTTAGGTTCAGGAGGACAAGCAGCACTGTTCAGTGGAATAATATTGAATGCTGATTCAGGACCATAGAAAATGAAGTGTTTGAACTATCCTTCTTTTCCGAAGAGATATGCATGAATGAATCACCAGTTGCTCTTTTGCATCTGCATATATAAACTTTTGCACCACATGAGCTCACTGCATTCAGGCATCATGCTGAACCCTAGTTTAGCATAAGGGAGATGAGATGCAAGCCCCGAAGTCATACCTTTGTGTCCTTCTTCTTTCCCAGCACATTTGCAAAGAGGAAACCAGGATGTTTTGATTCTCATTTCACTTAACCACAGGGTTTATCATTTTGTCTGAACCCTAGATTTTGTTTAAATAAGCCAATTTGTTTCAACAAGATAGATTCATGGTTTGATGCTGTCTTATCATGGTCATACCATCATTCAAATTACTAATTGTTGTTCTAGTTCATACGGCATCTTCCCACATCAGAGGTGGAAGATGGTGGGGAACATGTATACTTAAGATTTGCTAAAGGTTTGCTTATTCTCATTATGCTAATCAGAATGGGTAACTATGATGCTTTTGATCAGTGTTACTCAACTTGTGGGTCCCCAGGTGTTTTGGCCTACAGCTCCCAGAAATCCCAACCAGTTTACCAGCAGTTAGGATTTCTGGGAGTTGAAGGTCAAAACATCTGGGGACCCACAGGTTGAGATCGACTGCTTTAGATGTTGTTGGATTGCAACTCCCATGGTTGCTCATCATTGTCTATACTAGCTAGAGCTGTATACTAGCTAGCTGCTAGAGGAGACTCATAAATTTTCCACCCCTGAGCTAAATGATTAACATAATAGCCAAAATCCAACTCTCCCTGCACACAATTGTGGGGAAAGAAGTAAGAAACCTGGTAATAATTCAAAATGCATATTGTTTCATTGCAGAACAGTGTTTACTGCTGGGAAATGTGAACTGTGTAGCGAATCCTGAAAATTATAGCATTATTTTGGTGCTAGAGTGCTATTATATCATCCCATGTATTATGAATCCTATGGTTTCTAGGGCTCCATATTAAGTGGAAAGTAGGGAATGATATATCATAATTTACTTTCACAGAAAAGTCAAACTCACTTATGTGAACCATATAAGTCAAGTTTAATTAAGCCGTACAGTGTCAGTAGAGAGCTTTCTGTCAATAGGTTCAAAGAATTTCTCAGGTGCTAGACAGTTGGCATATATAGGAACAATAACCCAAATAACTCCAGAGGGTTTTATGTTGCTTAAACCAAAACTTCAGCATATAGGCAGACAGATAAAGCAGCTGAATATATAAAGAGTTTCCTGTGGGTTGCAGTGCATCTCAAATTTGCATCAAAATCTCTATAAAGAAAGAAGCTTAGTGTTCCCCCTGGAGTTCCAATTTATACTTCCAATGTGTCCACATTAAGGGGAGAAAACATACAATTTGGATTGTTTGTTTCCTTGTGTTTTGTTCTGAAACTGAAATGCAGTACAACTATTGTGCCAAGTATGTTTCACAAGGGTTGATAGCTCAAATGAAGACTGAAAAGGAAACTTGCTCTTTAAACTGCTATATTTCTCACTCACAATAAACACTTGAGAGCTGCAAGAACCAGAGCCAGCCTGATATTCTTATGGCGATTGAACAAAACAGGCTTCTTGCTAAAAAGACATTTCAGTTTCATCGCAGAGGGAGGGAGAGAGAAGGATATGTCACAGTGTCCCTTTTGGCTGGGTTCATGCTGAAACAAGCCAAACCAAGGAATCGGTAGAATGCAGGAATAGTTCCCAAGAGATTGTCCTGACTCAAAAACACCCGTGAGCTCCACTTCACATTGAGATCTCCTTGTACGCTGCAAGCGAGTATGTCAGACACCTGGTGGAACAAATATTCAGTGTGCAGAAACAATATTCAAGCATACTGATTTGTACACTTTGGTGTTCAAATTCTGGCCTGCAAACTCAGGGCAGGCAGGCAGGCTTTTGGAAAAAGCTGTAAATTTTGGGGGGGAAATAAGGATTAAAGATAGGTATGACTAGTAGACTGACCGACCGCTATGTTCTCAATATTCTTTGTCATAAATGTGATAAGGAGAGCTTTGAGATGTAGACAGACAGCTTGGAAGGAGATTTCTCTGAATGCACATTCTGAAAAGAAGATCTATGAACACAACATTTGCTTATTTGCTGTGTGTATCTGTACAATGGCATTACCTTCATACCACTTTGAATTTTATGGATCCATCATACAGGCTTCTGGTAGTTTGGTGAGGTATTTTTCTTTTCTAGAGAGGCTTAGTATACTCCCTTAAATTGCAGTAATACATTTCTAGGACAGAGAATTCTAAGTACCTCACCAAACTACAAATCCTAGAATTCAGTAAAGTGGAACCATGACAGTTAAAGTGGAATTGTAGTACTAAAATATAGTGCAAATAACCCTATATATACAATATAGTGCAGATAGCCCTATATATATTGGGTTATTGGCACTATATTATAGTACTGCAATTCCACTTTAACTGCCATGGTTCCATTTTCTGCTGGAGCCCCGGTGGCACAGCGGGTTAAATTGCTGAGCTGCTGAAGTTGCTGACCAAAAGGTCAGTGGTTCAAATATGGGGAGCGGGGTGAGCTCCCACTGTTAGCCCCAGTTTCTGCCAACCTAACAGTTTGAAAACATGCAAACGTGAGTAGATCAATAGGTACTGCTCCAGCAGGAAGGTAACGGCGCTGGTCACATGACTTTGGAGGCATCTACGGACAACACCGGCTCTCCAGCTTAGAAATGGAGATGAGCACCACTCCCTAGAGTCGGACACGGCTAGACTTAATGTCAAGGGGAAACCTTTACCTTTTAAACTCTATATTATTATATTTATGTTGCAATCTTAAAGACATTTATAAAGAAGCCAGACCCTCTAAGGAGAGAAGAACTTCCTTCTGAGTAAACATGCACAACATTGTTGACTCTGCATAATATTTAAGCTTTATTGGACGTAAAGGCACTATTCCATAGTAAAAGACAAACTACTGAACTGTAACATTGAAAAATGGACTAATACTGAATAATCAGTACAACCATTTTCTCTTTTCTGCAGGGCATCTGTACCACAACCACCGCATTTTTACATTTCTTCTTCTTAGCTTCATTTTGTTGGGTTTTGACGGAGGCTTGGCAGTCTTACATGGCGGTTACTGGAAAAATTAGGACACGGCTCATAAGGAAGCGCTTTTTATGTCTTGGATGGGGTGAGCTCCTATGACTCAGCTAAGATTTCTCTGTTGTTGTTCAGCTTAATGTTTCATGCACGGCTAACCTTTGGGAAAGAATGCTTGTTTTGATAATCTTGGCAGTAGTAGATTGCACAAGATGTTATCCCTTCTAAACTGGATATTAGTGCTGGACTATCTCCTATGGAATGGCAAACAGGGATATAATTTAATTCTGTTGACCTGCTTCACGATATGGGCTGAAGATGAATGGCCATCAATTATTATATTTTATCACACTGTAACTTATCATCTTTAGCAGATATTCTATATAGCACATCAATTCAGAAAGAAAAGGAAAGAAATTAAAATGGAAAGTCCTTACCAAAATTGACCAAACTTTCATACAATCTATTCACTGTATACTATCTCGGAACAACATCAGAATGATGTATAGTGGGGGTAGAAGCAGAGTGAGTGAAGGTCTTCTCAGCTATCAATAGTAAGCGTGTAGGGCAAGGATGAATTTGTCTTATGCTGATGAAAAGTTATTTTCATTTGAGAATGATCTTTATAGGGCTAACATGATACGAGGGCGGGTCAATAAGTCCGTGACTTTTTGAATGAAACACAAGATTTTGGATAAAAAATCATTTTATTTTTCAACCTAGTCTCCTTTGAGCTCTATACACCTTGTCCAATGTTTCTCCATTTTTTTTATCCCTTCCAAAAAATAAGATTTGTCGAGGTCATCAAAATAGGTATTTGTTTGTGAGATGATTTCATTGTTGGAGTCAAATCTCTTTCCGCCGAGCCATTTCGGGTTTGGAAACAAGAAATAGTCATTCGGGGCTAAATCTGGAGAATAGGGTGGATGAGGGTGCAATTGGTATCCCAATTCATGGATTGTTGCCATGGCAACTGCACATGTGTGCACCCTTACATTGTCCTGGTGCAAAAGAACTTTTACTTGGCCAAATGCGGTCTTTTTTTCCAAATCATCATTAAATCAACCCAATAAGTTGGCATAATATTCGCCATTGATTGTTTTACCCTTTTGAAGGTAGTCAATTTGGATTATACCGCGTTCATCCCAAAAAACGGCCGCCATGACTTTATTGGCCGACAAACCCACCTTGGCTTTCTTTGGCGCCGATTGGGGGTTTTTTTACCCCAAGTTACCCACTGTTTTGACTGCTGTTTGGCCTCTGGTGTGTTGTGGTGGATCCATGTTTCGTCCACGGTTACGAAACGGCGCAAAAACTCATCCATATGGCGGTTGAACAACGCCAAAAACTCCTGCAAAATTGTCACATGATTGTGTTTGTGGTTGATTGTGAGAAAATGTGGCACCCATCTTGCGGAAAGCTTTCTCATAACCAAGTGATCATTTAAAATTGAAATCACTGAGCCATGTGAGATGCCTATGGCTTCCACAATCTCTCGCACTTTCAATCTCCGTTTGGCCAACACCATATCATGATTTTTTTTCAATTGTTTTGGGTGTAGAGACCTCAAGTGGGCATCCAGAACGTTCGGCATCTTCCGTGCTTGTACGGCCACAACCAAATTCAGTAAACCACTTTTTACCATTGAAATTGATGGTGCAGAGTCCCCATAGTATTTATCAAGCTTAGACTTGGTTTGAGTAATGGTTTTTTCCGCAAAAATAATGCTTAATGAGCACACCAAATTCACTTTTTTCCATTTTCTCCTCAAATCACACGGTAGTCTGCTATCAATAGCTGTCAAACACAAACTAAATGACGCCACTTGTTCAAATGTTGACAGGAGTCAACTGACAGAGGCCTGTTGACAGGAGCAGTGTTTCCCTTTCAGTTAAGAGGTGGGAAATTCAAAAAGTCACAGACTTATTGACCCGTCCTAGTATAATGGGGTTTTTTTTTGCCATCCAGATGGAAGAAGCAATATGTATCATGGCTCCCAGAAATAATTATTACTGTTGGCCTCTCTAGCCACAGATTCTGTATCCATAGATTCCACCATCTATGGTTTGAAAATATTTTTAAAAATATCTTAAAGCCTGAAAAACGAACCAGGATTTTGCCAATTTATATAAGGACACCATTTTAGCATGCTGTTGTATAGAAAAGGACTTGAGGATCTAGGGATTTTGATATGGGAGGTGGTGCGGAGATGGATGGTTGGATCCAAACCCCATTGATATCAAGGGTCCACTGTACTGGATAAGTTATTGAAGCAAGGCTGTATTTTTCAATTTTAGCCAAAATTAAATTAAATTTAGAATTTCAAGGATGAATGTGTCACCTTACATCAAAGCTATCAAAAGCCTATGTCACCATCTGCATAAAAATAGTAATTACCAGGGCTTCTCTTACAGGTTTACCAGCATTAGTCGTGGCAATATCAATAGGTTTTACCAAGACAAAAGGATATGGAACCAGTAACTAGTAAGTCATTCTGTAATGATACATCAGTGATATGCCTTATTTTCCATGTAATTTCCTTCAGTCTTGTTGATCAGACCAGCTGTATTTGGGTATTATTGGTTATATAAACACATGGTACTCAAAGTACTGTGCTGTTTTTTGTCTTGTACCTTGTCAATTATGGTTTAATCATATTTAAGATTGTTTTAATCTTATATTTCAAAACGTTCTGCAGTGTTTTTTACTTTTGTAAAATGCAATTTTAGCTAAACTTTGATTTTAAATTATTGTAAACCATTTTGCTTCCCAGGTTAGGAGAAAAGCAGGGTAGAAAAAGAATACATAGAATAAATGAAGGAAGAAAAGTTGCTTTCTCACTTGCACTGGTGTGACATTTGTTTAAGGAAGGATAAAATAATACTTATGTATAATTTTTAATCCGGTGGAGGAAAATTAATCTTAGTAGCAATAATCTGCTGCATGATAATAAATTGATCATGACAAGATCTAGGCACCAAAATTACTGAGGTATCTTAGCTGAACTCAGAACTTGGCCCCAAATAGTGTGTGCTTTGCAGTAGAGCAGCAACAGACTAGTAATGTTTTTGTAACATATGAGGTAGAAACCTCCACAAAAACCATTCTCCACTTCTGCTTGTGGACATATTTTATAACAAAGAACACAACCAACAATTGGTTGTCCTTTCATGACACTCAAAATCTGCTGCCTAAAGCCTCAATATGACTGGTCCTTTGGATGGAATTACCATTAAGTGGGACTTACTGTGGCTACGCAGCACTTCATACGCCTTGAGGTCTAATAAAAGATGTCAGCATTGAAACAGTTGTTTCATAGGTTGATAGGAATTGTAGCACTATTTAGTCCGTACTGACACAATTAGAGATAAGGCATTGAGGAACAAAGAACCAGGTCTGGTGTTTGTGCCATCTGGATAAAATGCCCACCACCTAAATATACATCTTACCTTCATGCCTTAGTTGAGGATCAATGTAAAGAAGCCCAGGAAGGTTCGTTAGCATTAGATGAAAAGTGAGTGAAGACTTATTAATCATTCTGCCAATTGTTTTCCCAAATAATGGACAAATTAACTGCAGTTCCCAGAAAGTCAAGGACAGCACACATTTTTCCTAAAAGCTCCTGAATTAAGAATAGAAACAATATTCATAATTATTCATTTGCAGATCAAAAAAAAAAACAGTTTGCTCACCAATTAGGAACCCCAGTCTGGAGGAATAGTGAACAAGCAAGAATTCTGCATAAGTTACTTCTGGTATTTATAATTCTGGCATATTTCACAGGATCTGATCTGCAGAGAAAAATACATATTTTTGTGTGAAATCCTCTTTTTTCTCTCTGCAGAAAGTATGTTTCCTGCACATGAATAGCTTGCTGTTCAGAAATCCAATCTGTATGTATGCATGCACCTGCAAAATCCTGTATTTTTTCTGCAGAATAATTCCTGTGCCACATGTCAAAATGTTGGAATACAGGGAGAATACCATGGAGGAATATTCATATTCTGCTGCAGCTGAGAGAAAGCTACTATAGTGAAATAATGAAAGATTTCTATTCCCTAAGAAATGCAGAGCACTATTTTTATTTTAAGAATGTCTTACCCATATTCCTTAAAAGTCATTACTATTACTGCAAATTATTCATACCTTTAGTGTCTGTTCCACATAGTATTCTGAACAGTGAGTTATCAATGAAGCATCACAAGAAAAAAATATTTCAATCAAGTTGTTCATCCTGCAAACTTATACTCGAGTGCTTGAGAGAAAGCCCCATTGAACTCCAGGAGTACTCTGTTTGAGATGACTTGTCATAGGATTACATGGTTAATCTCCAAATGCTACTTTGGTTTCAATCCAATTACTAGTCCAACTGAAGGTGAATTAATTTACCATTCAGCACATGGTTCACTGGGTCTATACCAGTGGGACAAGCAATTGGATTTGGATGTTTGGGTCATATCGAGTGGCTGTACAAAGAGAAAGCAGTTTAGACTTATCCTGAATTCTTTTCAGAGTGTTTGGAGAGGGTGGGGTCTCCTAAAGATTATGGACTCTCTGACATTAGACCACGGGAAAATGGGCATCTCCATAAACTGAGAAGGGAGAGTTGACACCAGGAAGTGCTTCTCTGCCACAAGCTCTTTTGTCAAAGTTCAAGCAATTACACCCTTACATTGCAATTATATACACAGTCTACACTGTTCAGGAGGACTCTTTCCTCCCCACAACCCTATGAAAATGATTTTCAGGATCAAACAGGGAGACTAAAAATATTGGTTCTATGAGTTACCTTCTTCTCATCCAAGGTTTAGTTACAGTCCTTAGAAGATGCTTTCAGTACAATGTGGGGTGTTGGAAATCAGCAGGGTAATTTTAAGGTGAAAAGTTTTTAAAGCTTCTATGAAGAGTACCCTTCCTTGAAAAAGGGAAAAAAATAAAAAAGGAGATTTATTCTCTGTCACAGTTTGATAACCAGAAAAGCACCAAAATGAAAATGACAACATTTATTTCTATTCAAGCATGGATTTAATATGTAATTTCTCTCAGAGAGGTAATTGGGCTGCATGCACTATTTTTGTATTTGTTTCACTTCTGTATCTTTTTGAACAGTTGTATTTGAAATGTATTATTTTCATTATTTAATATACCACTTTGGGAGAAAGATAACAAATAAATAAATAATATAAATAACATACATCTATTTTTGAAAATCTGTTAACTTTAAATGGTTTAGTAAGCATGGGATTATATATAATACAACAACAAGAACAATAATACGTTATTTCTATCCCACCCTATCTCCCTGATGGGGACTCAGGGCGGTTCACAACATAAAGCAGCAAACGTTGTGCCATAAAGTGTGACCAAAAACAAACAAACAAACCATAAATCAAGTAATAACACATTAGACATCAACATAAGACTATAGTGAAACATTACAATAAAGTAAGCATCACACATCTAATATACACATTTAAACAAATAAGCATTTGAAAACAACACTTACAAATTAAAACTAATAGGATGTAAAGATTAAATTTTTAATAAGCTTAAAAAGTAAAATTAATGTTATCTTCTCAAAAGTTCCAGATATCTTACAAAATGAATTACCACAATTAAATGTGTCATGAATTTGAGTGTTCTGGTTTTTCCTCCTGAAAATATCTTACATGTTTCATATTCCAAAGAGTGTGGGTTATTGAAAACTCATGGTGTATGTGTGTGAGGGAGAGGAAAGGAGAGAGAGAAATGGAGATGCTACACCTTATTAATTTGTATTAGTCCTTTTCTCATGTCCTTTCCAGTTGCTGGCTGTCTCTTGAAGGAGGACTCCTGTATGCTTTTGTGGGACCTGCAGCTGCCGTTGTCCTGGTAAACATTGAACTCACCTTCAGTATTTTAAGTAGCCATGGTAATATATATGTATCTAAGTTTCTGAGTGGCTAGTAAGTTAATGTACTCAATTTTGATCCGAAAAATTGCGAAAGTAGAATTAAGTTTATTAATCTTCGGCTAAATGGGATGAATATGCAGACATAACCCTATGCATGTCTACCTAGAAGTGTCTCATTGTGTTGAACTCAATGAGCTTTACTCCCAGGTAAGTGTGTATGGGTTGCAGCATTGCAGAATAGTACTGTCTCTTAGTATATACTCAATCTGTTCTTTTATATTAATTTCTTGATATTGTTTGCTCTTCTTTTTTCCAAAGTAAATAAAACATTTCATTAAAACCTTGTCAGATTTTGTGTCCTTTTGTCACAAAATCATTGTCCCACTGACACAAATGCTTCATTGTACAGAATAATCCAATGGTAACAAAATTTCCAGTTTTCTTTTTCTTTCCCTTCCCTCCTTTCTTTATATCTCCACTCCCAACCCTTTGCCTGTATAGTATCTGATTATTAATGCCAATTTATCTCATCAAGCACCTTGTTCTCCCAATCATGGATTTAGTTTTGTGACTTAAACATTATAATCAACCAGTATATTAAATTGCTTCCTTAGACTCAAGCAAATGTATGTTATTTGCACACATATCCTAGGAAGAAGGTAGGAAGCCAGATAGGAGTTAACTGGGAGCCAATTTACCAGAGGTGTAATTATGGAGGTGGGAAAGATGATGGTATTGCCCCTTCAAATAAAGATCATGTCCCGCTTTAATGATATTTTCCTTCTACTCCCAAATTTGTAGTATAGCAAGAACTTAAAACTTCAGTCGGGCATTTAGAAATACAGTGTATACAAAGAAGTGTACACAAAGAAAAAGGAGCAAGAGAATTATACGGCAGATAAAGGATTTCAAAACATAAATTTCAACATCCCACTCTGAAATGTTAGAAATTGGGAAAATCTATGGGGGATAGAATTCCTATTTGGGGCAATGCTCTCCCCATACCAATAGATATAATCCTGCAATTTGTCTAAATTAGCAGGACTACTTTCCTCCATCCATGTGATCATGTCACTGTGTGGACAGTAATACATAGGATGTTAGTATGAACCAATCACATCAATGTCCAATCTTTGAAAGGATTTGCAAATAGCATGTTTTCATTTTAGCAACCTTACAAAAGAGCTAGACTCATTCTCATGTGACTTTCTCAAGACAGAAGTATCATGCCTTTCTCATCTGTAGGCAGTTTGATTGCCTCCTGACATAGATTTCATGGAGGAGTGAAACTTTCTTTCCAGCACTGCACAGCCACACTTTGTAACGCAATGTGATATTATTAGTAGTTATTAGAATTAATCTTCTGAAACACTTTCTGTAAGAAAAACAGATTATGTCTTAAACCATAACTATAATCTAAATTTTAAACTGAAAATAATGTTCAAATTAAAAATGTGAGAAATTATGTGTAAAATAAAACAATACTAAAGAACAACCACTAAAAACAATCAATTAGCATAGGCCACTATTTAAAAATTAATCCATCATATTTCATCAAATGGCTGAAAATATAATATCAGGGCCAATTCTTCACTGGGCAGAGTTCTTCGGGGAGCCACTGTCAGAAAGGGTGTTTCTGTTGACACTCCCAGATGTTAACCCAGGTATGGGAAAACCCAGGCCCATGGGCTGGATGTGACCCTTCTCAGGCCCTCCTCACTGTCCTATCAGCATTAGGATGTGACAGATTGGCACATCTTCATACTGAGAGGAGGTCCGAGGCAGTCATATGTGACATCAGCACCAGCCTCTTACTGGTATTCCTGGCCTATACCATGGCCTGCACTGCCACGGAACTCAGATACTCCTCGCTGCCATGCATGGAACCATTGTGGCCCTTTCTTCTGGGTCACAGAACCAGGCAAGCAGCCTCATGTGAAGCCCCCCATGCCAACTCCCCCCCCTTCCTTCCTTCTCCTGCGCCACCCCCTCACCCCCTCCCTGTACCAACTCTATTTTGCTTTATATTTGCTGGGGTGTCTACTCCCAGGTAAATGTTTTTAGGACTCCAGCCATACTGCATTATCATTCCAGTGTGTACTCAATTCCTTTACAAGTTCTTGCAGACCGTATTAACTGATTGTTCGGGATGGGGAGAGAGGGTCGTCTTGAGGTGAAATTCAGGAAAGCAAGAAAAGAAAGAAAGGATGCAAACATACCTCTTTGTCCTTCTTTCCTCTGTAGCAGTAAATCCAAGAGAAAGCACCAACATTTTAAGAAGCCTTTTCTCTCTTACTTGTTTGATACTCCTTTCCCCACTTGCGCACATGCAGAGAATGCTGACTACATGTCTATTGATCCTCTGGATATTTTGAATGCAGATCTGCCTTCCAGTTTTGCTAATCCTTTTGAAGTGAATTGACTTGGAGCTGAACCCACCATATATTTATTGGCTCTGAGGCACTTTCAAGCCCCCAAAGAATCTATATTTGTGCCTGGTTGCTTTTTAACTAACACACTACACAAGGCATAATCCTTAACTATCTTATACACTCCAGTAATCCAAATGAAAGAGAACAGTGCCACTTTTTATCAACTGTCTCCTTGTCAGAAGTGGGTGCCTTTTCCCTCTCATAAACTCAATGGCTGTTTAACTTTAAAACTCAGTATCATAGGTGAGAGCCAAATACTACAATATTTCCAAAACGATGAGGAAAAGTAAGCTAGGTCATTTGATTGTCATCATGATGAACCTGATTGATCGAGCTACTTGCCTATATTAATCAATCCTGACTTGGTCAAAGGATTAGACTCTCTCCATATAAATGTGTGCGTATATACATAACTACAGACATACCTCAGTTTTAAGAAGCCTCTGATAGTGGAAGCCAATTTTACAAAGTATTTTTATATCTTCCCACTTCCCTTCGTCATCCTCTGTCTAGTTGGATGTTTATTAACATCATTGACATGTTGTGTACAATGTCAAATTCTGGCAGTGAGATGGTTCTTCTGCTGGAACCAAAAGGAAGTGGTCTCCTCTCTGTCCACTGAACTGTCCAGATTATCATGTGATTTTCACGTGATATAGAGATCTTCAGGAAAAAGAGGAGAGAGGAGTTCATTCACTGTCGATTCCATGATATTGAACATACAGACCACACATCTGCAAGATACACCCACAGAGAATCCCTAATCTTCCCAATAAGCACGCGGCTACTTGATGCCTTATCCTCCCATTTTTTAATCTTTTGTTCTGAAGAAAAACTCTGCACGTGCATCAAAAATTGAATAGGATTAGGATGTGTCTGTCCTGTGTAGTATTTTGAAGGCTATCCAGCAGTTGTAAGAGGCACCTGCAAACCAGTATCATACAGTGATGTGGTTTGTGGGGTCCTCATTTGCATTCATAAGTGTACCTTGGCTGCATTACTCATGTATTGCATCATATAGTATAAATATTTACATTCAGAAGATGAATCCATACATCTGTTCTTTTTGTAGGCCAAATAGCTACTGGGTCAGAATAGTCAGCTTGTTGTTGTGATTGTATTGTTGTTCATACTTCAAAAATCATGCCAAGGCTATTAAAAATAGTGGATGCCGTTTATTTTCACTAAAAGAATACCTCTTTTTGTCTATTTATTTTATATTTAACAGGTCAACATGGTGATTGGCATTCTGGTATTTAATAAACTTGTTTCCAGAGATGGAATCCTAGATAAAAAGCTCAAACACAGAGCGGGGTAAGCAGATGTTGGGATTCTCCCCCAGGCCTACGGAAGATCTATTACTTATTTTCAATTTTCACAATGTCTCTCTGTATATTATCTTCACCAAATATGGATTTATTTAATTGCATTGTGAAACTTTTGTCTTAGTTTAATAATTTAACTGATTTTATTCATCTTGAAAGCTGCCATCACATTACCCTGAGGGAATGTGAATGAGCAGCAGTGACATAATAAAACACAAGTACAGTGGTATTAAATATAGTTCTATTAAGTCATTCAGAAGTCTAAGTAATGATTCAACACATCAGACAGATTTGGTGTGGATGGACATTAAGAGTTACATGTAATATTGATAGCTTAAGAAAATTAAGTAGGTCTGGTTGTGTGTGTACAAATAAGACTGCAAGATATCAGTTTATAACCCAGCAAGCAGCATATCTCTGGAAGACTGAAATTAATGTTGTCCTGACTGCTGTTTTCTGTAGTCTTGTCTGTGAGCGCAAGGAAAGCAGGATAACTTTGCTCTTTTCTATGGCCCCATTTACACTGACCATTTAATGCAGTTCAAAGCTATCTTCAAACTGCGGTGGCCAGACAACAAACTCCCATAAAATTCTGTGAAAAAATGTCCACCAGTGCTCTGTGGTTTGTGTAATCACCATCCAGACCTCAAACTGGTTCCAGGATTTCCTATGTAGTTATTTGTACAGCAAACTCACTTTCTTCAGTACCGATTTGAAACTGCATCAAATGGTCAATGTATATGGGACCCATGAGAGGAAATGTACCACTTTCAATAGGATGTGGGAGGCACAGCAGAATTATAGTCCAGAGTATCCATGCTATAGGTGGAATGTCTCTTTTAATTGAAGGAAAGGTTTGAAAAAGTTGTGTAGAGAAGTCAGCAAAATTGGGGTAGATGGAATGCTACATTTCATATGCTAGCTTTCTTGACAAATTTTAAATATTTAATTCATTATCCCCAATACATTAACATTTTCAGTGACTAATTTAAAATTTGCTATTTTGGTCATAACTCACCAATGTTGAGTTTTAAAAGAAATAATTGCAATTTCTCATTATTCCAGTTAGTTTTGAGGGGGAGGGTTTACTTCGGGAGATGGCAACCATTTTCTGTCATTTTAGGCATTTCAGTTTTTTCTGCAATGGAGTGACTAAAAGGTTAACTATTTTAGTAAGAATTAGCATTATGAATTAATTTTACAATGTAGTGAAAAAACTGATAGAAAGAAAACCAACTTATTTGACTGGTGCTGGAGGAGACTTCTGTGAATACTAGAGGTGGATAGGTTCATTCAAAAAAGCCTGAAAGTTGGGAAAAAACTTCAGATTTTGACTTCCGAAGCAATTTTGAACCATACAGGAAAGTGTGTGTGGGGGGGACGGGGACGAATTTGAACCACTTACCCTTTTTTCTGAAATATACTATAATGTCCGGATGTCTCCCAAGGTTATTTTAATTTTCACAACCATTAAGCAGCTTTGGTGAAGCCTAAAAAGTTTTTAAAACCCATGCTTTCCCTCCGCCGGCAAATCAAGGAGGGTGATGTGGGCATGGCTAAGCACAGCCATTGTTGTAGTTTGTGAAGGCCAGGCCCCCAATGGTAGAGATTGGAAAAGGCCCTGCTGTTAAACTACATTTTCCACAATGCCTTGCTGCTCATTAGCCAAAATGGCTGCAGGATCCAAAAATACTATAGCTGCCCATAGCAGTCTTCGTCTAAATATAAAATAAACTGATTGAATCTACAAAGGCGTCTAAAGAAGGCAGCAAAGCAATAAGCACCTTTTGCAAAGCCAAGAGAACATAAACTGCTTAAAAACCACTCATTTCACTTTGGACTGATGGCCATGAACAAAGCACTGGGGTAGCCAGCCACAGCCAGCCAGTCCTTTACGTCAATGAGTAATGATTAAAAAATGATTGATTGCATCTGGAAAAAGGAATAAATGGATGCATGTGTTTTGAGGGTCCCCTCCAACTCAGTAGAGGAAGCAAATTGATGCCAGGAGAGATTGGATGGTGCTTTTCTGCCCATGAGAAGGGGATCAGTCTAGATGTCCCTTGATGGGTTCTGTACTATCAATGATTACTGTTCTCCACCAATTTAACAGTTTGTGTCACACAAAGAAAGTTTCTGGAGTAGAACAACTACTTTCAAAGTAAAGACCACCCAGTGAAACATGAAATAACACTTTCAAACCAGGAACAGATTTTCTTTATTATTAAAAAATGTTTTAAGATACTAGTCTTTTGCTCCACTTACTGTAAACCCCTATAGATAACATGTTTCCAAAGAATTGGTTAAAGTAAGTAGTCTATACAAAGCTACTCAAAACCGAGCCCCATTTTATTCTATGAGGTGTAACATGAGACCTTTCATTTCCAACAACTCTTCTTTGTGGAAAAAACACTGAACTTTATTATGCTGATTTTAGTATTTTTTATCAGCTCTGTTTTTTTAAAAAAGTTTTGATGTTGTTATCTGCAGCATTATGTCAGGGATGGCCATCTTGATGAGAAAGGGGGATCTCCCTTTCCCCCAGCACTTTATTTTATCTCACATGAGATTTATAAGTTTGATTCGTTATATTCAACTGTGGATTTAATTATTCCTGTGAAGTAGATCTTATTATTTAAATAAGATATTATTATATTACACAGTGGAAAATGTGGAAAATCTATTAGTAAGCAGAAATTAAGATCTTTCTCCTAAGATAGTTGGTCATCCAAATAGTTGTACTGTTACACTAGGTAGAAAGAGCTGTGTGCTTCTCTTCGAACGTTCAGTTTCTAAATTCTTTACCTTGTGTTTTTACCATAAGACAAAGTGTTAGCATTTCCAAAACTATCAGCCCTGTTAGTGGAGTCCTATTAATGTTAATGCTCTGGATTACATTTCTCAGAATTCACCTCCCAGCCAACATGGCCAGTCTTTACTTTTAACATGTAATTTCAAAAAGAGTCTTAGGCAGTTTGGGACATCTTGGGTTTCATAAACAGATTGGGGAAGAAGTCAGTTTTTCCACTTAAGTACATGAGGCTCCACTTGATTATGTAAAAAATAGTTACTTCTGTCCATTAGGGGGGGAAACTCTTCCACTCTGCTTTATCATTGGACAACATAGGAATTGTCAGGATAGGTAGAAGACAGCAAATAGTGAAACAATGAATTTGCTTATAATATACACAAGAGAAATACTGAATCAGTTGCTAGATGCTGTGATGTGCTCTCCAGTGAAAAATGTGTGTGTGTGTTAGTTAATCTTAATGCTTGTGTACTGTGTTTTATTAAAAATGAGATTCAATGTGTAATTTTCCAGTTTGAAATAATATTTTCATTGAATTCCATACATTTCCAACCCTCTATCCAGACCTAACATAAATTCAGGGGAAACCAAGAAGCAGATTACTCAATATTGCATCAGACCTCTTGCAGTCACTTCCATAATATGCTAGCACAGTGACTAAACCATCTTGACAAGTCAGGATTTTCCATCTTCATTTCTTGATTCAATTTGAGATGTGTGGCCCATTCTACCAATCTGCCTTGTTCTTGAAATGACCATGGGCGCATGGATTTTCTAAATGGTCTGAATAGAGGAATTTCACTTCATATGTCTTACACTCGCACGTGCTTGTTTACATCTGTGTAATCAATTGACATTAATCTCTGAACAACGGGGGACTTTAAAAGAAATTAAATTGACAAATTGCATGAAATGAAGCCTTGGTCCTCCAAATAATATTAATTCTTTTTTAAAAGACAAATAAATGTTAAACAAACAATGTATGATAAAACCAGAGCTTGATGATAAGTTAGAGCATTTCATCCTGAATAAGTCTACTTGCTATTTTATTTTCTTGCATGACGTCATATTTAAAAAGCTAAATTTCAGTAGCGACTTTTTTTGGTGACAACAATTCAATATTTTGTTCTTTTTTGTGGGTGTTCTGTTTGTTTGCAGTCAGATGAGTGAGCCTCATAGCGGTTTGACGCTCAAATGTGCCAAGTGTGGAGTAGTTTCAACAACAGCTTTGTCAGCCACCACCGCCAGTAATGCCATGTTAGTCCTAATCATTTACATCTTCTTGTTACAAATCTTATACAGTGCATGTGAAAAAAATTCTATACAGTGATGAAAAATAATGACGACTAATACTGAAAAGAGTTAATTTTTTAAAAGAAAAGAAAAAAGAAATGGCAACCACACATTTTAATTCAATTTGTTGTTAATGTTTAGAAAATAAACAATCCATTTTATTTATCTATATATCTTTATATTTGTCATTGGTTTTCACATTAACTAACAAGTTGCCATCTTTAAATAAGATTTCTATAGCTATATCTCTGTAAAGATAAGGTTGTATTTGTCAACTGAAGGCCCTACAACATGGTTGTTGCTCTTTTCTTTTTTCTCTGTCCTTGTCTAGGGCATCCCTTTGGAGTTCCTGTGTTGTGTTGCCTCTCCTGGCTCTCACTTGGATGTCTGCAGTTCTGGCAATGACTGACAAGCGATCAATATTATTTCAGATACTCTTTGCTGTATTTGATTCATTGCAGGGTTTCGTCATTGTCATGGTCCACTGCATTCTTCGAAGAGAGGTAAGAAACTGTTTCTGTGAATTGCTACATCCAATTTTTAGTTCTCAACGAGAGGAGATGCAGAGAATTAAAAGAAGCTTGGTTAGTCAACACTTACACGAGTTCTATGGAATTTACATAAGGGTTGACTTAACAAGCTCCCCTTGAGAGTAACAACTGGGAACAATGTTTTTTATATATAACTTATGAAATTTTACAGCAATTCAGGATACTCATAATTTGGAATTTAGGCATATTTTCAGAGGCGTAAATCCTGGGTTCATAAGTTTTTATGCAGCAAACTTTCTGAACTTCTGATTTTGCCATAAACTGCAACGAGAAATGTATTTTCTTATTTTGGTCTATCTTAGAAAATGTGTGTATTTCTGCTAGTGACTTCTAGATACATATGTAAAACACATGCTTCTAGAAAATATACATATTGTCTTATTCCATGAACTTGTTACAAAATTTAATATTGTAATAACTTTATTTTTGTATCCCACCACCATCTCCCCGAAGGGACTCGGGGCAGCTTACATGGGGACAAGCCATGTCATATAATAATGGCATAGAATGTTCTGCTTGAGTATTGGTGATCAATCAATCTACTGTGTTGTCGTCATTATGTTGATTGGACTTAGCTTTATAAAGAGGGGAAAACAATAGATTGGTGCAGCTATGGGAGTTTTAACCAAAATATGTTTTGTGCAAAATGGGGAAAATGGCATTTTGAGAAGGTTTAAAAACACTCAAAGAGGTGACTTATTGTGTATTGGCTGTTGACTGATGAAGACTTTGTGACAGCTTTGTTGTTATGTGACATAAAATCATTGTGGTGAATTTATCACTGAGTTTTCATGGTATAAAGCAAGTATAAAACCTACTTGTATAGTTGTAGGGAAGCTTTCTGAACTTTTGTTTTTGCCTTACGCTGCAACGAGAAAAGGATTTTCTTATTTTAGTCTATCCTAGAAAATGTGTGCATTTTGCTAGTGACTTCTGCATACATATATAAAACACATACTTCTAGAAAATATACATATTGTCTTATTCCATTAATTTGTTACAATAATAATAACTTTATTTTTGTATCATCTTTGTTGTTATATGACATAAGGTCATTGTGGTTAATTTATCACTGAGTTTTCTTGGTATAAAGCAAGTATAAAACCTACTTGTACAGATGTAGGGGTGGGATGGAATGTAATAAGATCCAGAATGATGAATATCATGACTTTTTCCTAAATTTTCAAAGAACTAAGCAAGGTGATACAAGTCTTTCAGATCTTTACAGTGTTCACTTAGTGTTGATGATAAAATAGCTCTCACATCAACTAGTCTTGAGGTACAATGTACCCTGATAGGCTGTGCAACCTGTACCAATATGCAGCATGTCCCATTGCATCAGGACATATTGTACATTGGAACACATTATGTATTGGGATGGCTGCACAAGAACTGTGCTGCTACCTCTATTTCTGCAATGATATTGAAGACCTAGCAACATCTTTGCTCCCCTTCTGAGTATACAAACATTTCATGACATTGCAATTTCCTTTTATGTGATTCAAAGTCATTTTATAGTTATCTAAGTATTTAACAGGATGCCAGCCTAAATTCATTTACCTGGGAATAAATCTCATTGAACTCAGCGAGACTTGTTTCTAAGTAGAAATCTATACTAGCAGACAGCAGGTAAACTGAAACATTCTAGAAGATCTGAGGGTGGTTTGATAAGACTTTTTGACATACAATAGTTTAAAATCAAAATAACCAAAAGCCTTCATTTGTTCCCCACATTGAACTGCTATAGCAAAGAAATCTCAGGGGGAAGCCAAGTGTCACTCTGTGAGGGAAAGGCTTTTGAACTCGGTTCTGGTGGTGAAAACAAATCCTGACACCCAAGTGCTTCTTACTATGGGGAAGCCCAACCAGACCAACCCCTTGGGACAATATTCTGCATCTGAGTGTATCTCTCCTGTCAGAGCCTCGGGTGAGGCAGCTTTGCTTCTTGTTCACCTTTCGCATACTGGGAAGGCAAGAAAGCATATAGCAGACCCAACCTGAAGCTTCAACAAGTGATTCAAAGCATCTAGCAAGGATAGTGCCAGCTGCACAGTTGGAGAAAGGACTGCTAAGGTACATATTTTACCAATGGATGGCTGCCAGACGGTATCCTTGGTATCGCTTAGCCCATATAGTAGGCATTTGCCCAAGCAAGCCCTCTCAAAACAATTCAGCAACCCTCCCCTGGAAGCCATCCATTAGAGAAATAAGTGACTTGGATCAATCAGCTCTATTACCACCTCTTCTTCCCTGCCTATGCCTGGGCAAAACTGCAACCAATTCCAGAACAGGCTGTTACTTTAGTGCTTTGTACCAGCAGGAATCTGGCTATGGCATTTAGGGTAGGCGACTGAGCTCAAAATGTTAGATATTTTAAGGTTACAACCATTAAACGTGCTTCTATTCTATTTACAACATTGCAAAAACGCACTCCATCTTCTCAAATTCCTTGACTAACATTCTTGAATGCTTTCTTTCTCTCACCTGAATATTCTTATTAGAGTACCCAAAAATCAATTTAAATTATTCACCTCTCGTGTAATTCATGTGATATCACATGATACGTTGCCCCAAATTTCTACTTTAGTTCTGCATCTTCTGCCACATTCAGGCCAAACTTGAAATTTAAATTTGTTTCTGGCTCTCTCTGACCTACATTTTTCTGAAGCCTATCATTCCCATGACCACAACCAATGTAGCCAATGATAAGAGGTGATGGGAGTTCTAGATCCAAAAGCATCTGGAGCACTAAATATTTGTCACCAGTACATTAAAGCATGATTTTCCCATTACATGTGGATTCTGCATGTAGGGAAATTGAAAACAGGAGGAGGGGAGAGGTAGTGAGATTGAGGGAGAGATGGCATGTATGAACACAGCCTACACTAAACCTAATTCAAACAATGTCAAACTCTGAAGATTGATGATGAAAGGAGGAGCACTCATTTACTTTCTCCTATTTTTTTCTGCTGTTAATGATTGGGGTGTGTATTTTTCATTTGATATTTTGCTAGTCTCTAAATCTACAGTCTCCTTCATATCAGAATTGCATGAAATAAACTGAACACGCGCGCGTACACACACACACACACAGATAGATACACATGAGGAGAGAGGGCAACTTGTGAGTGCTTTGAATTGGCTACTGTTGCTAAGGAAACCACTTCCTTGGTACCCGCACGTTCAGCACATCTGTCTCTCTTGCTCTGTCTGGCTCCAAGACAATATTGCCGCTTCATGCCAGGCAGGGGGAAGGAGATGCAAGGAGATGCTTTAAAGGAATGTAATATCATCAGCGCTTGAATGTAGCAATATGAAGAAAGCAAAAGGGAAGGCAAGGGAGTATTTAAGATGTTCCAGCATCCCATTGTTCTGCAGAGGGAGCTCAGATTGCAAAGAGCTCTCTTCCTCCCTCCTTCGCTCATCTTCTTACCTCCTTTTCACTCTCTCACTTAGCATTCCCACATGATGCTAAGCCATGCTTTTGTGCACCTGTGGGAAACATTTACCAGGTGAACAATTGTTTTCTTTGTCTACTTAGCCTCTGGGTGAAAGCCAGCAAACAAAGACCAAAATGCCAGTATTTCCCTTCTCCTTCCCATCACCATAGATATCATTTGTTTAGTTCAGTATATTTATGTAGTTTCAGATTTAATTATCTTTCCACATTTACTGAAGTTAGGGGCACAGAAAAGTGGGAAAACTATAAACAAAAAAGCACACTGTTTTCTTTCCTGAGTAATTACCTCTGTTGGAATCTTTATACCATTCAATTCAACTCTGTGGCCAATTTCTGCTGGAAATTAACCATAATGTCATGCTAGAGGACCTACAACCCATGAAAGTGGAACAACGGCAAATAAAGAAACATATTTGTATGATTCCTTGTAGGATTCCCTAAATTGAGGTTCTCAAACTTTTCAGCCATGGAGCCCTTTTTGAAGCAAAAGTTTCTTGTAGAGTCCCAAGACATGATTATATTTAATTATACATTGTGCGTGTGTGTGTTTTAAAAATTGACAGATGGGCTGGGCTGGGCCAGTAGCCGATGGATGAAAAGTGTTTGTGTGAACTAATTGGGGGGGGGGGGGGATGGACAAATACCTATGCACACTGCACATATCCCGTTTATAGTGCCAAAAAGGGAAAGGAAATGAGAGAAAGAACAATAAAATATTTAAAATTAAGAACAAATGTAACCATCATAGACTTAACAGTATTTCAGTGGCAGACCCCAGGGGCCATCCAGTCCTACCCCCTGCCATGCAGGAAAAGCGCAATCAAAGCACCTCCAACAGATGACCACTCAGTCTTTGTAGTAGTAGTCGTCATCGCCATCATCATCATCAGAAACCCCAGAAACCATCCAGTTCAACTCCCTTCTACCATTCAGGAAAAGCACTATCAAAGCACTCTCATAGTGGTGGGAGGGAAATAGGATTTTGGAAGGAAGCAAAGTGGTGGGGGAGGAGGATCTGGATGGTGAGAAAGGTGAGGAAAAAAGGCTTTGGGAGGTGAGGGAGGTGGGGGAAGAGGAGGAGCAGGAAAGAGGAGGGAAAACATGAAGGGGGAGGGGGCAAGCATGGAGCCCCTTGGGCTCCATGGAGCACACGTTGAGAACCACTGCTCAAGATTATCCAGCATGACTCTGTGGTTAACATCTGCAGGAAGATCTAGATTTTTTAGAGAGACGTTCCTTGTTGGAATCTCTAGATCTGGCAGACATTACCACAGAATCAAGCTGGGGGACCCAAAGATTCTTAGAAAGTATATAGTAAGCAAATGCCTGAATAATGTAATCTGCAAAAGTGAAACCTGTAAATGTGAAGGGCTGACTGTACTATTGGGACTTTCACTACCTTTGAACAGCCAGGTGGTCTTAGTATATAGGAGTTTCTTTTACCAGCTTAGATTTGTTCATTTGCTGCATTTTTTCTGGAGAAGATAAGCCTGACTACTTTTTGCCACATCACAGTAACCTCCAGGTTAGACATATATAATCGTGACTATCTCTGGGGGGGAAAGTCTGAAAATTAATTTCTTCAAAATGCAGTCACAGGGATTAACAGGATAAAGATGTATATTTATTCATTTATTTAAAACTTTTGTATCCCGACCTTCTCACCTCCATAGAGGGACTCAGGCCGGTTTACAGCAAAATTCAATGCTATACAATATTAAAAACATCTTATAACAACATATTAAAATACATAAATATTCAAATACATAAAAACCAATTGCCATTTAAAAACAAATTCAACTCGGACTGTAAACGTGGTCACTCATTTCAGACTATAATCCATCTCAGCCTACTCTGGGAATGCTACACTCCAGAGACAGGTCTTCACCAGCCTCCTGAAGGACAAATGAGAGGGGGCAGGTCTAACATGGCTTGGGAGAGAGTTCCATAGCCAGGGGGCCACTGCGTATTACTCTGTACAGGCTATTTGATTCAAGCCATGCATACCTACCTAGACACTAAGAAAAACATCATTGATCACTAAGAAAAACATCAAAATACATTGATCCTGTATTTTTTTTAACATCACACTTCCATACTGTAGTTCAGGTAAAATTTCAGAATTTAGGAAAATTACTTTAAAAAAACCAAATTGAAATTAAGCCCCCACCCCCTTTATGGAACGCCAAATAGATATGGTTATTTTCAGGACAGAAAAGTACATACATTACCGGCTTTCCTCATATGTGGTAAGGATGAGGCTCTGCTCTCAAAAGAAGAAGGGAAAACTTTATTCACAATTACATGATGCATTTCACAAGTATTAAGATCCAAACTTTTGTAAGTAACACGCTCAAAGCCCTAGGACTCAATAGACAATTCGATTTTTTTCTGCATCAATCTCCTTTACATCCTAAATATAAACCAATTTGAGCACATTAGTGATTTTCATTTTTTTTAATTAACTGAAAAGAAAGTTTCACTCATCTTGCCATGCAGAATTGAGATTTCTTAGCTGTGGCATCAGAGCTAGAACATACCTTTTAAGGAAAGGCTTTATTAGCCTTGTGCCGAGCATTCCTTGGTTCAGAAGGTAGGGTTTATATTTCCTTCTTTTTCTGTCTCTTTATTTTTAGCAAGGCGGTTTTGCTCTGCTGCAATTTGTTCCAAAATCCCTTTCTGTAGAATTTGTTCTAAGCAGCAATGTTGTTTTGGAGTGAAGGTTGAGTCACTTTGTGAGTCTTGAAAGCATAGGAATCTGCCTTATACCAGCCTAGACAATTTGTCTCTAGCTCAGTATTGTCTCTCTGAAATCTCTGTCAGAAGGCATTTTCCCATCACTTGTTTTTCCAATGCTTTTAAGTGGAAGCCCCAAGAACCCAACATGGGACTTGCCAGAAAGTGATGCGCCCTGCCACTGAACTTGATCACCTTTCTAATCCCTTTAAGATGGAAAGGCAATGTATAAATAGTTCAGCATATTAAATAAATTTCTACTTGTCTCATCACGAAGGTTTCCAAACAATATATTTAAAAGGCTATGTGTACACAGGGAGTTGCACTCAATAAAAAGGGAAGGGAACATTTTCTTAAGGTATATCCAACATCCAGAGCTCATGATGTGAGACTGAAACGTTGATTAATTAATGATGATACTTGGAATAGGGGAAAATAATTCATTCTTAAAATTGGGAGAACAGACTTTAATTTGGTGTGATATAGCTAATGAAATTGTTAGGTTAAAAAAAGAAACACTGGGATTTTCAGAGACTTATATGTTTGTTATCACCTAATGGATACTTTCATTATTAGCTCTGTGAAACTAGCTGTTTTTAAGTTGTTTTCTCCAACCTAGAATTTTCCAGATGTGTTGTACTATAAATACTACAATCGGATTGATTGCTGGCAATGGTATAATTTGTAGTATAGTGCATTTGGAATCTACCAGCTTTAAGAAGAAGGCCCTAAAGCATGGAATCTAATAACAACTCCTTTGTTACCACAATTTCATTGCCTCCTGGTCCATTTGCAGGCCCAATTCAAAAGGCTGGGTTTGACTCTTAAAGTCCTACATGGTTTGGATCCTGATTGTTTGAAGGACCATATCTCCCTTTAAAACCCTGATATCATCGAGAGCTTCTCTATATCCTACCACCTTCTCAGGCTCATTTGGTCAGGATGAGAGAGAGAGCGATTTCTGGGTGGCTGCACCCAAACATTGAAATCCCACCCTATAAAAGCCAGGATGATCCCTGCCTTGCTTTCTTTCCATCATCACAGTAAACCATTTTTGTGCCACCAGCCTTTTATAAACTGAGACGGGTAGGTTTTAAAAACTTGTTTTATTGGCTTTTAAAGCTCCCCCGCTCTCATTCCCCCTCTGGATATAGACACAAACATTGCTGCTTTTTAATTCTTTTAATGTTTAATTATTTAAATTATACATTATTGGGGGGGGTTAATTTTATATTTATACTTTTATTTTCCTTTTTAATTGTTTTAACTAGCATTGTTTTGAATATATTGTTGGCTTTTGTTAGTCTTGTTACCAGGAGAAAGACAGGACATAAATGAATAAAACAAAAATAATATCTTCTTCAATTAAGTGTTCATAATATATCCCACTTCTTTCGGTCTTCCCTCCATACAATCACATATGTACGTTGTTTACTCGCTCTTCAAATACTGCATATTTTTTGTTTGAATTGAAAAGGGGAGAAATGGAATAGACTATACCTTCCAATTGGAGAATAGTGATTCACCACAATACTAAAGTGTACCCACAAGTGACTGCAAAGTGATATTCAGTTGGTGAATAGAGAATATCTAATTTAAAATATATTGGGAATCTCTGAGGTATGCAGAACCTTTTCTCTGCAGTAATGAACCCTTAAAGCCAGGAAGCATGAGCTGCTATGTATAATTCTGTTCCGTGGAATAGGTGGAACCTCAAGTTCAAGTTCTTTCCACCTCCATTTTCTAGTGATCTAAATCCTCCCTCCTCTTGAGATCACCACCTACACTGTGTAGCAAAGCAAACTATCTTGAATTAAATTAAACTAGTTATTTCCAAGCTCTGGTAATGGGTGCTGTAAACATTCAAATTAAAATGTTACTTTTCTCAGCTGAAGGGGATAGCTGATCGAGACATACCATATATACTCGTACACAAATCAATCTTGTATATAAATCAAGGGCAGGTTTTGGGGGGTTAAAATTATGGATTTTGATATGACTCATGGATAAACTGAGATTCATTCTGCAAAGAAAGGAAAGAGCCAGTAAAGGAGGAGGTTGGTGCTTACTTTACGTTCTCCCAGAAAAGACTTAAATTCTTGTCTTTTGCCACTCGACTCAGTTATGGTTCCTTTTTAATAAAAGTAGAGGAGTCACTTACACTGACCCATTGATAAGTCAACCCAATTTGGGGAGGGACAATTTTTTGACTAAAATCTCTAGACTTACACATGGATATATACAATTAGTACAATGTAACAAATTCATTTTCAGCTCTGCATTCGTCATAGAGAGGAACTTAGTTCTTCTGGATATTTGGTTTTTAAGACATAGTGTGTTCACTGCCTAATAGCTGAAAGCTATGGAGGACTCTGACCACCAACCGGTCAGTACTCAGTTAGCAATCTTGCCTTCTTGTATTCCTCCAAATGATTTAGGCCCGCTATCGCAGGCAACACTCTGTAAAAACAAACGTCTGGCATGGCCCTGTGTCAACCTAGATAATATCCAAAAATCTATCGACTCTGACAATTTTACAAAATGGGCCATAACCATTAAAACTCCTTCCCAGGACTGGCCTGCAATAGACAGAGCATTCGCCAACATCTGTGGCAAACTTAAAGAACTTATGTCTACCAAAATTATACGTAGGGATAATAAGGGTTCTTCTGTTCTGTGGTTTGATAGGGAATGTCATAAGGTTAAAAAACAGCTCAAGGCTGCTATAAGACTAATGAAAAGGAATACAGCCCCACATTTCCACGCCAATATGCTGCTGCTAAGGCGAAATTATAAAAAATTAATTAGACTGAAAAAGAACAACTACAATGAACAATTATGGAAAGGATTGGAGCTTGCAGTGGCTGGTAAAAATTCAGTGCTTTTTTGGCATAAGGTTGCAGGCGTCCTAAAAGAAAGGAAGGCTGATTTTGATAACCCAATTCCAGCAAATGTGTGGGAAGAGTATTATGGGCAGCTGTTCTCCTCCCATAACTTACCTTCTAGGCAATCCACCCAGGAATTGGATGGGTTGACTAATTTACCTCTCTGGCCCCCGGTCACGGAGCAAGAAATTCTAAATATTATTACTTCTCTGAAACGTAACAAGGCCCCAGGAGATGACTATCTGCCTTCGGAATTGTTTATAGCCTACAAGGCCTGGTGGGCCCCTGTTTTAGCTGGTTTATTTTCATATATAAATGATACAGGATATATACCAAAGGGTTGGAATATGGCGATCATTATCCCCATTCACAAAAAAGGAGATAAGAAAAATCCCGCCAACTACAGACCTATCAGTTTATTGAATATTGTGGCCAAAATGTATGCAAAGTATCTTCTATGTAGACTGGAGGAGTGGGTAACTGAAAATGGAATCTTGGTGGAAGAGCAGTCTGGCTTTAGACACAATAGATCGACAATGGATAATTGTTTTGTCCTAAATCACTTGATTTCCAAATACCTAGCCAAGGGTAATAGAATATACGCCGCTTTTATAGATCTGTCAGCGGCCTTCGATTCTGTTGATAGGGAAATCCTTTGGGACAAACTCCAACGTATGAATGCAGACCCTAGATTGATTTTGCTGATCAAAGCCCTATATCATAATTCTCAGGTGACTGTGAGATTTGGTATTGCTGGTGACCGAACTGGCCCTATTAACACCGGCAAAGGGGTCAGACAAGGATGTATTCTTGCCCCCCTGCTATTTAATCTGTATGTAAATGACCTTCCAAATTCGCTTAGAGGGGCGGATATGCCTAAAGTAGCTAACTTGCAAATCAACTCACTTCTGTATGCAGATGATATGATCCTACTCTCCTACACCCAAATAGGGATGAGGAGGTTATTAAGAAAACTTAGTGACTACTGCCTTAGAAACGCACTAAAGATAAACAAAACCAAATCAAAAATGATGATCTTTGGTAAACGCCTCCAAAATGAAATGGAAAATAGAAGGCGAACAATTAGAACAAGTCAGATCCTTCACTTACCTAGGATTAGACTTTGCAGAAAATGGTCTATGGCATAATCATTTCCACAGGTGTTCAACTAAAGCCAAGGGCAGAACGAGCTTACTCTTAAAGCTGCTGAATCAACGGCAACCGGGCTCCCTCGTTCCCCTTCTGAAAGTTTACAATCACAAAATCTCCCGCTGCTTCTTTATGGTTCTGAAATCTGGGGTGCAATGATACTCCTCTCTTGGACAAGGCCCAAGCTCAACATCTGAAGTGGTTTTTAGGGGTCGATAGAAGCTCCCCAGCAGCGGCAGTTAGGGCGGAGTTGGGAATGTTCTCTATTAGCACACAATCTAAGATCAGAGCCTTTAACTACTGGCTCAAGGTCATGGAGATGGAGGCGTCTCGCCTCCCAAAATTATGTTTGCTGGAACAATCTAGCAGTTCTTATAAATCGGAGGCTGGCCATTTGTTTGATTACATCAGAAGGTGCGGCATTCAGGTAATATTCCCAGTCCACCTATCTGGTCAAGAGTTAAGTAAGCACTTCAAAGAAGTGCGTCAACGAATTAATGACATTGCGGCCCAAACCGATATAGACTCTTTGGGTTCTACTGTTTCCCTGAGATGGTTGAGTGGTTTTAAGAAATCCTTCCAATTAACCACTTACTTACAGCAAGGAAGGTTACACCACCTAAGGAAAATTTTCACTAGAGCCAGGTTTGAGCAATTAGATTCAATGGTGAGATATGGGAGGTTCAAGAAAATTCCCTATGAAGAGCGTATCTGTATTTGTGGTGCCCCTGAGATCGAAGATCTAACTCATCTTCTGCTTTATTGTAAAATCTATCTAATAGAGAGAAAACAACTGCTAGAGATATTTCTCGTGGGAAAAAATCATTGGGACCCTCTAGCAAAAGTCTCACTTCTGCTGGCCGGCTCCAACAAGCTGATAACAGATGCTACTGCTCGTTTTCTCTGTAAAGCCATGAAACTAAGATCTGATTACATAGATGCAATTGGAATAAATTGTGTTGGAGATGAGGACCTGTGAATTGTTACCACCTCCCTTAGAATCCCTCCTGCTGGGCAAAACAGGGGTTTAATTGATGTAATGGTCTAGAATTCTCCTCAGATTGTTTTAGAATCATTGCAATGTGTCTGTGTTCTGTGTGTATTTGATATGGCTTCTGGCTAATCAATAAAAATTGTTGTTGTTGTTGAAAGCAAGAACAGCAAATGAGATAACTCGCAATGGGCACCTTTTCATGACACCCAGAATTTTGGGTGTTTCAAAATGATGTCCCCAATGTATAAACCACCTCACTCTGTTTAGTAATAGGGTTGGTCCAGGTTGTCAGAAACCTTCTACTTTTATCCAGATGAGACAGGATAAGTGTATTTGTGAGACAGCATACTACAGAAAGGTGCCAAGGGGGACTTGTGCAGGGTGGCAAAGTGAAGGCCATTGCCCTGTCAAAATGAGAACTCTGACTCCAGTCAAATGTCTGTCCCCAAATTTCTAGCATTGCAATAGCTAAAAACGTCAGCTGAACATGCAGAAAGACAGTTTAGGTACCAGGAGAAATGAAGCAGTCAAAGCTTCCTAGGGAACGGAAACATGGCAAATATGAATCCTAGCTGTGAACAGTGTTCAGTGCCTCCATCTCTGTAGTGCTATCAATTTGGGATTGAAGGCAAATTACTTTTGGAAGTGTAAATTCCCTTTTGTTGATAGGCAAAATCCCACTCCCAATATCTGCGTTGGTACACCAGTTGCACATTTGGTTTCTGTGGAAATGTCTAAATTTAAGATTTTCAAAACCATTTTGTTTTATCCTTGGTGCATATGAAAAACATCTCTTCAATACAGATTGATTAGGCTTGTCAGCTAATTACACTTTGAGTTGATAAACCATCTGTCTTTTAATCGGTTAAATCAGTAACATTTAGATGTGTTTGCCAATTATGAAAACTTGAAGATAGGTACCCTTTTAGAAGATAATAAAGGATAGTGGTGTACTTTTAAATTCAAACTCTTCTAGATAACTGGGAGGAAGAACATTTACTCTCAGTGTAATGCTCTGTGGACAAATCCTTCCATATAGTCAATGTATAGTGACATCCTATGAATGTCTGGTTAGAAAGAAGCTCTGCTGAGGTATGTAAGTAGAGAATTTTAGCTTAAAACCGACCGCCCTCATGATGTTGTCATTGGGAAAATAACAAAATACAGCACTGGGTAGAAAAACTATTGTTCAGTATTTGTTCAAAGACCATTTGAGAACACAGTGTTCAGATTGCTTTTGGCAGCCGTATTTCTTATAGGACTACCATAGAGCTGTTGTGTTCGTCCATTATAAACTACAGTTGTGCCATTGCTGTGGCACTCTGTTTTTTGTTAGGCTATGGAACCTAATTCATTTATATGGAAATTAGCCCCTGGATATCTTCTTGATAATTTTCCAAGTGGTCTTAAATATAACATTTATTAAGGCTGTGCATTTATTCTTTTCTAGGAGTTGTTTTAAAAAGCCATTTTGGATGGCTTATATAAATCAGATTGTGATGTAATCCTATAATCATTTACCTGGAAGTAAACCCTGTTGAGTTCAATTAGACTTAAATCTGAGTAATCACATATAGAACTGTATGATATAATTGTGATAGCATCTCATTTGCAGTAATTTATTCTACTACATTAGCACAAATAGTGTTATATATGCTGACTCTACACAATACCTTATTTGAATGGGGGGGGGGGAGTTGACTCAAGTTTTGTGGTTATTGAATTTGTAATCTTCATATTTAGAGATACAGATATATGCTGAAAACTTCCTCTCACTTTCCAGGTTCAAGATGCATTTAGATGCCGTTTAAGAAACTGCCAAGACCCAATCAATGCAGATTCTTCAAGTTCATTTCCAAATGGACATGCACAGATCATGGTTAGTATTTATTTTATCCTTTCTTTATGAGTTCTGGATGCACACCTGAAGCCACATAATAAGCATAGCAAGTATGTACAGTTTTAAGTAAAAATAGGGCAAAAAGCCAAAATGCGAGAGAGAGAGAGAGAGAGAGAGAGAGAGAGAGAGAGAGAGAGAGAGAGAGAGAGAGAGAGAGGTGTGCAGTGTTAGCTGGTTGTTCTGATGCCTCATTGGAGTGATGAATCTGCTCCAGCTTTGTGCCTCAACTTTAAAAGGACTCTAAAGTGTTCAGGCAGGTTCAGCACCTTGAATATCTCATGTTGGCAAAATCAGATTATACATATTGTGAAGAAGCCTACAACTAGCCAGGGCCATCCGTAAGTGTTTTACTACCTGACAAGAAAGATTAAATGTAATCTTCCAACTTATTGTTTCGAAACCAACCCATTGAGCAACTGACTTTCCAATGATATCTAGCTTGCTGCCAAGCTCTAGGCACAGAATCTGTCACTTATGGTGCATCTTTGTGTTACCATTCAGTTCTTGAACTTCTTGAATTTCTAGCATTGCAATAGCTAAAAACGTCAGCTGAACATGCAGAAAGACAGTTAAGAGAAGCTCCAAGTTTTTTTGGGGGGGGGGGGGTTACTGGAAGGAACTGTCTGCTAACTCTTTGGTATCTCTAGATATATTTATCCTGATGATGATTGCCTTTTTTAGTTGGGCTCATAGAATGAATGAGTGATCTGGAGCACAAGGGAATAATTCCTAGCTCTTCAAAGTATGCAGTCAAATGCAAAATCCATAGGCTTTTAAAGTATTAAAATTAGATATTGGGGTGAAGAAATGAGGCAAATAAGTGAAACACATAGAAAAACTTTACTTCCTTCATAGCTTCTACTAGTTAGACTTAAAGAGAATGTATGAAATCTACTTCTGTGACGTATGGGTGATCTAGGACCCCTTTTACACTAAATAAAGGTAAGTGTTATGATTCCACTTCAGCTGATGGCACAGTGAGTTAAGCTTTTGTGCTGGCAGGACTGTTGACCATTAGGTCAGCGATTCAAATCTGGGGAGAGTGAGTTGAGTTCCCTCTCTAGCTCCAGCTCCTCATTCAGGAACATGAGAGAAGCTTCCCACAAGGAAGGTAAAACGTCAAACATACGGGTGTCCCCTGGGCAATGTCCTTGCAGATGGCCAATTCTCCCACACCAGAAGTGACTTGCAGTTTCTCAAGTCGCTCCTGACACGGAAAAAAAAACTTCAACTACTAGGGTTTCATCCAATGGAATCCTGGGATTTGCATTTCAAAGCAGAGCATTTCAACCAGAAAGGTTCAGCTCAGGATTCTATACAATGTTGTCAAGGAGTTACAATAAAATTGTAGTGGAATAATTGCATAGCATGCAAGGGACCCAGGTTGTTCTGTTGAGCACATAGCTAGACATTGCACAGGGCCCAGACCCATTCTTGTCTGCCTGCCTTTGAGGGTGGAGGTTGATGGGGGAAGTAACATTAGACAAAGCAAAGACACTTGAGATCACCAGTGAGTTAAGCACATAAAGGAAAGATGGGTTATTAAGGCCTTTCCAACTGAAGGGAATGAGATTAAAATATAGGATACAACAGGAGCAATTTCTTCTTTACTTCTCAAAGATAAGATCCATCAAAAAGAATTACAGTTTATATATATGAATGATGTAAGAGACAAGACAGCTCAACTCTCTGAAAAGGAACAGCTAAGTTATTTAGCCTAAAGAAGATGGGATTTTTAAAGTGCCAGTGAATTTAAAGTCAAGCCAACTCCACAATGACTTTTTGCAGTAGCTTGGAACATTGTAATAGGTATCACGAGGGACTACCAGAAATGAGTATGCAGATGGTATGCTTTGTATAGATAGTTAGGAGGCTTGCGGTAGAGAGGAAGCCTTCTGAATCCTGGCAGCTCCCTTAGAATTCTGCACTAATAGTGGGCAAATTGCTCTAACAAGGCTTTGCATAACAACCAATTACTTGTACACATTGTGAATGCACAATGGAACAGTTTAAACTCTTTTGAGTGAGTCCTTCTGAAAAAAAACCAGCCCACCACTGAAAATGCTGCCAAAACAGTACTTTAAAATGCTTATCTATATGTATTTGTGTCTATGTTGTTAAGTTTTTGTTGAATGTCATTTGTGGAAGTTTTGTTAAAGGAAGTAATTCTGAACGCAGCAACATTGGCAGGGAGTTGGAATATCTTTATTGCTGTCTTTTGTAGCAGTACAAATTCAGAATTACAGGACTGTGCCACATACTCATAAAACTAAATTTTCTTCTGGCACCTTCCAGAACAGCATGACTTTGTTTTGCTGAATTCTTTTGCTTGTGCTGAAAATCTGCTTGGTGTTCCCCTGTACATTGAGTAAACAGATGCCAAAATCCAGTGCAGAGCTGCCAGGGTAGAAGTCCCACAGGCAATGATCTTGGTGATATCTTTTCCCAGGCAGTTGTCCAAAGGAGTTTCGCAAGAGGTTTGCAACTGGTTGTGTAAAAAGCTGGGCAGGAGGCTGTGCAAACAGTTGCACTATGAACATTGTATTGGCCATCTCCTTTGTCCTAACTTCCAAAATATGCAACTACCAGCATAATGGGCTTTGTGTTATAATAAGATACAGGGCATAGTCATCCATTTCTAAGTGGAGTGAAGCTACCATTTAATAAACCTATTTGTGAACAGTTTCATACATCAATCTTCAATTTAAGTAAGCATCGACACAAGTTGTCAGCACATGCGTATGCTATGCACACATTCAGAAACTATAAGCAAATGCAGTCATAACACTTCTGTGGTTGTTTCCATGCAGCTTTCATAAATGTATAAAAACATTACAAATCTATTTAAGGATGCATCTACACCAGAGCTCTCCAAACATTTCTTCTTAGTGACAAACCATTCTTAGACATGCATCATTTCGCAACACAGTAATTCAGATTTACTAGCAATCAGAGATTAAATCAACATCTTATAATAAACACAGACGCATACATACATAGTAATATTGAAATGTTTCTCAGAAAATGTTTTCATTTATATATTCTAAAATATAGAAGATGTATTGCTTATTTCACATAGACTCAGAGGTTTATCATTATGATCATATGACAAACCTACATACTGTAGCTAACACACTAAAATGTCATTACACACAGTTTGGGAAGCTTTGATCTACACTGTAGAATTAATGTACTTTGACACCACTTTACCTGTCATGGTTCAATGCAATGGAATCCTGATATTTGTAAGTTGATGAGGCACCAGACCTTCTTGGCAGAGAGGACTAAAGACCTTATAAAACTACAACACCCATGATTCCATAACACTGAGCTATGGCAATTGAAATGGTGTCAAACTGCATTAATTTTACAGTGTAGATGCAACCTAAATTTTCTGCATCTTGCTAAGCCTACTTAGCATTTCCAAAGTCAGCAGGCTCTACTTCTAAATTTACCAAGAAACCAGTTAGGTAGATACGAGGAAATTTTTCATTCTCTCTTCTGTACAGTACAGTGTTCCCTCGCTACTTTACGGTTCACTTATTGCGAACTCTGTTTCGCAGATTTCAAAAAATATTAATTAAAAATATATATCATGTTATTTTTGTTGTTTTGTGGGGGCTTTCCACTGCCGCTCTCGAAGGCGCTTTCCCTCCTCGGTCCTCCTTCCCTCTAGCCTTGAAGGGCCTTTCCTTCCTTTCCTTCAGTTTATTTTAAGTTGATAAAGACTTAAAATAGTGTATACCTGCTAAAATAATGTATAAATATTAAAATAAACAGAGTATCCCTACATCGCAGGTTTTCACTTATTGCGGGAGGCCTGGAACCTAACCCCAGCAATAAGCGAGGGAACACTGTATTTCCATTCATCATTATTGATCAACAAATAATATATAAATAAATTGTTAATCATTATTTTGTTCTTTTGGTATCTAAAGTTACTGCTGCCCTTCTACTAGTTACTTCAATTTCGTATTTTGCAATATTATTAATAAAAATATTGAAGTCAAATTATAAATTGTGCTGTGTCCCAGTGTTTGTTATGTTATGTCTGAAATGTGGGATTGCTGGAAGGTCTTTAAACATTTGGAGATTGATGCCAAATGTTTAATGACCTTCCAGCAATCCCACATTTCAGACATAACATAACAAACACTGGGGCACAGCATGATTTGTAATATGATTTCAATAGAAGCAATTATCCGCAAAACGTATTATGCTAAATGTCTCGGATTCCAGGCCACTGAATTCAATGAGGACCCAAATCCTTTTTTATAAATCCCCTTTTAAACATGCCAGTTTAAGTAATGGGACTCTATTAAGTATAAATAAGGCTCTAAGTCAACATAATTCCTCCCACTTTGTTGTAATTAAGTTGACATACCAGAAGTGACTTGCAGTTTCTCGAGTCCCTCCTGACATGAAAAAAAATGTTATCCTTCTGTTACTTTGTACAAACATCTAATGGATGCATTGATATTAAAACATACATGTATTGCTTGTATTAGATGTTATGAGCAGTTAGGAAAGTTACTTTTTTTTCGTACTGCATTTTCTATCAAAATGGCCAGTCATGGCTGTCTTATTTCCCCCAGGCAGTAGACTTGTTGGATGAGGGCTTTAAGGAGCTGCAGTCAAGAAGAGTAACATTTATAAGCTCTGATGAGAAGGAGCAGGCAGTAGCTATGTGTGTCATTCAACATCTAGTTTGACTTTTAGCTGATGACAGATAATGGTTGTCTTATCTGACTTTTATTTGTTATTGTTACAGACAGATTTTGAAAAAGATGTGGACATTGCCTGTCGGTCAGGTAAGGTGGTCAGATCATTATGTAAATGCAGAAAAAAATGAAAGTTTTTGTGCTTTTATAACTTTAAAGTGTCAAATATACATTCAGGCACACCTAGCTTTTTTACAACATGTGTACATTTTTTCAAAAGGATAAAAAATCCGAGTTTAGAAAAGTATATTTTTAAATTACTATTTCCAGATTCCCAATAACTATCATCCATTGGACAATGGACCGTTGAAGTTTTAACCCAAAAAAGGAACTTTTAACGTTCTTATTAATATTTGATATCCACAAATACATTTTGCTATAGAAAATAGATATAAGAAAATGCATGCACTGGCACTACCAGAGCATTCTGAAAACTCAGTTGCTTGAAATCTTTATGAGTATGGCCAAGCCAGACCCCTTCTACACTGCCATATAAAATCCAGGTTATCTGCTTTGAACTGGATTTTATGGCAGTATAGACTCATATAATCCAGTTGAAAGCAGATAATGTGGATTATCTGATTTGATAATCTGGATCATATTGCAGTGTAGAAGGGGTCCCAATCAGTCTGAGAGAAGGGATCAGCTCCAAATCATATAAAAGGAAAGGAGTGGTATACCTCGATCTTACTCACAATCCCTACCTATATCAGGCTTGGAGAGGAGGAGGCTTCTTGTAAGATACAGTCCAACCAGCATGCATCACAGTTCCTATGTGCAGCTAGACTAGGGCCCCTTCTACACTGCCATATAAATCCAATTATCTGCATTGAACTGAATTATAGGACAGTGTAGAAGGGGCCTAGATTCTCATTTACACAGATATTATAACCCAGACTCATCGTGAGTTCATTCCTGGCAGTTCCCATGATGCTTCTCCACTTCTGGTAAGTCTCATGGGTGAAACAGGATTTGTCCAGTTTGGCCCCATGTTGGGAAAAGTTGGGGTGCTCCAAGGAATTGTGAACTATGGACTGAGTCTGATACATGCCAGTTTACTGTCCAAATGGCACACCACTCCATCCCCTCCATGAACCATGCTTGTGTTGATCCTGTTGCCACTCCCAGATGGCAGCAGAGCACCAGGTGAATAGAACGTATGGACTGACAATAACTCCCTAATGGTCATGTAAATGTAGTATTCCTTTTTGAAAGATTCCTAATTAGAAGCTGAAATATTCAACATGAAAAATGGATAGTTTCGGGAAGACTTTCTAGGTTGAAATTAAGGGATTTAATTTGACTTTTAAAATAAGAGATTTAATAGAATGTGACTGGGTGAAGTGATTTTGACATGTGGCTTAGAAGCAACGAAATGACCAGCTTCCATTTTTAAAAAATGGATTTTCTCCATTTAGTTAAGTACTACGCTGTAAGGAGAGTTTAAATGGTCAAGCCTGCTTCATCATATCCTTTCTTCAAGGCAAAATATTCTTCTTTAATTGAAAATGGAAAGGCAGCTGCATATGTCTTAATAGAATAGTAATCTTCATGAATACCTCTGTGTAGCTGTATAATTTGTAGTATCTGGGTTTTATTAATTTCAGCCATTAAAAAGATCAAAAAAGAACAATTCCTTAAGGATTATCCTTCCTCTCCTCGTGTAAACTCAAACTTTCTTTGATATAATCTGGTATTATTACATCAATTAAAGTATATGTGAGCAACTTAAGTTTCTCAGATGTTGTCTGGCAGCAATTCCCATTATTCTTTTCCTTTGGCTATGCTTGCTAGGAGTTACATCTAGAGAACTTCTTTTTGCACATTTGTAGTTTAAACTTTCCCTGCTATCCTCAATTGGGATGATGACATTCTTGCAGCCAGAATGAAAATACTTACTCCTGGGCCTATTAAAAGTGTATGCTCCTGCTTTCTAATTTCCAGTTCTCCATAAGGACATTGGACCATGTCGAGCAGCAACGATAACAGGAACTCTTTCTAGAATCTCCCTGAACGACGACGAAGAGGAGAAGCCAGTAAGCCCAGAAGGAATGAGCTACGCGACATTGCCTGGGAATATAATTTCTAAAGTTATCATTCAGCAGTCAGGAGGCATGCATATGCCCATGAGCATGAGCGAACTGGCCAATCAGTGTCTGAAAAAGGACAACTCAGAATTGCGGCGGACTGTGTATTTATGTACGGATGACAACCTGAGAGGTGCAGATATGGACATGGTCCACCCTCAGGACCGAATGATGGAGAGTGATTATATTGTCATGCCCAGGGGCTCCATGAACACACAGGCTTCTCTGAAGGATGACAGCAAGTTGAATATAGGCATGGACACTTTGCCTCATGAAAGGCTTTTGCACTACAAAGTTAATCCTGAATTTAGTATGAGCCCCAGTGTAATGGACCAGTTTAGTATGAGTTTAGATCAACATCTCCCTACCCAGGAACACATGCAGAACTTGTCTTTTGAACCCCGCACAGCAGTGAAGAATTTCATGGCTTCGGAGTTGGATGATAGCACAGGACTAGCAAGGAGCGAAACTGGATCGACTATATCAATGAGTTCTTTGGAGGTCAGTAATATAGAAATTAAATGCATGTGTCATGCTGTTCTAAGATTATTAAATAGAGATAGTCATGATTCTTGAACCTGACACACCTATCTACCACACATACTAGCAAATAATGGAATATCTTGGCATGAGACCACCTATATGACCTGGTAGTAATCAACATGCTTCTAATAGGACACTGATCTGATGAGAGAGGCTTTACAGACTCTATCTATCATATCAATGTGGTCCACTAATATGTTACAAATTCATGGAGGGGAAAATCATCAAGGTTGTCTACCATCTGAAGCCCCAAGGCACCAGTTTGGGGCAATGAATTGTGGAAGCATTGCCCTTTCCACAGGTATTTAGTTGGTCATGGTTGGGATGCTAGGGCAAATGGGTCTTTGGTTTTCATTATCTGCATTTGGTGATTCTGCCTCCCATGTGAATGGGACACCCTGGCTTCAGTTTATTCATTTTAGCTATAGTGGATTCTTTGAATACATTGCAGATTAGTTCACTACTTAATAATTGATTTAATGAATCTGCCCCAGTACAGATGACCAATACAATTTAGGTTATCTATGTGTCTGGAATAATTAGGGAAGTTGTCTGAAATTCACTACCAATTAACTACAGCAGTCATATTTTGTGTCTGTTAGGGCAAGTCTTGCTAGGTGGTAGTGATTTTCAACACTTTGAGGATATCCTGTAGGCCTAGAGGACACAAAAAGAGACTGACTATAGAGTGCAGTTTTGTCCTCAGTGCCAAGGTCCAGAAGCAGATAAAGTCAGAAAGTGAATAAAACAAGGTATCTCTTGAAATGGTGTTCTGGGAGCAAAATGGGTAAAAATGTCAAAGCTATTTTCTGGAGAGAATGTGTCAGTACTTGGTGGAAAGCTCAGAAGTATGCTAATTTCTTGCTACTGTCATGTCAACTAATGAATGACGGGTTGTTGCTTTGGCTACATTAAGAGGCAAGGGTTTCAGTTTTGACACATAATAGCTTTATCATTTATGGCATCTTGTGTTCTCATATTCCATTCCTTATGCCATGAGATGGTAGCAAGCAACCGGTTTGTGGGTTTGATCAACCTTGTCTAGGTGTAAGCTTAAAAGTTTTCATTTGAGTGAAAACAGCAACAAAATGGTGTACATTAATGTTCTGTCTATGTTTTGTGCTTCCGAGACTTAAGTGGCATGTTCAAAAGCCACAATTATGTGAGAGGTGCTGCAGTGAGATAGATGGGCCAGTGATCTGTCTCAGTAGAAGACGGCTTCCTATGTTTTGTATCCCTCATACTACCCAGTGATCCTGACCCTCAATTCCCAAGTATGGTACAGTGTTCCCTCGCTACTTCGTGGTTCACTTATTGCAGACTCGCTGTTTCATGGATTTTAAAAAAAATTAATATGAAATATATATCATGGTATTTTTGCTGTTTTGTGGAGTTTTGCCACTGCCACTCTCCAAAGCACTTTCCCTCTTCAGTCCTCCCTCCCTCCAGCCTTGAAAGGCCTTTCCTTCCTTTCCTTCACTTTATTTTAAGTTTATAAAGACTTAAAATAGTGTATAACTACTAAAATAATGTATAAATATTAATATTTTTCACTTATTGCAGGAGGTCCTGGAACCTACGGTAACCCCAGCAATAAGTGAGAGAACATTGTATACCATTAAAAAGAGGTTATAAAGGTCGCTAATGGTTTCTATAATTTTTAGTAACTTGAAGGGAAATACTGGTTTGCTAGTTAACTGAGACTTTTTAAAACATTAATATCACTATCAAAAATAATTTTAAATGTTTATAAATGTTACAGAGACTAATTCTGTGAACACTTATCTAGGAGTAAGGAACACCAAACAATGTAAAAGGCAATGGTTACTTTTTTCAAACACTAACTAACTTTAGGACCTTTTTGAGTGCAAGTGTAACAAATGGTTCTTGACTTTGCTGTATCCACAATAGCACTACAAGCGCAAGAAAGGGGGAATTTCTTGGTTAAGATCCTGTATATCAGTGGTTCTCAACCAGTGGGTCCCCCGGTGTTTTGGCCTACAACTCCCAGAAATCCCAGGCAGTTTACCAGCTGTTAGGATTTTTGGGAGTTAAAGGCCAAAAGATCTGGGGACCCACAGTTGAGAACCACTGCTGTGAAGAGATGTGAAATAGTTACACAGTAGCACAACATTGAAGGAAACAAAATTAAATGTAGTGTACAATTGGTCTGTACCCAAGGATTCCATATCCATGGATTAAATTATCTGCATCATGAAAATATCCCCACAAGAAAATTCCAAAAAGCAAGTTTATTTTGCCGTTTTCTATATGTGACATCATTTTACAGCGTCATTATATAGAACAGAACTTCTGAGAGTTGAAGGCCAAAACATCTGGAGACCCACAGGTTGAGAACCAGTGCTATATATGGTGGAGTGAAAGATACTAATGGTGTCAATGGTGATAGTTGTGGGGAGAGGAAATAGAGAGGTGGTCATTTCTTGTTTTCAAGGATGGCTCAGAACTGGCAGACTTTCCCTTACCTAACCACCAACTCCTTGCACAATGGGTAAAAAATAAAATTGCTTATATACCAGATCATCATGCAAGCAATAATAATTCTATTGGATCTTGGCCTTAGACCAGGTCCATACAACTTAACCTTTGTAAAGGGACAACATGCCACCCGTCCTTCTGTGGGCCATCCTTCTCTCTGCAAAAGGGGACTGTTCCTATGCTGGGCAAGGCAAGTCTCCATAGCTATAGCTCTCAGTGGAGGGGAGATGCAAGCCCCACAGCTCTTTAAGGCAGGCTTACAAGCAAGTGACCCTTGACCCGCTAGTGCACTTGCTGGCAATAGCTACAAGATCTTCCTAAGCAGGCAGTCAGGCTGACAAAGGGCCTGGGTTTCTCCTTTACCAGTGTGCCCTTCACATGGGCCAGCATAGGAGAAGCCCAGGCCTGCCCATGGGCTACAGAAAAGGTCTTTGTGAGCCACATCTGGAGGTACGTTGTGCAGGCCTGCCTTAGACTTTTCACCAATTTCATTTCATTGAAATGGAACAAGTACTGTATACTGGTGGCCCATTCATACCACTTCTGGATCAGTTCATCACATCTGCAGGAATTTTCCGTTCTCTGGTCCCCTTCGCACAAGTCAGAAAAGTGAGGTGCCTCCATTAGGCCGAATCTGCCATTGAACATGGCATTGAACAGATGCCAGAAAGCTCTGTTCCCCAATGTTCATTCTAATCATAACCTCTGCTATCATGATAGCTTTCTGCATAATTTACATTGCCATTTTATCATCACTTCCATGTAATTAATTAGTCATGTCAGTAAAGGGCACTTGTGTGATTTGTGGCTTCCACTCATCAATTTTAAAATCTGAAAATGCAATACCATGGATTGTTGAATGCATAATAAAAGCGAGGAAAGATTGCCAAGGTAATTAAGGGAATTGTTTAACTTCAAAATTACTTACTAAACTACCATAATACAAATAGACTTTCTAGTTGCCATTTTCAGTGGGGATTCTGATCAGTGTCTTATTTTCTGGGCATGGTTTGTACTCAAAACATTTTCAGCTTCAACATGCAGAAATTGGGATAATATTGGAGCAATCAAATATTAGTTCAGAAAGGAATCTAATGAATTTTTAGTGCCTCTTCTTTGATCCTGTATTTTTGCTGCAAGCATCAAATAGACCTTGCCGAATTACCCCAGCTGCAGAAAATGTAGGTCAATTTTTTTAAACGATATTCTATAATATGAGTCATTGGAAATTCATTCCCATTCTGTCCTGATAAATGGTTCAGTCACACCCTAAGAGCCATGCACAGAGGGAAGACAGACATTATTGCTATATGAAGTCAGATGCTATCACAATTCTTATGGTGCTGCTGGAAGACCATGCTGATTTGGGTAGACATATTTGGATTAACTTGACTTGCCTTATGTGTTGCTTCAGTATGAAATACAAAGCAACCTTTCTGCAAATTGAATACATTTTGAACCCAACACAGGGAAACGTCATGTTTCCCTCCTAGTGGGGTCTGGTGTAAGATCAGCAGCTTGGGTCTATTACAGAGTAATGAGATGGAAAAGTCAGGTTTCTCCTCAAGTGATGGCTTATTTAAGGTCAGCTTGGGTCTAGAGTAGTGGGATCGGAGGGGAAAGTCAAGTATCCCATAAGTTTATTTCCCAAGGTTTTTTCTTTTAAAAATGGAATGGGCGGAGACTACACTGGCCCATGGATAAATCTGAAAACCTGATCATTTTGTTAAAACTGGCGAGAAAATACATTGTATGAAGAGGAATAAGAAACTGAAGCCTGTCTTTTACAAGACTATGGAACATGAAAACAGGGTAATATGATGTTTCTCCCTCTCCCCAGTGTGATAAGAGTCCCTACATGTGGCAAAAAGCTATTGGGTAATAGCAGTAATGGAGGGCATCGGATCTCTCAGAGATATCAGCAGTGGCATGTTAGTAATGCACAGAAGGAGGCACTGGTAAATCCTCATTGAATGTCTTTTACCATGAAAATCCTATCATGAAACAGTCCAAAATGAAGCAAGAGCTATCACTAGAAAATGTAACTCCAAGGAAGGATAGTGCTCACCAAGCTGCTAGAGCACAGCATAGGACAAATATGAGCAACGCTGTGACGAATGATGCAAATGAACTCAAGGTGAAAGGACAATCAGCTGCTGCAATGCTTCGAGCTGAAAAGAAAGTTTGGACCTGCACAGTTGGAACATGGAAGCATGAATCAAGTGAACCTAGACATGTAAATCAAGAAATGGGATGCATAAACATTGCAATACTTGAGATTAGCAAGCTGCCTTACATGCCTTATATATAGGTCAATCTCTTGGATAGGTTGAGAGCAAGTTTGGGGGACAAGATTATGGATTTTGATATAATTCTTGGATAGGTTGAGGGTTATTCCATGGAGAAGGGAAAGTACCAATGCCATCCCAGGGGGGCAGCCACCCCTAGTCACTGCTGCCACCATTTATCTGCCTAAGCTTCAAAAAACAATTAGAAACGGTGTCACGGTGAAGAAGGAGTTGGTAGTTCTTTTAGGATTTTTGGAATGGACTAAGTTCTTGCCTTTTGCCATTATATTTCTTTTTGTAAGAGTTAAGGTATTATACTCGCATTAACCTGTGGAGAAGCCAACCCAGTTTTGGGGTGGTATTTTTTTTACTAAAAATTCTAGACAAATGCATGAATATATTAAGCACATGAACAGGAAAAGGAAGGTTTGGGTACAATTTTTATACAGAGTTTTACTGAAGAAATGAAAATCTAAGAATAAATGGGATAGCAATAGCAGTAAGGAGAGATGTAGCAAAAGCGATCATTGTATAATGGAAAACTTGACAAAACATATCAATGAAACTTCAGGGAAAATCCATCAATATAACCATAAACCAAGTTTCTGTTCTAACTAGAGAAGTAAAAGTGGGACCCAATTGATATTGTTTACCTTGACTTTCAAAAGGCTTTTGACAAAGTCCCTCACCAAAGGCTCCTAAATAAGCTCTTCAGCCATGGAATCAGGGGACAGGTCTTGTCCTGGATTGGAACCTGGCTAAACTGTAGGAAACAAAGGGTGGTAATAAACGGACATTTCTCTGGGTGGAAAGAGGTGAGAAGTGGCGTACCCCAAGGTTCAGTTTTGGGTCCGTTACTTTTTAATTTATTCATTAATGATCTGGATGTAGGAGTGAGTTCTGAGGTAGCAAAGTTTGCAGACGACACTAAATTGTTCAGGGTAGTTAAAAATGAAACTGATTGTAAAGAGCTCCAGAAAGATCTCTCAAATTGAGTGAATGGGCAACAAAGTGGCAAATGCATTTTAACCTAAACAAGTGTAAAGTCATGCACATCGGGGCAAAGAACCCCAACTACACCTACAAATTGATGGGGTCAAAGCTTTCCGAGACAAACCAGGAAAGGGATCCCGGGGTCTTGGTGGACAGCTCAATGAAGATGTCAACCCAGTGCGCAGCAGCAGTGAAAAAAGCAAATTCTATGCTAGGCATGATCAGAAAGGGAATCGAAAATAGGTCAGCAAATGTTGTATTACCTCTCTACAAATCGATGGTAAGGCCACATTTGGAGTACTGTGTACAATTCTGGTCTCCGCACCTTAAGAAGGATATAACGGAACTGGAAAAGGTACAGAAAAGGGCAACAAGAATGATCCAAGGGATGGAGCGGCTCCCTTATGAAACCAGGTTGCAACGCCTTGGTCTTTTCAGCCTTGAAAGACGGCGTTTAAGAGGTGACTTGATCGAAGTGTATAAAATCATGCATGGGATAGAAAAGGTGAATAAAGAAAAACTGTTTTCTTTGTCACAAAACACTAGGACTAGAGGGCACTCCCTGAAACTCCAAGGTAGGAAAATTAGGACTAACAAAGGGAAATATTTCTTCACCCAGAGGGTCATTGGGTTATGGAACTCACTTCCAGAAGAGGTTGTGACAGCTGTCAGCCTGGACAACTTCAAGGCAGGATTAGACAGATTCATGGATACCAAGTGTATCGGTAGTTACTGAAAAGGACATTCAAGTGCCACCTCGGAGTTGGTTGAGGTAGGCAGGAGTTCCCCGGTACTGGTTGTGGGGGTCAGGAGCAGGTCAGGGTTTTGCCCTCCCTTCTGCTCGAGATCCCCGTGTACAACTGGTGGGCCACTGTGTGATACAGAATGCTGGACTAGATGGGCTGAGGTCCGATTCAGCATGGCTCTTCTTATGTTCTTATGTTCTTAAGTGGAAGAAAATGATTCTATGCTGCAGTCCAGAAAGAAATTGTCTACACACCAGAGCAGACTTGTTGTTAATCACAGGCTATTGAATGCAAAAATAGAGGACAATTCAGAATCAAAGATTGTAGGAGAATTTGGCATAGAGTTAAGAAATGAAGCAGGAGAGTGCCTTTTAGATTTTTGCAAGGCCCACAGTTTGTTCATCACCAGCACACTCTTCAGATATCCAGAGTCAATTGTATGCATGGACATCACTACATGGCAATACAGGTATCAAATAGGAAACAGAAGAGAACAAAACTCCATTCTCTTTGCAAAAACAAGACCAGGAGCAGATTTTGGCACAGAACATGAACTGGGAATATCAAAAGAGATCAGGGACACAAAAGTAAAGGGTGATAGAAATAGGGTCAGAACCCTGAATGCAACTGTTCTGTAATGTGTGCATGGGGACAAAGAGATATATTACGATAATCAGTGTAAAGAAATGGAAGATGACAGAAGAAAAGGAAGAACAAAAGACACCTTCCACACGATCCAAGAAATCAAAGGGAAATTTAAAGCATATATCATAAATTGAAATTTAAAAGCTAATAGAAATAATATAAAAGAGGTGAAAAGATGACAGATTCATTAAGGAGGGACCATTTGAACATGAACTTATAATGTTCGAAAGTGATGTAGAAGCTGCGCTCAAAGCACTTGGGAGAAATAAATCACCAGGAATAGATTGTATACCATCAGAGCTGCATAAAGCAACTGAAGTCACTCAAATCTATCTAAAATCTATAATAACAACAATAATAACAGTAACAGCAACTACTACTTTACTCATGCTCTGCCCCATCTCCCCGAGGGGACACGGAGTGGTTCTCAAGGGCACTCTATCCAGAGATATGGAAAACAACTCACAGACTGGAAATACTAAATGTAGATTCCAATCTGCAAGATGTTATATTGGTTCAGTAGAACTCAATTATTTCCACAAATTATAGTCTTTTGACAGTAGGTTGAACAGAGGCAGTGGTTTCCTGGCACAGTACAATTAACACCAGTTAATGCCCCAGCCTAATGAGTGCTCTCTCGCCCAGTTTATCACACCCTTTTCTGGTTCTCAGCCAAAGTCACACTGCATTTCAATAACTTGATTCATATGGTTATCTACCCATCTTAGACAGTGTTTTCCCACCTTTCTTTTTACCCCAAGAGAAACTGAACCTGCCACCTCATCAACATATTTAGTACTTGGGCAGAATGGTCACTTGGAAATTCATGTGCATTCTTTCATTGCATGTTTCCCTGATAAGTGCATTTATTTATGCAATCAATTTAATTTACATATTTTCCATGTTGAGTAAAGTTTTAGTCATTCCGGTTTCAAAAGGTGCACAGTTTGATTCCCCTTATTCACAGGCAGGCACATAGCCAGGATTTTGATTGGGGGGGGGGGGGTTGAGTCTGAGTGAGAGAGGATCTACCCTAGCAAACCTTTTGTATCATTATCCCAATACCCCCATGCATATGGGATATATTGAGCATAGTGATCAGATCCTGATATGAATAAACATAACAATTTAAATAATGTACCAGTAAGGCCTTCTCGAAGACCACCCTGAGAATTGGGGGGGGGTGAAGCCCCTCAAGCCCCCCCCCCCCGGGGCTACATGCCTGCTCACAGGGAATAAGTTCCACATCCAACCCCTTCCCCTAGGTACTTGAAACCAAGGGTAATAGTAATGGTAAAGGTTTCCCCTTGACATTAAGTCTAGTCGTGTCCGACTCTGGGGGGTTGGTGCTCACCTCCATTTCGAATCTGAAGAGCCAGTGTTATCTATAGATACCTCCAAGGTTATATGGCCAGCATGACCGCATGGAGCGCCATTACCTTCCCTATTGATCTACTCATATTTGCATGTTTTCGAACTGCTAGGTTAGCAGGAGCTCATCCCGCTTCCCTGATTTGAACCTGTGCCTTTGGATCAGCAAGTTCAACAGCTCAGGGGTTTAACCCACTGTGCCACCAGGGGCTCCGTTAGGGTAATAGTGAATCCTATTATTTTGTCCAAAACAACAGTTGTCCAAAACAACAGTTCCATTCACTACCTGAGAATTACAGTGGTTCATAAAAAAAACGTGGGGTAACACAAAATGACCTCTATTTTGATGCTTGGAGTATGTTCAACTCTGCCTCACAAGGCTCACATGTCAAAATGAAGACTCGGGAACAGTCCTAATGAGTCAATAGCGAGAACAACCATTATTTTGCATTCCATCTGGTTTTAAGTGTGTCAGTCAAACACAATATTTTATTATCCATCAACTAAAATCTTAGGAAGTTCTTCTGGCATGCCATCACAACCCCGGTGTCTGTTTGTTTGCTTGTTTTTTTACAAGCTCGCTCTCATCTGGCCATTTTCCATCTCAACAGATTGAAGCTGGTTCAACTTCCTTGGCTTCAGAGAAAATCTCTTGGAGTGTACTTCTTTAGTTCAAAGTGTTCAGTTTTCCTGACAAAATCATTTTGCATCCTTTTGAACCGGGTTGTGCTTTGAAGGAGCACAAACAGACAACTGTTCTCATTTAAAGCAAATTACTTTAAGCAGTGACTTCCCACGTGTTTTTGATTCGTAAATGAAAGGAGGGTGAACGGTCTGAAAGAAATGCAGATTTTTGCTAGGCACTTCCAAATTAAGTGCATCTTTTTCTTTTAATGATGTAGGAAAGCGAAAGAAGGTCTCCCTTCACTACCTTTGCATTAAGGTACCCAGACATCCTCAGGGAAAAACAGTAGCTCATTCTTCTCAAAAGTGTAGAGTAAGGAACTCCCAAAGTGAAAATGTACTACATTAAGGTTGCAGTCAAACACATTTCCCTGGAGGTATGCTCTCTTTAAAATAAGACTTACCAAAGGTGCTTAGTATTGGGATGAATGGAAACAAAATCTTTTCCCCCTTAAATACGTAGCCAAAATTCATATATATGGGATGGTTGGGATATTGTAGGTTTTTCGGGCTGTATTGCCATGTTCTAGAAGCATTCTCTCCTGATGTTTCACTTTCATCTATGGCAGGCATCCTCAGAGGTTGTGATGCTTCTAAAACATGGCCATATAGCCTGAAAAACCTACAACAACCCAGTGATTCCAGCTGTGAAAGTCTTCAACAATATATGGGATGGTTGCTTCCCAAATGGCCTTATTCTTGCTGCTTCCTCTCTGAGGCACTATGTGCATCATCAGCCACATTACATTCAATGGCAAAGCCATTTTTTTGTAATGTGCACCTTCTAAATTGAGGTGCACATTATACTCGAATAAATACAGTAGTTCTATTATCAATGCAGTGTGCAAGGGACATAAAGCAATCAGCCAGCTGCCCATACACACACAGAGAGACGGGCAGACACTTTGCCTTTAGATGTTTAGATGTCACCAGATCAAAAGTTTGGTAAATGTTTTCTCCTGACATTAAGTCCAATTTGTGTCAGACTCTGGGGGTTGGTTCTCATCTCCATTTCTAAACCAAAGAATCTGCGTTGTCCATAGATATCTCCAAGGTCATGTGGCAGCATGACTTCAATGTGTGAATGTAAATCAGTTATATTTCAAACCACACCTGTTCTTCAGGGATTTGTAAATAAGTTTTCCAAAATGCTGAAGGCATAGGTTGTATATCTGTAGAAGTGAGGAACTGGGAGGTTTTAGAGAGATAAGATAGTTGATATGAAATGCATTCTGGAATAGGGTTACATGAAGATATAAGGAGCACTTCAGAAATCCATTCTTAATTCATGCAATTACAATCAGAATCTGTTATTCAGGATAATCATACTCAGTATGAATACCTTTGAGTCATTTACTTGTTCTCAATCATCAGTCCTTCTGCATTAGAGCCCTTTACCAGGATTGAAAGAATGCTTTTGCACAATTAGCTGGGAGTAGGATGAAAAGCATGGTTCCATACACCTTCCATTACATGTCTATTGATAAAGCAAACCTATTTAGAAAAGTATTTTTTTCTGGTGTTAATTAAAAGCTCCTGTTGGATTGCTTTCTGGTTAGCATGGTTGAAGGACTGTTTTTGAATAGATTAGTAATTATTCCTTGAATCTCCATTCCTAGTCACTCCTCAATGTCAGTTCCCATTTGCTATTGTCGAGTAGGATAATAGAGGGCTATAAATATTGATTCTTCCTATAACTTTTTTTTTAACTATAAACACTCATCAAAACAGCAGGGAATAATACAAGAATCTGAAACTGCAAACCAAAAGCACTTGATTAAGGACACTGTAGCCCTCAAAAGTCCCAATATTAATTTCCCTGTTCATTTTGAGCAAGCTGAGTCTTGACTGCATTCTCTTACAAAGAGAATAGATGATAGGGCAACACAGAGGGCCCAAGAATGCAATACATTGTCAATGATGCTCTATACATTCTATCTACATAATAAGGTAAAGGTTTCCCATGACATTAAGTGTAGTCATGTCATCTCCATTTCTAAGCTAATGAGCCGGCATTGTCTGTAGACACCTCCAAGATCATGTAGCCAGTATGACTGCATGGAGCATTCTTACCTTCCTGCCAAGGCGCTACTTATTGATCTAATAAATCAATGAATAATATGTGGAGCATTCAAATAAAAAGGCAAGTTTCAAAGCATTTGTGGAAGCATTTTATGACAAAAATCCACAACTTGATGGATGTTTATATTTATTTGTAACATTTTTAAAAGACTGACAGGACATAGATTTCCTGACTGCCATCATTCACCAGGTTTAGACTTTTACTGCAGCTTGTATCCCAAACTAAAGTCTAAATCATTTCCAAAATATTAGTTTGTAGTCTCTTGTGTAAGCAGATAAGTGGAACTCTCCCATGTGGCACCAATAAGTTTTCAGTTGGTGCACCCTGCCATATATATTTCAGACATGTAGTAAAGTAACTCTGTATAATAAAATAGCTAGTTACCTTCCAGCCGTCAAGAGGTGCAGTGTTTTTTATTCATGCCACATCACTCCACTATGCCTAGCCTATATTAGTGACTAATAGACTGCAAATCTTATATTCGGTCCACATAAGCTGTGTTCCCAAGAAAGAGATAGGAACATTAAAGGATGTTTAAGTTGTGGGGAAGCAAATCACCTGTTCAAATGCACTTTTAAATCTCTAAAATGGCAAAAGAGGATAGATGGGTTTTTCCCCCTTTAATTTTCTGAAGTGGAAAGGAAATCTGTTCTCAGGCTGAGACGCTGGATGTCAAGTTTAATCTCAGAGCAAATGATAAACTATTGCTAATCAGGATTTATATAAATGGAAACATAGATACAGGCTCTACCAGAACATTACATCCCTTGTTTCAATTAGTGCTTGCAATGCCTTGTGTGTCCTGAGCACTGTCTTAACAGGTTTAATCAGGTTGCCGATTAGACTTGGGAGCACAGTAGGCATCATCCGGCCTGTTTTACTTAAACGAGAGGGATTGCATTAGTCATTGGGTGGGAGCTGCATTTTCGTGCTGCCAGCAGCTTAATGCAGGTTGGTTTACAAAAATTATCCTTCAGCGCTGTTCTATTTTCGTCCTCCAGCGAACAGAGTTCAAAGTTGTTCTGGAATTATACAGAGAGAGCTCTACATGATTAGTTCAATGCCAAATTGACTCAAAATGAATTATTGCTGCAGTCTTCCTTCCCGTGTGCTGTTTTCTTCATCATACTTCTCCCCACCCCCTGCGCCTGCTTTCAGCATATAGGGTTTTCAGCTTTGTTCTGGGCTTTCTTGCTATCGTTTAACCAAGCACCCTTCCACACAGCCCTATATCCCAGAATATCAAGGCAGAAAATCCCACATTATCTGAGTGTGGACTCAGATAACCCAATTCAAAGCAGATATTGTGGGATGTTCTGCCTTGATATTCTGGGATATAGGGCTGTGCGGAAGGGCCCCTAGGAATCAGAAAAGGTAGAAAGGTGATATCAGATCATCTTCTGTCAATGTTGGAATGTGAATAGATCTCATTTCCCCCCTCTCTTTCCCTCAGTCTCATACAGCTTGCACAACCAGATATTGTAGTAAGTCTGTGACCAGTCTTGTCTCCTAAAAATCAAGTAATGGTAATGTTCTCATCTGAAATTCAGCCTAGCTACTGTTTTCTCACTTTCATGTCATTATTCTTAATGAACAGCTTGGGCACCAACTACCCTAATAGGTGCCTAATAACTGTCATTAAAGAGTATTTACTCATGTCAAATACTTCCCCTAGACTAAGATCTGGATAGCTCTTTTACCTTTTTTTCCAGCTGCATTTCTTTCATTGGCTTGCATCATTCAAAACACAAATTCTCTGGTAAATTCACTGCAGAGTATGATCTCTTTTGCCTTTTATGTAGAACACTGTAAATGGGAGGAAAATATATTTAAAAATGTTTTGAAAACAATAAAAAAAATCCACAACAACAACCCACAAACAGCTTTTTTTTACTATTGTAAAACCCTGGTGAGAAAATTGCTGGACTAATTAGAATATTTGCAATTCAGAACGTTTTTCTTTGTGTCAGGAGCAATTTGAGAAACTGCAAGTTGCTTCTGGTGTGAGGGAATTGGCCATCTGCAAAGACGTTGTACAGGGAACGCCCTGATGTTTTGATGTTTTACCATCCTTGTGGGAGGTTTCTATCATGTCTCCATATGGGGAGCTGAAGCTGACAGAGGGATATCATCCGCACTCTCCCCAGATTTGAACCTCCGACCTGTCAGTCTTCAGTCCTGCCAGCACAAGGGTTTAACCCACTGTGTCACTGGGGGCTCCATTCAAGACATCATATATATTCATGAAGGAAGATTTGGGGGCCAAAATTATGAATTTTGATATAACATGTAGGTAAGTTGAAGATTATTCCATGGAGAGGGGAAAGTGCCATCATTGCCTGTTTGGTACTGCCATTTCCCTGCCCAGGCACTCAAAAAGGCTAAATGTGGAGAGATTGAATTCACCAATGCATCTTTTACATTATCCTGAGAAGGACTAGCCTCTTGGCTTTCTCCACTCTACTCAAAGAAAGGCATAGCTTTTAAAATAATAATTAAGGCACACTACTTATATTGACTCATGAATAAGCCTACCCAGATTTTTTTGGGGGGGGGGGCAGTTTTAAACTAAAATTTCTAGACTTACACATGAGTAATTTGCATAAAATTTGCACACAGTTGTTTTGTATAGAGAAAACAACATTTTGATGAAATTCTTGCAATGGGAATAAAATGGTTAACACTACTTATTGCTTCATCCAAGAACAACCTTAGTGAAGAATTACATCCCTATACTATAACATGTAAAGAAACTCCAAGACTCCCAATACTGAACAATATAGATATGGTTCCTCTTTTGACTAATCGTTTTAACCAGCAACACATACTACTTTTTCTTAACATTGTCCAATTGCTTCCCATAACTATAGTTAATGAAGGAGAAGGTTAGTTGTATGTGTCAGCTTCCCTGTGCTACCATGAAAATGCATGCCATACTGTGACAGTAATGACACTCCCAAACAATAGCTTCCAGAGTTGTGTTGTTTTATGTAAGCTCTATTTCCTTTGGAAAAAGAAGCTGGCATAAATTACTATAATTATTTTTATGCACAATTCGACTATAATAAATTTGCCAAATTCAGAGGTGCTAGGTTGCCACCACCACTATTCACAAATGCTTACGGATTCATAAATTTAAAGTAAATATCAAAGAATGGCTCCAGCTTTATTTATTATTATTTCCAGCATTTCTACCCCGCTCTTCTCAACCCCCCGGGGGGCGGGGACTCAGAGCGGCCTAACAAAAGGCACAATTCGATGCCAAACATGATAAAATACAATATAAAAACCAAAACATCCAGCAGTTAAAATACATTAAAATACAATTAACATTAACACAACATACCCATTCACGTAAGTTAAAATCAGTGTTCCGTCCTTAACAGGAGCCTTGAGCCATAGCCATCAACTTGCCATTACCAATCCAGTCCAAGTGCTGCATTGTGCAAGTGTGCAAACACCTGGTCCCATAGCTAATATTTCACTTTTTCCTGAATGCCAGGAGGGATGGGGTTGATCGTATGTCGCTTGGAATCGCGTTCCACAGACAGAGAGCCACCACCGAGAAGGCCCTCTCTCTCGTCCCCACTTTCCCCTAATGTAGGGCAATTATTTTGGTTCTTTCAGTATTGCCTTACCTATTTTTTTTGTTATTTTCATTGAAAATATACTAAAACCAAAATCACTGAAAATATGCAGCATTTTATTTGCCACTGAGCCAGATATTGAATTTAGACATATCAGTCAATTTTGTGTCATCGTTACCTGAATCAGGCTCAGATTTGTACATGCTTCCCTCATTTCTCATGCTTTCACTTCCCATTTCAACTAACAGCAATTTATCAGATCTTAAACGTTGATTGATAATAATAATAGAAACAATAATAATAAACCTTTATTTGTAACCTGTCCTATCTCCTTGGGGGGACTCAGGGCAATTGCCAACACAAAAATGGCAAATATTCAATGCCAAAGATGAACAATAACCAATAAACAACCAAACTAAAACCAATAAACAAAATAATTTATTTATTTATATCAAAAGCGAACCAAGGATACAGTTGTAATGTATTTAAAGGCACAACAAAGTTTTAAAACTTGGCATTATACTAAATGTCTTTTGACCAACAGCTGGCCACTTGTAGTGCCTTCCAACTGTATCAAAACTTATAACAACAAAACAAGATGTTCAGATAGTTAAATAGAACATAATCAATCCAAATCAATTAAACATACACCCACATAATAAGGATCTAATAATGCTAAAATGCTTTACAATTATTAAATAAGGACTGCATCTCAATAAGCCATGGTAGGTCAGCCTGTTTAACTTTAGCTTCAGTTTATTAGAAAAAGTAACTTGACAAACAAAGGCTTGCTGTTAGTTTGCCTCATTAAGTCATAACTAAAGCTAATTATGAGTTGCCCCAATTTGGTCGTAACACTGTTAGTCAGAAAGCTTTTAATTCCATGAACTAACATATGAACCCAAGGCTCGCCAGTTTTGCTTACATAATAACATGCCATAGTTTATTGTTAGTCTTAATTCATCTGGTCTAAATCCAGTTGCTGGCATAAAGAACTATAATTATTTTTATGCACAGTTTGACTATAATACAGTGTATCTTGAGTCAATGGTTGAATGATAAGTCGAGTTAACAATATGCCACCCTTTACATGTCATTGAATGGTAACTTGCAGCATTTCGCACCATAATGTACAATGACCAGGAGTGGTGGGAGTTGCCGGCCAAGAACATCCGAGGGGCCAGATGATTCCAACCCCACACTTAGTAAATACCATTGATTTGCTATGTCTAATTTAGCCAAATGCACTCAAAGAACACCCAATTCACCCCTCTCTCTGGTCGGCCCTACTTGTAGAAATTATTGAGGACTGTTATTAAGTGGGTTCATTAGTTGTTATACCTTCAAGTGGTAAAGTGAAGGCGCACTTGGCCTCTAGAGTTTATTTGTAGGTTAATCATACTACAACATTCAACACCATTCTCACTCCAACATAAAACTATTGTAGTTCATATCCTCAGAAAATAAGCTTTCCCCAGTGAGAGAGAAAGGCATGTTGGGTCATTTTGGGACAAATAGTGTCTTTTCTTCGGCTTACCTATCCGAATGTATCTCTCCTTATGAACCTTCTAGAACATTAAGATCTTCTGGGGAGGCCCTACTCTCACTCTCGCCTTCTTCGCAGATGCATTTGGCAGGGACGAGAGACAGGGCCTTCTCAGCGGTGGCCCCTCAACTGTGGAACACCCTGCCTAGAGATATAATATTGGCTCCCTCCCTCCTGACTTTTCAAAAGAAGGTGAAAACCTGGCTTTTTGAGCAGGCCTTCCCAAATATGGCATAGCTAAACGGAGTTATGGATTTACTCGACAATGCAATGGAATAATGACTTGACATAGAGACACTCATGACAATGTTTTAAGGCTTTGTACGGTTTTTATATTTTTATATCATATGTTATTGTTTTAAATATAATTTCTTCCTTGTTTTTACTGTTATAACTGTTATGACATCGAATTGTTGCCAATTTGTGAACTGCTCTGAGTCGCCTCTGGGCTGAGAGGGGCGGTATATAAATATAGTAAATAAATAAATAAATAAAGACCAACAACTGTACAATTGGGGCATATAATCTCACCACATTTTTCCAAACTCCTAACTCTAAAACCAAAACCAGAATAACATCACATCCCTCCAAGGTCAGCTAAAATGAGACTGATCAGGTGGACAGGAGCAAATATTGGCACCATTCACCATTGAATTCGATCCTCCCCAGTGCAACAAAATGAACCTGCATAGGCTCCCCTTGGGTGGGGGGAGTTGTTGCCCAGTATCACCTTTTTCTTGTGCAAACCCAGTCTATTTAGAGGGGAAGGTCTGGAGTCCTGCAGCAAAGGATTGGCTGTTCCATTGCTTTCTTTTCATAGACAATTGTCTCATCAGGTGTAACTACGAAAGCCAAAATACACAGACTTGGCTTGGCTTTGCTGCAGAACTAAATGGGTGTCTTCATACTGGCTTGTGTTGGGTTACAACTTGCAACATTGACCCTGGGTATGCTTTCTGAGTCACAGCATCCAGAGAACGGTGCACGTCATCTGCTGCATTCCAGCCACGGCCTTTATATGAACATATTGCACTGCAGTGAAGTTGGCGCAGCATGAAAGTTAACTCATTTTTACTATATAGCTTAAGCAGACACTGGTGGTTTAGGGACACGTAAGCCTAACCATACTTTTCTCCACATACATCATGAAATGCCACAGGACTCGTGTTGCTTATAAGCTGAAACAGGACAGAATGGATTCTGACCACTTTGTGGTCCATGTCCTGAAGCTCAGATTTCAGCTGACCTCATCTTTAAACATTTAATTGAATGACAGCTGTCATTTAATTAAAACAAATTTATTGTTGTGTGATAGTCCTTTAATGGCAGTGCTAATTACTTAATTGTTGAATCAGCTGTTTTCTTTCTATGGCCATAAAGCCAGATCTGATGGATTTGGTGCTCAGATTTTAGGATATTGTTGTCCCACATCAAATCGCTATCTTGTAAAATCATATTCTTCCTTTAGTCAACTTTTGTCAGTTACCCCAACCCTCACCTGAATTTGGTGGACTGTTTTTAAATGTTTTATTTAAGCAATCAAAAGAGAGAGAGTAAAACTCAAGCTTTGCCTTTCGAGTGATGTCTTTTATAACTCAGTAGCTTAAATCCGATATTTACTGACCTGGGAGGACACCATGCTGAACTTCACTAAACATAATCAATAGGACTGCAGTATAAATTGCATTCCTGTGAATAGTTGAGAGCAATAGCAGAGTGAAACCAGGATTTGTAGGGAGAAAGGTCTAGGGGTTTCAGGTTTTTTTCCACATAAGCGACAACAATATCCGTAAAGCATCTGCTATTCACCTCACAGTAATGGCCAGGGGTGAGGGTGGGGATTAATGATCATGCCAACTGTTTATGATTATGAGTTATTCCTACCTTTATTCAAAGTAGTTTGAAATAACATGACTAGACCATTAAGACCCATTAACTTTACCTACTTCTGGTGGTGATAAAAACCACTACAGCAAATGTGTGGACGTAGATCAATGCACCTATCTGCCTTTTTGAGAGCATGACTAGGGAAACTGTTACAGGGAGTACCTGTGAGCTTCAGAAATTCTTCTGAATATCACTACTGGAGAGTGTGCACAGCAAAATTTGTTAATGTTCACTGTTGAGTAAGTAACTTTCTCGCAGCAAATTCAGTCAAATGGAGCTTTGATTTAATTGTTTCCAAGCAAAACACAGTGGGGCAAGTATTCATGTGTTTATTTCATTGTGGTTTGCTGCCAGTGAAAGTGAGGTTAGTGATTATGGTTCCTTGTTGAAGTTTTCACAGGATCCTCTTGCCTTTGGCACAATTTCTTGTATTGCAGCCTAGAACTGAAATGAACTTTGCTGCAATTGCTACTACCAAATGTACACAAGATACTGGACACTGTAAAGCAGTGGGTCCTTTGGTGTTTTGGCCTACAACTCCCAGAAATCCAGCCAGTTTACTAGCTGTTAGGATTTCTAAGAGTTGAAGGCCAAAATATCTGGGGACCCACAGATTGAAAACCACTGCTGTTAAGAGATGAAATAGTTACACAGTAGCACAACACTAAAGGAAACAAAATTAAATGTAGTGTACAATTGGTCTGTTCCCAAGGATTCCATATCTATGGATTAAATTATCTGTATCAGGAAAATATCCAGCTCCCCACAAGAAAATTCCAAATAGCAAATGTTGATTTGGCCTTTTTCTAGAAGCAACAACATTTTATGGCATCATTATATATAACAGGATTGAGCATCCATGGAGTTTGGTATCCATTGGGAGTCCTGGAACCAAATACCCAGGGCCCATTATATCTTGTGTACACAAGTGCTAACAAAACAATTGTTTACAGTTCACTCTCTATTTTTTTCAGTATTGTTCCTATTTACAAATGCAGTGCTACAGATCCACTTGCTGCCCAAACTACCATAGGGAACTCTACTTAGAATCAAAATGTTTAAATAAATAAGTGAAACTTCACTAGGGAATAGTATGTTTTTCTAGAGTGCCTATGTTTTATTTTAAAAGTGTCCAACATGTTTTGGATGGACTCTATTCATGGGCCTGTTTCTAATACTTCCATCCTAGCTTTAATAATGATGATAATGATGATGATTATTATTATTTATACCCCACCACCATCTCCCCGAAGGGGACTCGGGGTGACTAACATGAGGCCAAGCCCAAAAACACAATAAAATAAAATAAAATAAAATACAAAACAACAACAAAATGCATCAGAGCAAAATACATAAAGTCACAAAATAAAATAAACAGTGCAAAATAATATAATAAAAGTCAAACAGATAGGGCGGGCCAAATGCACAAGATAAAATAATAAAACCCTGGATGAGATAGGAATAGAAAAAGTGCATTTGTGGGGGGAAGAGCCCGAGAAGGAGGAACAGTGGGGTTAAATCTTCATTAGGGACAGGTGAAAGTGTATCATGAGGACAACTGTGGATAGAAACAACCAAAAATGGGTTAAATGGCAACTCTCCGAAGCTTTATGGTGTGTTGAGTATGTCTGGATCCTCCCCAATGTTCCGTGAAAGGTTAAACTATTATTATTAGGAAGGGTGTGACTATGTTACTGTGTGAAATAAATACCTATTATTTCATCCAAACTAATATGCAATTGTTTGTGTTTTTGTTTTTTCTCCTAATGCTTAATAGAGAAGAAAATCACGTTATTCTGACCTCGACTTTGAAGTAAGTACCCCTATATTATTTCTAGTTACTTTATCTTGTAACTAATTCAAAGCAAGTTGAAGTTGAAGAAGTCTTTTTAAGACAGCTTTTATAGAACATGAGAAAATACTTAAAACTATGTGCTGAAGTATATAAAGTGGATGTCTTGCTAAATTTGTTCCTTTTCAGTGTTCCTTGAAATATGCACTTGTCCAGATGTTGATACTTTTGAAAGCTTTCAAGAAGACAGAGAAAAGGAAATATACATACACAGAGGGACAGACAGACTATACAGATATATGCACCCAGGGTCCCACTTCCTCTCAGTTCATTTGTTCTGCCTCCCATTCCCTGATCTTTTGGGACTCCCACTTTTCTTAAAGCTGTGTCCTCTTTTTATTCAGTAGTGGTTTTTCTCTTCTCCAGAAGACATTGTTCTGGAGCAGAGCTCCTTCCTTCTCCACAGCCAAACTGGGCAAGAGGCACGGCGATTTCGCCGTGCCTCTTGCCCAGTTTGACGCTGCAGAAGGAAGAGAGGTGCAAAGGGGAGCCCCTCTCTGCGCCTCCCTTCCTTCTCCACAGCGTCAAACTGGGCAAAAGGCATGGCGAAATCGCCGTGCCTCTTGCCCAGTTTGACGCTGCAGAAGGAAGAGAGGTGCAAGGGGGCCCCTCTCTGCGCCTCCTTCCTTCTCCACAGCATCAAACTGGGCAAAAGGCATGGCGAAATCGCCGTGCCTCTTGCCCAGTTTGACGCTGCAGAAGGAAGAGAGGTGCAAAGGGGCCCCTCTCTGCGCCTCCCTTCCTTCTCCACAGCGCCAAACTGGGCAAAAGGCATGGTGAAATTGCCGTGCCTCTTGCCAATTTGACGCTGCAGAAGGAAGGGAGGTGCAAAGGGGAGCCCCTCTCTGCGCCTCCCTTCCTTCTCCACAGCGTCAAACTGGGCAAAGGCATGGCGAAGGAATCGCCGTGCCTCTTGCCCAGTTTGACGCTGCAGAAGGAAGAGAGGTGCAAAGGGCCTCTCTGCGCCTCCCTTCCTTCTCCACAGCGATCAAACCGGGCAAGAGGCATGGCGAAATCGCTGTGCCTCTTGTCCAGTTTGACGCTGTAGAAGGGAGGGAGGAGCAAAGGGAACCCCTCTTTGCTCCGCCCTCCCTTCCACAGCGTCACTCCGGGGATAGGCCCGGCCCCCTGCGATTGGCCCCTCCCCCACGATTGGCCCCGCTCCTCCGGCCCGCCAGGTGGTCAGCCAACAGACGTCCGGCCCTTGGGCCTATAGAAGTTGGACAGCACTGTTCTGGAGCATCTAATTCATTGCTTTTTAGATTTCATTTCCCTTGGTGCTATTTTAAGCTGCATGGTGGGTGATGTTTATTTGCAGAAAGCATATACAGGTAATCTCCCAAGTTACAAACATCCAACTTACATACAACTCCTAGTTACAAATGAGGGTCATACAACAAGAAGTGAGAGGACATCTGTCTCTCAAAAGGGAAATTCACTCATAAAGAGTTATGATGGGAAAAGGGTGTATTCACTGAAGCTTTATCACCCATACTTGTTTCCACAACAACCCAAAATTTTCAAAGTCCAATTGTCACAGGGACATAAAGTTTGGCGAAATCCTCTGAACAGGGGCACAGACAGCAAAACAAATGTTACAGGGGTCTTAACCCTTCTCTATGTTAGCCAAAACTAAAATAAATGCCTAGAGTTACACTTTAAAATGTACCTGTTCCAACTTTACTCACAGATTCAACTTAAGAACAAGCTTACAAAACCTATCTTGTTTAGTAACCCAGGGACTCCTTAGCATCTGCTGGGATCTGGTTACATAACCTTCTGTAGATACCAAAATCCATGGAAGCTCAAGCCCCATCATGTGCAAAATATATAAAATGTCAAAATCAAACTTTGCTTTTTGGTTTTCTTTTTACTATTTGCAAGTCATGGATGGTTGAATCCATAGATGCAGAACCCAAGGCTATGGCTGACCAGCTGTACTTGATTTTGTAAGGTTAGGTGATAGGTGATAGGAATCTTGCTCCTTTGGAAAGTTGGTCCAAAAGTCCTATCAGTACGAATCCAGTGCAACCAATGCTGGACTGTAGGAGTTACACTCCAAAACATCTGAGACCTTTTCGGTCTACACAGTGATAACCCTTTGATTCCATTTTAATTGCAATGGCTGCATCTTGAGGAATGGGGGGGGGGGGGGTGTATTTTGATGAGGCAGTAGAGATGTCTGGCAGAGATTTCTAAATACTCTTCCCTAAACACAAATTTGCAGAATTCCATGGCAGTACATATGAAATTGTTGAGTCTCTTATTTTCAGAAAACAGGCTTCCTATTTAGAGCAGAATTTCTTTGTGTATTCAGTGGAATATTAATGATTTGTAGAATCTTGGCTTATGCATGAGCTTCCTGTTCATGCAAGTTACTATCTGATATAATTAATTATGTGTTCCTCTTGTGAAGCTGAAGCCTCACCATGTTTGCATAGGCAATATACACTTAGGACCACTTTATCATCATTTGAGAAGCATGTACTAACGGCAGTTTGCAAAACCATCCATATTAATGTGCATGGGCACAGAGCAGTGCAAGATATGCCGTGAACCAGCTTTCTTGCCTTTGAGAGAAGAATATGGTTTATCATTATAATTTCCTAGAGAAAAATGATGTTTCAAAAAAGCCTAGCAAAATCTCCTGAATGGCTCCTTTTAAAATCCATCAAAGCTAAGAAATAAATAGTCACATCTAGCTCATAGTGACAGGGAATTTCCATCCAGTCAAGGGAGGAGCATGGTATGCATACAGATTTTGAATACAGAAAGGCTGGCACCCTGTTCTACAACTCCAATATCATAAACTGAACTTATGATCCTGTAACTTTTGGAATATAGGTACATTTGCAGTAACGAATGAATGGATGTGACCCCTCTTCCAGACCTATTTTTTGAGACTACCAGCACCCCAAGTGACGAGTTTCTGAACTGATGCAAAAAAGTTTAGGATAATGGGATGTGAAGTCAGTCTGCCGTGCTCTCGCTGCTGGGGAACACATTGGAGAAAGCAATTATGAAAGGAAAAAATGTTTTTTCCAGCTGACTGTTCTCAATGTGCCCCACAAATCGGAGAGCACTGTGGTGTCATTTCCCAGAGTCCACAATTTGCAGCACCTCAGAAACGCTTTGGTTGAGATGCTGCTGGGTTTAAAGGGTAGGTTTGGGGCAGAATCATAATGCAGCAGTGGCACTATGGCATCATAATCTGCTGATGCATAATTTCAGCCATTTTAATTGCCTAAATACTAAAGGCATCAGATTCCACCTGACCTTGGAAGCTAAGCAAGGTCTACCTTTGTTACTACTTAGATAGAGACCACCAACTAATATCAGGTAGGCTATAGTAAAGAATTGACTGAACTACCTGTGAATATTTATGGAATCACCATAAATCAACAGACAGTTTGGTGATACATGCACACAGACATACATTTTTATATACTATGTGAATCTACCAGTATACTAGTATTTCTTTTAATCCTCATACCTTGTCTCAAATTGTATCCAAGAAGCAAAATAATCTGTGCCTAATTCATTATACATATATTTTGAATGCATGGTACAACAGGCATGGGCAAACTTTCTAATTTGGGGGCCACATGCTAGCACTCCTGGTGATGGAAGGAAGGAAGGGAAGGGAGAAGGAAAGAGAGAAGGAAGGAATGGCAAAAAGGAGGAAGAGAAGGATGGAAGGAGAAAGAGGGAGAGAGAAAAAGAAGGAAAGACAAAAGGGGGGATGGAAGGATGAAAAGGTGGAAGGAAAGGATGGAAGGAAAAAGAGAAGGGAGTGAGGAAGAGAAGGAAGGGAAGGATAAAGGAAAGAGAGGAGGAAAGAAAGACAAAGGGGAGGGAGGGAAGGAAGGGATGAAGGGAATGATGGAAGGAAAGGAAGAAGGAAAGAAAGACAAAAGGAAGAAGGGAAGGAAGGAGAAAAAAGGAGGGAGGAGAGATGGAAAGAAGGAAGGGATGAAGAGAAGGATTGAAGGAGAAAAAGGGAGAGAAGGAGGAAAGAGGGAAGGAAGGAAGAATAAAAGGATGGAAGGAGGAAGGAAAGAGAGAAGGAAGAAAAGACGAAATGGAGGGAAGGACGAAAGGGTGGAAGGGAGGGAGGAAAGAGAGAAGGAAAGAAGGATAGGATGGTGAGAGAGAGGAGGCCCCCAGGTCTGAGTCTGCCCATACCTGTGATACAAGTTCAGAAAAAGGGTTCTCACTTACATGCTATAATATTGCAATGTAGCAAAGTGGAAAAAGGAATACACAAAGAAGAAACAACTATATTAATAATAGGTTTCTATAAAAGCTGACCAAATGTCCAAATATAAGTCCATTTGTTGGTTTTGTCTATATATTATTCTTTCAAATATTGCAAGTGCTGTTGGGCCTTATGTGCATCGACTAACAGTAGGGGGAAAGTTATTGTTCCAATATCAAACTATCAATCTTTTATCAGTTAAGAGGGCATGAAAAATCCATGTCTGCTGGCCCTTTGTTAGTTTCCAAGACACAAGTAAATAATTCAAAGTACATGCACTTCTCTGAATATTAAAGAGCTCTCCAGCACCACATTTATCCATCTAATTACTTCCACCTCAAAAGAGGCAACAATGGGACAACTTCAAAATGTATGTGTTAAGGGCATTCGCAGTATTACATCTCCAATTATTTGCTGATTAAGATGATCCTTTCTTAAAAGAAAAAGACCAATATAACCAAAACAGCACTTAGTGTTGCATAAGAGATTAGTACTACTTGTCATTGATATTAAGACACTCAAGTTTTCATTAACCAGAAATGGGAATCCAAATCCACCTCCAGCTCCTGGGGGGAAAACCTTGCACTGTGTTAGTTGTGGAGTGTTTTATGACCCTGATAAAATACTCTCTGTCCAAAGAAGGGTTTCTGTCTCCACAGTCAAGTGAATTCTAGAAAATGCCAGGCAGGATTAAAATGAAATAACATCAGATGAAATAAAAGTATAGTGGGGAAGCATTTCCTAACACCAGTGAATTCTAATGTGCATTAGCATGTGGGGAAAATCGGTTGTTCCAAATAGAGGTAACTTTCTGACAATGAAAGCTCCTCACTTTTATTTTGCTAAATTGTGGTTTGTTGACAATTCGAATGGGACCTTTTTTGTGCTTTCTTTTTCCCCCAATACATTATATTGGAACAAATAGAAAGAACCCCAAATTTTGTCCTAACTGCCTTTTTTAGATGCTGTAACTTGTAGACAGACAAAGAAGGAAGGGAGAAGCAATCCAGATCTTGCATATGTGGCTGCTCTGGACAATTGCACTCCATTGTCGAGCACACCCCTGCGCCTTCTGCCTCAACTAAACTGGGCCAGCCTCTTCTACATGGTCTGAATCACTTTCCCTCTCCTTCCCTTTCCTGCTAGTAAGTTGCAACAGCAGGAGCCCCTACAAGGGCTTGAGAGCTGCGGAAAGATGAGTAGGTGCAGAACTACATGTACAGAGTTATGTGCATATACAGTATCTTGAGCCCTGTATGCCTACTTCCTAATACAAGCATGTTTACAATTTCCCTGGTGCGTTATATTAATTAGTATATGCATTGCTCATCATAAAATTGGACCCCCAAATTCAGAAAATTGTGGATATCATAAATGAGTTTTGTTTCATGTTATTATTAATAAAACTAGCTTGGGGACCCGGCCCTGCCCGGGTTATTTGAGAAGCACAGCAGGATGTAGAGTGGGTCATGGGGGCTCTGTGTGCCAAGTTTGGTCTTGATCCATCATTATTGGGAGTTGCAGTGGTATCATGAAATTACTGAAGGTAGTGCAAGTCCCATCATCTCTGTCCCCCAAAGTGTAGTAGGATGTAGATTGGGTCATGGGGGCTCTGTGTGCTAAGTTTGGTCTGTATTGGTGAACGGATGAGGGGTGCATTGTTTTTCGGAAGTGAGTGAAGGTACTTCAAGTCCCATCATCCGTAGTCCGTCTCACAGTAAACTGCACCAGGCTGTAGAGTGGGTCATGAGGGCTCTGTGTGCCAGATTTGGTGTTGATCAGTCATTGGAATAGGTTAGTAGCAGGATTGGGAAGTGAGGGAAGGTACTGCAAGTCCCATCATCCATGTTCTGTCCCCCTCCAAACTTCAGTAGGATGTGGAGTGGGTCACTGGGGCTCTGTGTGCCAAGTGTGGTCTTTATCAGTGTTTGTTGGGGGCCGCAGTGGTCTGTGGGAACAGAGGGGTGTGAAAATACTACAAATTCCATCATCCATTGTCAGTCGTCCCCCGAACCTCACCAGGACGTGAAGGCAGTCATGGGGGTTATGTGTGCCAAGTTTGGTCTCAATCAGTAATTGGATGAGGGTCGCAGCAGACTTGGGAAGTGAGTAGAGGTACTTAAAGTCCCATCATCCATGGTCCACCCTCCTCCAAACTGCACCAGGATGTAGAGTGGGTCATGAGGGCTCTGTGTGGCAAGTTTGGTGTTGATCAATCATAGGATTAGGTTTGTAGCAGTCTTGATTCAGAAACAGAAAAGTGGCAAATGGGTAAGTGTAGACTGAAGGATTTTTTCCCTATCCCTAAGGAAGGTGTAACAAGCAGTATATCTGATTTGTGTTAAAAAAAATGAATTGCTCAACAGTTTTTGGATTGCACTGCTGCGATCCCTCACCGTTACCTGCTAGCTATGGATAATAGAGGTTGCAATCCAACATCTACTCGTGAACTATTCAGGAGCAACCCAGGGTGCTGAATCTTGTTTAGGGATAGTTTTGGTACTTTGGATAGTGCTTTCAAAGTTATCACTAAAAGTGGGACAGGATTCACTTACTCACTAACATGGAAACCACTACTTCCAACACCTTTGCTGCACATGGTATAGCTGTTGGGGGCAAGGCCAGCAGGCACAACTCCATTTCCATCTGTTGATTTGCCTTGAATGGTCATATCTACAAGTCCATAAAGTACAGGTGGAAGTGTGATTTGGAGGACTTCAGTTTCTGGAGCCGCTGGTCCTTATTGCACATGTTTTTTGACTGTCCCCATCCCATAAAACTTATCACATTAAACTTTTTTAAAAGACATCTACTTAACAGATTTAATGACAGCATATGCTAAGTAAGAAGATCATGATACATTAACAACCAAATGAACCTACCAAAAGGCAATTAAAATATTTAAATGTAGTTCGAGAAATTATATAATCATAGCACTGAGCAAATCTGGTGAGTCACATGATGCCATTTACAAGTTCAGCTATTCAGTGTCATTCCTTTTCTTAGTCTTACTCTCTATGGCAACTGATTTGAAGACACCTTATCACTAAGCAAGCGTATTTCAGCATCTGATGAAATACTGAATATATTGTACACATCCAAAACCTTCTGTTGTCTCATATCTGTCATCCAGTTATTTAGTATCAGTTTATTTTAAATATATATACACATTTTGCCAAATTACTAACTGCTGCTTGTTTTGCAAAGTTTTATTGCTCAGATGAGGTGCTTCACATGTTGCCATCAAAAATTTGTTTGACCAATGAGGTACACATATTGAACATGTTGATTTGGATCCTCAGATAAGGTGACTTAAGAAAATTTGTGGAATAAATGTTTCTGGAGTCTCTTCTCCTTCTGTACAGACACCAGAATCCCAGAGACTATCTCTGGAAAATAAGAAGAGAGGATGTGAAGAGCTACTGTGGAGGAGATAAATTAACGTCACTAAGGACGCTTCCCATGTCCTCCTTTTCCTTGCTGCGGACTCCCAGTAGTTAAAGAAGAAAGAAGGGAAGGGGAAAAAATGCTCCTTACATAGAATCATAAAGTTGAAAGAGACCATATGGGCCATTGTTCCTGCCATGGAGGAAAAGCACAATCAATGCACCCCTAACAATTTGCCATCCAGCCTCTGTTTAAAAGCCTCCAAGGAAGGAACTTCCATCACACATGAACTCTATTAGGACTACACCCCTATACACAGCTATTCCCATTAAAGTTCACGAGGCTTCCTTGTCAGTAGAGACATACAAAATTACACTAATCTTTAAATTGAAACTTGTGTGCTCCAGGGAATATGCCTATATGATTTGCCAGTCTTTCTGAGTTTGGGCTAGCTGTATTTATGCTTAACTTCACAAATGGAAAAAAGACATAATCTTTGTGCAGAAAGACAGCTTTACCCAATATATATGTTGCCTAAAGTGTGGAAAACAGAATGAAATGTGCACACACATAGTCTGCTTTTCTCTCAAAAGGGCTGAAGAATCCTTGATTTTATGTCTCAATGAGTCAAGATGATGCCGATGATATATTTATTTGTATCTCACTGTTATCTTTGTGATTGAGTTGCAAAGCAGCTCATGACAATTAAAACACAATGCCATTTAAAATCTCCAGTATATAAATATAACAATGGGTAGCTGTGAGTTTTTCGGGCTGTATGGCCCCCTTCCAGCAACATTCTCTCCTAACGTTTCACCAGCATATGTGGCTGGTATCTTCAGAGGTTCCACAGTGATTCCAGCCATGACCTCACAACATCTGAGGATGCCTGCCAAAGATGCAGGTGAAATGTCAGGAGAGAATGCTTCTAGAACATGGCCATACAGCCCAAAAACCTACAACAACCCAATATAAAGATGGCTTTGGTCCTTAAAACCAGAATGTGGGGACTACAGAACAACCCCATGATATGTGGATTCAATATCCATGGTTTTACTTACCCTTGGGCCTGTCCCAGTTAATATCGGGTCCCACCCATAGTGCTGGACACACTTTAGATCTGGTTTTCTGCCAGGGATGGGATGAAAGTGGCGGAGTGGAGGAACTGACCATCATTCCTTTGCCATGGTCCGACCACCACCTGATCAAGTTTAGACTCACTGGGCCTTTCCACCTCCGCAGGGGTGGTGGACCTATTAGAATGGTCCGCCCCAGGAGACTTATGGATCCGAACGGATTCCTGACGGCTCTTGGGGATTTTCCCGCCTCCTCGGTAAGTGACCCTGTCGAGGCTCTTGTCTCACTCTGGGACAGGGAGATGACAAGGGCTGTTGACACGATCGCTCCAGAACGTCCCCTCTTGAGTAACCGAGCTAAACCAGCTCCTTGGTTCACTGAGGAGCTGGCAGCAATGAAGCGAAAAAAGAGGAGGCTAGAGTGCGTGTGGCGTAGGAAACGGAGCGGATCAGCTCAGGCGCGCCTGGTCTCTTATTTGAGGACCTATGACGCTGCAATAAAAGCCGCACAAAAAAATCTATTGCGGCCAAGGTGGCCGCCGCGAAGAACCGTCCAGCGGAACTGTTTCGAGTCGTTAGGGGTCTTTAAATCCGCCTCAGTGCGAGATCCCTGACGGCTCGGCGGCACGCTGTGATGAGTTTGCTAAGGTCTTCGCGGATAAGGTGGCTCTGATCCGTTCCGATTTCGATACCACTTTAACGGCAGTCTCTGAGGATGTGACACGAGCATCTGCTTGTCCGGTTTTGATGGATTCGTTTCAATTGGTTCAGCTTGAGGATGTGGACAAGATCCTTGAGAGGCGAGGCCCACGACATGCATCCTAGACCCCTGCCCATCCTGGCTGATCAAGGAAGCCAGAGGGGGTTTGGCAGAGTGGGTGAAGGTGGTGGTTAATGCCTCCCTTCGGGAAGGCACCATTCCAGCCAGCTTAAAGCAAGCTGTTATAAAACCGCTGTTGAAGAAACCTTCACTGGACCCCACTCACTTAGTGAACTATCGGCCAGTTTCCAAGCTCCCCTATTTGGGCAAAGTCATGGAACGTGTGGTGGCTTCGCAACTCCAGGGGTTCTTGGCAGACACTGATTATCTGGATCCGCACAGTCTGGCTTTAGGCCGGGGCATGGGACTGAGACAGCCTTGGTCGCCTTGGTAGATGATCTACGCCGAAACTTGACAGGGGGAGTGTGTCCCTGTTGGTTCTGCTGGACCTCTCAGCGGCTTTCGATACCGTTGACCACGGTATCCTTCTGGGTCGCCTTGCAGATATGGGGCTTGGGGGTACTGCATTGCAGTGGCTCCAATCCTTCCTGGAAGGTCGTACCCAGAAGGTGTCATTGGGTGACACCTGTTCGGCTCCACAGCTGTTGTTCTGTGGAGTCCCTCAGGGTTCAGTACTGTCCCCGATGTTGTTCAACATCTACATGAAACCGCTGGGAGAGATCATTCGAGTTTCGGAGTAAGGTGTTATCTGTACGCAGATGATGTCCAGATCTGTCACTCCTTCCCACCTGTCACCAAGGAGGCTGTCCAGACCCTGAACCGGTGCTTGGCTGCTGTGTCGGACTGGATGAGGGCTAGCAAATTGAAACTAAATCCAGACAAGACAGAGGTCCTCCTGGTCAGTCGTAAGGCCGAACAGGGTATAGGGTTACAGCCTGTGTTGGACGGGGTTACACTCCCCCTGAAGACGCAGGTTCGCAGCTTGGGAGTGATCCTGACTCAGCGCTGAGCCTGGAACCCCAGGTCTCAGCGGTGGCCAGGGGAGCTTTTGCACAGTTGAGACTCGTGCGCCAGCTGCGCCCGTACCTTGGGAAGTCTGATCTGGCTACGGTCGTCCACGCTCTGGTCACATCCCGAATAGATTACTGCAACGCACTCTACGTGGGGCTGCCTTTGAAGACAGTTCGAAATTGCAATTAGTCCAGCGGGCGGCAGCCAGACTACTAACGGGAGCTACATACAGGGAGCACACTACCCCTGCTGTGTCAGCTCCACTGGCTGCCTGTCCAATTCGGGCTCAATTCAAAGTGCTGGTTTTGACCTTTAAAGCTCTATACGGTTCTGGCCCAGCTTACTTGTCCGAACGCATCGGCCGCTACGTCCCATCCCGTAACCTAAGATCATCCGGGAGGCCCTGCTCTCGCTCCCGCCGACCTCTCAGATGCGGTTGGTGGGGACGAGGGACAGGGCCTTCTCGGTGGTGGCCCCCGCCTGTGGAATGCGCTCCCTACAGAGATACGGTCCACCTCATCCCTCCTGACATTCAGGAAGAAGGTGAAATCCTGGCTCTGGGATCAGGCATTCCCTCACCAGCACTAGGCAGCATGTGAGACGGAATTTTAATGGGAGGGAGGAAGAGGGTCAATGTTTCTAGGGTTGAATACTGTTTTAATTGGAATGATTGTAGATGTGTTGAGGGATTGTATTTTAATGCCTTAATGTTTTAATGGGTTGTGGGGTTTGGGGTTTTACGCTGTTGATGTGGCATCGAATTGTGCCTGCTGTAAGCCGCTCTGAGTCCCCCCTCGGGGGTTGAGAAGAGCGGGGTAAAATCCTGAAATAAATAAATAAATAAATTTCTCTAAAAAATATTCCCTTCCAGCAGTGTTTGTGGTCCTCCAAGTGCAATTCTGTATATGCTTTCTGCTCAAGTATAATCGAACTATAGGTTTTTCTATTATCCATGGTTTCACGTATCCATAGAGATCTTGGAGTATATCCCCTTTAGATAAATGGATCATAATGTATTTTAATTGTCCACTTTTTTTAAAGGGAGGGGCTTTAAATCCTAATTTTATCTGTTTTTATCTGTTGTGCATAACTTTGGGAACACTGACAGGCTTAGAAGTGATAAATACATATGTCAAATAAATAAAAGCATTCAGTATAAGTTCTACCCGCTTGCTGTTCTAGCCAGCTAAGCACACTGAAATCATTAAGATTTATTTTGAAGTATGCTCTATAAATGGGCTACTAAATCAACACTGGGTAAATAGCGCTAAACTATGCTCTAAGTAAACTACTAACAAGTAGGACAAGAGAACTGGGAACAATGCACCAAGTCTCCAGTACAAAAATAAATGTATTATTAATCTCAAGCGAGTATTTTAAATTCCAAAATATTACAATCAACACATATCTCTCTCTCGAGTAACAATATCAGAAGGTGTAGGAGTAGACTCCTTAGGTATATGCAATACATATATAATGTTCAATACATATATAATGTTCAATACATATATAATGTTCGTTCAGTTTTGAATGAAACGGGCTGGATCCTATCCACCTATACCCGTAGGTGAACCAGGCTTTGATGGGATGTTTGGATGTATTTTAGACACACCCTTGGTTACGCTCAGATGTTGATATTCCAGAGCCACTGTTTCCCTATTATGGGGATAGTCACATGCTGGATTTTACAGCTTTGATTCTTCCCTTTTTGATCGCCACTTGCATCATTCGTGTTGTGGATATTGATATTTCACACTGTGAGAGATTCGGTACTTTGGGACTGTGGACTTAATTCTCTCACTCCATTCTGAACTTGGCGCGACTTTGGATTCACCACGATGTCCCCATTACGGGGAAAGATACATGCTGTATTTTACAGCTTGGATTCCTTCTTGGTTGATCGCCACTTACATCATTCCTGTTTGGGACTATGATATTGGATTAATTGGACACATTGTGTGATATTCTGAACTTTGGAACTGTGAACTCAATTCTCCTACCCTATCCAGAACTGTGTGTGACTTGGGACTGTGAATAACCCAAACCGCGGCTTTGGGAATGCTTTATGGATATGGAACATTATATATGTATTGCGTATACCTAAGGAGTCTACTCCTACACCTTCTGATATTGTTACTCGAGAGAGAGATATGTGTTGATTGTGATTTTTGGAATTTATGATACTCACTTGAGATTAATAATACATTGGTTTTTGTACTGGAGACTTGGTGCATTGTTCCCAGTACTCTTGTCCTATAAGTGGGCTAGCCTTACAGCCATGTTTATTTATTTTATTTATTTCTTTAAAACATTTATATTCCACCCTTCTCACCTCAAAGGGGATTCAGGGCAGAGCACAGCATATATACGGCAAACATTCAATGCCAGGACAAGAATTCATATACGCATGTATAAACATTAAAAACATTTATCTCAATAATTAAAACACACCATTTAAAACCGTCTTGGTCATCTGCGTCTAATCTAATTGGCCTGGTAATCTTTCCTATTGCTGCTTTATTGCGCTGTTGTACTGTATTTACATGGGCACGTCCCAAGGTGTCCAATGACGGCATTTAAGTTTTTAGCCTTTCTCCCACAATCCAGTTGTTGATATACTTACAAGTCTTTATAAATAAAATCTGCTTCTTCCATAAGAGGGCAATTGGAAGTGGAAGCTTCTTTTTTTTTTGCAACATGTGTGTGTGAAAGAGTGAATGATAGGGAGCTGACTTTGCCACCTTGAATTAGTAACTGTGAGATTAATATCTTACAAATCTCTAGAAAGTCGCTTAGGCAAGACTTCCTTTATAAATCTAGGTCAACTATCTCTTAGGCAAATTAAGCTTTGCAAGAAAGAACTCACTGAATCCCGAAAAACTATTTCCTGTTCCCTTCTCACAATACTTGCGAGGTTAATTGGTTTATAATTGCTTTCTACGTTCTATTGCCCATATTGTGAATCATGCAGTGATTTCTTCAAGGTTTAAGAAATCTAATCTATTATCACAAAACTGGTCCAAGAAACTTCCTCAAATTCAGAGCTCTTCTGATAACTGCTCAAAATATCCATCAAGAGAGATAGGCTGATGGCCCTATATATTACATTGAATGTACATGAACACAAACATGCACATATCAAGGTGGATAAAAAGACATTTAGAGAAACTTGTGAAATCATTCTCACTGAGAAGCTGGACAACAGTGGCTCACATTCACACTGCTAGATTTGATCTAATGATGTTTCTGCAAAAAAAATTTGTTATTTGGACATAGTCCTTGATGTGTCCATGAAGCACAAGTTCTATTCAATAGGTTGTGAATTATGAAACTGATAATTATTGCAGGTTCATTGGTTGTTGGTTTGATGCTTGCTTTTATATTTTGTTATAATGTTGTTGTTTTATTCTGTTTTATGCTCTTACTTATGTATTTTAATGTGTTATATTTTAACTATGTTGATTGGGCTTGTCCCCATGTAAGCAGTCCCTACGGGGAGATGGAGGCAGGGTACAAAAATAAAGTTATTATTATTAATTTGTAGAAATAGGATTTTAACTTCACTGTAGCTTTCATAATGGATTTGCATGCAATAGTCCACAGATTTCCTTAATGTAGTATATCCCCCTTTTTGCCGAAACTGAATTACAAAACAACATGTGGAGCTTCTGTTCTGCCCATTTGTTCTGTAAACAAATAGCTGGCTATTGCAGTATTTTAGAGACTTTATCCAATAAATCCAATCATAACAACCACAAATAATTCTCTCTCTCGCTCTCTCTGGAGAAGGAACATCTGTTTCATTTTTGGTCTTCCCAATTGATAAGTGATTGCTGTTCTGTTTTTTAAAAAGGGAAACGGTCTGGAAGTTTGGTGTTCACCGAACTGTATCAGTAGTTTGGCCAAAGGGAAGAATAGATGCAAATCCCTATTTTAGAAAAAGGCTGCCTGCTGAAGCTGATACAAATCTCTGTGATGGTTTTGTCTGGTGCAGACATGTTCTAATGTATATAGTGCTGCCACAGATTCTTAGAATAGCGTCAGATTATTTCTTTTATGTACTTTTACATTACTTGACCATAAAGTGGGAGGAAGCCCACATCCTTCTGTTCATGATTTTCTGGCCAGTAAATTGCCAACTATATTTTGTGTGTATGCTAAATATCTTTATCTGATTAGGAAGCATTTATCTAAAATATAAAACTGCTACAATCTCGCAACTATGAATTTAGAATCAGGGCCCTGCCCGGCAGGGCCTATATCCCAGGATCTGATCTCAGATTTCCTGCTTTGAACTGGATTATGAGTCCACACTGCCAGATAATCTGGGATAAACAGAAAACCTGGGATCAGATCCTGGGATATAGAGCCTGTCTGGAAGGGCCCCCAGTGCCATATATTGATCAGATTTTTTTCATGTCAGGAGTAACTTGGGAAACTGCAAGTTGTTTCTGGTGTGAGATCATTGTTCGTCTGTAAGGACGTTGCCCATGGCATGCCCAGATGTTTTACCATCATGTGGGAGGCTTCTCTCTTGTACCCGTGTGCGAAGCTGGAGCTGACAAACAGGAGCTCACCCTATTCCCCAGATTTGAACCACCAACCTTTCAGTCAGCAGTCCTGCCGGCACAAGGGTATTGTGCCAACGTGAGCTCCTATTGATCAGATTACAGGGGTTTGTGGATACTTGGGTTCAAAAGCCCATTCAGCCACAAAGCTCAGTGTTTGCCTTTAGTACAATCATTCCTTTTCAACATGACCTAACATTGTAGTGTAGAATCATACTTGGAATGCATTACAGGGAGCCATCTAGCACAACTTCTGGCTATGCAAGAATACATAACTAAAGCATCCTACATCTCTCATTAGATCTTTGAACATCTAGAATGTCCTTTTCTGGATATGTTCCAGTTTCTCTATATAATTCTTCTGCCATGATCTCACAACTAGGCACAGTATCAGGTGAAATCTGACCAAAGCCAATATAGAGTAACACAAGTGACACTACTTCCTTTGGTCTGGATCCCATTGTCCTGTTGAATGCAGGCCACCGTCACATTATCCTTTTTGTCCACTAAATCAGGGTAGTTGCCAAGACACACTTGGGTGGAGATATATACTTTGACTTCCTATAGGAAAGATAAGATATCAACATAAAATCAAACCAACGATAACTTGGCTTTTGATCACAGTAATCATTTTGGATACTATATACCAGTCGGAAAGCATTCAGTTGAGAAACAAATAGGATAATTGGGCATTTCATATTCAAACTATTAAATTCTCAGTTTCCCCCAGGAGAGGGGTGGAGAACCATTTACTTCTCTTTCGAAATTGGTTTTAACTGACAAACAATTTTGTCTGTTCACACTGTTATGAATACAGGCTGCTGTATTCAGCCATATTTGCAGCATCATAAAAGAAATGATGGTTTGAGGAATTCAGAAATCAGCTGGAGGTGGGAAAAAAGCATAGCTCTATAGCCCAAAAGTGTATTACAAATATCAAATAGGGGGTGGCAGAACTGATTTGCTTTCCTTTTGTCTATTGGAAAGAGACAGCCTGGCCAAATTCAATTTGCTTTATTAAGTTGGGGAAAATAATGGTTCTTGTAAAACTATACCATGATTCATTATACAATGTTAAGCAATCATATTTCTTTTTGCAGAAGGTCATGCATACGAGGAAGAGGCACATGGAATTATTTCAGGAATTAAATCAGAAATTTCAAACACTAGACAGATTTCGAGATGTACCAAAATCAGGAAGTATGGTAAGTATTATTTCTATAGTATTTTTATAACTATGCCATCTTCTAATGTAGTTTTCCTATATTCTGTTTTGAGTATTGATAAAATATCCATTTAAAAGAGTACTATTGTAAAATTAGAAAATATGGGGGGAAATGGCAAAAAAGTACAAAACAGTTGAGGATTATGGTTGATGATGATGATGATGATTGTTAATCCACCTCTCTTCATGGCTCAAGTCAGGACACAACACAGTTAAAATGTCATCATAAAGTACATTCAATATAATGCACATTTTTTCGATAGAGTTACATGTAGGTAGAGGCAAGAAATGCTATGGATGTAGCATATCTGGATTTCAGTAAGGCCTTCGACAAGGTCCCCCATGACCTTCTGGCAAACAAACTAGTCTAATGTGAGCTAGACAAAAATACAGTTAAGGGGATCTGTAATTGGTTAAATGAATGAACCTGAAGGGTGCTCACCAATGCTTTCTCTTCATCCTGAAAAGAAGTAATGAGTAGAGTGCCACAGAGTTCCGTCCTGGGTCCGGTCCTGTTCAACATCTTCATTAATGACTTAGATAAAGGGTTAGAAGTCATGATCATCAAGTTTGCAGATAACACCAAATCGGGAGACATAGCCAATACCCCAGAAGACAGGAGCAAAATTCAAAACGAACATAACAGATTGGACCAAACTAACAAAATGAATTCAACAGTGACAAAGTCACCATCGCCCAACATCCAAGCAGTGCTCCTCCCTAAGCAGTGCTCCTCGCCCAACATCCAAGCAGTGGTCCTCCCTAAGAAGACCGAGATCCACAAGGCCAAAGGGAAATAAAGCCCTCTGGTCTCTCTCCAGGAAAAATGAAATGCAAAGATACAGAATGGGGGATGCCTGGCTCGACAGTAGTATGTGTGAAAAAGATCTTGGAGTCCTCATGGACAACAAGTTAAACATGAGCCAACAATGTCATGTGGTGGCAAAAAGAGCCAGTTGGATTTTGACCTGCATAAATAGGGTCTAGTATCTAAATCCAAGGAAGTTGTGCTACTCCTCTATTCTGCCTTGGTCAGACCACACCTGGAATACTGTGTCCAATTCTGAGCACCACAATTGAAGGGAGATATTAACAAGCTGGAATGTGTCCAGAGGAGAGCGACTAAAATGATCTAGGGTCTGGAGAACAGCTTGAAGAACTGGGCATGTTTAGCCTTCAGAAGAGAGAGGAGACATGATAGCCATGTATGAATATGTGAGGGGAAGTCATAGGGAGGAAGGAGCAAGCTTGTTTTCTGCTACCCTGGAGACTAGGACACAGAACAATGGCTTCAATCTACAGGAAAGGGGATTTCACCTGAACATGAGGAAGAACTTCCTGACTGTGAGAGCTGTTCAGCAGTGGAACTCTCTGCCCCGGAGTGTAGTGGTGGCTCCTTCTTTGGGTGCTTTTAAGTAGAGGCTGGATAGCCATCTGTTGGGGGATGCTTTGAATGCGATTTTCCTGCTTATTGGCAGGAGGTTGGACTGGATGGCCCACAAGGTCTCTTCCAACTACTACTCTATGATTCTATAAAATACACATATTGATATACATGGAACAAATATTAAAATAAATAGCCGTAGAGTGTAGATTTAAATGCATTGTTTAAAATTGACTGGGGAAATATGAGGAAATAAAATTGTGTACAAATATGCAAATCAAATATACAAAAATGTCTACTTTTTTCTATTATACTTTAGCATTATTGTAAACCATGCACAGGCAGACTAAAGAGTAAAACTTGCTTAGGTGATGGGCATGTAGCACTCTGCACATAGCATGTGAATCCCAGAACTCTCTTCATTTTCCAAAGATTTGCCCTTCCCAGATAATAAAGTACATGGATACCCTTGCAGGATTGCAGTTTTTAAAAAGAGTACAAATCAAATCCGAAAACTTCTGTAAATATTGGTTCTTGCTATCCAATATTCGAGTCAGATAGTCTGAACAGTAAACCAGTCACCCGAGTACAAATATTTGACATCAAAATTCACTGAAGACAAATATTTAATAGAAACAGGGGAGAGAGCAATTCATAGCTTATTGCAATAGCACCGTGAGCAAATTACCACATTTTAAATGAGACTGAAATGGGCTCCATATCTCCCAGCTGTCAGTGTGGAATCAGATTTGATGGCACATAGCTTCATGTTCAAAAGAAGCTTCATTATGTACATGTTTGTCAGCTTCCATAGGAATTCAAAAGGAATTCCACCTTAAAAGAAAATCTTCACGATTAGCAAGACACTTTATTAAGTTTATGTACTTGGTGGCATTGCTTCCTTATACAAAAAAGGGGAAGTACAGAATGGTCTCCTCCAGTTCTATGATTCTGTTGATTCACCAGATGAATATTTGTTCTTTAGATGCACCTATATTGTAGAATGAATGTATTTTGACACTACTTTAACTGCCATGGCTCAGTGCTATGGAATCCCGAATTTGTAGTTTGCTGAGGTTGGTAGAGAAGGCTGAGGATATTGCAAACTGCAACTGTCATAATTTCACAGCATTGAGCCATGGCAGTTGAAGTGGTGTCAAACTGTATTAATTCTTTGGTATAGATGCACCCTTAATCAACCAGCTCTGCTTTTGCTTCCATAAGAAGCAATAACATTATGCCTGATGAACATACTTTATTTTTACAATTTATAACATGACAATTTGTTGGTAACTTATGGTGACTTAAGTCTAACTTGCAATATTACACCTCACTTTCAGTTGTTTTGGAGGCTGGAATTCTGTACTGGCCATAGACCACCCAATCCCCCCGCCTTTAAAAAAAACCCTCACTTTTCTCCTGGTTATTTAATATTTAATGTTTCCTTATTTAAATGATATTTATCTTTACTGTTCTAATATAGCACAAATCCTAGTCTCATACTACATATTTCTGCCATTAATATTGAAATTGTTATAATTCATGTTTATATGTTGGATTGTTTAAATTTTGTTGAACAAAATTGAATGTTTTATTAATCTATTTATTAATTTATTAATCACGCTTCTATGCCGCCACTCCCGGAGGGGCTCGGGGCAGCTCACAAAAGCCATACAGGCGCAATAAAAACAACAACAGTGGTAAAACAACAACCGATCGGCGATTAAAATAGTACAGTCGTTAAAAATCTGAGGTGCCTTTTATGTTTAAAATCTGCCCTGAGTCCCTTTGGGGAGATAGAGCAGAATATAAATAAAGTTATTATTATTATTTATTAAATCAGAAATATATACAGAAAATCGTTACTCCCCAAGATAACCATTTCCTGGCTAGTAGAGAGTTGTCGGAGTGACACAGCAATGCCTGTTCCTGTCCCCATACCTGAATGTAGGGCAATAACATAATTTTCAGAGACCATCAGAAGACTCCTGTGATGACCTACAGATTGCATGTCACTGTTTGTCAGATATAGCAAAGCAGCTAAAAGTAGCAAGGTTGTTTAGGAGGCACAGTGTAACCGAGTAGGATACTGCTTTCTCCTTCCTGGCTCTTCTCAGTATATGCAGCCTTAGGTGCTTGCCTCATTCTAGCTTATGCTTGGGGAATACATTGCCAGCACACCCAATTTGTGCTTCAAGTTTTTTCTGAAACTGAATGCTGTCCCATAAGCAGTTATGAAGGAGCCCCCGGTGGTGCAATGGATTAAACTCTTGTGCTAGCAGGACTGCTGACCAATAGGTCAGCGGTTCAAATCCAGGGAGAGCAGGTTGAGCTCCTCTGTCAGCTCCAGCTCCCCATGCGGGGACATGAGAGAAGCCTCCCACAAGGATGACAAAACAACGGGGAGTCCCCTGGGCAACGTCCTTGCAGATGGCCACTTCTCTCACACCAGAAGCAACTTGCCATTTTCCTGACATGAAAAAAGCAATTATGAAGAAAGATTTGATTGGCAGGTTTTTGTGCATACAGTGAGATGGGATTCCTTCTTATTTTTCTCCTGAACAAATACCATGGAGCATTTTGGATTTGATACTAAGCAGTTGCTTTTATAATATTTTCAAAATTTCCAGAACAAGCTCATTTCACCTCAAGCGTATCTAGGAAGGGTGAAATATCAATTCAATACAAGCCATGAAAACATAACAGCCAGCAGGAATTGATCCCTGATGAACCTTCAAGGGAAAGGATACTGTTATGGGCAGCCACCAAGAACATCTCTCTGCATTTAACCTCATTGTATATTCTTGGTACATAGATAGTGTGAATAAGACAATGACCTAAATTAACATTAGAGACTGTGATGGGAAATAAAGAGGTCTATCAGATCTGCAAGGCCCCAGATGAGATAGCCTCGGGTGGGTATTTGTTTTCTAATAATCCGTCAATCTATGGTGACCACATGAATTTCATAGTTTTCTTAGGCAAGGGATATATTTATAAAGTTCTCATAGGTGAGAAATATTTCTAATCCAAGATTCACATATACAATTGACCTAAAGTACCAAAGACCTATAGCCTTTATATTCAAATGAAATCAAATCATTTATTTCGGTCATAGACTAGCACAGGAAATAAAGATCACAGTTTCATACAAAGATGAATACTGAAGCACATATTGATATGGTGTGTTCAGTAGACATTTCTAGTGTCTCTGACAACTCTGTAAAGTGTTTTTAACCTCTCTTCTTTCATGGCCCACCACTTACTCAAGCAGATTCTCAGCCATAATTATCCACCAAGATATGAAACAGTAGGAAGTGTCCCATCACACCATTGATATTATTTTTACCTACTCTTCCAGGAAATTTCAAGAAACGGTACAGTTGTCATTGATGGTTAGTCAACCCCGGACTTACTGTTTTCCAAGTCTGCTTTTGAGAATCTGAATGCCAAACCAAGGTTTCTGGTATTGCTTATAGAAAGTGATGCGGAAAATGATCTCACTGACAACCAATGTGACTTTCAGATCTCTTCGATCATAATATCCTGGGATGTTTCAAATGATCCAAATAGGATTTTAAGTATTAACATTTTTGTCCTTCCCTCCCTCCCCCTCTTCTTCACCTTCCCAGGAAAATCCATCAGGATCCAGCAAGGCTCCCTGGGACAGTTTCAAAAACACAAGTGAATACCAACATTATACTACAATAAATGTATTAGATTCAGAGGCAAAAGATGCTTTAGAACTAAGACCGTCAGAATGGGAGAAGTGTCTGAACTTGCCTCTAGATGTACAAGAAGGTGATTTTCAAACGGAGGTTTAATGAAAGGCGAAACAAACTGAAGCGAAAGCAAAACATAGAACAATTTTGTTTGCACTGACACTCCAGAGACTCGGGGAGCCTGACATGCCTCTTTGAACATTGCGGCTGGGGCTTGTCAGCCCCTTCATGTGCCAAACTGTCAGTGGTTTCTTTTCGTATGATATATTCCCACTAGCCAAACCTAGTGGAGAGCCCAGGTGTACAATTCTTACCATCGTGTCTTGTAAGTACCCGTGGAATGGATTTGTAAGGTAAATCTTTATAGATAAACCTCAAGCAACGGTTCATGTTGTAACAGCTTCATCTGGTTTAGTTTTCAAAAAACTTCACCATGAAGCACAATGTATATATTTATGCAGTTTTTAAAGTTTATAACAGTCTGTTTGGCCATTACTACACTTTTTACTTTATAATATAAAAAGCAAAGTTTTGTCGTCATTAAATGAATGTCTGTTGAGCTACATTCTTCATTGCTTTAAATGCAATAAAGTAATAATCTCACTTTTATATGAATAATATATTTCACATCTTTATTATTGCAGTTTTCTCTGGGAAGCTCGGAGTAGCTTTTCCTGCTGCAGCTGTGTATAAAATATTTAAAATGTTGTATGGTGTAAATAAACTTTTGTCTACATATCAGTATTTTCAGTGCATTTTATTTTGGATTTGTTGATCTGGAATTTGCATATTTATAAAGTTTTCTTTAACAACACAGAAGCTGAAAATGTGTTCGGAATTTTAATAGCGTACTGTTATTACTCCTTTGAGACTAATGATTTCTCAAATGTAATAATAGGTCTGCATAGCTGTTCTATATTTTTTTCCTAATCTAAACCTACAATGTAAATTGGACTTGCCATGGCATTGCTACATTAGTTTTGTTATATGTAAATCTAATGCTTTTCCATCTTGCTGCAGCAAGGCAACTGTTAGACAAACACTGTGCAGGTTTCAATGCATGGTGTTTAAAGAGAAATTCTCCTTTTCCTTCCACTATCCTACAATGTAATTTTCAGATCATCTCTTCTTGTTCATCTCTTTTTAAAATGATGACCTCCTTCAGGACTGAGGTACACACAGCATGACTCTCTACAAGGAAAAAAAAAGAATGAATACGTTCCATAAAAAGATGCAATGAGTGGATATCTGCCCACTACCTAAGACGATGGCAAATCACCTTTTAACCTCAGACAGAATTTAAGATTTTTACCCAATATTTTGTATTATGAATCAGATTTTATAGTATGTAAAGAAGGCAGTACTGAATAAATATATTATCCAACTGGCCTGCGTGGTGCAATGAAAATATGCTGATGAGGAAAAGTTGATTCAAATGTAAAATACTTTGTCTAGTTGTAATACTTTACCATTTGTCATTCTGAAAGATGTCATTCCTCCTTTTAAAGCTTCCTTGGATAGGAAAAGTTATGTCTTTGCAAATGCTGCCAAGGAGCTGTTTGACATTCCCTCATTCTTTCTCATACTGCATTTTTTCAGAAATATTTCCTGATATTTCAAGTACTAAAGCTTTGCTCTAACACTGTATCCTGACATGAAGGTGACCTTTGTTTCTTGAAGGCTACGCCAGCTCCACATGAGCTTTGGGGGGGGGGGGTTATATCCAGGCTGGTGAATAGGTTTCAAATATAGCCTTGAAGGTGAACAGTGTGTCTGTATCCATGGACCAGCCTAACTTAATGTGGAAAACCTTGGCAACAGAACACTGGTGAACATGGTGGGAAACTGACCATCTCAAGTATGCATGGGATACTTGTGGGGTGGCATCTAGCATTGTAGTTATGGGTTTATATTCAATGATGCTATGGATTCACAATTGCAACACTATTGCCACAATCATACATGTCCCCTGAATCCCACCGTGAACTTCAGGGAACCACTCAATCTAACAGAAGTCTGCAGCACAGTCTAGTGGGGGACTTTGGAATGATGTCTCCAGTGCCCTCCTACCCCTGATCCACAGGAGAAACAACACTGTCCCTCCTCCTCATTGCAGCACTCCAACTTTGGTGGTGGAAGAGGGCTAGCTACCTCATTTTGGAAACATCCCACTTGACCAACTGTGTGTATCCATGGAGTTTAAGTTGGGAGTTGGGGGGCTGATTTCTTAGATCAGTCATAGCTACATTTACAAAGTTGAGAACTTGATATAGGATTTCATCCATGATATCTATTGGTTGGAACACTGCATCAGGGAAATTGCAGATCTTTAAGGGCTATCTTAGATGCAGATACTGACTGACTTGAATAAAGATGTAATTTGAAACTTGCTGTGAAATTTGTCATATAGTTATCTCTTGCTTGTTAAAAAAAATAGCTAATAGAAGGGGAGATGGATCAAGATCATACTATTAAACCATTTGCCCCTGATTGTGATTTCAAGTAGAATTATTATTATTTATTATTTACTGTATATATATATACCCCCTTTCTCACCCCTGGGGGGACTCAGGGCAGTTTTCAACATACTAATTGAAAAAATTATATGCCAACATACAGTACACAAAGAAATCACAATAACTTATTACTACATATAACTATGAACTTAAAATCAATTAAAACAGTTAAGCATAAGATACATACATGTAAACATTCAGACAAAGCATAAAATCATCCTAGTATAAACATCAAAATCTCATGATTCAGAAAATGTATACCATAGCCATTCCGAATCAGCCCTCCGTGTGTGCTATTAGCACATGTTCCACCATGAATAGCAAGTGGAAGCACATGTGAACTTCTTTGGATGTAACAACTACAATTAGATGTCTCTACAATGACTAAAATGCCATGGGGGTGGCATCATCCTATCATGCTATCACCATGAGCTTGAGTATGTGCTACTACTTTGCATCTGAAAGCTGCAAAGACAGTAGCAGTAATCCATAGAGTTGCAACTTCGTGACAGTGTGGATCATTTTTCAACAGGGTGGACTGTCAGCTCTTAAATTATAGATTACTATTTGAGTAGCTCATTAGAAGAATATAAAGCCACTGCTCTTACTTCTCCACTAATCATTGACTTTACTGGCTCCCCTTCTCCCCCCTGAAATTATAATATAGTAATGCACTTACATGATATTCAATATTTGTAGGGCTTTCTAAAAGCATGTCATATTACAAAGCTCTCAATTATTTATTTGGCTGGCTTAATATTAACCTAGAAAAAGTATCATCTCTGACAGTAGAAAGATGTTTCCTAAAAGGGTGCTGTTTTTTTTAAAGCAGTCTTAAGTTTCAAAGACTGCCTGCTGTACTGAAAGTAGGCCAGCTGAAACTGCATACTGCAAGCCCCTAACAGCCTAAAACTGATGCACATTGCTTAGGACTACATTGCTTGTCCACACTAGCCCTAAATCCTAAAGAAGTAGAAGTTGATTCTGAGTGTCCACGTGATGTCCAGGGACTTCAAGTTCTTAATACAAGGTAAATCAGGTTGAACCAGTTTAACACAATGATGAGGAATGCTCTGGAGTTTTGGCAAAATGCTGGGCAGCCCCACATTTCAAGCAGAATGTGGACAGCATGGCCAACTCCAAAGTGCACTAGTTCACTGTCCACATGGGCCAGTGCCATCATATGTTTTTCCTTGTTCTTGGCAATGCATGGAAAATAAGATGGATCAGACTCCCCCCCCCCCTCTCACACACACAAACAGCCCCAGATTTCCAGAGAGCTGCTAACTATCACTGGGCACTTTTGCTAAGGTGCCTGAAGGATCAGGGAGGAGTTGGAACTGGCACACCTTAGTTTTTTCATCGCCCCACACCACTTTTATCTCATTTTGTACTCTTGCCAGCCAACCTTGTGTAGTAGAGCAGTTGAGCCATATCATTGCTCTGTCAACAGATCCACACAGTCAGAGCATTTTTGTGCTAGGAATATTCTTTTCCTTAGAGGCTGTGGGAGGTGATATGATAAAAAAATATGTTATGAGTGGTTGTATCTTGTACCTGATTTACATTATAGGATAATAGAAACAGAATAATAGAGTTGAAAGAGACCACATGGGCCATCTAGGGCCCCTCCAGAGAGGACCCATATCCCTGACCCTGTCAGATTTTTACCTGAGGCGTCCAAACAATGCCTCAAGTAAAAGCGAAACAATTAGAGACAAAGCAGGTAAACCCTGTTTTGCCCTGAATTACTTTGATTACTTTTTTCACCCGGGGCAAGGGAACTTAAATCTGCTCTGAAGCAAGTTTAATTTATGTCTGGAAGCACCCCTATGCTAGGGGTCCTCAAACTTTTTAAACAGAGGGCCAGGTCACAGTCCCTCAAACTGTTGGAGGGCCGGATTATAATTTGAAAAGAAAAATGAATGAATTCCTATGTACATTTCACACACCTTATTTGTAGTGCAAAAACACTTAAAACAATACAATAATTAAAATGAAGAACAATTTTAACAAATATAAACTTATTAGTATTTCAATGGGAAGTGCTTTTGGCTGATGAGATAGGATTGTTGTTGTTTTGTGCTTTCAAGTTGCTTCAGATTTAGGTTGAAACTGAGCAAGGGCCGGGTAAATGACTCTGGAGGGTTATATCTGGCCCCCGGACCTTTGTTTGAGGACTCCTGCCCTAGTCCAACCCTCTGCCATGCTGAAAAAGCACAATCAAAGCACCCCTATGAGATAGACATCCAGCCTCTGCTTATAAGGCTTTTCTGCTGGAAAACCTGGAAACCTGGAAAAGAATACATGTCTGAAGAGGACATTTACATACTCACCTCTTGCTAGATAGGAGTTCCATGGACAGCCAGTGCGGCAAAGTACACAAATCTCAGAATATTGTTAACAGCACTAAGTTGTTTTCAGGAAGCGTGGTTCAGATTGATTTCCCCACTACACTTGGTGTTCTTTTCCAGGAAGTAATACCTTGAAATCCACCAATCTATGGAGCACCACAAACACGCGGTAAAACTGTTTAGCCCAGTTTTGCCCCATGTTAGCAAAAGTAAGGGAATGCTCCGAGTCACACACTTCAGAGTTGATTTGGATAGCTGAACCATTTCAAATTTGAACCAGTTCCATTGTCTAAATAGGCTATTACCACCATTCAGTTTTACCTGTGCAGAGAAAGGAACTTACCTGGGCTGTTGTTTGTTACCACCCCAGTGGTTGTGGACCTTCTGGACATCATATGAGCAAAGGTGCCCTCACAACCTGGGTAAAGGAGAGGGATTGCCCCTCTTTCTCCCTGCATCTCCTCAAGTTGACACCTTTGCCGTTGTAAGCAAATATACCCAGTGACAGCCAGGCATTCTGGGGCTAATAATGTAGTAACAAATGATAGCAAAATTAAAGGTTACCAACTAGGTCCCATCCAACTGGACAGCCTAGAGTCCACTCCACAATTCAGAAAAGTTTGTAAACACCTTTGCTGAATCCAGGACCAGTGTGAAATAGCAATGCTCTGGACCAACCCCATATTTAGGTGCCCATATAAATGGGCCCTAGAACAATTTCCAAGATCTTTCATGCCGCTGTGTTATCATCAGACTGCACAGTTCACCTCCACCCTTGTTTTCATTGTAAATGTGTGGACACAAACCAGTCAGTTTTAACTCCTTTTAGATTGCAATCCTGTTCTCACAAAACCTGAGAACAACCTTCATTGAACTCAGGAGGGCTAAGTATTCAGATTTAATTCATAGACCAGAATGGCACTGGTGACATACACAGGTGTGAACTTCTAATATGCTAATGTATGTACTTGTTTGTTCATTGCACCAGGAGACATTCAGTAATCCCTTGTGTAATAACTCCCCCCACTCCCCCCAGCAAAATCGCAGACTGAAACTTCAGCAGAGATCTCCGGAGCCCTGTTTCCAATCTGTGGTCAGAGAGGTGGGAGTTCCCAGACACCATCCAGCTGCTAATAGCTTGTTGGACTTCCCACCTACGGAATAGAAATCTCTTTTCACAGATATAAAACTACAGCTGGATGATGCCTGGGAACCCCTTGTACTTCAAACCACTGAATTACCGTGGACTGCATCAGAGAACCTCAAGCTGAGCTTGCACGAGATACTTAATGGGGAATTTTACACTTTACTAGCACTGTGTTGAATTTTTGTCTTAATTCGCAAACTAAGTATTGAAAGTCCAACCTAATTACTTTTAGTATTTAACAAAAGTGTTTTTCTTAAGTTGCCCCTTTATGTTAGAAAACTGGAACTTAATTAGCAACATAATTGATTTTAACTGTTTCATTCTTATTTCTGAGCAGAACTATCTCAACGTTTGAGGTAGCAGTACAATGGGATACACTTCAGACTCAGCCCTTGCATGGGACTTCAAGGTTGAGATTCGGTTCAATGCTAGTGGGGTGTAAAATTTCTCATTAAGCCTCTGCCCAGCTTGAGATTCAAAGTTATTATCCATTTTTGTACCGAGTAACATTTCATTCTTGAAAAATGTCACCATCTCTTGGGGAGAAAGGGATATTCTTGCAGCTAGAACTTGGGCTTCTCAGCAATAAATGTAAGCTCCTGGTTTGTTAAATAAAATTGTATAAAGATGTTTGAGCACTTACATCACCCCTGGTGTTGCACAGTATTCCCTCCCTACTTGAATATAATTCTGTATCCATGGTCTAATTCTCTCTGGATACTGGAGTCAGATTGCTTAGCTAACATGCACATCAATATTTAAATACGCTAGGCATTTCTGTTTTATGTTGTGTCCTTTGGGGAGACCACAGAACAATTTGGCTTTCATGTTTAAATTCTCCTCCTCCTATACTGCCTCCCTCTCAACAGATGTGTGCAGCATTTTGCTACTGTTTCTACCAAATTTGCACCATGTTTCTCTGGGTATATCTGAATCACAAAACTGAAGACTTGACAAGGTCCCCAGGAGCCATGTAGTCCAATCTCATAGCACTCTTCTTTGTGCCTCTTTGATCTGCTTAAAGGTCTTGACTTTTTGACCTCAGCTGATTTTTCCATAGGTTGATAGACATGTGTACAGAACATAAAGTCTCATAAACATCATATGTCAAGGCAAGAATCCAGTCATAATAATAAGCCCCAAAATCCCATATGGCACATTATTGTAGATAGATAGATAGATAGATAGATAGATAGATAGATAGATAGATAGAGATAAGCTATACAGCAGAGTCACTGAGAAACCCCTTTATTAAATTGCAGAGATACATAATGGGACATTGAGAAATGTTTTGATGTTATTGGGATCAATGAACACTAGTGTGTAGTGTACATTGGTGCACAATACACATCGCTGCATTGCACACTATTGTGTCTTGGACATAGATATGCCTTGTGCATCAGGCATTGGTGTGCAGTGCACACACACTACATTACTCTTACTTACTTACTTACTTACTTACTTACTTACTTACTTACTTACTTAGGCGATCCCTCGTAGCTCGAGGATGATTGTCTTCCACGTGTGGTGCCTTGACGGTGGGTCCGTAGGTGGCTGTGGAGCCCTATTATTGATCTGCATCTTCTCCTGCAGTAAGGACATCAGTTTCCAGATGGAAGGCGGTCCCGGTCAGGGTTGGCTTGACGTGCCTTCCTCTTGGCATGTTTCTCCCTTTTGCCCTCCATTCGTGCCTCCTCGAATTCTGCAGCACTGCTGGTCACAGCTGACCTTCAGTTAGAGCGCTCAAGGGCCAGGGCTTCCCAGTTCTTAGTGTCTATGCCTGTCAACACTGATGCCACCCCCACCCTCAAGTTAAAAACATGTTCGGGGCTTTGTAAAATTATCTCGTAAAGTTACAATTACACTGAAAGGAGTAACTTTGTTCTCTTTAATTACAGTAAGTGTTGTGAGCTAGGTATGTCTTCATTATTATAGAACTGAATTAATTACAGGTAACTAGTAATTAACTGTTCTGACTTGTTCCCACAGAATATTGTCTGCTTCCTGATGCATGCTCACGCCTGTGTCTGTTGCTGGCTAGAAAAACTTTGGCCATCTGGTATGACAAAGCTTTGGACAGACAGTTCAGGAATTTATTTTTGCTTTTGTGAGCAAAGACTTTTTTTCTTAGAAATGTACTCCTCATTAGGGAGGAAATCTGGATTCTTGGATAGTACAATTCCATAGCAATGAGGTCTTTGCCGGGCTTAAGTATTATCATTATTCTGTCTCTATGAGTGGAGAGTTTAAGTAATAGATCATTATACATGAAAAAGGTTGTGTTTATCAAGAAGGTTCAGCTAGGGAATCATTTTTTCAAGCAATTCTTTCTGAGTTACTGAAGAGTGTCATTAAATCCTTTATAAAAAAATCAGCTGTTCAAAAAACATCTGGTATTCAAGAGATGAAATCTTCTGTTGGAATCTTGTTGGGGACAAAAGTCTTTGTAGGAGGGAAGTAGAATTGTGCAGTTGCATAATGTTCATATCCAGTAGACAGCTGTTGTTATGTTGCTACATAGCAAAGCTAACCAAGTGCCTGAGGTGCATAGCTGCCCAACAAATCCAGTGCTCAACAAGACCCATGTGCATTGGTCCCAATGCACAACACATTGGTCCTCATGATCATTGGACATCGATGCACTCTTGGGCACTCTTGCTGATTACACATCTGTTACAATTCCATAAAGAGCTTTTATAGTGCTATATGTAAAGTTTTATAATGTAAGAGGCCATGATGGATTCTACAAATCATCTATTTCTAAAAGTAATGTTTCTGCATGTGTGGAAGTTTTCTTTCAGTATTTCAAACAACATCAACCTTCTCTTCAGGCAATGTATATGTATATCATTCCTGTAATAGATTAGATCAGTGTTTCCAAACTCTGGTCTTCTAGGTGTTTTGGATGCTCCAAATCCCTGATCATAGAAAAAACAGCTGAAGCCCAAGACATCTGGAGGACTAGAGTTTGGGATTCACTGGACTAGATGATAAGCCTGTGTATATGAAGAGTAACAACAATAAGAAGTTATGGCTGATTCTATGTTAGGGTCTATATAACTTTATGCATGCATAGCTACTAGGCCTGGTTAGGTTTTTTGGAATGCTATGAAAATCGGAATGATTTCAGAATTAATTCACTTTTGAAGTGGTTTTGAAGCGATGTAAGCAACCTGGAAGTGAATTTGCCAATTCGAAGCCGCCGCCGCCACCACCATTTTCAGGGGGGAAAGCCAGCTTTTCCTCCAGTTCTCAGGCCAAGAGAAGCAATCCGTGTTAGTTCGAATGCGGGTTGCTTCTCTTGGCCTGAGAACTGGGGCTTTTGCCCCAGTTCTCGGGGCCAGGGAAGCAATCTGCATTAGTTTAATGTGGCCACAAAGTCACCCATGCCTGGGCCCCCTGTTACTTCTTCTCAGTGAGATGCCTGTAGATGAGACAGAGAGAGAGAGAGAGAGAGAGAGAGAGAGAGAGAGAGAGAGAGATGGAAGAAGGAGGGGGCAAGCAATGCTCTCTCCACCTCCATCCCTCCCTCCCTCTCTCCCTGCCTCTCTCTGACAGCTGGTTCTATCCTCAGATGTGGAAGAAAGCCGCTCTCGGGGGCTGGGGAGTGGAGCTGGGGGACAGGCAGGACCCTGCCCGGGGGGCTCTGGCTGCCCTTCAACTGGCTGCTGCTGTCACAATCCACTTCGGCTCTGATTGAGAGATCAAGCCATGGAAGCCTGCCTGGATTCTCACATCAAAGGGGGAATCGTGGGGACTCTGCCACAAGGTTGCCTCCCAGAAAGACAGATGTGGCGGATGTGGATGCAGAGGAAGGGAAGTGCGGACGACCCTTCTTCCTTTCGGGGCTCTGCTTCCCCCATCACCTCCACCATCTTCAACTAACACAGATTACTTCCCTGAGCCTGAGAACTGGGGCAAAAGCCGACTTTTCCCCCAGTTCTCAGGCCCAGGGAAGCAATCCATGTTCAAACTAACATGGATTGCTTCTCTTGGCCTGAGAACTGGGGGGAAAGCCGGCTTTCCTCCCAGTTCTCAGGCCAAGAGAAGTAACCTGCATTCAAACACCTAGTTACAGAAGAAGGCAGGGTTCAAACACAGCCAATACAGAAGAAGGCAGGGTCCTTCCACTTTTCCACCCGCGGGGATTCCCGTGGGCAGGAAGAAGCGGGGAAACCAGTATGCATTCTGATAGGAAGAGACAAGGCAGAGCGAGGCACCAGGTGAAGTTCTTCATAGATTGCAGCCCAAAGCTCTCTGGCTGCCGAATAGGTGGCTGTCCGCCCCATTCCTGGGCTCCTGGTGTTAACCTGCAGGCCAAAGACGGGGAGGAAAAGAGGCTCCCTCCCGCCTCCCTTCCAGAAAAGGGACAGGTTTTCTGTTTGGCATGTCTGCCATTAATGAATTAATTCCAAAATTTTAGAATTTTTCCAAACCAATTTTGGATTTTTTGGGAAAATTTTCAGAAGGCATTCAGATTTGAAGCGCCAATGCCCCCTACATCCGAAACAGGTTTTGAACTGTTTTTTTTGTGGATCAACCAGGCCTAATAGCTACATAGCATAGGTGCTATGTAACCCTCCTAGAGAATTGCAAAAAAAATCTAAGGGCACCAATGCCCATTGGGAGAGCCAAATACTCATCGGCATCCTAGGTGCAGCTGTCCCTCTGCTATGTAGTCACATCATGGCAACCCCTTGCTGAATACAGATATTGTGGAACAGCTCAATTCTAATTACCTGAGATTTATCTCAACTTACACAGACATAAGGTTCAAACTGAATTCCTAGCAAGAGTTACAGCTTGTGAGATTATGGTATTACTTCTTATTAATACAGTACAAACACATTTTCCATGGATTTTATGTCTATAGTTTTATTACCCAAGCTCCAAAAATATTCTCACTGGGCCTCTCTAGGGCCTCCAGTGTGACTCTATGGTATGTTTCCAGCCCAAGTAGAGCTTAGTAAACATCTTCTCCATGGTTTCAGATATTCATCAGCTGGGGGTCTTGGAACATATCCCTCTGGATATAGGGGCCGTGAGGTATCTCTTTCTTCCAATGAAAGACTTGAAGAAAAACAGAGAAGCCTAACCACTTGACAGAACTTGGCTATATTGTCTCACTTCTTTTACACCCTGCTAAAAAGTGAGCTGAGGCTGTCCTTAATATCAAGCTCTGAGGGCAAAGGCTCAAGAGGCTATGGCACATTGGCTGCACTGATAACATCCCGCTGTGCCCTTTAAAAACTTTGCAGTAAACCTTCCAGGTATTTCTTTTTTCAAAGAATGACAAGGGCCTCTGTCTTTTGCCTCCTGGGAGCTTAGCAGACTTGGACTCACATTGGGAGGGTGTATACTGCACCATCCAGGAGCTGAAAGGGAGAACACCAGGGGAAGACATCCATTTTAGAAGGCTAATTTCACTTCCCCCTGAGAGACATTTTAAAAATCTACATTCTAGTTAACAAGACGGTTATCATTCCATTCACAGGCGCAGGAAGTACAAAAGCTTATTTAAAGCATCATTTATATAAAGAGCTTCAATAAGAAGATAAAGATTCTCAACCATATTTCATTATTACCAATATTCAGACAGGAGGAAATGAGTGGAAGCATCAGAAATCACTGTCTTTCTTGACACCATCCTACTGCTAGGAAAGGGAACATTACACAAATAAATTCACCCCTCTACATACAATAGCTTTGATGATGATACCCCATCACCTCCAAATTTTGGACACATTGATGCATTCTGCTCAGAAATGTGTTGATTGGAGAGGCTGCCTATGAACAGGATATTAATTGAACTTGCTGACTAGGAACCATTGTTAATTGATAGCTAATGAGACATTTCCATCAGGAGGAGATTCCAGCAGTAAGCTTGTTAGTGCAGGAAGGGCATTGATTCATAAAATGTCTCTCCCCTAACAATTCATTCATTATACTTTGCAAAGAGCTACACACAACCTCATCCACTCTTAGTCTGATCTAGCAATTCCTATTCTATTTGAAGAGCTCAGACAAGGTTCAAGATTTTTTTGCTGCCTAACCTAGAAGAGTTAGGATCCCATGCCCCACATCAAGGCAATAGTATTCAAAGCAATCCATATTATTTTTGTGCTAGACACAGAAAATCCCTCAAGCACTTCTTCCCCTTGCTAGTAGTGTGTGCGTCTCCAAACAGAGACCTCTTGAATTCCATGGGGTTTTCTTAGGTAAGGGATGCTCAGAGTGGGTTTAGCCAGTTCCTTCTTCTGAAATACAGCTTTGAGGAGAGAAGCTAGTAGGCAAGCCCAGTTGGTGCCATGGGGAGAAAAGGAACAAAACCGAGACAGAGGGCAGATAGGGAAAATGATAGAAAGAGATGGAAGAGATGACATAGGGGAAGAGTTATAATAGAGACAGGACAGTCAGCTGAGCAAGGGGAAGAAATGAGAGAGCTATGATTGATTAAATACTTTGGGGACTAATATATGATCAAAAGTATATGGATAAATGTCTGGTTGTTTATTTTAATTTTTTGCAGTTGTATCTGGCTGTTCTTATTAAGTGTGATAGAGATCTGGTCACACTTAGGACTGTGAACCCACGGAACAACACACCCACTGCTCCACATATGGATCATCTTGAGGATGGAGAACCCAATCCAAGGAGGGATCTTGAAGGGAAATTGGGAAAGTTGGGTGACAGGAATTACAACTGCAGGGCCAGCCTGGAAGGGGGTCTGTCACAATAGGTCTAGTAGTAATTGGTACTCTCACATCCAAGTAAAGTGTTCCCTCACTAATTAATGGTTCGGTTTTGCAGACTTGCTGTTTCGCGGGTTTTTGTCTCCCAGTTTATGAATGGTTGCCATTGCCCAAAGCAGCGTTCTAATCCTGCCTCCTGGCAACGTTGGAGTGTAGAAGGGGGTTTCACTCTACCCCTCGGAGGAGAGGCAGCCAATCAAGACAGAGAGGAGATACAAAGCAGTATGTAAATCACAGCCTTATAGCCTCTTCCTTATAGCTAGCAAAAAAGTGAATGTTGCCTTTAAATCCTTCCTCGCTTCTGCCACACTCTCAGAATGCAATATACATATATAGCATCCCTACTTCACGGATTTTCACTTTTTGCGAGTGGTCCTGGAACATAACACCCGCGATAAGTGAGGGAACACTGTGCTAACCAGATGACTCTGCTTAGTATCCAAGTTTAGACAGAATTGAATCATTCAATAATAGTTATTTTAAATAATGAATAGCTTGCTGCCCTTCAATAATACCCAAAATCTGCTGCCTGAGTCAGTAATCTAACTTTGTGTAATGATAGGGCTGTATGAGGAGTGAATATGAAGTGGGCTGAAGTCCATGAAAAGTTACGCTAAATAAAGCCTGCTAGTTTTTAATGTGTTGCATCCTTCCTTTTGTCCTGTTGAAAATTACTATAAAACATTTTCCAGAAGTCAGGCCTGTTATGTTCCAATGATGGTGTTTCTCTCACAATAGCTTTGGTCAAAATCCCTATTGGATTTTGTTTCTGCAATAACATTTCAAATCTACATGAATGGTGTGTGGGCACAAATGGAAAGCCTGCCTTTAATGAGACTATCACAGTGGAAATGAATCATGAATTTCTCAACCACATCCAACTACAGATATATAAACTGCTAACTCATACAGCAAAAGTCCATTCCCCTAATGCTAAGTGCCCGGGCCCCGAGCAAAACATGACTCCATTTCAGACTTGTCTGCTTGAGCTCTAATGCAATAACTTGAGGAAGATCATGAAGAGTGTAGTCAGATTCCTGTTGGGGAAGTAAGAATGCATATCAGACAAGTTATGTATTTTATATGTTCCCTAGTTTAGGCACTACAAAAGGATTGTGAAAGTCCTCCAACTCCACTTATCACTAGACAGAGCCTGCAATTCATTCTTTCTTGACAATATCTAAGGTGTTGTTAAGTCATAATATGACTTCCATGATGAAGATAACTTCATATTTTTTGTGGAATAATTGAAATTGGCTTTAGCTACATTTATAGTTGCAGAGCCCCCGGTGGCGCAGTGGGTTAAACTAGCTGAGCTGCTGAGAATGTTGACCGAAAGGTCACAGGTTCGGATCAAGGGAGCAGCATGAGCTTCCATTGTCAGCCCCAACTTCTGCAAACCTAGCAGTGTGAAAACATACAAATGTGAGTAGATCAATAGGTACCGCTCCGGTGGGAAGTTAACAGCACTCTAAGCAGTCATGCCAGCCACATGACCTTGGAGGTGTCTAGGGACAACGCTGACTCTTCGGCTTAGAAATGGAGATGAGCACCACACCTCAGAGTCGGGCATGACTGGGTTTAATGTCAGAGGAAAACCTTTACCTATAGTTACAGAATACTGACTTAATACTTAGCCATAGTTTGCTATCACAAATCAGTGACATGTAGCATTTAAAGAAAACAACTAAAAGTTACTTAATCTATTGTGAAATTAGAAAGTAAAAAGTTACTAATATAAATGACAAATGCAGCCGAAGCGAAATACTTCGAAGAGGGACTGGAGATGAAACTGTAAAATATCATCCCTCGCTTTTTTTTTTAGAAGTTATGATTCCATCCTGACCCTTCCAATCGCTTTTCCTTCTGTCCATTGCCAACTCAGTACACCTACACAAAGGATATTTGTGAAATGGAATGAAATAATATTAATCACCCCCTCTTCTTCAAACCAATAACAAATAAATCTCTTGGTTCTGATGGGGATTGTACATAGGCACTGTTGTTATTAATAGAATATAGCCCTAGACAACCTGCATTTAGCCCAGTGGAGAGAACGTTTGCCACTACCAAATAAGAATCTAATGAATCAGGCCTGTTCAAACACAATAGGCTACTTATTCATTATAGTGGCATCCTACTTTTCCTTTGTGAAACTCAGAGCAATGTACAGAGAGTCCCTGAGCAGGCTCCCATCCAAACTGAGATTTATTTACTGTGCCTTTCATCATAAGTTAGCAAGACCATTCACTGATCTATCTTTCCCTAAGGCCCAATTGTACTATTCAACGTCTTACGGGGTATATGTTTCTGCTAGGGCTATCCTTATTGCGATCATATTTGTAAAACATCAACTCTTAGTTTGAAGTAGTAGTAAACCAATTGGAAGTTTGTACGATCAGTAGCACTAGGATATAAATCCTATATGTGAATGCGTTTTGTAGCAGATTTTCATAGATTAAGAAGGTTGCCGTGTTGGCCATACAGCAAAATACAATAAATGCATAAGCTGCAAAGAGTGATACGTTTATAGACCAACGAAAATGCAAAAAAAGTAACATGAAACCTATCAAAGTTTTGCTGTCTTGTTCATCAGACAAAGATACTAAAGCCATACAAAAGAAAAAAGTGACAATATCAGAAACACAGGCTTATGTTTTGTCTCAAGTGTTACTCTTGTCAGTTATAAGACCATCTTCATTTCAGTGAGGAATCTCAATGTAGACAGAGGCCATTCCCTGTCTTTACTATGTGGGAACCAGGAACAAAAGATAATAAAAGACATGGTACCCACAAGGCCAAGAAGGGGAGTGGCCTCTTAAAATGGAGATAGACAGACATAGCTTGAAACCTGGGCATGAGTACAAGGAAAAATACAGTATGAGTTCCATATACACAGGGGATACCTGAAATTGTGGATAATAGCAAAGCCTATATTTTGATTATACTTAGGCTGGAAGAATGTCATAGAATCAAACAGTAGGGCCTAGTGAGCTCCACCAACACTTATAGGGAGACGTTTTTGGAGAGTGGGTAAAGTGTAACCCATGTGACCTACCTCCTTTTCCTATCACATGGGGTATAGAGAACAGGAGTAAGGGGTCAAAAAACTCTCGTGGGATGAGGTGGTAGGTGAACAGGGCCAGAAATAGAGAGAATAACACCATCTTACTTTATAGGTTGGTTTAAGGAATATTGAAACAGGGTATAAAATGACATTCTTTCTGTGTCTGCAATAGTATGGATGACCAAATTCTGTTAAATGTTTGTAGAGAATCAAGCTTCACTGGCACATTTAAGCAGTGACTTCTTCATGCCCATTCTGGTGGCTGGTCCATTGGCTATCCTGACTTGGGAGGACAGAGCTGCAGCTACACGACATAGTCAACTTTCAGCCAGTTTGCTGAGCTGTGGAAAATAGGGAACAGCTTGCAGGAGGAGATACTGGATCTGAGCAGAACAGAATTACAGTCTATGCTTGCTCTACAGTTCCTTCAATTGGGCTGGATCCAACTTTTTCATACGTTGCGCAGATACACTGAAATGCCTACCAGTTTTGTTGATTTTGTATGTATGACTAAACCTAAATTCCATATAGACTATATAGATCTCTTACACATTGGGTGTCTGATACTATAAGTGCATTTCCTCTTGTTTTTGTTAGTTTTGCACAGTGAGCCACTTTGTTTTTAGTGTTTGTAAACCTAAATTCCACCCACCAAGTACCTCAGTAGATATAAGATTATAGACTAAAGACTAAAACACTGATCCACAAACCATTGTTGTCCTGTGGGCATTTAACAGGACTTAAGTTAGACATGGCAAATATTCCTTCATTGATTTAAATTAAGCTGAAGTTCAACTATCATTTGCTATATCTGCCCTGAGTCCCTCCAGGGAGACAGAGCAGAATATAAATAAAGCTTTTACTATTATTATTTCATAACTGTGCCGTTTTCTGGCATTGTATATTTCTACCGCTTCTGTAATTGTTGATTTTGATTATCTGGGTTCAGTATTTGTGTGTGTACACACACAGATGGAGCAAGAACATGCAAAATGTTATATTTACTTGAAAAAAACATTCAAGTTATTCCCCTAATGTAGTGAAAACGCAACTTACCACTTCAAAAAAAACCCCAAGTTGGTTTGTCCATTGTCATGAAACACAGAAATCTTTGGTGACATGGTTGATAACATTTGGCCTGTCATCCCAGTCCTAGCTTAAAGTGTTTCTATATACTTCTGCTACATGACTTAGCTCTCACAACAACCACAACAATAACACAATGCAAAATATTGATGGGGCCCACCTGTCATTTTAAGGCCCATTTGGCTTGTTCTCAAGTTATGAAAGCCAACCAGGGACTCTGCCCAATCTCTGAACTGACCCTGTGCCAGTCTTGCAGGTTGGCTTATGTACAAAGACCTTCAAAATGATTTCTTCATGAGACTCCTACACAGACAGGTTCCTACACAGTCACAAAGATAGATATACTTATATGCAGATACATACATTCTTGCTAGAATGAGTTAAAAGAAAGAGAATAAAATTTGAAACAAAGTATCAACACCCAGACCAGTGTGAGGCTTGCATCTGATTGTGTTAAATCAAGTGAATTTGTGGAAAGGCTGGAGAGCCAAGCAAATCATTTCTACTGCTTTTGTCTCTTCACGGGGAAGCACTGGGGAAGTAGCCAAGACTAGCTGCCCACGTTCTGCCAAATCTGACAATGAATCAGTGAGCTCTGTGTGAAAATCTGTCCCACAGCCTTCTGCTGGCTGTTGAATACCAGAAACAGGTAAATTGATCGTGAGCATAGTCGTAGCAGAATGAGGATGGAATTGTTCTTCATCTATAAAACAGGGATATTTTAAAACAAAGGACTGTTTGGTTGAATGAGAACTGGTTAGCTTATGCATGTGCATTGGTTGGTGACTGTATGTTCATCAAGGAGAGCTGGGAAGTAGCAGAAGGAGGATTACATGCTTGGTATGCATCTGTGAATCAGTCTTGGTTTTCAGCACTATTCTGAAGAAAATAATAAGCTGTCTTTTTATCTAGTGGTAGAAAGCCTCAAAGTCTTATTCAGTGGTAAATGTGAAAGACCAAATTTAATTATCCTGACATGGAGTTGATAGAACTTTTCGTACGAGGCTAGAATGGATAACAAATTGCAATGAATAAGAGTTTAAAGAATTATACCTTTCTTCAATATTGGTTCATCTCATTACCTCTTTACAGACTATACAGTACATGAATACAATATGCCTGTTACTATAATTCTTTCCCAAGTAAAAAAAGAAAATTGACTATCGGGAGGAAAAACCTGTGCAATTTTCTGGATTCAGACACTTCAAAGTGTTGCAGAGGAATTCTTCCACATGAGAAACGTGTAGGTTTTTTGTTGAAGAAAAGTTTTTCCTGTGCAAAATCTTTTTTCTACACAGAAAACACTATTTTTTGTATAGGAATCTTTTTCTTTCCCTGTACAGCAAATATGTCTTGGTATAAACTCTGACACCCCCAATCCACATCTCTCCATGCAAAATAATTCCTCTGTGATACTTCAAACCCAGGGACAATACTGTGAAGGAATATTCATTTTCTGCCATAGAAGGAAGAAAACAGCCACAATAATTCATCCACTGTATAACAAATGGGAATCGTGGGGCCTCTGGATGTTGTTGGACACAATTTCTAAAAGCTGTAATCACTATAGGGGGAATGTTGGGATCTGTTGTTCAATAAAATCTAGAGAGGGTGCACAATTGCCACCATTGCTTTGTTTGGATCTTTAGATGTACATATGGAAGTCAGAAAAAAGCACAATGGAGATGACTTTACAGATGTGTGTTTACCGAGTATTCAGGAAAGACTGTTATTGGTGTAGCACCTACATCTGTATTCCATGTTGGAAGTTTCAGTTTAATGTTAACCCCATGATTCTTATTCAGACTAATGAATATAAGATGAGTAATACTGGATGAGACCAAAGTGCTTATCTATTCCATTTCCACACTGACTGCACACCAACAGAATATAAGCATAAACTAGTACCTTGCCCAGGAACTGGTACTGAGACACCTACCACCTCTGGTAGTGGACATCATATAAAGTATGACCTCCACATCTGCAAGAGATATGATCCAAGACACATACACACATGCTCGTGGATACCTGAAACAGTGAATAAATAAACCCTATATTTTGACTATACTTGGGTTGGAAGCATACCACTTATGTTTATGGTCCTCTCTAAGTCCTCCAGTGCTATTCTATGGTCTATTTGGGGTAGAAGCACACCACAGAATAATATTGAAGGAGTTAGACAGGCTTACAAACACTTCTCGGGAAAGGAATTTGTTTTGGAGTATGATTAAGTAAAGCCCTGGATAGTGAATCTAGTGATAAGGAGTTATGTTGTATAGCCATTCAGACTATGAACCCAATAATTTGTCTAATCTTTGATTTTTTATTTTTAAAAATCCACCTAAATCAGTGTCTATAAGTACATCTGGAGGCAGCCAATTCCACAATTGCCTCAAAAATGCCCATGTATTGTCCTGAATATCTCACCATGCTTGTACGTCCTCATGTTCTAATGTAATGAGAGGAAAATGTTTGTTCCCTGTCCACATTCTTTGTATCATGCACTACTATCATGTCCCCTGCCCATCCTCATTCACCTTTGTAGATTTAATTCCCACTACATCCATAAATATCTTTTGAAAACAGAAGATGCCCATGACTGTCCTGTGTTTTCAGGTAAATTGTGAAATTGACAGGATTTATCTCATTTATTGATTTAATTTGGTTTTATTTTATTTGTAGCATGTCTATTTCCAAGAACAACAATCTAAGGTGGCTTACAAATGTAAATGCATAACCTGTCTTGTGATGGTACATTTCACATGGTCATTTTTGTTGCAATAAACTAATAAAATTATGGGAAAACATGTAGCAATAAAAACCAGTGTAAGTTATGAATAATATTAAAGCGCAGTTACAAGATGCTTAACTTAAAATAGTTTTAAAAGCATCTCAAAATTCATCTCTTTAACAGGTAATAATTTAGCATTGCTGAAGACCTAATGGATTTTACCTTTAGAATAAACTTTCAGAATCTACAATCACTGATAATATGCAATGGCTTGAATCCTAACATGTAGCTAGCTAACTCACATTGATTCAATGGGCTCACTGTAATTGAAACTAAGCAATAGGATTTAGGTTGATGAATGATGTACAGAGTAAGCCCTGCCCTTTAGGCAAATAATGACCCCATCAACACTGCCATATAATGCAATTTGAAACTGCAATATAGTGTCAGTGCAGACTCATATAATACAGTTCAATGCAGTTAAACTGTATCATATGCCTCTATACTGACCATATAACACAGTTTTAAGTTGCATTAAATGCCAGTGTAGATGGGGGCCATATTTTGCCTTAAAAGTAAGGCTGATTTTGTACATCCTTCATCATCCTAAATCCTACTGCAGAATTCTGGGGTTTGTAGTTTAGGGAGGAGCCTTTAACAGCCTCACTAAATGACAAACCCAGAATTTTGCAGGAGGCAGAGACTAGATTTTAAGTAGGGTTTTTCTCTAGTGTGATGAAGTAGTAAGTCAATAGTAAGCAATCACCTTTCCTAGGAAGAGCTGTTTATGCTCTCGCCAATCTATGTCCCCATATGCAAAGCTGATGTCTTAGAAATCAATGAGATAGGGCAAGACACTATCCCATTGACACTGTTGAAGCAAGATCCAACTATCAGCTTCTCAAAAATGTGTACATGGAAGAAAGGATGATATCCTATACTTGTCCTTTGATTCATTTGACTTAACACTTTTCATCAGCTCTGCTGAAGTGTGTGGATATTTGAGATAAGCCACTGCTTATTGTTAGAAGAAAAGGCTGTCTTTAATACTTCCATTTTTAATCCTTCTGATAGTGATATAGCAGCACACACAAAAAATGTGCTGTTAGCTTTCAGCCTAACCAATTAAAATTTACCCTCCCTAATTAAAATTGCTCCCCACTGATTAATCAATGAAAGCACTAGTTAATTAATCTACCAATTAAGCTAGCAATCCTAATTAAAATATGTATAATATGGCTGGGTGAAATATTATGAGAATGCAAATGTAAGTATACATGATGCTCACTTTCCCTTCCAGATGCATGTGGGAGGGAAAGAAGAGACAAATGTGGATGTCTTTGCATTACCAAACACACTTGTCTGCCTGTAACATTATTATTATTATTATACATCACATTTGTATACCGCTTCATCCCGAAGGCTCTAAGTGGTTTACAGGGTTTGGGCGCCCAATGGCAGCACCAAACAACAACAAATACAATAGACATGGGTAAGAACACAAGGATAGGGAAAAGGGACGGGGGAAGGGAGAAAGGGAGTCAGCAGCGATACCTACTGGGACCCTACCCCGCCGTCAAAAGAAGGCAGGCGGGGAGGGCCCAGAAGGATCGCTGGTACTAAGACGCGAGCGGAGGGCATCGCGGGCAGGCTGCTGGCAGGTCGCTTGCCCTGGGTGGTCGGAGGCAACCGCCAGCTGTCTGAGACAGCAGTCCTTGCTGTTGGGTTAGCCACTCTGGGTTCCAGCCGGTAGCTGGAGCTCCAGAAGGTCCTTGGTCGGAAGGTCCGGGGGATCCTCCCTGGCCCAGCCAACCCTGGTGCTGGATGCCTCTTCCGCTCCTCCAACCGGTCCGGTGGGTTGACGGAGGATCTGGGCCTACGGGCCCAATCCTCTCGGCGGAGAGCTCCACCTGAAGCCCGCTCGGCTCGGTGCTTCCTCCTCCGGCGGCGCCGCCTCCTTCTATGGGTGGCTTGCTGCTTCCGGTCAGGGGCTGTGCTGTCGTTGGAGTCCTCCAAGGGCGGGACTTCCGTGTAGGATTTACTTCCAGAGGTCGCCGAGGGGTTGTTATCCTCCAGAGGCGGGGCTTCCGGAAGGCGATCATCTCCGGGTCCTGCTTCCTCCTCGGGGTCCGGCACATGGCTGAGTGGAGCGTCCTCAAGGCCGGTCGCCATATTGGGACGCTCCATCTCCAGCTGACTCCCCCAGCTCCTCGCGTAGCGGCGCCGGCGGGCCCGGGAGTTCCGGGGGAACGCAAGGCCGGCCGTGATGTTGAGGTCCTCCAGCGTGTCCTCCGCATGCGGCTGGTGGATCTCAAGGGCATCCGGTGCTTCCTCGTTGTGAGCCGGGCAGGTAGGCAGCTCACTCTGGTCATCGGGGCTCAGGCTTGACATTCGTGAGTCGGCCTGGCCCCTGGGGATTGGGCTCTGCACTGCCACCAGCTCCTCGGCAGGGATTAGTCCGCCTACGGAGCTAGTGGGGGAAGTCCCATGAGTGGTCCCAGGCGAAGTCTGGGTCGCGCGCGGGGTCCGGCTGAGGCTCATGGTGGAGGCCGACCTGCTTGGGGGTCCACCAGGCACATCATCCGGGACTGGGATCCGGGAAGTTGGGGGCATGGCATGCCCGTCAGCTCCAGAATGCCACCAAACCTCTCCCGAAACTTCTCCACCTGGGCCGCGAGCTCGTTGTATTCTACAATGAGCTCTGCAAACAGGCCGGGATCGGGTTGACCAGGGCCCAGCTGGTCCGGGGGTGGTTCCAGGGAATTCAGGGGCACCGGCGAGCTGTTTCCCGGTGCGTAGGCCTTTTGGTCAAATTGGTCGGTGGTAGAGTCCTGGCCCTCCCGTCGTGGCCTCCTTGGGGAGCTGCTCCGTAGGGGGCCGCATCTCTCAGGGAGATTAATTCCCGGGCTGGGGAGGGGCTCAGCCTTCAGGGGGGTCATCAGGGGTGGTGGGGGAGGGCATTTGCCCAACGATCTCCTACCAAACCTCCTCAGGAAGCGTGCACCCGAAGCCGTTACCGGTCGGATGACCCAGCCATTCCTGGGCGTCTTTGGTGTCCTCCTTGAAAGTCCAGAAGCTTTCCCCAGCCAGATTACGTTCTCCGGTGTCTGTGGGTCACCAAAGGTGACCCCCTGAGTCTGGCGATCAACCGCCTTCTCCCCGGAGGGGGGGCAGCATGATCGGCCTAATATATCCAGGGAATCAGAGAGGTCATGCCGGAGCTCACCCAAAGGGAGCTCCACAGCAGTCGCCATCTTGAATCTGTCTGTTTATTTATTTATTGCGATTTCTGCGTCGCCGACTCCCGAGGGCTCGCGGCGGCTCACATACTAAAGGCTCAGTGCCAGAGGTACAGCATAAAAACATAGAACACAAAAGATGTAGCTCAAATTAAAAACAGGCAATACAATTAAAACAATTAAAACAGTTAAAACAGCAATTAAAACAGCAGCGGTAGCCGATAAATTGGACCGGGCGTGAGTAAGTCAGTAGGCATAAATAAATAGTTGCTTTTTGTAAAAGGAAAAGTAATGATATTGATCATAATTGGAATGCTCAGTGTATGTTAAGATCTCTCGCTCAGTCCTTCACTCTCTGGCTTTTTCCAGGAGAATGCTTCAGACATGAGGATCAATCTGTATGTTTGTGTTGAAATGTGGCAGCTCCAGCTAAGACTCTTTGGGCCAACTCACATACATCTTGAGAGCTCCATATTGACCAAATCTTCTCAAGATCAGAAGCAAAGGGGGAAGGTAATACTTTCAGAAAGCCAATAATGGAAGAAGATGTGTTTAACTTTCTCTTTTGCACACGCAGACTATTTTCAGTTAAAATGGCACACAATAAGGGTATTTTTATGCCACATTTTTTCTGAACAGAGGAGGATGAGAGAATGACAAGTAGCACCTCTGTTGGGCCAGTTCTTTCTTATGGTTCAGCTACTAACAGTACTGTAATGGGTAAAAGGTTTTTATAGTCTACAATTCCAAGAAACCATAGCCATTTTGGCTTGTGACCATACAAGCTAAGGGATTGTAGGACTTGTGGCCCAAATATTAATTCCCTCTCCATGTTCTGAGTGATACTCTTCTCTCCCTGAATATTGTTGCCTAAAGCCATTCGCTCATTGCTCACCTGCCACTACCATTATCCTCACAGCAGTCTTAAAACATCCTTTAAAATACATCAATTGGTCCGGTCACAGAGAGCCCTCATAATGGCCTTCATTTTTTGTATAGTTAGTTTTTCCTCTTATGACTCATCTCCATGTTTCAAATCCATCACTGATACTTGCTATAAATGAGTTCGTGCTGGATTTTTTTTTTAAAAAAAGGTCTTAAAAGGTTAGACTAAAATCCAGAGAAGAGTCACTATCCTACTGACATAGAAACTACCAGCCATCAGTGGAGATGATGGTAATCTTTCCAAGCTCTGACCCGCATGGGTAGAAAAGCCTTAATTACTAGCTTCATTCTGAAGCTAAGGTCTTCTTGGTATTTTAAAGTAACATCTATAACAGGTGCACATCCTTTCTCTTGTATCTGTTAGTCACTAAAGCCACAGTCTAAAGTTTAGTGAACTCAGAGTGTGTACACACAGTGTACTTATAGGAGTTTGACCACACTTTAAATATGTTGGCTCCATCTGATGGAATGCTGGGATTTCTAGTTTGGTGTCCTCACAGAGTTCCACAGCATTCTCTTGAATTAGAGTTTTCTGGTAGAGATGCCTAAGCCACTCCCCAGTCTATAGATCACAAAATTCCATAGGAGAGCCATGAACACTGAAGCAGTACCAAACTGCTACAATTAAGTAATGTAGCTAGCAACATCCTCAGTAGGACTGAAGGACTGTAGTAGGACTGACCTGCCAAGAAAAGGGAACATGAAGGCAAGGGTTTGGATTAGTTAGTTGCTTGGGGGGGGGGGGACTTCCAGCATCCTCCAAGTGGACTAGCACATGCCATGATAGATAGTGAATCCAATGATGGTTGGTAGGATAGGTTAGAACAGAGATATTATCCTCACAGGTGGGACACAAAGTCAGCATAAACCCTAGAACTAGGCATGAAGGCAAAGGGACAACAAACAATAAATTTGGCCAATGAAACTAACAATCACAGTACTGCCTTCAGTCCAACCTATTGACAGCATTGATTGGGATAGTGCACTGAAGAAAAAGGCAAAATACACCTGAACAATATCTAATGCATATGTGGTAATTCTGTGACCCACTCAAAATGTAGATAAAAATGGTTTGTTGTTTATAAGGATGTCTTCAGGATTTGGCATTGTGGTCATGACATCAGTTGAGGTGGCCCTGGGCACATATTATTGCATTTACAGCATATATAGCATAGCACAAATGGCAGAGCTCAGCAAAACCACATAGGCCATGGGTGCAATGTCAGCTATGGAATAAATGGAGCTAATCATGTCAATTACAACAAGTCAGCTGTATCTGAATTCTTACCTTATTCCAAAAATACCTTCCATTCTAGATTTTAGTCTAACCTTTGAAGAAGTTATCCAAATGCTTAACCTATTGGGGAGGCATGGAGTTCATGGTCTTCTACAGCTTCTTAAACGTTCAGACTTAAATCCAGAGAAGAGTCACTATCTTACTGACATGGAAACTACCAGCCATCAGTGGAAATGATGGTAATCTTTCCAAGTTCTGACCCACATGGGTAGAAAAGCTTTAATTACCAGATTCATTCTGAAGCCATAATTACCAGCTTCGTCCTTTAAAAAACTAAATAAAATAAAAGATATTATTAAAAGTAGGGGGACTTGGCAGTAATAAGCCATGTTCTGCATTCCTTGAACTACAGTCTAATCTGAAAAGTGACGTCAATGGCTCCATCAGGAGGTACTTCTTTATATAAGAAACATTTTACCCTACTGTTTAGAGAAAAAGAAGAACCACAATGCCACAAGGAATGAGTAGGCAGATTAATATGCACTTTCTTATGTATGTTTTTTATTACTGCAAGTACAAGAGTTGGACTCCAAAGGCAATCACTGTTTCCTGGGGGATGTTAGAGAGAGGGGGGGGAGAATAGTTCCACCCTCTGATAAAACAAGTGCATGTTGGAATGACTGAAACTGTTGCTCATTAACATTTCTAGCCAGAACAATGGCAACAAAATTCAGTAAGGTTGCCTTCAGTGTCTCACAAAAGGTACCTGTGTTGAGGCTTTAATAAAATGCAAATATGTTTCACTGTCAAAAACATGTGATCAAGTGACTTCAAAACTCTGAAGAGTACAGGGAATAGTCCCTGGCCAGAGTAATTAACAGCCTCAGCCCTACAATAACAAGCCATTATTGTAGACCTGGAGTGTGGGCTCACTATTGAAATTCCAAAACCATTTCCTACAATCCCAGTCTGCATATAGCAAAGACACAAATAAACCCAGTTACTGAATTGTGAAGATGTGTAATGGGACACTGCCAAGAGTTCAGATTTACATTGGTGCCTAGTGCTGATTAAAATCAATGTGATCAACATCAGTTGCATTGTACATCAGTCCATTGGGCACTGGTCCCATTGTGCATCAAGCACCAATACTCCTCAATCCATTGTGGATCAACTCCATCATACATTAGTCCTATTCTGATTTTGTCATATTGCCAGCTCTGCTGCACAGTGATACAACATACTGGATATGAATGTAATGCAACTGAGAAATTCTAATTCCCACAAGCGTAAGTGATCCCCCAGCAGGCTGATGGCAAACACTAGTAAGAGTCCTTCATTAAGACAACCAGGAGGTCAGCTTTTAAGAGTTCCAGAACTCCAGCAAGATGTTTCTTGGAAAGGTTAGCTTTGTGGTTCACAATTCCAGAATTTACCAGCCAGCTCTGAATGAGGTGGGATAGGTTGAAAATACCCTAACTTGGTGCTAAAATCATAGTATCTTCATGATCACTGTCTTGGGAAGAGAATGGGAAGGATAATTTTTTTGCAACTAGGTGTTTACAACATGCTTTTTCTAAGTAACAGGGAGGATCAGAATCTTTTCTATTATAGCTGCCACAAGGTAATTGGGTATGTTATCTGCTTCTGCATATAAGGCACTAAGTTTGCAAGTTTTTGAGCTTTCCATTTTGGCTTAGCTGAATGGCTCATTTTGAGCTGAAGAAGCCTTTGGCTGTTGCTGGAAATGGTTATGCAGCATCCTGAAGCTGAAGACTGAAGCAGTTTGGAGTGCCAGGAAACAACTTCTTAAGGACATTCTACTGATAACTAAGTAGAGAGACAGTGTTATTTTGCTTGCATATCATCATGTAAAGAAGAAGACTCACTGAATATATTGTTTGTTGTATACTGGTGAAAACAATTCTTCTGTTTTGCTTTTTGTTTTTGATCTACAGTGAATTTTGGTTCTACTTAAAGCAACAGACTCGGGTGCATTTTTTGAGTTTTTATCACACTGAGAGTAAAAGGGGCTGAGATATTCTGCAGGCTACTGATGCTACTCTGATATAAATCTGCAGAGATGTTTTAAATACAGATATTGTTTTGACTGTCAATAAAGACAGATTTACCCATTCATTTCTGAAAATATAACATCCAGTTGTTATTCCAGTTTACCCCTATCCTGGATGAAACATGCTGGATTCTTTATTGATAAATAAAATGAGAATCAAAAGCAGACACTGTTTATATTAATAATGCTGGAGTTTGTTTTAGACAGGACCAAAAGGGAAACTATGTCTGTCTCCCTTCTTTTGATATTACTGTTACAGCTCCAGGCTGTGGGATCTAAGCCTGCTTTTTCTTCTCCATTCATTTCCTTAGGCATAGGGGACATAGCTCAACTTTCCCTTGTCTATTTATTTCTGTAGAAATTTCCAAGTTTAGTCTCTGTTGTCTCAAAGTAGGACTTGGAAATTCTTCTTCTTGAAAATCTCTCTAAAGAGCTACTGATCTGTGTAAGCTCTAATGAGAAAAATGGGCAAATGGTTTTAATTCAGTCCAAGGCAGCTTCCTCTACCCATTTCTCTGCAGATATCAATGAATTACTATTGGTTTCTCCTCATCCATGTAGCTCATCTCCATATAGTCTCATAAACTGCTTTAAAGGGGACCATGCAAAGCAGACAGTCAGGGGCATGGTGCATGGTACTGACTGGTGAAGGAGAAGAACAAGCTGATTTGTGATTTTATTTCATTTCATTTCAATTCAATTTATTATTTGATGAGTTGCTCTCCACCGGAGTGCTCTGAGCGACTTACACAGCAATAAAACAGCAAACATATCAATGATAAATTACAAATTAAAAGCTTTGACAAAAAGCCAAGTTTTGAGAGCTTGAGAGAAAGACTGCAAATCAGGTATAGCTCTAAAGGTAAGGAATTCCACAAGGTTGAGGCAAGAAGCGAGAACGCCCTGCGCCTCGTGGAGTCCAGGCGTGCCTTCCTAGGACCAGGATCAAACAAGAGGTTTTCTTGAGCTGATCTTGGTGGTCTCTGATGACAAGTATGTGAGCAACGATCTTTGAGGTATTTAGGACCTTAACCATGGATGGCCTTGAAAGTTAGAAACAGTGTCTTATAGGAAGCCCGGTGTTCAATTTATGACATTGGATTTCATCCACACCTTTTTGAGATGTGTCTCCAGTGGTTTCCCGTGTTCTTCCATTCTTGAACTTTTCACATGGTTCTCTGATAAAAGAAAACTAGAGAGTTCTTACTGCTGTCCATCACCCCAGCTCCTTATTGCCATAGTACTGACTCCTTCTAACATTATACATTTGCTTGGTGTTTTCATTTTTCTCTGCCCCTTGTCACATCTTTTCATGCTTCCAAAGTTTCCTTTTCACAAACTGGTAATCTGTCACTTTTTGAACAGCATCACTTCATTAGCCATATGTGGCTTTAAAAAAAGTTGTGGCTGGGGGTTGGTGGTGGTAAAATATGCTTCCTATGAGAGGAAGAGTCCTTAAACAAAGAATAATGAGGTCAAACGTGATTGGGATAGCAGGCACAAGCTTATGATTGAAGCAGAGATATTTGAAGGTGAAACTGAAATGTTTAAATTTGAGGTTCAGAAGAGAGGAGAGTAATTTATTCTACAATGGATCCCCTGAGCAGTCTTGATAAAGCTAATGAAAATAGTCTATTTCCAATTAAGGGCTTTAATTCTACAAGAGCCTGAAATTTCACCAGCCAAAGAGAAATAGTAAAAAAGAAAAAATGCACACACACACACACACACACACACACACACACATGCAATTCTTTCCAAAAGGCACTGCAACAACCAATGATTGATGTTTTATGACATTTTCCCCCTTTCAAGTGTTTGCAATAATTCATTTTTTAAAGCTAGGGACCTTTAAAACTGTCTCATTTTTTCATATTTCAGGTAGGATTAGACATTATAGATGGCATAAAAATAAGTGCAGTGTATGTGATCACTATGGTTTCCTTCAGACTACAGCTAGAGATGTAACTGAACAAATCAGGGCTAAACATTTTGCACCCCATACACGCAGTCACTATCTTTCTCTCCCAAACACACAAACACGATAGTGACAGAATTGTAGCAGCTCTCACCACAATGATCCCTACCAGCAAAACTGTTGCAACTTTGTTTTTTCTATTCCCTTCCTATTGCTGCAAGAATGGAAGGAGAGATTTAACCTTGTGGTTTAACCATATTCTGTGGTTCTCCTGAACATTGCAGCACCATGGAGAGCTATCATCATTGCTCTCCATGGTGTGCAATGTTCTATGCTACTGCAGTGGTCACAACAGACTGGATGGCAGTGTAGCCCCTGGTGCTTTCATTTCAATTCTCCTCCCAGAAACAGATTCTTCTCTTCTCTAAATGCACCCAAGAGTAGGGGAGCTGTTGGAGTTGCACACAGAGTTAAGGAAGGTGTTCATTCTTGATGGATAAAAACCAGGCATCCTCTACTACAAGGATTGGGATTGTGTTGCTCGCCAAATGTTGCTACAGTTTCCTGCTGCACTAGCCAGCAGAGCCAATGTGCAGAAATGCAGGCAGTTTGAGTTCAACACCAAGTAAGGGATTGCTGAATTTCCACTCCTAGAGTGTAATACATGTTTTGTTCCTAGAGTATTTTTCTGCACTAGTATCTGCAAAGTGTTCAACAAGTGAAAAAATGGTTCAAAACTTGTTTTGGATGTAGGGGGTGCTGGTGATTCGATTCCCTAATGATTTCCGAAATTTAATGGTAATGTTAATGTAAAAGTTAATGGTGGGCGCGATTGTGCAATACGCTAAAAACCTGCAAACGGGACAAGCAAAACTTGGGGGAAACCCTTTCCCTCATTTTTAGACCACCACTGACAAAACCTGCCACAGTGGTAGAAAACATTCTCCTCTGTCAGCACACTAACTTTCAAGTATTTAGAAGATCCCTGGGTTAGGCCTGCTTGATCCATTAAAAAATGGTTCAAAACCCACATTTTAAGTGATTTCCAAAACTTTCTGGGGGTAATGGTTCAAAATTTACAAAATTCGGAAATTTTGGAAATGCGTTGTTAATGGCTGCATCCAAACTGGGTCTTTGGCAGCTTTCTTTCCCTCCTGCCTGGAAGGGACAGGAAGCAGCTTCCATTGGGGGCATTTTAACCAGCTTTGGAAGCAGCTTTCTTTCCCTCCCAGGTGGGAGGGAAAGAATGCCGCTTTCAAAGTGGGTTAAAACACCCTCTTTGGTGGCTTTCTTTCCCTCCTGCCTCCCTCCCTTCCAAAGTGGCTCTTAAAGGGCTCCTGTGCCAGGTCCTTCTCATGGGAAAGAGGGGCCTGGCAGAGAAGCCCTTTGGAAGCGTGACATAGGAGAGAAGAAAAGCACTTCCAAAGCGAGTTAAACAGGGCTCCTGCGCCAGGTCCTTCTCGCAGGAGAGAGGGGCCTGGCGCAGGAGCCCTTTCAAAGCTGCTTTGGAAGAGCTTTTCTTTGGAAGACCAAGGGGGCTCCTTAGTGGCATTTTGTGTAGTTCCCCAAGGAAATTATTTGTTCCCAACCCTGTCCTTCCCTTGCAAAGCGGTGGTGTGGCACATTTCTCACCCCAGCAGCCTGCCCTAGTCCCTTTCCCTTCTCGTCCCCAGCTCACAATAAAGGCACGAGACATGTGCAGCCCTTTTTAAAGGGCAATGGCTGCTGTCCCGAAACCCTGCCCCTCCCCAAATGGTTTCCCATCATTAGCTGGAGGCAAGCATCCTAGCATGCAAGCAGCTGCTTGCCTCCAAATGATGAGTAATTTCCGATTCACTTCCTAATTCGGAACAAAGATGGGGACAGTGGCTTCGAAAGGGCAATAATACTTCTGGGTTCCCAAATCACTTTGAAATCACTTCAAAAAGGAATTTCATTTGATTTTAATCGGAATAATGAAGATTCCAAATGAACCTACCCATCTCTAATGTGTCATCCCCTGATCCAAAGGTCTTTCATGCACCTACACTTGAAAAGATGATAAATTTATCCTAGCCCTTCTTGGATTACAGATAATATTGGTAGCTTCTGTATCAGAAGAAAGGAACAGAGGCTAGAGACCGACTCTTTTTCTAATTCTTATAGAGGAGCTTGTTGTCTTGGGGTTGCTCCTCTTTTAAAACATTAGAAATGGGATCTGTTGCTAGCCCCTATGTTTTTTGTTCAGGTCTCCCTTTCCATGCGGCATGGAAAGATCTGGGCACATTCTATTACATGAAATGGAATGAAAATGCTCAGGCGCTTTATGGCACTCTGATATCTACCTATTCACAGATGCATGCTGTGCCTTGGACAGCAAGCAAGCACTCAGACCCACAGTGCTAATTTATAAAGCAGCAGCAGTTCTCTCAAGAAAGCAAATTGTATCTACTTAAAAATCCTCAAGGCCACTTGTTTAACTCCAGCTGCACAAATACAGGCCTTTTCTCCTACACTGTTAATTTTTCTATTGCTGTCTGCATTATCTCTGGACACTCATGCGAACTTGGTGTCCCAAAACCATTGTCTGTCATTGTCCATTAGAGAAAGGGCATCTCATCATCAAAAGTTATTCATCGAACAACTGCAGCTAGTTTTAAAAGCATCAACAGTACCTGGGCCCATTAAAACCATTGGAGAGGAGGCGTCAGGGAGGTCAGGGCTTGTCCCATGCAGTTCTCCAGCTCTTCATTGCCTTCCTCTCCCACCATCTCTCACTGCTAATTGATGAGTCCTGGTGATTTGCTTTCTTTGTTCCCTTGACCCAAACACCTTCCTTTCTATCTTCCTGCTCTTGTTGTACTGCTGAAATCAATCTATTTAATAGCACTCACGGACTAAGAATTCCAGCTGATCTGTCAGTAGTGGGATAAAAGTACTTGGTTTCATTGACATACCCTTGATTTGATTTCTGTAACCTGGGAAAGTGAGACATGTTTAAGTACTTTTCAAATCTATTAACATGCCATGGATTTTGTCCTGCTTCTGCCTCCAAAAAGCTTTCAGATCCAGTCTACAAAAACAGTGCATTAAAGGACCATCTACATTCTTATTTTCTCAGCAGATATGGAGAGCTCAATTTGCATTCAAGAAAAACAAGTTGAACATCTTTATAGCAAGACTTATGGCTTTTAGGAACTTTATTTAGCAACAGAAAGGCACATGCTCTGTGTAGCATGCCCCTAGAAAGGCAAAATAGTAGGGCAAACATTACTCTTCATTGCAGTATTGGATATGACCTTTGAAAATGTTATTGTCCCATCTAATCTTCTAGCTATTGAAATAACTTCAGTTTGTTTGGCATGCAGTAAGGACACATTCAATCATGCATATTATATCTTTGTGAGGCACTTTGGAAGATTTACAGGGGAAACAGAATTAAAACAAGCCCTGAGAAAAACTGTACTTTAAATCTACCCAGAAAGGGACCTTCTACCTCAATTTGCTCCTTTCAAATACATTCAGATTAGAACAGTTCATGCAGTACTTATGGTCGCATAACAGAAGACTCTTGTGTTCTTCTACAGAGCCAATAAATGAGAACAGATGAACACTTGTCATTGTTTTCAGCATATGTTCTCCAATATGAAGGTTGTTTACTAGGTAAAATTACTTCCTTCCAGCTTTGGCTGCCAATAAGCAATTATTTCACTAGTCTGACAATACTTGGTGTTCTATCAGGTAACTATTACTAGGGTCTCAAATACTACTAAGCTGGAGATTTCCCTGACTCAGTCTTTTTCCAACCATGTTTTATCTTGTTTCCTTTGGATCCACCAAACAAATGCAGTCATCCCTCCACATCTATGCTGCAGTTTGTAGAGTGCATGCAGGTCCAGAAGATTAGTCCCTTTGTTTATTCAAAGATGAGCAACTCAAATTTACTTCTGTATGAGCAGAGTTCAAGAAAACAGTGACTTCAACACAAACCAATAATACAGTCACAGTTCTTCTGAGTATTGCATTCACACATAGTCCATGAGTTTGATTCATGCAATTTTTACAGTAGAAAATATGTATCTTCCAATTTTCCTTTTTTTTTTACGTGGAGACAAGCGGAGAAGGCAAAACTTGCCAGCATCAAATGGGCTATAAGTTGGGAGCTTACACCGAGTAGCAAGGATTCAACAAGCCCAGAGGCAAACATCCAGTAAGCCCAAATCATGGAACAAACACTCCTCAGTTATACCCCTTTGGGAATGGTCCAGACTGATTGAACTTAATTACTCAGTCTGTGGCTTACAATTAATCAGGGTGAGTCTTTTCCTCTTAACACATATACCCGGTACAGGGCCGTAGCCAGGATTTTGATTCCGGGGGGGGCTGAGAATGGGTGGAAGAGGATCTACCCTAGCAAACCTTTTGTATTGTTATCCCAATAACCCCATTAATGTGGGATATAATGAGCATGGTGATCAGATCATGATATGAATAAACATAACAGTTTAAATAATGTACCAGTAAGGCCTTTTCGTGGACCACCCTGAGAATTTGGGGCTGAAGCCCCTTAGCCCCCTGGCTACCTGCCTGACCCGGTAGTGATTCCACAGAAACCTAACCATGTATCTTAATAATCTGCAGGTCTAATTTTTGCAGATTTCATTATTCATGGATTTGAATGACATATTCTGTCTAGGAATATTTATGTCATGATCCAGACCACCTTAAGAAGCCAGACACAGTAAAGTTAGTGGTTAGAGTTTATTTGAAAGAGTCCGAAACTTCCTCACTGTGACTCAAATGAGCCTAGAGGCACAGCAAACTGGTAAGAAAATCCAACAGAAAATAAACACCCAGTTATGACTTCTTCAGAAATAAGGCTGAGAGAGAGTGCACAGCCAATCCAGGTTCAGAACCAGCCAGGTAGAATGCAAACGAAGTAGAAGCGTCAAATAGTCCTAGTCACTCCAGGGGAAATGCAGATAGAGTAGAAGTGCCAAACGGTCCTTTAGTCATGCCAGGAGGCATGTAGACGAAGCAGCAAAGGCAGGTCAATCTAGAATCGAACACGAAGGAGCAGCAGAATCTAGCACAGAAGGGATTTAAGGTGGAGCAGCCAAAGACAGGAAACAAAGATGCTGAAACCCACGAAATACAATACCAATATCCAGAATTCCATGTCCACAGCCAATCAAACGATCAGCCCAGCAGCAATCCAGAACAGAAGGCAACGGCATGGATGGCAAGAACAACACCTTGCCAGCTGCAACCAATGGTTAATTGCAAGCCCCCTTTATTCAGTCCTACCCGGAGCTTAATTGCGCCAATGCCCCTTCCCCATCTCTTTCAGCTGCCAACATCCCCGCCCGTGCTGCCCTTTATCGTGCCAGGCAATACATTTCCTATGGCGACTTAACTCTCCCCAGCAGTCCCCATGAGTCCCATTTCCATTCCCCTATTCCCCATCTCCCGTGAATCCCGCAAACGAATCACTGCTGATGGGTTCCAAGCAGATATCCTGTATCTGTTGCACATCAGTCCAATTCATCTCAGTAGAGTCACCTTCAGTTCTCTGTGACCCCTCATCCCAACCTCCCATTGCCTGCTCCTCATCCCCACTTCCATCATTCTCCGAAAAACCCAGAAACCTTCCATCCCCAGAAGAATCACTAAGTATTTGCCTTAATCTCTTCCTTTCCTGCTCCTCATCTGACTCTTGCACATGAGTAGACCCATTTTGCATTTCTAACTACAGACTCCTCTCTCTCAACCTCAGGCTCAACTACAACACTCTAAGTTCTCCAGTGCAATTCTTTGAAAATGATTCAAAGTTATTAATTCCCACCTTCTTTCTCCCCTCAAAAATACCTGAAGTTTACTGATCAATTCAAAACTTACATGAAATGATTTGGATTTCAACCCATGATCAAATCTTGTCAACATCAATGCACAAATGTGCATTTAAACACAAAAGAAAAGCTGAGGTGTTTGCTCAAAACATGAGTCATTGGTGGGCCAGGTCCAAAATCTTGATTCAGTCTTTATTTTGGTTTCATCAGATAACACACGAATTGAGGCGAAACCATAATTAAGTATGTAGATTTATGTAACAGAAGAGAAAATGTACACTTTAAATAAGAATATTGACATAACTGTTATAGAAACCAAAGTCTCATTTCCCTTGACCTATCTGAGTTTAATGGCAAATAGATATCCTGTAATTTATTTACTGAATTTAAAATATAATAATACCAACCAGAGCAATGGAATTTGATAGTGGTTTTTGATTAGCATCCTTAAAACCAAAGGTCTACAGCTATCAATATGCAAAGGTTATAAATCTATGAAACAGCTGCTATTCCACACAAATCAATGTGGTACATAAATAATAGGTGAAAAAACACTATGTTTCACTCATGCAAATGAGTTGCCTGAGAACCTAAAACCATTTCGATTGACCAGGTCATTAAATACAAAAATAAGTACAATGTGAATGTCATTATTACTTATTTCCAAGCATTCTTTTCTGTTGGAAAGCTTCTGTTGCTTTGCTCCAGAATAATAAAAGAATTGCCCAGGAGGTCATGAAGGTATTTTTCAAAAAGAAAAAAAAGTAGAGAAAGAGACAGAAACCATTACAGTCCTACAATCAGTAGATGAACATTACCTTTTGTCACCTTTCTGAGCTCAGAGATTAGGAAGTGTGCAGAAGTTCTATCTTTTATGTATTCTGAAGCATATGGACAGTGACAAATTCTTCAAAACTCCCTTTCAACAATATAATTGACCCATGTTCTGAACCTAACACAGTACCATTGTAAATATATTCATGTCCATATATATTGTATGATAAATATATCCATGTCCATGTAAGAGGAATATTTACAGAAGTGAAGCATTGGGCAGCAATTTAACATGTTCCCTACCAGCTGAGCATTCCAGGAAGATAGGCATGTTAATCTGCTCCTCCAGAAATTCTTATGGTACCTTAAAGAATAACAAAATTTATTCTGCAGCCTGTGTGGGCTGCAGCCCACTTCATCAGGCACATAGAAAATAGGTAATAAAAGATAAATGCGGGAAATCACTTTCACAATGTTCTCAATTTATTTCATCTTCATTCTTTTTCAATTTTAAGTGGATGGTGGGTTCAAGATCCATATGACATCAAAACATTGGTGTTTTCCTTCACAAAATTATAATCCATAAAGTGACATATTTTCAAATATAATCCGGATTACACTCAATGTCGGGTCGACGGTATTAAGCCATCCGTTTCTCTGTTTCCAGCTTCTTCGGGACCTGCCACATATTATCTATTGTCCAATCCACTGGTCCAATATCTATTAAATTAAACATAAATGATTTACAATATATTCATGCTTTTTTCATATATACATATTCGTAACCTATACATATAGGTGTGATCCCACATAAGAAAACACATTCCCCAATAGTAGGCAAGAAGCAATCCATACATCAATACATTTTAGGAGGCATTACATACATATAGCACAGTCAATACATACCCAAAACATTCAGTCGTTGTAAGGAACTGAAGTTGTGGCTTTGATCATGCTTTGCTTAGGCCCCATCTCCAGCCCCTCCCATTCTGTAAACAAAGGAGATAAGCAAGCAGCTGTGGCCTGTGGCCTTGCCAGCAACGGCTGAGCTTTTGGTGCGAATGCCAGGAGCCTCTTCCCGGGCTTTTCCAGCTAAGGAGGGACTTAGGTTCAATTGGGAGAATGTGTATATAAGGCTGTGCCTGGGGACCCGTCCCCAGTTCTGTTTTTTTCGACCTGGATTAAGGACTCAATAAACTACCCTATTTTTCGCACCATAAGACGCAGTTTTTTTCCTCCCAAAGTGGGAGGAAAAATCACCTGCGTCTTATGCTGCGGACGCAGGCAGGGAGGGGAGCAGAGGGGGGTTTGCACTCTCCGGCGGTGGCGCGGAGGAACCCTGCGGAGGCGCTGCGGCCTCTTCCTCCTTCCCTCCGGGCTCTCTCCTTCGGGATGTAGTCAGAGCCACCGGCGGCGAGGCCTTCCTCACCTTCGGCAGAGGCGCAACTAAGTGACGTCAGGAAGAAGCGCCTCTGTCTTCGTGCCACGAGGCCCCCACGGAGAGCAGAAGACAGAGGCGCTTCTACCTGACGTCACTTAGTCACGCCTCTGCGAGAAAGGAAGGCCTCGCCGCCGGTGGCTCTGACTACATCCCGAAGGAGAGCCCGGAGGGAGGGAGCCCTGCGGAGGTGCTGCGGCCTCTTCCTCCTTCCTCCTTCCCTCCAGGCTCTCTCCTTCGGGATGTAGTCAGAGCCACCGGCGGCGAGGCCTTCCTCACCTTCGGCAGAGGCGCGACTAAGTGACGTCACGAAGAAGCGCCTCTGTCTTCTGCTCTCCGTGGGGGCCGCCCTTGTGGCCTCCCCCCTCCTCCTGCTCCGCCCCTTGAGTCTCCTCTTCCTTCCCATCATGCCTGACCAGCTTTTTCTGTGCAGGCATGACTGGAATTGTAGTTTTGCACCAAGGTGCAAAACAAACTACAATTCCAGTCATGCCTGCACAGAAAAAAGCTGGTCAGGCATGATGGGAAGGAAGAGGGGACTCACGGGGCGAGGGCGGAGCAGGAGGAGAGGGAGGCCACGAGGGAAGAAGAGAGAAGAGAGTGAACAGTAAAGTTTTAAAAAAAGGAAAAAAAGGTACTGTAAAACACAACATGAATTGTCTGCACTGAACACAGAATCACTCAGTGACAGACAGTATAACACATTCTAATACATTATAATATATTATACACAGTATAATACAGGTATGTGGGGCTGTGCAACTTTAGGGCAACCCCACATACATGTACCTACATATAGTGTCCCATACAGCAACCAGCCCCCATATTAGTGTCCCATACAACAACCAGCCCCCATATTTGTGTCCCATACAGCACCCACCCCCCATATTCGTGTCCGATCCGACAACCAGCCCCCATATTAGTGTCCCATACAGCACCCACCCCCATATTCGTGTCCCATACAGCAACCAGCCCCCATATTTGTGTCCCATACAGCAACCAGCCCCCCATATTAGTGTCCCATACAACAACCAGCCCCCCATATTAGTGTCCCATACAGCACCCACCCCCCATATTAGTGTCCCATACAGCAACCAGCCCCCATATTAGTGTCCCATACAACAACCAGCCCCCATATTCGTGTCCCATACAGCACCCACCCCCCATATTCGTGTCCCATACAGCAACCAGCCCCCATATTAGTGTCCCATACAACAACCAGCCCCCCATATTCGTGTCCCATACAGCAACCAGCCCCCACAATAGTGCCTTGGGCAGATGGCAGCTCTTGATGACAGTTCTTTCATTTCATTTTTGTTGTAGAACACTACCGTAGTCTCCTGCTGCATCCAAAGATGTCAAAGCAGAAAAGGCTAAGCTACAAAATCCCATTTAAACTAGAGGTAGTGAAATACGCCAAAGAACATGGAAACAGGGCAGCTGAAAGACAGTTTGGGCCACCTCCAACTGAAAAAATGATACGGGAATGGAGGAAACAGGAGGAAGCACTGCAAAAAGCAGATAAAAGCAAACACACTTTTCGTGGGCATGCTGCAAAATGGCCACAGATAGATGTGGAAATGAAAGAGTGGATCATGCATCACAGGAACAATGGCTTATCAGTCTCCACGAAAATGATAAGATTTGAAGCCAAGCGTCTTGCTGCAGAGAAAGGCATTGACGACTTTACTGGATCAGCATCATGGTGCTACAGGTTCATGAGACGATCTGGCCTTGCTATGCGCACCAAAACTAGAATTGCGCAAAAATGCCTAAAGAATATGAATCCAAGATTCTGTCTTTCCATAAATTTGTTATTGAAGCAAGAAAGAAAAAATGGCTTTGAAATAGGGCAGATTGGAAATATGGATGAAGTCCCATTAACCTTTGATGTTCCATCAAACAGGACTGTTGATGTGAAAGGTGCAAAACCATAACTGTGAAGACCTCAGGACATGAGAAAACCCATTATACTGTTGTGTTGTCCTGCTGCGCGGATGGCACCAAGTTGCCTCAATGATAATTGTCAAAAGAAAAACCATGCCGAAAGAGGTGATCCCACGTGGAGTTATTGTCCATGTTCATGAGAAAGGATGGATGGATGAAGGTGGAATGAAAATATGGATAGAAAAAGTGTGGTCCAAACGCCCTGGAGGGCTTCTGAAGAAACCTGCCCTACTAGTACTTGACCAGTTTAGGGCACATATCAGTGACAACACAAAAAAATCTTTAAATTAGCAAAGACCCATCTAGCTGTCATTCCTGGGGGCTTACTAGCCAGTTGCAACCTCTGGATGTTTCACTTAACAAGCCATTTAAAGTGTTCATGCGAGAGGAGTGGAACAAGTGGATGGCTGCTGGGAATCATGACCTGACACCCACTGGAAGAATGAAAAGGCCCACCATCACTCAAGTTTGTGAGTGGGTGAAAACGTCATGGCAAGCCGTGAAGGATGAAACGGTTGTAAGTTCCTTCAAGAAATGTGGCATCAGTAATGCCTTGAATGGTTCAGAGCATGATGTCCTTTATGAAGACCCTGACACCAGTGATAGTGAGCCACTGACCGTGACAAGTTCGGACAGTTCTGAGGAATTTTTGGGATTTCCCAATGACTAGAGACCTTATCTTTTACAGTAATGATGGTTCTTAATGCTGCTGTTGGCTATTGTTCATGTTAAGTTATTCTGTTATTGTAATAAAAAATTTTGCCCACTTTTTGGCTCAAAATATTTGTTTCCTATTTTCCTCCTCTAAAATCTAGGTGCGTCTTATCAGCAGGTGCGTCTTATAGAGCGAAAAATACGGTACCTTTTCCTTCAACACCATTTGGAGTGAGCGTGGTTCGTTGGGTACCCTACCGGAGCTGACATAAAAACAGAACTCAACTTCCTTTTGCAGTTGTGACTACCTTCCAACTGCAATGGGCTCTTCCCAGCCCTTGAGCTGGTGAGAATCCAACCCAACTATGAAGAAGGTGTGTGCCCTCAAGGCGGAGGGGCGCGCAACCCCCCCTGGAGGAGAGGGGCTTTGGCCGCAAGAGAGCGAGCGGTGGAAGGGACCTGGGCACCCAGAGGCCCCCACCCGGGAGGATGGAGTAGGCGTCTCCCAGACCCAAAGGATGGAAACCGTGGGTGTCTGGCTGGAACTGGATCGGAGGCCGTGCCATGCCGGCTGGGAGAACCCCGACAGGATAGACGTGGCCAAGGAGAAGCAGCAAGCTTTTGAGAACATGCAGAGATTATTCCCTGACCTGGTGCGGCGGTTGGAGGCGGAAGACTGGGATCCTGACCCCGAGGAAGAAGACTACGAGGAAGAGCCTGCCGCCACAGGTTACGTGTTGGGGGTGCCCTACATGATGGAGGAGGGCCCCTTCCCCGGGATCCCAAATTGTGCCCTGCTGTGTGAGTTCCTGAGTGATGACGATGGTGAGGATGAACCCCTTGTTCCCCTTAACCCTGATGAGAGACCTGAGGTGTGGGTGGAAATGGAGCCCAGGCCCCTCCAGGACATAAAGGAGGCGAAGGGGCCCCAGGCTGCTGGGAAGAGAGGAAAGATCCCCCATCCCGAAGATCCCAACACAGGAGGGGCCAGGGGCGGAAGGGAAAGAAGAAAGCGAGCCCCCGTTGCCCAGGAGTGGTGGAAGACAGTATACCGGATGATCGGAGTTGGGGAGAGACGGGAGAGGTGCTTCGCCCGACTCTCCTGCAGTTAAAAACCTTAGTGGACCAAATTCATGAGCAGCTACACAAGGAAGGCCAGTCTGAAGTGGGCCCCTTAGAGCAACAGGACCGAGGTGCATGCAGAGGAACCCTGTCTCCCCGATTTGCGAAAGGGTTGGCTGTAATATTAACCTCCATCGGGGAGATGGTAAAGGGCTGTGCAACCTTGTTGGGAGTTCGAGATGAACCAAAAGACCTGGCTGCCTGCTTAAACTCCATCGAGGGAAGGGTGAAGAGTTGTGAGGCCCTGGCGAGGAGGCTGGTGGGCGAGGACCTGGGGAGAGAAGACCCGACGTGCGAGGCCCCGGCTGACGATGGTGACACCGAAGAGCCCTTCGTCCCCCCTGATCCTTGGGATGAAACCGCAGCTTGGTTAGAACTAATAGCCCTCAAGAGGAGTGAACGTTCCTGCCCTTCCCAGGAGCCGAAGCGCAAGCCCAAGACAGGAGAGGAGCAACCAGGAGAAGCGGCTGTGGTGGAAAAGGTGCAGACAAAGAGAGTGGGGCGGAGTTTCGCCATCAACAGGGACAAGGAGGCCCGGCTAAAGCCCCCCCCTGTTGGCTTCAAGACCCAACCAAGAGACGTCGGGGTTAAATCCTCAAAACCCCAGCCAGCGTTTGCAGCCGGGGCCCTGGCCCCGAAGGAGAAAGAAAACCTCAGCTTTACAAACAAAGTAAATCGCCAAAAGATTGGCCAGGCCATCAGTGACTCTGAGGCGGCGGCAGAGGTGAGCGAACCCTTGAGGGAGAGTGAGTGTGGGCCCTTCAAGGCAAAAGCGGTTGCAAAACCCTTTCCCCAGCGTGAAGTTGCTAGCCCGCCAGAGTCCCCGGGAATCCCTACCGAGCCAGCAGACCATCCTGATTGTGTGTCGGATGAAGAGGCGACAGGAGCGAGTGGGTTAACTGGGAACGGCGAGGGAGAAGGCGGCGGCGAGTCTGTGAAACTTCCCAACCTCCAAAAGCAACAAGGAGCCGCAGAGAAGCCTCCACTCTCTCCCTTATCAGAGGTTGCTAAGGAACCGCATTCCGATGGCAGAGATGAAAGGGAGGGGTGGAGAGCAAGCCAAGCGCAAGAAAGAGTAAAAGGAAAAAGCTCCAAAAATTGGGCTGTGGAGAAACCTGTGGCTGACGTAATACAGGCTGGAGAGACGAGCCGGGAGGATGCCTTTGCCCCCCTTCCCTGGGAAGGAAAGCCTGTCAGCTCGGACGGGGAAGGGTAAAGGCCAGGCTGCTTCAGAAATGAAAGAGGAGCAGGCGTTTCAGCGACCCAGTGTGAGTGTGTTGAGAGAGTCGACACTGTTGGGAGCAGGAGGGCAGGCCCCTTTTCCTCTCACGAGAACCAGGGAGGAGGGCCAGCCGGGACGGGCGACAGCCCGAAGTGAAGACGTTACTGCAGAGGGAGGCCAGCCGGCTACCGCTGGAGAGAGCCCTTTCCTCCTACAGAAAGGATTGGCGTTACTGCCGCCAGGGCCGGCTATATGGATGGTAAACAGACACGGGGCCTAGGGGCTGAGAGTAAGGTGCCACGGCTGCCCAAAGGCACCGAAGGATTCCAGCCGCTTGAGGCCATTCCAGCTTGCGGAGCGAGGAACCCAGTGGGGGAGCCTCACAGCGAAGAAAGCAACAAAGGCGCCTGGCAGAGGGCTGGAGCTGTGAGTGACACCTCCCAGCGAGAGACGGCAGGGGTGAGTAAAGACAAGCCTGAACTCCCCTGCAATGTGGTGACTGCTCAACCAGAACCAACTGAGACAAACTTAGTTTTAGCCATAAAAGGAGCCACGACGCCTAGGCCGGCTGGAGAGGAGAGAGAGTGGGCCATACGCCCGATAACCTGGGGACGAGTGATGTGGAGAGTTGGATCTTTGGGTGGTGGCCTCTTCACATGGCAAGGCTGCGGGGAGCTGGGATGGAGGCCGAGCCACCCAGAGAACGGCGGCCCCGCAGATGGATCCCCTGGAGAAGGTGTCCCGCGTGAGGTGATAAGATCCACGGAGAACTCCCAAGGGCCTGCTGACGAATTCCTAGCCGCAGAGGGCCTGGCATGGTTCCAGAAAAGAGCCAGATGGGCCGGATTGTAGTCCAAGACAACGAGCTGGGCCCACTACCAAGGTGGCAGCTGAGGCAGAGAAAGTGTTGGCCGAGCAACGGAGCCTGCCCACCGGGCCCCAGCTGCTACAGGTGGAGAGCGAGGGAACCATGGCCGGAACCAAGGAAGGGCCAGTGGCGGTTGACGAGGTGTCAGACGGAGATGGTGCAGCGCGAGCCCGAGTCATGGGTTCGAGTGAGTTTCAGTTCCCGGTTCAGCCTTGGCACCGAGGGCGGGGTCTTGGCTTGGAGCCGCCAGGGAATGGCATCTTTGACCAACCACTAGCGGGAAAGGAGGTCCCTGTACAACATTCTTCTTTCACGAGCGATGGGGGTCCTCCCATGGTTTGGGGAGACTCCCAACAGGGACCTGCAAGAACTGAACTCTGTTTAAAACCCAGACCTGAGCCGGAGAAAGAACTCTGGCTGGATCCAATGGCTGGATTGAAACGGACCGAGCATGGACCTGCACCCCCGAGAGACAGGGCTATTCACACACACTTGGGTTTCTGATCTGTGTGATAGACATAAAATGGGTTAACTGTGACAGAGGGTGTGGGAGATGCTAATGTTGTGTCTTCTAGTGCTTTGACCCCTAAAGGAAGAAAAAAGCGGTTATGCAGTCTCTTTAAGAGTGGCAGAGATAGCCATGGGTTGTTTGAGATAGGTGTTACATGAAGGGGCCGCCCTCACATGTACCAGATTGTTATAAAAGGTATCAGAAGACACGGTACGAAAGTTAAAGGATTACGAAGATTCTTGGATATGCTTTATTGACACTTTTGAATAATGTGGGTTATCGGATATATATGAGAGCACCAGGCCTCTTTGCTGTATAAGGTATATTTAGAAAGTGGTTACATGTGTGTAGGATGTATTGGACCTGATTGGGCCTTCCCACTTGGGCTGGTCACTTTAATTGCCTTGGTTTAAATTTGCTCCTAGGACAGTCACGCATATGTCTGTTACTACAAATTATAGTTAGCAAAGAATGGGGACATTGTTATTACTGTTTTGATTGATATATCTCGGTGTTAACTTTGGTTAAGATTCAAACTGAATATTTCTTGCTAGATAAATATGTGATATGATGCTTATAAGTTGCCCGGTGTTGAGAACACTCCGCCTGGTTACGTTAGATGATGTTAAAAGTTTCTTAAGGTTCCTAGTTTTTAGACTGCTGGAGCGTTGAGACTACTCCGCCTCATCAGATAACCCTGTTATAGCTAGATAAATGATCGTTGTCCTCAAACGTTGAGACTACTCCGCGCTCGAGTGATATATTGTGATGCTCTAAATTGTATTGATTTGCTGATTATTGATTAATTCTGTATTCTATCGTTTTCTTGGAGGGCCGGTATGTGAACTGGAGTTGTGGCTTGATCATGCTTTTGCTTAGGCCCATCTCCAGCCCCCTCCCATTCTGTAAACAAAGGAGATAAGCAAGCAGCTGTGGCCTTCGTGGCCTTGCCAGCAACGGCTGAGCTTTTGGCGCGAATGCCAGGAGCCTCTTCTTGGGCTTTTCCAGCTAAGGGGAGGGACTTAGGTTCAATTGGGAGTATGTCTATATAAGGCTGTGTCTGGGGACCCTTCTCCAGTTCTTTTTTTTTTCGACCTGGATTAAGGACTCAATAAACTACCTTTTCCTTCAACACCATTTGGAGTGAGCGTGGTTCATTGGGTACCCTACCGGAGCTGACAGTCGTAGCATATATGTATGTGGACACAGCCACTTTTCCATTCGGTTGGACAATGCTACTGAGAGAAGCCGCGGCTTAAGAGGGCTCCCTCCGCACCTGGCGCCAGGTGCAAATTATATCAAGATTTCTCCTGGATAAACGGTCGTTTAACCCCCTGGGGCTTCGCATTTTAGGAGGTTATCCAGAAGCATTCTCTTCTCCTTAGGCCAATTTTAAGTCTTGATGCATCTTAACTTTAACCTGTTCCGAGAACTACTACTTTAAAGTGTCATATTTATGATTTTCCTTAAAGTGTGTGTATAGTACAGAAGATTGTTTTTTGTTCTAAATCTCGAACGATGCTCCTGGATCTCACCCTCAGGTCACGCCCAGTTTCCTATGTAATATTTTAAACATTTGCATAAAATACAATATATTACATTTTGGATCTGCATGTGGCCTGACAGTGCAGTCTATATGTTTTTTCCTCCAGATCTTGTATCGTGTTAATAGTCGATACGTGTTTGCAAATAGAACAGTGGCAACATGCCATTGTGTTTGTACTGGGATGTGGGGGTTTAGTGCGGATAGTATGGTCAGCATGGACTAGTAATTGTTTAATATTAGTAGTCCTCTTATTGGCGATCATTGGGGTTTGTTCTAGCCCGGGTATCGAATTTACTAGAGGGCCAATATTTGCGTTTACGATCCCTTGAATCTTTTTGGAGTGGGGGGTATGGGTAAGTGGCCAAATAATGCGGTCTATAGGCGGTTTTTCTTTTTTGGTGAAAAGTTCTGTTCTAGCAATGTTTCTTGTTTTATCCAGAGCTTTGTTTAAGACTTGTTTGGGGTATCCCCTTTGTCAAAATACCCTCAAGGTTAAAAACTTTGTTAAACCGACTAGTAGGAACTCATACCTTCATTGTCACTTCTATCACCCCCACTCTCTTAAAGATAACCTACCTTTTTCCCAGTTAACCCGTCTTAAAAGGAATACCTCCCTAACATCGGATTTTGAGGATTCGGCGTCACTATTAAATAAACAACTTAGACAAAGGAAGTTCTCTCAGTAGCATTGTCCAACCGAATGGAAAAGTGGCTGCGTCCACATAGATATATGCTACGACTGAATGTTTTGGGTATGTATTGACTGTGCTATATGTATGTAATGCCTCCTAAAATGTATTGATGTATGGATTGCTTCTTGCCTACTATTGGGGAATGTGTTTTCTTATGTGGGATCACACCTATATGTATAGGTTACGAATATGTATATATGAAAAAAGCATGAATATATTGTAAATCATTTATGTTTAATTTAATAGATATTGGACCAGTGGATTGGACAATAGATAGTATGTGGCAGGTCCTGAAGAAGCCGGAAACGGCGAAATGGATGGCTTAATACCGTCGACCCGACATTGAGTGTAATCCGGATTATATTTGAAAATATGTCACCTTATGGATTATAATTTTGTGAAGGAAAACACCAATGTTTTGATGCCATATGGATCTTGAACCCACCATCCACTTAAAATTGAAAAAGAATGAAGATGAAATAAATTGAGAACATTGTGAAAGTGATTTCCCGCATTTATCTTTTATTACTTGGAACTGAAACACACCCCACCTTAATTTGTTACATAGAATATAGGCCCAGAAGTCAGACATATATGCACAAGTATAGGGGCAAGGATGTGAAATTTATTTATTTATTTATTTATTTATTGCGATTTCTGCGTCGCCGACTCCCGAGGGCTCGCGGCGGCTCACATACTAAAGGCTCAGTGCCAGAGGTACAGCATAAAAACATAGAACACAAAAGATGTAGCTCAAATTAAAAACAGGCAATACAATTAAAACAATTAAAACAGTTAAAACAGCAATTAAAACAGCAGCGGTAGCCGATAAATTGGACCGGGCGTGAGTAAGGGCCTACTCCCCAAAGGCCTGCTTAAACAGATAGGTTTTGCAGGCCCGTCTGAAGGGGAGTAGGTCCTCAGGGTCTGGCCTCAGCCGGGAGGGCGTTCCATAGCGTAGGAGCTATCACGGAGAACGCCCGCGAGTGGATGTTAAGCGAGCTAGCTTGGCAGATGGAACTGCCAGCAAGTTGGCCTCTACAGACCGTAGTGATCTCGGTGGGCAATATAGGGCGAGACGGTCCCTCAGGTACGCTGGCCCCAGGCCGTGAATGGCCTTAAAGGTAAGAACCAACACTTTGAAGGCGACCCGGTGCTCAATAGGCAGCCAGTGCAGATCCCGCAAGATTGGAGTTATTCGGCAACCTGCTGGAGCCCCAGACAGGAGCCGGGCGGCGGTGTTCTGCACCAGCTTGAGCTTCCGGATCGACGACATAGGCAGGCCAACGTAGAGCGCGTTACAGTAATCTAGCCTCGAGATGACCGTGGCTTGGATCACCGTGGAAATGAAATGCAAAACAAGAAATGGTAATGCAAATGGTGACAACCCCAATGCTAATTGCCCAGAATCAATGCCCAGACTGGCATTCAGTCAGTGGGTGACTGAAATCAAGAGAAGCAGAAGAATACAGATGTAAAAGTTACATCTGGAGCAAAGAACCTAAATAGTTTGTCATAAACAGCTGCATTGGTCTGGATGGGTGGTGCACAGCCTGTGGCCCTCCAGGTGCTTGGAACTCCAACTCCTCAAAGTCATAGCCAACTTGTCCAATGGTCAGTAATTCTGGGAGCTAAAGTCCAAAACAACTGGAGGGACACGGGTTGTCCACCACTCGTCTGGATTTTGGAAGATAGATGAGCAGACAGGTATAGTTCCATCATGGCTTGGCACCAGTGGCTGATGAGAATTTCTGCTACAGCCTCAGTTAAAAGACCAAGAGCCTCCCAAGCCCCTTCCACACATCCCAGAATATCAAGGCAGAAAACAAATATCTGCTTTGAACTGGGTTATCTAAGTCCACATTCAGATATTGTGGGATTGTCTGCCTTGATATTCTGGATATAGGGCTGTGTGGAAGGGTCCCTAGCCTTAATCCTACCACTCCCTTTTCCCTGTGTGTTGTGTCTCATTTAGATGGTAGTTCTGAAGGCAGAGAATGATCAAATTAATGATTTGTAAGCTGCTCTGGGAGGTTTTGTAGCTGAAAGGATATGAATATATTAAATAAATAGACAAATGACCAAATAAATGCACAAATGGATAAATTTGGAGGCAATGCAGACAACTTCCAATGAGTTGATTAGCCCATGTAGTGAGATGATCAAAAAGTGTTTGTCCCAGTTGATTCTTCCCCCACAATTTCTATGCCATCTGGGATGGCAGCCAAATGGCATCCCAGATGGATCGAGAGCATAAACCGATCACTGCTCAGTGATGGATGCCTTCAGCAAGTCATTACATCCATTCTTCTCAAAAGTAATTTTCCACGCTGGAACAAGAGAAAATAAGCATACTCTGCCATTTATGTGGCAGTCTTTCAAATGTTTGGAAATGGCTACCCTAATGCTTCTTATTTAGCTCTGCCGGAGGCTGAACATATGCAGCTATTTCAACCTTCTCTCAAAGAATTTAAGCTGAGATCCTCCATCAAGGAGGCGGAATCCCTGTCTTTGTCAGCTCTGTGCCCTGTCTGTATCAGCCTAACCACATCAGTGCCAATTGAAAATCTTCTCTGCATCACACAGAAGCAATCCTCTACCTTTTGGTGTGTTCTGTTTCCCCAAAGCCCTTCTCCAGAGCCTCTCTGAGCTGTGATTGGCTACCTTCAAGCCAGGTCTGACTAGTGCAGTGGATCTCAACCTGTGGGTCCCCAGATGTTTTGGCCTTCAACTCCCAGAAATCCTAACAGCTGGTAAACTGGTTGGAATTTATGGGAGTTGTAGGCCAAAATACCTGTGGACCCACAGGCTGAGAACCACTGGCCTAATGCATCCTGCACAACAACATTTTAAAACAACTCTCCATATACTCCCCACCCAATGGATTATGGGAGTTATAGTACAAAAAGCAACACTCCAAATTAATGAATCTATTACACAGCAACTGCTCTATGAAAACAGGGCTTCTAAGGAGCACCTTCTCATGCTCTACATCTATTTCAACACCGAAGCATCAATCTCATTTCAAGGCTGTGCATGTTAAATACAAAGGAATTCTCCCACAGAACCAAAATAGATCCGAGCAGCACATTCTGCTAGTCTGACAGAAAGGAGAATTATCACTCCAACAGGTCATTAATACAGAAGTGAATTATCTTTAGACCTTCTTCATAGTTTAGTAGAAGTCCTCTGCACTAAAGGAAACTATACCCTAATGTGCAGTTTGAAAAGTGATGTCTCCCCACACTGCTCTGTTGCACTATTTATACTCCCTCATCCTTCCTGTGGTGTATTCCTAAAAAGGCCCTCAACAAGCACCAAGCCACTTAAGAGGCTGACTTATTGATGGCTCTGAAACTCTAACAAGAATATGGCATAGCATTTTATTCTTGAAATGTGTGTGATCAGCAGTTCAACAATATCCTGGAGGTCATTTTTTTCCTTTCAAAGCTTGTATCCTATTTATTCCTCACCTTATTCCTTTTGAAGAACACAGCATGCACCTCTCTCATTGCTCACCTGAAGCTATTTGCTCAGCAGATACTTTAAGGCTAGCAGTCTATGAATTGTAGAATATGGCTTAGATTGTGCTGCCTCAGGTGAGTCTGTGGAGTGATCTTGGTAAGATCACTGAAAGCAGATTCAGGCCTCTATGAATTTGGGGGAGGGGGTCAATACATTCAAGGTCCCTCTTTTTTGCAAGAAAGGCACATAATCACTGCCGTACATAACAGAATCCTCCTCTCCTCCACCCCAACTACTTGCTCTACTTGACTATATGATTTGTACCCATAAATGCCCTCTCTTGTGTCACATGCCCCTTGGTGGCTAAAGATCTCATCACAAAGACCCGTGTATTCACCATGGGGTCCCAGTGAGGTGTTTGGAGAATTCATCACTCCACACCCCACATTGCCCATCTTACCTTGACCCCCATCCTACAGGGGGAAGCATCACAGCCCCTCGTTCCCCGGCTTGCTCTCCTCTTTCAATCAATCAATCAATCAATTTTTATTATTTACTTAGTCGCCCTCCACCAGCAGTGCTCTGCCCGTTTTACAACATAAAACCAATAAAACGCTTTAAAAGAATTACAATTAAAACAACTAATCAAACGCTCTGCAAAAGAGCCAAGTCGGCACAGATCATGTCAGAAGTGCATGTGCATCGTGTAATGGGCTCCATGTCAGCGGTGGAGGGAAAGCAATGTACGATGGACAAAATCAGCCTATCTGATGAGGTCTAAATAAAGTCCATGAGAAGATCGATATAAAAAAATGGGCAAATAATAAAACTATCAAAAAAAACCCACATGCACTACAATCTGTTCCCAGATCACCAGACCCTGTCAATGTGTACCACAAACAACACTATCAATGCTGCATGTGAGATAGTGTGATAATATCAAGATTCATATCTATGAATTATTTAAATGATATTTAGACATGTCTTAATTCAGGGCTGTCCAACTGCCAGCCCTGCAGGTGTTTTGGCCTTCAAATCCCAGAAATCCTAACAGCTGGTAAACTGGCTAGGATTTCTGGGAGTTGAAGTCCAAAACACCTGCAGGGCCGGCAGTTGGACAGCCCTGTCTTAATTAGTAGGCTTTTTTAAAAAAAAAAACCCATTTTAAAAGAATTATATTAAATGTGAAACAGCACAGATACTACACTTGACAGTCTCTACAATTCTGTTATTATTAATAATATTAATCATTGGTGCAAGCTGCAGTATCCAGAGATACAATGCATGGCAGTAAAGATGAAAAATCAGTGCTTCCAGCAATTCCTTGGAAACTAAAACTGTACAATGTATTGCTGAAGGTTTTCATGGAAGTAATCATTGGGCTGTTATATGTTTTTGGGTTGTATTGCCATGTTCTAGAACCATTCTCTCCTGACGTTTCTCCTGAGGATGCTTGCCAGAGATGCAAGTGAAACATCAAGAGAGAATACTTCTAGAACATGGCCATATAACCCAAAAAACCTATAACAACCCAAAAACTGTGCATACAATTTTCCAGGTTTTGATATTAGCAGAGCAACCTATAATATATCTACTCAGAAGTGAAATCCACTTTAAAAAGTGGTTGACATCCTGCATCAGTAAGTATGCATCTAGCTACATCTCCATCCATCCACCATTTTATTTATATCTCACCTTTCTCTCACAATAGTGCTCAAGGCTGCTCACAAACACAGTAAAAACATATGCAATCAAAACATGCAAAATTAAGATTGAAACAGCATTAAGAAATACCATAATTAAAACCATTTATTGTCTTCCTTTAAAATAGTACACCACCATAAAGAGATCTTGTTTTCATTTTTTTATTTAAAAAAATCAATTCCCAAGTGCTTACTGCAAAAGAAAGGCATCAAACAGTGGATTCTGATTATAGGGGATGCCCTAAGTGTAAGAATTACCTTGTTTCTCTGAACAAGCTTTTTCAAGCAGAATTAAACTGTCTATTTCTAGCGGAGTAGTTAAAATAATGTTCATATTTTCTTTTTTATCCCTAAAACAATTTGGGATAAAAGCTTGCATAATAAATCAAGTAAACTGTTTATTTTTAGTAAGTAAATACCATTCTCGAAGGGAAAATACATTTGAAATAAACACATTAAAACCTTTCATTTTTCATTAAGACTTATGCTAATCAGCAACAACAGTTATTTAAAATGATAGTTCATTATAGTGGCTAGAAATAAAGGTTACAATGAACACAACCATGAAACCAAAGCCATCAGACCAATCTTTATGAAAATTTCAGTTGTCACTATAACCTTTATATTCAACATAACTCAATATAACAGCTTTACGTCTCCTTTGTGGAGAGAAAAAGCGAGATATAAATACACATAATAATAATATTTCAGCATCATTATATTGCAGGAACTTATACTGAATCTGAACATTGGTCTATCCATCCAGTATTGTCAACTTGGACAGTGGTCATTTCCCAAAGTTTCAGGAAGAATTCTTTCTTAATTCTACCTGGAGAACCTAGGCACTCCCAAGTGGTCTCCTATCCAAATACTAAGAAAGTCTGACCTTGGTTATCTTAAGGATATTGGGTGATTGGGTTTGTTTGGGGCACTGGCACATTAGATCCAGGTTTTGGAGGCACAAAACTCCAGGACTTTTGGTTGGTTGGGACTGTGGTGACATCAGCTCTATTTTTGGACTTTGTTGTTCTCCCTGAGTTGATCTGTGACCCACATGTAATGAAATTGACTTCCATGTGATTAAATTGATTATCTCCCAGTAACAACTCCTTTTCTGCCACAACAGGTTGTTGAGAGAGGAATAGGAAATAGGTGATGAATGATGTAAGAAAAAAAGACAGGTTTCCTCCAAGGATAGGGTGGGAGATAGCACATGACTTCTCCCCCGGCACCAACTGCTGCTCTGGGACAGAGTCAAGGCTGAAGGGGAAGAAAGGCAGCTCCATCTTGCCTCCTGACATTCCATCAGCTCAGGGCCCCTCTGGCTGTGTTTAAAATAATTCTATGGAATTATTTATTTAGATAAGTAATTTTATTTGTTTAAATAAATAATGTTATGTATTATTTTATAGAAAGTATGGTGTAATGTAATAATATATGATATAATGTAGTGTTACATTGCATTATAATTGAAAATAATTGTTTAAAATGATTCTATAAAATTATTTATTTAAATAAGTAATTTTATTTTGTTTAAATAAATAATGTTATTTATTATTTTAAAGATAATATAATATAATAATATATAATATAATATAGTGTTACATTGCATTGCAATTTGATATAATATAATATAATGTCAATATATTATATTGTGTTATAGTATAATAATTGTAATGTAATAATAATAATAATAGTATGATTGCGGTATGGTATGTGGTATATGCATTTGGTATTGGTGTTGTTGTATTGTAAAACAGTATAATACTGCCAATTATAATGTGATACAATAATTATATCGTAATATTATAATTTATATATTTGTATTACATGCAATATTGCTAACAATATTGTGATATGTTGTAATGTTAATTGTTGTTTTTTCAGTTTGTTGTAAGCCGCTCCGGCAATATTGTTATATGTACACTGTAAGCCACTCTGGCAGTATTGTTGTTTGCTGTAAGCCACTCTGAGTCCCCTTCGGGTTGAGAAGGATGGCATATAAAAATAGTAAATAAATAAATAAATAATAGGGACTAGGCATGGTTTAGAACCCAAAAATAGCAAATCGAAAATCTAATGGGGGGGAAATTTTTTTGGATTAGTAATAGGAAGACTTACAAAAAAATTTCCAAAAATTTCTAAAATGTAACTTAATTACTAACGAAATTCGTTAGTAGTTCGTATGCCAGCGCATGCGCATTCCATATGGTTTTGGCCTACAACTCCCAGAAATCCTAACAGCTGGTAAATTGGCTGGGATTTCTGGGAGTTGTAAACAAAACTTGAATAAATCACACTGAATTCTAGATGGGACTCTCCAAATAGGAAGGAGGGAGGAGGGAAGGAGGGAGGGAGGGAGGGGTATTCTATTCTTGGAAGCAGCAAAAGAAAAGGAGGACCCCCCCCGGCTCCTCGCTGCCTCTCTCTCACCCCGATCCCGAGGGAGCGAGGGCCCAAGTTTGCCCAGGCTGGTCATATACCTACATTCTATGCACATGCAATAATACAGCAGTAATAACAATGGGTATAAGAAGAGGTAAAATTCAAACCGAAGTATTCTGACTGGTCCAGCAAGCGCTGGCTTTTCCCGGCTAATTTCCCAGGCTAATAAGAGAAGAGCCCGTTTGCACCGCATGAGGAGAGACCAGTCAGAATACTTCGGTTTGAATTTTACCTCTTGTTATTGTTATTACTGCTGTATTATTGCATGTGCATGGAATGTAGGTATGACCAGCTGGATTACTTATAATATTAGGCACTTACAGTAGCATTCATTCTATTATACATTAGGTTGGTTTCTCACCCCAATACTCTTTGATGCTTTCGATCCTGGCAGGGCAGGAGAGGCAGGGAAGCCTGGAAAAAATGTAAATAGAGAGGTTTACTCAGAAGTAAATCCACAAGGGAGGGCCCTTCATCCAAAGTGCCCTCCTTTGCAGATTTACTTCTGAGTCATCCTCTCTGTTTACATTTGTTCCAGGCTTCCTTCCAACCGAAAGAAGGAGCGAGTTTAGGGCTTGCCTTGCCATAATACTTATTGGCAAGGGAGGCGGGAGGGTGGTGAGAGAGAAGGAGGGTGCCCCCCCCCCTTACGACCTAATAACGACACTTAAGAAAATCCTGGCCCCCAAAGTTCGAAAAAGAAAGTCCACTTCCTGGTTGGCGTTCCAGGTGCGGAAATACTCGAAAGTAGCATTTCTTACGAATTTCTTACGAAACGAATCATTTTCATAACTTTTTTCTCATGCCTAATAGGGACTCTATCCCATGGGAAGGAGGAAAGGAAAGAGTGGAGGAAAGCAAGGGAAAGCATTCATGCTTTCCTCCACTCTTTCCTTTCCTCCTTCTCATGGGATAGAGTCCCTAGAGAAGTCATGTGCTATCTCCCACCCTAAGAGTGAGCTTACCTCAATAAGATCTGTCTTAGGGGATGGTCAGGTAAGCTCTTAAGAGTGAGCTTACCTCAATAAGATCCATCTTTGGGGATGGTCAGCCATCCCACGATTCCTTGTCTTCTTCCCACTTTCCACCGCTTCTTGCTACTTTCTTCAATCAGGAGTCGGGGAACCCCCAACTCCTGAAAATAGACTCCTCTCTCTGTCTTCACATGCTGGCAAGACAGAAGTGGCTGTGCATCATGGAATGGCTTGCATTTAGCTAGCATACAAAGACAGTAAGTAAATGGGGAAAATTAGAGTGGGATAAGATAGTCAAAAAGAACGTCCTTCGCCCTGCACTCTGTTGATAAATGCTTTTCTCTGACTTCTTTTCATGGCAGTTGCAAAATGGATACGATTTTCTTACTCTTCGTTGTTTTCCCTTTGCATCAATCAATGGACAATGATGATGATGATTTTTTTTACTCACTTCTCCTTGTGGCTCAAAGTGGGTTACAACACAGCCGAAACACATAATCATCTGAAAGATGCCTTCAGTCTTCTAGAGTAAGTTTTAGGGCTGCATCCTGGGCTGCAACCGAAAGGGGGAGATTATGCCCACCTGCTTCCTCTGCTGAAAGGCATAGAGATAGACAAATAAAGATGTTCACAGTTATGCTTAATACTTTTCCTTGTTATACAGAAGATGATTTTGTCATATGTGCTTTCTGTCAAATTCTACATTTTGATAGTCTGAATTTGCATTTGAAAATAGACTTGATTTGACTATTTGTCTTTAAGATTGTCCATAACTTGAACATGAGCTTTGAGGGAATAATCTTTACACATACTTGAACATGTTGTTTGATTGGGAATGCTGTTCCTGTTTCCCATTCTCACTCAGCTGCTTGAAATGAAGATAGGTGCTTGCCTTAACTAGCAAGACTACAGCTGGTTGACAGTACAGTTGGGACCCTGTTGAGGTATTATGCTGATACAATTCTTAGTGAAGTCACTGCAATTTTACAGGTGTAAGGAGGTGACCTATATCCCCAGATTCAAGTAATTTCCTATTGCCTTAGATAGCTGCTTTACAGGGATAGCTCCGCACAACCCAGAACTGCCATTGGAACATCACTGGAACATTGCAGCTACATAATTCTATGACACTAAGTTAATGTTCGTTAAAGCATGGGAAACCAATGTTAACTCTGGCTGTCAGGCAGCAACAACAGTCTTTTTCAACATCCTAAAATGGTTGTGGAAGCATCCTCTTCTGAAGAAGTTGAGAAACATTATTAAAGCTCCTGTATTTATCTGTTCATATTTGTGATTTTGAATTTTGTGGATTTAATTATTCACAGATTGTATTTTTAAAAATTCCCTAGGAATCTCTAGGTCTTCAAGTATGACTCTGGCAACTTACTCCAGTCATGCTGGAAGGGGCCTACAGCCTCATCAAAAAAGGGTTTTTTGGCCCCTTGCTCCTCTTCGGCCATAGAGCTTGCCAAGCGCCATCACATAACACAGGAGGTGGCCCTATCCCATTGATAGCTGAAGTGCTACAAAGGGAGGCAAGTTATCTTTTGGGTAGCTCCAATGGAGATACCCACATTTTTCAGGCCTTTCTCCCATCTGATGGGGGAAAGAACAACAAGGCCTTGCATGTTGCTACCCTTTCCCCTGTCTGATGGAGATAGGGACAGGGTGCCAACGCACCTTGCCCTGATGCCTCCATATGATGTGAGAAGCAGAGAGGGTGTGTGGGTCACCGTGAGGTGCCATACACACCTTCTGCTTTTTTGGTGATTGCCAATGAAATGGAACAAAATAGCGGGGGTATCTGTATGACGAGATCCCTTGAGATTTCTAAAGAGAACATTTATCTAGGAATTACTAGGTCTTTTGATGTGATCCTATGTTCAGTTTCCAGAAGAAGGTGACCATAGCATCATGCTGGAAAACCTAGACATTCCTACAGAGTTATTTTCTCAAATAAAGAAAATAGTGATTTCATTATTTTCAGTATTTCACTTTTGTGTGCCCCACAGTGAATGTGGAGAGACAACTATATAGATTATATATCAATTATTTTCTTAACTGCCCTACTATTTGTCATTCTTTGTACTACTGCTCCTGTTTAGCTTTGCAAAAATTTCCTAACAGGCCAGGTAGAGAGCAACTGTGATTAGCCAAAGGCTACCTGCTGAGTTGATAGCCAAGCTCAAACTTGAATAGGAGTCGAGTTATGAATATGAGTCAAGCTGTGTGCAACACTTTGTTTTGTGTGTGGGGTATTTCTGCTTTTATAAACACATGAATGTATTGGCTTACTTTTGAATTTGGAATAAATTGTTGGGATATTTATCTACAAAAGCAAATATGCGTGTTTTTGCAAGTAGGAGGGGGGTTTTTTGCATTTGAAAGCACCTACAGCAACCACATTTGAATGCTTGCTGGAAGATATTCTTTTAGTGCTATTTGCCAGCATAGCAAAGCACATTTTAGGAGCTCTTTCATGGGCTCAAGTTCCATGTGGGAAGTAAACCTCTCTTTTTCTAAATACAGGCATTGGCAAGAGATAGAACAATATTTTTTTGGAAAACACAGGGTCAAAAAAACTATTTTAACCCCCCCACCTCACCTGCCCCCAAATCCTGGTGAGGAACAGCAACCATACATTATCTGTCTACTGAGCCTAATGGAGAGCATCCCGGTGGTCTTACCTTTCCTTTTTCCTTCTCATTGCTGCCCCACATCTCTCCAGTAATAATCTTTTCTCTGTCCCCCTTTTGCATCACACTGATGAGGCCTGAGCCTCCTTGGATGCATCTACACTATAATTAGTATACTTTGAAATTACTTTAACTGCCATAGCTCAAAGTTATTAAATTATGGGATTTGTCATTTGGTGAGGCACCAGCACAGGCAGAGGAAACTAAAGATCTTATAAAACTACAACAGCCATGATTCCATAGCATTGAGCCATGGCAGTTAAAGTTATGTCAAACTGCATTAATTCTACAGTGTAGCTTTGTCCCGCATTAAACTTCTCTTGAGAGACAGTAAAACCGCAACTGCATTCAGCACTGGAGCGTCGGCTTTATTTCTCCTTCAAGCCTTTTTCAGAAGCTCAAATAAGAACTGGAAAAATTCCTTTTTTGAATTATGACTCCCAGGATCTCACAGCCAACTTAGGCAGTTTTGAGAACAGTGGATGAAGATATGAGATGGAGACTTTTCTGTTGTGGCATTCAGGTTGTTGAACTTTGTTCTTAAACAAGGCTGGCTCCATCTTTTTCAAGTTTCAGGCTTATTGCAAAGATTTGTTTATTTTCATTATTTCATGAACGTTATCTGTGTTAAATATTGGTAGTCCTTGTATGCTAAAAAATGTGCTATTTGAATTTGATACTAATTTGAGTATATTTTATTAAGAAAAACAAGGAATGTGTTGATCTGATGTTAGACTGCATAATTGAGCATGCTTATTAGAACTGATGAGAGGGCCCCTTCCCTGGTATACTGATGTACATCAGGGAGGGAGGGAGGGAAAGGATGGGAGAATATCTCCCAGGTCATTAGGGGCAACATCCAGAAAGGCTTTGTGCAGAGAAGAGAGTATGTTTTAGATCTCTCTTCCTTTTCTCTATGGAAATGTTTTAATATTTTTGAATATCAGGGACCTGTTCACATTAGATAATGTGAGGGAGAGGCAGGTAAGAAATAAAATTATTATTATTCATCATTATTATTATTATAGTTGTCTGATTCCATTTCCATGCTTGTGGTTCCTTCTTATGGAGCCCTTAAGATCTGTAGTTTGGTAATATTTTTATTAGCAAACTGTTTAACTATGGAACAGATAGAAACACCATCAAATAGATTAATAATAGATTGGAAAACTGTGCTTAACGGATTGTCCTCAATAACTGTGTTTAATAAAGGTAAGTGTGATATCTTACAACCTCATCACATGGATCCACCCCCCACCCCCGGTTGCTGTTTTGCTGTTATAGTAAGCCACTGTGTGTTTGTACTTCAAGCATTGCATTCTATGCTTAATTTTGGCTCGATCTGAGCTTAAAAAGCCTTTGGTTGGTGCCGGAGCAGCGTCCTGAAGATAAACATTGTTGATGGAAGACAAGGTCACTCTATGGACTACAGAGTAAGAGAGACTGTACATTGTTTTTGTTACAAGTCTGCTTATCACCATTTAATGAAGAAAACTCTCTGAAGATAATGTTTATGTTACATTTTGGTGAGAACAATTCTTCTGTTTTGTTTTTGTATGCTGTGAATACAACTTCATTTTCTTTTCTACTTAAAGTGAAAGACACATGTGTTTTCTTTTATGAGTTACTTTATCACACTTAGAGTTACACACTTAGAGCTAGAGTCATTCTGTGGGCTACTTATGCTAAATGCTGACAACTTCCACAGAAAGACCACAACATCATGTGATGGGTAGCGTGCCCATCTATTGCTTAACCATCCCTTTAGTGTTCTAGGACAATAAAAAGGTAAATGTGATGAGGTCCTTATAGTCTTACTCCTAAATATTTTTATTAATTACTTAGATGATGGAGTGGATGGAATCCTTAAGATGTTTGCAGTTGATGCTAAACTGGGAGGGATTTATTCATACATACATTTATTTATTTATCATGTCAGAAGTGAATTGAAAATACAGTTATAATGTATATAAAAACCACAAGCTAAGTTAAAAGCTTGGCATTATACTAAATCTCCTTTGACCAGCAGCTGACTACTTTCAGTGCCTCTGGTGTCGCTATAAGAAGGTCCTCCATTGTGCATGTGGCAGGACTCAGACTTCATTGTGGTAAGCGGTCTATGATTTGCTCATATTAAGAAGGATATAGAGATGTTGCATGTTCAGAAAGTGATGAGGTATGGAGAGAAAACATCTGAGGAAAAGGTGAATGAACTGGGCATGTTCAGCTTGGTGAAGAGAAGACTGAGAAGTGACATGACTACACTCTGCAAATGGTCCCCCAAGAATTTAGCTAGAAGTCTTTGACAGCCCTACTCAAAGTTACCAGAGGTAAAACCTAAAGACCGTAGGCATGCAAAGCATGCAGTCTGCCATTCAACCCTTTCAGTTGGTTAAACTGACTGAAGGGATATTCCTTAAACCTCATGAAATCTCACTAAGCATTAGTAACTGCACAAGAGAGCATCAAATTGCAAGCAGTACATTGTATAGCTCCTACAAGAGAGATCAATTTATTTTTCTAAGGAAATAAACAGAGACAAACACAATTTCTGTAATGTAACTTTCTGACATAAGGCCTAAGAAATTTAAAGTCTTCCTCCAGAAATATCTAAATGTTGTGGTAGCTCAGTCTCTAATTGAATAAAACACAGAGCATCGAGTATCCTTGATAGTCTGTGAAAAAAGAACATGATTTTCGTTTTAAAAGAGTCCAGATAAGGTTACCCAATTTCTTATTACTCTAAAAATTTAGCTGATCTTTTAAGGAAGAGCAGTTGCCTAACTTAATGAAAGATTGTGGCAGTGACTGGACAGTAATTAATTAAATTACAAACTATTGCTCAGGTAACTGGCAGGAAGAAATTCAATAGAACTAGAACTGTCTTAAGTAACAATCTGAATAAGCCTCCATGTTGTCATTCATAAGCTCTTGGTAACTGGATGGCTGCATGGAGGTTAAAATAAAAGCTCTCATATAATATTAATACTAACCCAAATAGGGCAAGAACAATGACTACCTGTTTAACCTATTTCAATGTTATTTGTAAGCCACCATTAGATTTCTTCATATTGGGTAGAGTATAAACATTTAACAAGTGGACAGGAAGATCAATAGGGTCTTCCCACAACCTTTTGCTGTCTGAGGAAAAAGGCAAGATGGTATTCTCCTCCATCAGCTTATGCATAGAAACCAACTGGTCAGGCAGCTGAATCATGGCATCTCTATTATACCTAGGAGAGCAGCATAGTTTGGAGAAGTCTTTTTTCAGCCTTAGAGGAATCTTTTCAGGTCTGCATAAAAACCAGGCATGTAGCCAGGGGGGGCTTGGGGGGCTTCAGCCCCCCCCCGAAATTCTCAGGGTGGTCCGCGATAAGGCCTTACTGGTACATTATTTAAACTGTTATGTGTATTTATATCATCATCTGATCACCATGCTCAATATATCCCATATGCATGGAGGTATTGGGATAACAATACAAAAGGTTTGCTAGGGTAGACCCTCTCCCACCCAGATTCAGCCCCCCCCCCCGAATCAAACTTAGCCCCTCCCGAATCAAAATCCTGGCTACGACCCTGATAAAAACGATCACATCTACTGCTAAAAAAAATTCCCTTGCATCATTCTGAGTAATTTCTAGCAAAAAACACTGGAATCTTAGGTTTCAGGGAGACCTGGTTGAGAAATCCTGATTTAGGGGGTGTAGTTCTAGTTTCTACAGATGTGCAATTTTTCATTAGTCATCATAAATCATATCAAATTCATTAAATTCGTACTTGCGATGCAATATCTGACACACAAGCATGGCCTGTGCCAAAAAATTAAGAATCAGAACTTACCCAATACATTTTTTTATTAATCTCAAAAGCCTCCCAAAGTTGGTTTAATTTTCAGCGCAAGGAAGCAAAGCAAGGCCAAAAAGGCTGCCTTTCTGCTTTTAATTAATGGCTTCTTGCCATTAGGAGAAGGAAGCAGCAGAGTTCACTGGGAAAGAGACTGAATTTTGGAAATATAGAATCTCCATTAACATTTGAAAATCATAACCTTTTGTAAAAGTATGACCTCCAAACCATCTTCTCTGTGATATCCAATATGTCCGGAGCTCTAGGGAACTGTTAATCTATATAAGAAAACTTTAAATAACACTAAAAAAAGTACCACAGTTCTCAGATAAAGTTATCATTAAATATTTCAGAAGACATTTATTTTGTATAAAGTCTGATTTTAGTCACATTTAAGGTTGTAGCACTAAACGCATTTACCTAGGAGATCAAGCCCTATGGTACATAACAAGAATTATTTCTGAATAGCATGCATAAGATTCAAAGCTAGGAAAAGTTACACATTGATGGTGGATTCTGCAAGTCGTAGTCCAAATAATGACATTTTCCAAACTCTTCAGGTATTGCACCGATGCAATCTCAGAGTGACAAAACAATGTTAAGTATGTGGAGAGCAATCCTATTTATCTAGTATGAGAGCAGGAAAGAGTACATCATATCCATAGCCGTTCTGACTCACTGAAGCCAGGACAGAAGATGGAATGGCTTTTTCTCCTCTTTTTCTCCATGTTCATCAAGGTTTACCACAATGAGAGAGGAAGTAGCAAAGAGTTGAGCCAGGTGACAATTTTTACAACTCATGGCTTTTGGGCATACAGGACCAAAGTATTTGGAGTTGGGGATCCAAAAGCATCAGAGGGAGTGTAAAGAGGGACCTGAAGATATCATGCCCCAAGGCACCTAGGGAATGCCATTTTGGTTTTTGTTACAAATTAGATGATTGCTAGTATCATTATAGTTCTGTCCCAAGGACTTCTAGGAGTCTAGATACCAGCTTGCCAGTGGATCTCCCTGCCTACCAGTGGAACAGTTCTTGTGTGACAGCCTTTCACATCTCAGTCATCCTCAGATGATTTCCCCCTTCATCTCTCAAGTAATGAAGAATCTTGAGTCATAAGAAATTTAAAAATATCTGTTCAGAAGTGCAATTCTGCGAACACTTTCCAAGCATTCCTCACAGATCTTAAATATTAGACCCATCATTTCAGTATATTTTGTATCTCATTCATAGGGAATGATAATAAGTGTCTATTAAATTCATAGTACGTACTACCATTATACTCTTCTCCAAGTTCATATGGTATAGTCACTGTGTTAAGTTTCAACAATCTACCAAGCATTTGTAGTACATCAGAACATTCCTTGCAGCAAGACAATTTTAATATATTTATCTAACAAGACTTTCAGTAGATAAGGGACAACTCTTGTGAGTGTGCTACAAAGGCAGAATACTTTTAATGCAAGACATAAAACTCTTTTGCAATCAATGAGACAAACCCTGGATGGTTGTGGAATGATGATCATAAGATAGCATTAAAATTAAAGTAAGGCGTTTAGTTCTATAAGACAAGTTTCTTTCCTGGAAAAATCCAGGCTCAAATTTCCCTTTGTTATCAGGTAAGAGCAATGTGACGTATCCCATAATTGTTCCTAGCTTTTATGCATTGGCACCTCTTCCTCCAGCATGGGTTAGATATTCCAACTCCCACTTATGAATGTTTTAAATATCTCTTTTAAATATATAATCAGCCTTTTCTCACTTGGAACCATAGGTAGGAAAACCTATCTCTAAGCGGAATAAAAAACAAGTATGTTTGCCACTCTGGGATTATCAATGTCTGATGCAAAATGAAGAAAATTACTCAAATGAATGAGACAAAATAGGAATGCTCATAACAGCTCATCAAAAAATATCAAATTGCTAGAGGAAAATTATATAGCAGCCTGCTTTTTAGCAAATCATAAGATTTGATTTCTACCTGTGACATCTTTCCAAACAAGTTTTATGGATGAATGAAGAGAGGACGACAGAGATATTAGTTTTTCAGTGTTATCTCTGCACCTCCTTTTCCTCACCCTTTTTTTTACTCCTCATCAGACCATTTTAACTACGGTAGTTCTGATTTTTTTTAAAAAAAATTAAAACTTTTATATTCCGATCTTCTTGACCTCCGTAGAGGGACTCAGATTATGTGGAAACACACAAGACACTGGGGCAATTCCTCCTTCCATTATTCCCATGATGCCATATAATGCATTGTCATTGTCTAACATCCCAACTTAGAGCACTACCATATGGAAAAAATAACTCATGAAATACTGAGAATTTATGTTTCTCTTTTGTTTTTATTCTGGCTGCTTATTCACAAGTTCAAATATTCCAGGTTTTCCATCTCCTGCTTCCCGATTGATCATATGTGATTATAGCCAGTCTCATGCCATATTTCAGAAACTGGTTTCATTAATTTCCACTCAACAATTGCTGTTGTTGCTGTTCTACTCAAAGCTTTTCAGCAATGTTATCCAGTAATTCAGCATTAATCATTTTATTTTACTGGTAGCATTCTTGCCATGGATTTTATTGAATCTGTGTCCTGGAAACAATAGCTAGGTTTACTTGCAGCAGGCATCTTAAGTAGTTTTGAAAATTTAGAAACATATAAATACATTTCAGTACAGAAAATTATGACTTATTTTAAATTGGCCTGTGAATTGGGAATGAAAAATCCTTGTTAGTGTCAGCAGCACCCAGGAAAATCTTTGGGTTGAAGGAAACGTCATGTGGGTATCCAAAAAAAAAGTGGAACAAAACGCAAAGCTTCCAGGGCATTTTCCCCATCCAAATGTTAGCATAAACCAGTGAGACAGATTAGTCATGGACAACTTTGATTTTATTATATATACTCTAAGTATGACTAAGGCTGAGTTCACAACACGATGTAAAAATAATAAAACTAGAAAACATATGACAAAGGAACTGGAATTTTTTTTCCAGCACAATCAAGGCATATGTCTTCAAGCTACATCCTCCCACTTTATAATGTCGATAAATGTTACACAATAAGTATGAAACATTGTAGACTAAAGAGAATACTTTTCTTCAGTGATCTTCAGTAAGAAATAAACACTGCTCCATTTGCTACACATTTCTGGAAGAGAAACATTGGGGTTGCTGGGTCCTGTGACTATGGGCCCTTCCACAGAGCCCTATATCCCAGAATATCAAGGCAGAAAATCTCACACTTTCTGAGTATGGACTCAGATAACCCAGTTCAAAGCAGATATTGTGGGAATTTCTGCCTTGATATTCTGTGCTATAGGGCTGTGTGGAAGGGTCCAAAGTCAATAGTGGCTGGTGACTGAGGGCCCTTCCACACAGCCATATAACCCATAATATCAAGGCAGAAAATCTCACAACATATGGCTTGGCCCGACTTACTGGGCTGAGCAGGTTGCTATGCTGGGTGTCCTCACCGCCATTATGGTTCGGGAGGTGGCTTCTTCCCCCCAGAAGCCCCCTGGTTTGCAGGATATTTTCCCGCCACCAGAGCCAGCTGGCCAATGGTGGGGCTGGCTCCGCCCTGGCCTGGCTCAGAGTTGGGGCCAGCTCTCTCTTCCGCCCAGGCAGCCTACTTGGACTCTCTAGATATAATCACACAACACTATTACTTGGAATATAGTCATTTATTAAAAGCAGGTAATATCCAGCAATGCAATGAAGAATAAAAAGGGTAAAAGGAAAACACATTTATAATCCAAGCAGAATGTTTCAGGAGCCAAAAGCAGCACAGATGATATAAGTCCAATAGAATCCAAGAGAATCAAAGTCCTTAAAACACAAATTAGAATTTCCAAAGGTATAGAAGAATCTTTAAGTCTATGAGCATGAATGCAACCCCAATTGCAAAAGACCTTCCATAAACCGACGTTGCCAGAATCTGAGGTTTTCCAAAGAAAGTTGAACTAAAGTACTCAAAACCAAACCACTTTTGATATCCCCTAAATGGCATTTCCCTCCACCGCCCAAAAGCAAAGGCCTTGGAGTTGCCAATTAAAATTCCTTCTCTGCTAGCTGTAACTGTATCAGCCAGGTGTTATCTCACTCTGTTCTAAACAGGTTAATTCCCAGGGAAATCTAGCTCATGAAAATTCCCATCCCTTGTATCTGTTTGCACTTCAGATCTCCCAGCGAAACACAGCTCTTGTACATTTCCATCTCTTGTATCTGCTAGCATTTCAGATCCCACAATTCTGGTAGCCAAAGAAGCCTCAAGCCCAACAAAGGCCTACCAGCAGGCACTGGTCCTGCATCAGCTTTTCCACCCACCATCCCTGCATGTACTGTATTATTGCTCTGTATTTTGTTAGCTGATCTTGCTGTTGTTAGGTGTTTAGTTTGTCACAACTATGTGTTGGGCATGTAGCATGGCCCCTGGATCGAGGTGGTGTATCCCCCTTGTTGGAAAGGGGGATAACTCCCTGGCCCCTGGAGTGCTGAGCTTATGGGAACCGGTTGCGTGCCAGTGGCACCCAGGGATGTAAGCATCTTCGGACAGCAGCGGGCTGTCCAACCCCTGATCCAGGACCCATGCATGGCTGCCAACCCTTGTTCCTGTTATCAATAAATGAGTTGTGGCCAATTTTACTCCAAATTCTTGTGTCGGTGTCTTCTTGGTAATATGGGGGGAGGTGTATCACCCATACACACAAAAAATGTGGGATTTTCTGTTTTGATATGTGTGCAAGGGCCCTCGTATGTCAGTGCAACAAATGATCTAATCTGGGTTTTAATTAAGAACTGAAAGGAGCTGACCAAGGTTCTGAATACTTTTCTGAACATAGATTCAGCACCTCATAGATGCTTAAATGTGCAGACTTGACAGCAGAGCCAATTTATTGCTCCAATGTATTGCCACCAGCAACCGTTACCCAGAGATGTACTGAAGAAATCATTCTCCCATGTCTAATATTTTCCATTGCTAGTGTGCCCAATCTCTGGATGTGGGAATGGGGGCAGCACCTCATATTTCCACATGTCTTCAGATTTTAAAGATATCTAGGACTGCTCAAACAATGTAGCAGAAAAGCTATGAGAGGCTGAACAATTTCAGCTTCAAAGCCACCTGTCGCCAGAATGCAACTTAGATGGTAAGGGTCTTTTTAATCCCTGCTCAGTTTCCCCCTTTATAATCTGAACTGAATGTGCTGCAACCAAGCAACCTTTTGATGCGGGAGAGGCCTTACTGCTTCTGACATTGTGCAGAATTTTAAAAAAACAGGTCAGAGAACAAAAGCTCTCATTGGGTCTCTCTATGTGGTGCTGGCAGTGAACAATCCACCTCTGATGTTACCAACATTTTAAGAAGGCAGGGAACTGTGAATATTCATCTATTTCCCCATTGTCAAATCTCCTGTCAAAGAAAATGTCCCTGCTTTACAGACTCATAAGTATTTAATAGCCATGCCCTCTCTGCAGGGAATTTTGGGTGTTACAGAATGTGGGGTGGTAGAGGCTGTGTAGCAGGAATGGAAAACGTCCTTCAAGTGTGTTTAGATTTCAAATCTCACCCTCCAGGACTCCAAAGATATCTATAACCTCCACTTTAGGAAGGTTTAAACAGATGACATCTTCCATGACATTTTGAGCAAGGGGAAACCATGACATTTCTTATTGTGCTCACATCAAGCAAAACTGTGGCTCTTTTTGTGACCATCTGTAACAGGGATTTCTGAGCTGTTGTGCAGTAAATTTGAGAGACCTACTAGTGTGATATGAAAAGTACTTTTAAAACAAAACAAAAAGGGTTTTTTCTGTCCCTGCAGTAATTAAAATTGAAATTTGGAATGAAAAAAGTGATTCAATCCAAAGAGGAGTTTGCTTGTCACCTACATCTAAAGAGAGATTAAAGTGTCTGGGGCTCTGTAACAATTTCCAAAAAAAGGGGTCACTTTTTGCCATTTTGGAAGGAGTGGCATAGAAAACAAAATGAAAAGAAAACAAAATAGATAATAGAATACAAAAAAACTTTCCGTTTCTTGTCCCCACATCCACATAAAATAAATACTCCATGTGCCTGCATTTGAAAAAATGAGATATCGATGGAGGGTCCTGCAATGTTTAGGAAAAACCCTAAATAGAGATTTTAGGGGTAAAAAGTACTTCCTCATATTGTCCGTTCCCAGCAAGAAGGTGGAGAAAATGGTACTCCTAGGACAAAGCAAGCAGATAAGCAAATACACACACACACACACACACAACACACACAAAATAATTCTACTCAAAGTCGGGTCCATTGATCACTGCTTGTTAACAAGCCATTAGATTAATTTACCAGAAAAAAGGAACATTTTAGCCAATGGGCACAAACATGGTACCTCCTCCTGGCATATTGGGAAAACAAATGCCAGCCCCAGCATCAGATAGTTTGAAATGCACTGCCATTAAGGAAGCAAATAAACTAATTAGCCACTCTGGCCAGAAATCCACATTCTTGGTGATCTGGAAAAAAGTACTTTCACTCTAAAAGAGGAAATGGGAGACAAACACTTAGTCATAGATGGCTGACCCTTGTGAGGAAATCATTTCTGAAATTGGGGATCTCTAGAGTATTAACATTGCATATTTCACAAGTTTTCACTCTCACAGATATTGCATTATTGTTAGATCACTGAGGGATCCCCTGAACCTTAATAATTACAGAGCAGTTTCTAACCTTTCTTTTTGGGCAAGATGATTGAGAAGGTAGTTGCCTTCCAACTCCAAGCAGTCTTGGATGACACACACTTCCTTGACCCATTTCCAACTGGCCTCAGAACAGGATACATGGTTGAGATTGCTAAGGTCACCTTAATCAGTCAGTCAGTCAGTGGATGATCTCTGTCTTAACACTGACAAGAAGGGGTGTGGGTCTCTGTTGGTGGTTCTAGATCTCTCAGTGTCTTTTGATACCATCAACCATGGTATCCTTCTGGAACACCTGGAGGGGCTGGAAATCGGAGGCATTGTGTTGCATGGGTACCGGTCATACCTCTCAGACAGGTTCCAGATGGTGGTGCTTCGGGATAGCTGCTCCTCAAAAAAGGAACTTTTATGTGGTGTTCACAAGGTGCTATTCTATCTCCAATGCTTTTTAATATTTACATGAACTCACTGGGAGATATCATCCAGAGATGGGGTGGCTGCTGTCAGTACACTAGTGACACCCAAATATATTTCTCCAAAAATATTTTCAAAACAGCTTCATCTAAGGTTAGAGTGTCTCCTCTGAATGATTGCCTGGAGGAGGTAATGGACTGGATAAGGAAAAATAAATTGAAACTGAATCCAGATAAGATGGAGGTGCTTGCCATCAAGGCTCCTAACCTGGGGGTGGAGGTGTATCAACCAATCCTGGATTACTCTCTCCCTGAGTGTTCCTCAGAAGCATTCCTGGATCTGTCTCTCCAAATATCCGCCCAGGTAGATGTGACAGTCAGGAGTGCTTTCTACCAGCTTCAGCTGATTTACCAACTGCACCCCTTCCTAGAATTACAGGACCTGAAGATGGTAGTGCATGTGTTGGTAACCTCAAGATTGGAGTTCTGCAATCCGCTTTACATTGGGCTACCTCTGTACCAAGGTCAGAAACTCCATTTAGTTCAAATCATGGTAGCGAGACTAGTTACAGGATCATCTAGAAGTGAATATTTCACTCAAAGTTACTCCACTGGCTGCCTATTAGTTCCCAAGCAAAATAAAGCCCTACATGGTTTGTAGCACTAAACCACATATATTAAAAGCAAGACAACATGCTGAAAATAATTAAATAGATGTACAACCCAAAGGATTGCCTTCTCCCATACAATCTGCCCCAACACTCTTAAGTCTTTTGTGGGGTGTCTACTCCAGCCTGCCAGAACTCGGCTGGCAACTGTCACCCAGAGGACCTTTTCATTGGCTGCCCCAAGACACTGGAATGACCTTCTGGAAGATCTCTGACAGCTAAATCAGCTGTCAGAATTTAAGAGGCAACTGAAGATTAATCTCTTCTGGCAGGCCTACCCAGTCAATTTTAACTATGAATTTTAAACTGATGTCTTGTGTTTACTGCATTTTAATCTTTGTTATGTGTATTTTAATATATGTATTTCATATAATTACATTTTAATATGTGTATTTTATATAATGTTTTATGATTATGTTTCTTTATCTATGTTGTGCCCCACCTCAATCCATGGGGAGAGTCAGAGAAATAAATGTTGACAGAAGCTCCTGTGGGATTGGGTTGTTGTAGGTTTTTTGGGCTGTATGGCCATGTTCTAGAAGCATTCTCTCCTGACGTTTTGCCTGCATCTATGGCAGGCATCCTCAGAGGTTGTGAGACCTCACAACATCAGGAGAGCATGCTTCTAGAACATGGCCATACAGCCCGAAAAACCTACAACGACCCAGTGATTCTGGACTTTGACAATATCCTGTGGGATTGTTGCTGAATTTAGACTAACAAAGGAAGAGAAATGTTGAACTGACCTCCCTGTGGCCCAAAGATTTTCAGTCACACTTTATGGTCCTGTTCACAATCCATCTCTTTGTCAACTGTAGGATGTCATATCAGGAGAGATTGCCTGGGGCCACTCAGTTATGTCAACAATGTAATCAATGTCCTTGACATAGATCAGGGCTGTCCAACTTCTACCGGCCCAAGGGCAGGCTCCCCATGGCTCTGCCCTCCCTCCCAAAGCGTCACGCCAGCCCCGGAAGCGGGCAAAACCACCGCTTCTGAGGCTGGCGTGATGTTTTGGGAGAGAGGGTGGAGCCAAGGGCGGCTCCCCATGGCTCCGCCCTCCCTTCCAAAGCATCACGCCAGCATCAGAAGGAGGTGAAACTGCCGCTTCCGAGGCCGGCGTGACGCTTTGGGAGAGAGGGCGGAGCTACGGGCGGCTCCCCATGGCTCCGCCCTCCCTCCCAAAGTGTCGCACCAGCCTTGGAAGCGGGCAAAACCGTGGGCATGTGCACTTTTTTCGGAATTTTTCCCCCCGGAATTTTTTATTTATTTATTTATTTAAAAAATTGCAGGAGTGTAGGAGGACCGCATCCAAGGGGCTGGCGGGCCATGTGCAGCCCATGGGCTGGCTGTTGGACAGGCCCAACATAGCTGATGGAAGTATTTAAATTGAACTAATATCTTATATAAATGGGTTCACGTCATGTGATGTATCCCTCAAACAAAGAAACCTTACAACGCAGATACACAATACTTGCCAACAGAAATAGGCCTCAAGCAAGGTACATTTGTAGCAAAGAAACTCCCCCCCCAAAAAACCTAAAAGGCCCCCAAAACAACGAGTAAAAATAAAACTACATTTACCAGCATCCTCCGGGCAGCCCAAGACTCACCCAGCCTCTACATTCTGAACAACATGATTGGCTGCCAATAAGGGCGGATTTGCATAACAGCTGCACTGGCCAGCCAACATGAAAATTCCAATCCATAATAAACTGCCAATCCCCAACACAAACACCCAAATCACTTCCAACCGAAAAATCACAGACCACGCCCAAAATTAACTTGATTAACTTCATTAGCTTCATTAACCTTGATTTCCCTAACTTAGCCCTCAATTACTGGGAAGCTGTTTACCTCCCTAAATTGACAGTAAGGTTTCATTAACTTGATTCTTTGTCCTGACTAGGCCTCATATCATTGACATTGTGTATGGCCTGAATTGACAGTAAGGCTTCTCCTAACTTGCTGTTCCTAACTAGGCCTCAGCTCATGGGACATTGTGTATGGCCTGAATTTACAGTAACCTACCTTGGCACACAGAGCTGGCGTGCCATAAATGATGGGACTTGAAGTCCACCATGGAAAATGGGCCAGCATCAGAAGGAAACCCATCATTCCCCACAGACCACTGCGCCCAGAACCAAGACTCCGATAAAGACCCAACTTGGCACACCATGCCCCCATGACCCACACTTTTTTTCATCCAACTGCAGTTTGAGGAGGGCACACCGTGGATGATTGGACTTTCTCGCATCTCCTAAAAAGGGCACAGCAACGCGTGCCGGGTACAGCTAGTAAATAATAAATAATAGAGTTCAGTAGGACTGCTATCTATAGATTATTACTGCAGAAGACTCCCTAGCTAACCTTTCTCTGTGTTGACCCAGACAAAAAATGGTTCAATATAAAATAAACATCGTAATAAAACTTAATTTATACCATATCATGGAGGATCTCGGGGAAGCTCACAAACACTCAAGGTGCAAACATGCAAAATACAAAAAGTGGAAAGACAATAACTCAAAGCAATAATAACTAACATAAACATCATAACCCACCTACCATCCCACCAACCACCCCCCCGGTTAAGATCAGTAAAATGCAAAAATAGCTGCAGAACAAAATAAACTGCAATCAATATCAGTGTCATAAAGTGCACAGTGACATCTCTAGGTCCTTGAATGTACATACAGTACATGCAAACAAAAGCACATCTGTGTCTTGCCAAGTATTTTGTTTACAATGTCTGATAGGTCAACTCCCATTGAGAAGACTTCATACCATGACCATGTAGGTTTAGAAACAACTGTGCCGGTGCAAAACATAGTCTCTGATCATTTTGATGAAATCCAACAGAATAAATGTCTACTTAACAACAACAACAACAACAACAACAAAACAACAACTTTATTACTTAACCAGCTTTCCTTGTCACTCGGCACTGGTTACAATATCATATGTACACGCTAAACAGTGAGCCAATCACAGAGTCCATTTATCATGGTGAAATATGGATTGTTTTTCCACCCAACCTCATGGTTCAAATAATCATGCGATGAACCTCAACAAAATCTGCCGCTCCCAAATTTCAAAGTTTCATGTTACCACAGATACAGTGTTTCATTCATCCATGGTGAGAAACTTGGATCAGGCTGAGAATCATGCAGCCCAGATCTTGTTGGATTTCAACTCCCCTCATATCTCACCACAGGCCAGCTTATCTAGTTCAGCAGTATCTAGAAGACTGCATGATACCCATACTTAATTTATATGAATCAAAACTCAGTCATGGTTTCATTTTTTGAACCTGAGCCATTTCAGCTTAAAGTATCAATGTTACTAAGCAACATCTTTCATCCACTCTTTGTTTCCTTTTTATTTTTATTTAGAATACACCCCAAAACTGGCAAGTATTTAAAAGTCTTTGCCATAAGGTAAGATTGGTAATTTAAAATCCTTGCGAGATTAGACTTCTATTGAGCATTATGAAGGGCCTGGAACTATCTGAGCAGGTGATTCCTATTATTATTATTAAATTTATTTATACCCTGCTTTATTTCCCCCAAAGGGGACTCAAAGCGGCTAATTCCAATTGAGTCATAGTGCTAATTTGACATTTGTCTCTGTGTTGTTTCAATACTGAATGCTTTGTGGCGGGTGAACCATTGAGGGCTCTTTCAAGCACAGCAGCAGCAACAACAACACATGAAAGCCATTGTATCTGAATTCTTCATTCATCCCTGCGAGCCAAAATAGATAGGATGTTGGAGATATTAATGATGGATTGTCTGTCGACAAAATAAAGCAACCACAGGCATAGAAGGCCTGCCTCTAATCATGAGAATGGTGCTGAGAAAGTGAGAATTATTTTTTTCCCTGTAACATACCCTCACAAAGGAAATGGGAGTAAATATAGTTTGGAAGGATGGGATTTTATTCAAGGGATGACACAAGAAGAAAAGCTTACATGCCCGGGGGGGGGGGGGATGCATACACATATATTTCTTATTTAAAAGAAAATCTACAGGAGATGCCAATCACATGGCTCCAGTCCTTAACTGTGTTAATATCTAGCTATGTAGGTTATATTATTCTGTGTATTTTAATATATAGTTTGTAGAAATATGTTTTAGTATGCATATTTTATAAATGTTTTAGATAATTATGTGTTTTAGTGGTGTTGTAACGCACCTCTAGCTATGAGGAGAGATGGGTAAAAAATAAAAGAAATATAGCATCAGACCTCCTTGAAAGTTCTGTGGGTATAGTAAAAGTAGCACATATTGCTTCTGTGAAATTTAGAACCCATATTCAGATGTAAGTTGCAACTATAGCCATCCCTAAACATTTGAGCTTGTACCACTGTATTGTCTCCTAAAGATGGGGCTGCTGTTCCACATCCACCCCATCCTCAGTAGGTATGTGGGAGGTGTGGATTGTGGTCTTTACTGTACCAAGTTCCTGTAGATGGTGCTGATGTGAACATACATATGGCAGCCCCATCCCCAGGAGATGAAGAAGGGGTGTTCAGGAGATGGGCCAGTGTGGGTGGTGATGACTCGCTGCCCTTCTGCTCACCTCTTGTTGATAGGGTTGCCCTTTTAAAGTTTGTATCTTCAGAAGCAGGGTGCAGTGTAGAGAACAATGACTCCAAGTTCATCTTCTCCACAGATCCCAGCAAGTCTTTTTTTCCTGTGTTACATGTGTCTGTTTCACAAAAAAAAGGGGGGGGGGTTAATGACACATGAAGCACACAGGGACTGGAGGACAGGGCACAGGTGTCAATGTGTTGACTGTCCAGTTGACTGCTTGTGCAGCAAAACAGCTTTGAGTTGGTCCTGTAGTAGGGAATCATCGGAGCTCAGTCACCTGGAGTATTTATCCAGTCTATCTCCCCCCCCCCACACACACACACACACACACTCATCAGGCCAAATTAAAATCTGTGTTCAGAGAGAGTAGGAATATTAATGTCCTAATTACAAGAAAAGAATTTAATATGCTCAGTGAAGCCTATCTGCAGCAGATCAGACCTTGAAAATAGAATTAAAACTGGCTATGGTAACCTGAGATATTTCTTTTTCCTCTCTCCCCTTCTTCTTTTTAAACAGAAGAAATCATTTCTAAGAACGTAGACATTTCTATTATAAGCTGTTACTCTGAATGAAAAAAAATGGGGTCTAACAGGGAAGGGGTGGGTGATGGAAGACCTTGAGAATAATCAGTCTAGAATAATGTCTGGGTACGACCTGTCACAAAAGTGGAAAGCTTTGGCAGAATTTCAGATAGAGAGACACCCAGTCCCTCGCTTTTAGTGGAGTGCTCCTTGCTCCATTCCCTCATATATTTCAGGTTGGGCTGAACATTTCAAAAACATACTACAGTCCAGCAACCCTACTCTTGTTGGGGGAGAAAAGGAAAGAGCCAGTCCTGGCTTTTCATTGCAGCATCACCAAAGGTTTAAACAGAATAATGGTTCTACATTTTGGCCAATACCTCAGCTTTTACAGGAGCAGGAGACTTGCTTTCAGAAAGGGAGTGAAGGGTCAATCTAGACAGTATTGCAAATGGGTCCTGAGTGGAATGCTTGATATTTAAATAAAATCCAACAATCCAGTGAATTTGGAAGCACTATAACTGTTTTTTCATATTTCTTGGAAATACTTTAGAAAGATTTTCATGACATAAAATATAGCTACAGAATATTAAAACATTTGCTAATCATAATAGTAAATATCTCACTGAATCTTTTTTGAAAACAAGAGAAAGTCAATTCACATTTATAACAAATCTTTCTACTTCAGAAGAGAAAACTGTGACATTGTACAAAGAATCTGGGGAACTACTTGTACAATACAGAAGCCGCTAACAAAAGATTTGTGCCCCCGCCCTCTAGCACTGGCACAACCAATTTCTTCTCTTTGTTTGATGGAAGAAATTCCAAACAGCAGAGGAGTGAAAATTGATTTAGAAACTTAAATACAGGCAGAACTCATATGGAGAAAGTTTGTCATAAAAGGCTTGAGAAATCCAAACTAGCATCATGTTTGGGGGCTCAAAACAAAACAGTGGCTGGAGAGTATCTTTCCTTCCTACAAATATCAGGAGATGAGCTATTACATTCTGGAACAGCTGTACAACAGCAGCTGTACCCATGATGCATATATGAACTGACTCTTTTTGTCTATCTGCCATTTTTCACATGATGTCAGTGACATGATGTTTCTGAGTCACAAATCTTATAGGTAGACTAGCTAAAGGCTCTGGAATTTGGTAGATGATTGAGTCAGTAGCACACCCAATATCAGATATTCCTACTGCTTTACCCAGGTGACTAGATATACTGGGGTTTGCTTTTGTGTTGTTTGGCATGGCATGAAGGAATGATAATCAGAGGGGAAACATCACAGGAAAGGGCCCATCCCCATGCATTGCTCAGACTTCTGAGAAGAACTAAGATAATGGAACCAGAAGAGGAAAATTAACTCGTGCATATTTTTGGAATTTTCTACAACTGAGGTTATGGAGACGAGAAAGCACACCATTTACCTTCAATTTAAAGCTAATCCTCAATGCACTAGGATGAATGATTAATCATTTGAATGTTTTTAAAATCCCAATTAATACAAGAACAATGCCTGCCAAACTCAAATAGTTTGGGCAAGTCTAGGTGACGTTCAGGAACAACTATTCTATCTGCTATTTCTAACTTCTAGAGACAAGTACAAAAACTTATTCAGCAGGCAAAAGCCTATCAACTAGGGACAGGCAACCATCCCATTGCAGTCCACATGCATCACTCAATCCCCAACCCCGTCCCCATCTGATGAAGCTCACTGTTAGGGACTTATTTGCCCATGGCCACATATACTGCTGTACACCTGCTGCTACAGTCATGTTCCTTGGTGCCCTGCTTTCCAGCTAAATTAGAAGAAGCAGAATCTCAAACAGGTGGCTTAACCCTCTCCATCCTTGTGGCTTAACCCTCTCCATCCTCCAGTGAAGGCTTGACCCTCTCCATCCTTGTATGTCAAGATGATGTGAGGGACTGCATACATGGAGAGGAGAAAGTACGTATCTGTGTCTATCAGACCTGATGTACATATAAGCATGTCAGTTGTTTTATAAAGCGATTTTATCATCTACAAGCAAGGAAAAGACCAGGAGGGCGGGAGGATCCTAGGTTTTAGGCTGTCAGTAGAAGAAAAGATGAACAATTTGATTTTAGCTAAGGTTCTTGTATCCCTTTTGTCCAGAACACCCACACGGAAATTCTGATTAAATAATCATAGCTCTGCTCTTTTGTTGTGCAAACTAAAGAAGTGGATGAACTCCAGGTGTTTTGCAGAACTTCTTAACTGATGATAATTGCTTAAGAGCTGCTGACAGCCACTTCAAGCACCAGTAAGAGAGAATGCAGGTCACATCCTCCGACCCAGATGGGGGATCTAGAGGAATCATTTTTGTGCCTGAATTTAAGTGGAGAAACAATAAGAGTTTATGTTTACGATGCTGGGATGTGTTTGTGTGGGTGTGTAAGCAGCAGCCATAAGTTCATACGTGGAGGGGGTTTTTTTTGCATTCAGACAACTAATAGAGCCCAAGAGACTAGAAAGCGCTTGCTTCTAAGCCTACGTGTTTTCACACCCCTCTGCCTAGCTAATATGTATATTGTAGATCAACATTATAAAACGCTGCTGCCAGCTTTCTCATCTCTGAAACCAACCCTGAAAAAGTTGACCTTGTCACTTAGGCATGTGGAAAGATGTGTTGTAAAATATTTCTCTTTTAGATTTGTGTAATGCGTTTTTTCCAGTCTCTATTTTAAAAAAAACAGCACGAAGACATCAAGTCTCTTAATCTTATATTATAAACCTATGGGCTTTCTCTAACAACCTTAGGGTGATGTAAAAATTGACCTCCTCTTTACATTCTTACAATTCTCTGATCTGAACCCTAGGAGTGAAAGGATCAGCACTGCCCCAATGCTGAAACTAAAGATACGCAATATTTGTATGGGAATCTGCTGGGACATATATATATATATTTATATATATATATATATATATATATATATATATATATCTTAGAGCTCTTAGGAGAATTCATGCACATATAAATTTCTTGAATATTCTTACAAAATAAGGAATGAAATAGTAATATGTAAGAGCAATCTAGATCAGGTGTGAAAATGCTTAGTTTATGAGATCTTGTTTGTTTTTAACTAAAATAAGGATGAACAAATTTAAAAATTGTTTTTAGGAGTGTTGAGAAACTCTGATGAGAAGAATCCCATATTGAGAATCTTCACAACTCAGGACTTATTTTTACAAAATTTCTACACAGTTGTGCATATTTTCTGAACTGAAAACAGCATTTCTGCATAGAAAATACTGTTTCAAAGAGATATCAATTCCTACCCCCAAAAAGTGATGTAATTGAAAAGTTCACAACTATTTGATTTGCACAGAGAATAGCATATTATTGGCAGGAATTTATACTTCTGCATTAAATATAATTTATCTATGCAGGGAATGCTATTTTCTGTACAAATAAATAATGTTTGAATTTTGCATAGAAGTCCTAAATTGCAAACTGCCTTTTTTAAAGGACTTTCTTGAAGTAGGGGGGAATAGTAAGGCTACTCTTTGCCTTCTTATTTTTTTTGGTTTATTTGCTATATGTGGGAACAAATCTAGTGAAGGATTACATCCCTAAACTAAAATTCATCAGGCTACACCAACCAAAGCTTGATGAAAAACAATGGCTCCAAACATAGATGTGGCACATCTATGATATGTGGCACATCTATGATACAATGGCCCTCTAGATATTAGAATCATAGAATCATAGTTGGAAGAGACCTTGTGGGCCATCAAGTCTAGCCTCCTGCTCAGTATAGGACCTCTTTTTTGAAGACATCCAGAGAAGACACCCTACAAGCTGGCAATGCTTTTTGACTGCACTTTCCATAACTCTTCATCATTGACTCTGTTGGGTAGTTTTTATGGCAAGTAAAAAAAAATCTGGAGGTCCATGATTACTTACACGTAGTTTAGAACCTTTCACTTGTATCTCTTGAAACACACATTGGAGCATATATGAAGATGCCAAATCAACAGATGTAGATATGATGGCAGAGCTCCACTGTGTTAGCTACTTCTGCTGATGCCACACCATCAACTGACCTCTTACGCTAGGTGACACTGTAACTGAAGAGGTCCTGAAGCACTTTGAATTTGGGGCCCTATCTCTGACAACTCAGTAATCCTCAGAAATATTGAACAGGATGCCAGCCATGCCATGTTCAAATAGGGTGAATTGACATAACAACTGAGACTGAGATAGATCCTCACTTGCCATCTTTCCCTGTCTCATCTATCACTGATAACACACCCTTGGTATTGTTTGCAGTTTTCTATTTTGCAGCCATATTTTAAAACTGTCTTACAATTTATACGGATCTCCTAAAAACAGGAAAAACAGAAATAGCACCAATAACCCACTGACACTTGAAGCCACTTCAACAAAGAAATGAAAAGTATGCGAAGACAAGCTGAACAAGCAGCCAAATATTGTAAGAAAGGACAAGACCAGGCACAGAAGAATATGTTAGTGAAAAAGCAACTGATGCAAGTGAGAGGTGAAAGGGATATAACAGATTCTAGCTGCAAAGGAGTTTTATTTATAATGGCTTTAATTCATATTTTTGGTTGCTGCTCCCATGCTCTGGAGCACTCCCCCATGGGGTGTTAGGTTGGCTCATTCTCATCTTTCCTTTCACCAGCAGCCTTTGTGTTTAGATAGTGTTACTTCTGTTTTTGCTTTTTACCATTTGTTGATTGTTGAAAAAGGTTTCCTTTTTAAGCAGAAAGATGGAGGGTTCTGTATCTTTGACCTTTGTTATCTGTTATGTTCAAATATTTTCTTTAAAATGTCTTTATTTATTATTTACATATAATATATTTAACCAGAGCTACTATATTTCAAAAAGTAAAAAAGGGAACCATTTACCAACTAATTTCTCAAATTACTGAATGTTATGATGACTCAACTTTAAAGACTCTATAAGTTCTGGGCAGCTTCCTTCACCATCATCTTCTTTCTGGTGGGTCCAGCAATGACAATGGCAGTGGTAGCCTTGGCCCAGTTAGATTCCAATAACTCACTTTGTAAACACCATTGGGCTGAGATTTAGCGGAGACTTTTCTCTACCTGCTTTAATCCTTTCCCTCCTTCTCAGAGCTCTATTCCTGGTTGTCCATTTCATCCAGCCCAGACCTTTTTTTTTAAAAAAAAACCAAAAACCTAGATCATTTAAAGAATCCACCCAGATAGAAATATTAGCTCTGAAAAAGAGGGCACATTCTAGTAAAGGAGGACATATGTAATTTAACTTGGAAGTGATTTTTGTAAACTAACATCATAAGTCACTTTGTGAACTCTCTGGGAGAAAGAAGGAATATTAAAATAGCTAGATATCCTTTCAGTTAGAGAAGAAAAGGGTATATAAATATTCACAATAAAAATAATTCAAAAAAAATAAAGAATTGTTAGCAGAAAAAGTTACGAAAAGTCATGAAAAGACAATAAGGCACACATCACTTACTAAAAGTTTTGAAGAACAGAAAAGATTCTAACCTGTTGCATAAACAAGGCAAGGTTTCAAAGTCCCAAAGTTTAATAACAACTTGACAATGGATCTGTGGGTGTTCTATAAAAGGAAGGCACACAATAGCTTTTTGTGGATGAAGCAAGTGTTATGCCACTCAAATGGCAGAAAATGTAAGGAGAGGAACAGAACCAACTGTCTCATATATACTCTCTGTGTGTTAGGTGCAGCCGCTGACATGATTCAAATGGCGCCAGACACTTGGTTGCTATGAGAAGACATGGCTTTGGAAGCTAGAAGACTGTAAAATGAATCATGTCTTTAATCTAGCTATAGCAGGGATCCTCAAACTTTTTAAACAAAGGGCCAGGTCACAGTCCCTCAAACTGTTGGAGAGCCGGATAATTTGGAAAAAAAAATGAATGAATTCCTATGTACACTGCACATATCTTATTTATGTTGCAAAAAATACTTTAAAACAATACAATAATTAAAATGAAAAACAATTTTAACAAATATAAACTTATTTGTATTTCAATGGGAATTGTGGGCCAGCTTTTGGCTGGTGAGATAGGATTGTTGTTGTTGTGTGCGCTTTCCAGTCATTTCAGACTTAGGCTGACCCTGAGCAAGGGCCGGGTAAATGACCTTGGAGGGCCATATCTGGTCCTTGGGTCTTAGTTTGGGGACCCCTGATCTATAGTCCTGAACCAGCATGGTGTATGGGTTTGAGCACTGGACTATGACTCTGGAAAGGAGGGTTTGAATCCCTCCTCAGCCTTGAAAATCTCCTGAGTAGCCTTGGACAATGACACGCAGCCTCAGAGGAAGGCAGGAGAACCATAGACTTTGCTTCTAAATAAAAATTCAAGTGCATCTATACTGCAGAATTAATCCAGTTTGACACCACTTACACTGCTATGGCTCAATGCTATGGAATTCTAGGAATTGTAGTTTTGCAAAGTTTTTAGTCTTCTCTGCCAAACAAGGCTGGGACTTCACCAAACAAGTGGTGTCAAACTGGGCTAATTTTACAGTGTAGATGCACTCTAAGTCTTATATAAAAGCAAAGTCTGTGGTTCTGTAATGCTTTCATTCAATAAAACATTGCAAACATGGGAGGCACTTCCATTCTTCAACCTAGATGGGATAAAAGTAAGAAAATGGAAAGAGTGTTTTATTTCTAGAGTTCGGGCACATCACTACTTTTTCTTCTTTTGTAAAATAGCAATTGGAATTCTCAGGTAGATTCTCTTTTCTCAAATTAACCTCAAATGCAGGAGTAATCATTACGATAGAAAGCCCCAATCATGGCACACCTCCACGCGCTTGTTAAAAATCCCCTTCATCAGCTGCTTGTCTAGCCTTTCTATTTATTAATCAGCTTTAGCCATGTATTAAAGCTGACTGCAGGGTATTTAGGATTCAGCTCATTGGGTAGCAATTAACTGAGCTTGACTTCAGTCATAAACTTTTACCTCCAAGTCTTGCTTTGATATATGTATCAACAAGTTTAGGAGACTGAAGCTCAATTTCAGATTCATGACTGGACCAACAAGAGCACAGCTCTTCTGATTTAAAAAATCTCCTCTTGGTTGTTGCTTTTTAAAGACAGGTTAACCTAATACCCCAAACTTTGTGTTAATGATTTAATCCATCATTAAGTTTCAGATTTAAAGGGAGGGTGGAGGGAAGCATGACATTCATTTTAGTAAATCTTCTGTCCACAGATTGATCTGGGAATCGAATGCTGGGTTTTGATTAAAAGATTAATGTAGATTTCCTGAAAGTATACCATTCCGCCCAATTGTTCTGGATCATTAATTGTGTTACAAAATGGCTTTAGAAGTTGGAAAAGTGTTGTTATTGTGCAGCTTCAAGCCTTTTCCAACTTATGGGGAGCCTTGATTTCCTGGCAAGTTTTGTTCAGAAGGGGTTTGCCATTGACTTCCTCTGAGACCCAGAAACTGTGATTTGCCCAAGGTCACCCAGTGAGTTTTAATGGCCAAGTGGGCATTCAAATCCTGCTCTCTCAGCATTATCAAACTATACCAAAAAGAATTCAGTCTGCTATTATCTGCTATTGTATATGGGCATACTCTTATTCTCTTGCTGGTTTGTGATTTTATGTCATTATATTTATGTGATAGACTTCGTGAATCTTCTTTGATACAAGAAAGATCTGTGAACCTAAAGTTGTCTTTGTGGACTCCTCCTCCTCCCAGGGGGGTTTTACACCAGCTAATTGTTTCTCCAGCCAGTGAATCCCTGGTTGCAGGTAGCAATGTAAGCGGTACTCTCAGCCAATCAGGAATTTTGAATAGCTGTCAAACTATATAAAATGTCTTGCTTTCTCTGTATGGTTTCTGCTTGTACATTTTGAAACATATGCTTGTACTTCTATCCCTTTTGGCTGAAATGAATAAACGTCTGTGTTTTGTCTTCAACCTGGTGAGTGTTTCTCTGTCCTGACCCATTAGGTTTAGCTTGCACTCACAGGGCACTGATCCTTTTATCCGCAGTCCTAGCTATACATGACCAATTTCAGTATCTATAAAATCATAGGTCCAGAGTCTGGCATGCTACACTATACCAATGGTCAAATCAAGACATGAATCAGGTTGAAGACATTTATTCTTTCAGGCCTGAAAGGATGTCAGAATACAGTCTGTGCTCTCAAAGATCTGGCATACCATACAGAAACATATAGAGAATATTTATTCATTTTGACAGCCATTTGGAATATCATGCCTGCCTCTAGGTTCTCCAGTGTGATTCTATGATATTCTTTCAGTCCAAGCATACCATAGAATAGCACCAGAGGGCAAATACTTCCATTTGCGGGCCATTCTTCATCCTCCAGTACTTGTATATTATATGCTTCTTGCCCAAGCATAGTCAAAATACAGCGTTCAGTTATCTGAGATTTCAGGTATTTGTGGGGGGTCTTGGAATGACCTCCACAGACATGAGGGTCATTCTGTATATCCTTTAAAAATTAGTTAACACTGATATGAATGAATGATGTGATTTGCCATTCCTCAAAGGAGGAGAAATTGATTTTCCCAGCTGCCATATAGTCTTGAGGTATTCCTGAAATAGTGTGAAGTATCTGAGACTAGCTTAGTGTTGAATGAGTAATATCCATTCACTGTGGAGGTGATGAAATTTGCTGGAACTTTTTTTTTACAAGAACCAGCACCACAGTCTCTATTATTAGACATTTGTGCATGAAGCCATTTTGTCCTCTTAAGATGTTGCTTTGTCCAAATCAATGGGGATATAGTGAGGAAACTGTGCAGGAAAGCCAAAGGGAAAACTAGCTGTCGATAGTATGATCATGCTGGGAGCAGTCAAATAATGGGACTGGAGTATCCCTCTTCCAATTAATGAAGTGCCTTCTTCTATCCTGCAGACCTTATCACTTAGTACCACTTATCCTGATGAAATGTTGATGCAATCAGAACTTAATCTGAATCTAGTGTTATTTAAACAGACGCTGACCAGAATTTATTAATCAATTTCCGGTTTCATATAAAGAATAAGTGAACATTCCTTTCATAACATGAGTTTAGGGTGAGTGGGACTTCATCCCCCCCCCCCCCCCACTCAGGGCCAGATCTAGGTTCCCAAGCTCATTCATTGAGATCATATACGATACATATTGTATATGACCCGTGGACATGGATTGAACTCAAACAATTATTTTAGGCTCCTTCAGACAGCCCAATATTTCCAGTAAATGCTGGGGGCATTCTATTTGGGTCATTGCAATATTTGCAGTTGTTGTTTCCACTTCTGCATCCAGTTGTGCCCTGAATACTGGCTGAAATCCTATATTATGAGATCAATGATGATGCCATCCATGGAACCACCCAAAATTCCTATCTCAGACAACATATACTGATATGTGACATTTGTAATGGAAACTCCCAGGACAGAAAAAAAGCTATCCTCTGCTGTGGGAATAAAATGTTGCAACCAGAACTGGGATTTAAGGAGGATAAAAAATCAGGAAGAACATATGAATGAATATTTTAAAAACTCCAACTAAGTATCAAGTCTGCAATTCAAAAAGATACTAGATACAAAATAAATCCTATTGTGTACTTTTGAGAAGAACCAGATTGTGTTAAATATGAAAGAAGTTGCATCCTCCCCCCCCCCCTCTCTCTCACACACACAAACATATGCACAAAATGAAAGATAGAAAGGATGCTTTGCAGCAGTACATCTGTAGACTCAACTACTAACTGGCACACACACAAATCCCAGAAGATATAACATGTAGTTTTAAAGCATTCCTTTCACATCACCGCACCAGTCAGCTCAGGATGACTAAAACCATTGACTGAGCTGCAAAAATAACACAACGACCTGGATTTTTCTGATGTCTTTTTGGTACTACTATAGCCCCAAGCAAAATATTAATGTTGGATACAGAAGGAAAACTTTTTTGAATGGGTCGGCTGCCATATCTTAGATTTTTCTCAAGTTTCTAGGCAATTGATTTGCTTTTCTCAAAAAAAAAAAAGAGGATAGCTGGGTAAATGGATAAAAATACATCCACAACTGCTGAAAATATATCTCATCAGTCAGTAGATATCAGGGATTTGATTTCTATTTCATTATAGCTAATCTCAGAAGGATTTTTTCATTGTCAAATTGCTATCAAGTCAAAACAGCAAGAAAAGGATTTTTGTTATAAAAGAGCAAGAAATGGTTTGATGGACAGATACTGTTTTAAACCAACTCTGGCCTTTTTTTCCTGATAGAACCAATTCACTTCCAAAATCCCATGCATATGCCATGAGCCATATAAAAACATGAGCAGATAGGGCCACTCATAAATTAGTCCCTGCTAAAAGAAGAAGACACATGGCTCGAGAGCAGTATGTGTGAAAAAGATCTTGGAGTCCTCGTGGACAACAAGTTAAACATGAGCCAACAATGTGATGCAGTGGGGAAAAAAGCCAGTGGGATTTTGGCCTGCATCAATAGGAGTATAGTGTCTAGATCCAGAGAAGTCAAGCTACCCCTCTATTCTGCCTTGGTTAGACCACACCTGGAATATTGTGTCCAATTATGGGAACCACCACTGAAGGGAGATGTTGACAAGCTGGAATGTGTCCAGAGGAGGGTAACTAAAATGATCAAGGGTCTGGAGAACAAGCACTATGAGGAGTGGCTTAAAGAGCTGGGCATGTTTAGCCTGAAGAAGAGAAGGCTGAGAGGAGACACAATAGCCATGTATAAGTATCTGAGAGGAAGTCATATGGAGGAGGGAGCAAGTTTTTTTCTGCTGCCATGGAGACTAGGACGCAGAGCAATGGCTTCAAACTACAAGAAAGGAGATTCCATCTGAACTTTAGGAAGAACTTCCTGACTGTGAGAGCAGTTCAGCAGTGGAACTCTCTGCCCCGGAGTGTGGTGGAGGCTCCTTCTTTGGAGGCTTTTAAACAGAAGCTGGATGGCCATCTGTTGGGGGTGCTTTGAATGCAATTTTCCTGCTTCTTGGCAGGGGGTTGGACTGAATGGTCCATGAGATCTCTTCCAACTCTATGATTCTAAGAAGAGGAGTGGGGGAGATGAGGGGGAGGAAGACAAAGGACAGCACAGATTCTGTTAGCTGGACATTTGTTAGAAATTTCCTTCTACACTTCAGTGTACATTGAATATATATGCTAAGGACAATATTTGAACCTGAACAAGGAATGGTAGAAGGTATGACAGGTTCTGAGCCACTTGCCGGACTACAATTTCTTGCTGCCAATTGTTCAAAAAGGGAAACAATGCTCTTCCCCATATACACAAATGATTATATTGAAATTAATAGTGTTGGGTGCATGGGGGGAAGACAGGAAACCAGGAATGTTTTTTCTGAACTTGGAATCCTTAGATCAGGGGTGCTCACACTTTTTCAGCATGCGAGTTACTTATAAAACAACCAAGTCAAAATGATCTACCTACCCACTACAAAAATGTGAAACACATAACACAATATCTGCTTTGAACTGGGTTTTCTGAGTCCACACTGCCATATAATCTGATTCAAAGCCGATAACATTGGATTTTATTCAACTGTGTGGAAAGGACCTCAGATAACCCAGGGCCGGCAGCACTTGGGCGGCGTCGGGAGCCTGCGTGGCAGGACTAATCCTTCCTCCCGCCCTGCCTGCGATCTACCAGGATGCCCTACGCAATCTACCAGTAGATCGCGATCTACCTAATGAGCACCCCTGCCTTAGATCGATATGTATATCTTTTACAACTGGATCTGGGTGGATGCTAAGATTCTAATAAACAACAACAATAGTGCAGTCTGAAATCTGAAATCTGTCTACCTTTGTAACATCAAGCTCTTATCTTGAAGCTTGAGAGAAAATGCTCATTCCTAAAATAAGAGAGAGAGAGATGGTCTTAGCACCTCTCCTCCAGAATTGTTTCTGTCACACTTGCTATCATACAACGCACTTCTTATCTTTTTTAAAAATAGTATTTATTGAAATATCATAATATTAAAACAAAACATAGAGCACAAAAAAACCATCCAAATATACAAAGTCACATAATAGAATATAAAAAAGATTAACCACACCAAATGTGGGGTTAAAGAAAGAGAATATAAAAAGATAAGAAATAAGAATAGAAGAGAGAAAGAGAGAAAAGAATAAAACGAACAGGACACGAGTACTTCCATCCTTGTTATTGGCCCCTTACATACTTTCTATAAAACATTTAATCTTCTAACACTAAACAGAACCATAACTGATATTCTAAAATTGTAACACCCTTATGCTTATCATTCTATGTTAATCAACCAGTCTATCTTATTATATTTTAAATAATCTATTACCAGACACCTTCATATGGTTTTCTTGAGTTACAGCTTGTGTTAACCAATCCATTTTCATAATTTCAAGGAGTTTAGATATCCAGTCTCCTGTCTTTGGGGAGTCCTCTTCTTTCCATTTTTTTTGCTAGCGTCATTCTAGCTGCTGTGATGCAATATATAAATAATTTTTCAGTATTCTTTTTTATTTTAAAATCCAGAAGACCTAATATTAAGTAATCTGGCTTTAGTTCAAATTTCAGTTTTAATATTTTTTGTATTTCCTTGTGCAATCCTTCCCAATACTTTTTTACTTTTTTACAGTTCCACAACATATGGAAATGATTTCCTATATCTGTTTTACATTTCCAACACTTTTGATTATAATTTTTATTATATGTTGCGATTTTTGTGGGGGTAAGATACCATCTATGAAAGATTTTTATATTACTTTCCTTGAGATCATATGAATATGCATATCTCCAATGTACACTCCAAAGTCTTTCCCACAGAGTCAACGGAACTTTATTACCCAAATTTTGTGCCCATTTAACCATACAGTTTATTATTAATTCTTGCTCTGTTTGCCATTTGAACAACAACAAAAATTTTGGGACAAAATAATACAAAAAAATGTAAGAGAATTGCAGCACTTTATAGCAAATTGCTGGAATGGCAAACAGAATGGCACTTCTTTGGTCACATTTAACTCAGGGATAGCAAATATTTGGCCTTTCAGATGTCTTCAACATTTAGGATTGCAGTGCTCATAACCCCTTGTTTTTTTGCCTTCCTAGCTGGGGTTAAGTTGAAGTGTAAAACAGCTGAAATTTCCCCACTTCTGATTTCATGTTCTTCTCGCTAAAGATGTTTGCCTGGTCAGTGAAGGCCATTCCAACCAGCATTGTTAACCTTGTATAACTGTCATTATCTGCTAAAATCTAGAAAATCTAGAAAAAGTTGCTATTGCCATCATAAAGATCTTCTGACATTGCCCTTTTCCATCCCAGCATGGATAAATTCATGGAATAGACAGAGACTGGGTCACAGAGAGGAATATAGATATATAGATAAGGATATTATGAGTGTCAGACTGTGACTTTGAAAGGTTTGATTTCCCACTTGGCTGTGAAAACCCACTGGGGATCTTTGGCCCAGAAGGCCTTGTGATAAGTCTGCCGTAAGCTCCTCATAAGTCAGAAACGACTTGAAGGCACACAAGAACAATATAACAATATAGAAAAAAGAACGCTGACCCCATTCATAATTCTCTATGCCTTCTTCTGTACATAGAGTTCTGTACTACAGTAGTGAAATGTACCATACAACCTCAAGCCATTTTGTTCACTTAGTTGACTTGACCAGTTCTCATCTAAGTAGTTTCATTCATTTGGTAGACAGACAGACAGACAGATAGACAGGTACTAATTTGCAAATATCTCCCTAAGAACAATGAGATTTTTTAAATTAAAAAAATCAAATGTTGGAGAAGACAAAATACAAAATGTTCTTCATTTGTATTAGGCCCCTTCCACACAACTGTATAAAATCCACACTGAACGAGATTATATGGCAGTTCAAAGCAGGTATTGTGGATTGTCTGCCTTGATATTCTGGGTTATTTGACTGTGTGGACGGGCCCTTAGATGTATCCTCTATGTGCCAGTAAGGTAGTTTGCCATTTAATTGATTGAGTTCCATTGTCATCTCTATGGATTCTGTCTTGCTCCTGAGAGAAACTCAGGGCAATAATAAGGATGATGATAATAATATGATTTTTATGAAAGATTTATGATTAAAAGTCAGCCAGGTTTAGGGAAAGAAGAGTGGTTTCTAAGGTTCTGACTTAGAGAGTGAGATTGTGTTTAAAAAAAACAAAGTATGGATCATCAATGTTGCAATTCCAGATGATGGCAGGATTGAAGGGAAACAACTGGAAAAGCTGATACAATATGAGGATTTAAAGCTTGAACTGCAAACACAAGCCAGTCAAGATAGTCCCGGTGGTGATGGGCTCTGACTAAATTACCATCTGCCAGCTGTAAAAGGCCACCTTACTGGGATCTGCACACATTGTTTGCCGAGACATCACACAGTCCTAGACACTTGGGAAGTATCTGACAAGTGATCCAATACAACAGTCAGCAGAGCGATCTTGTTTGCTGTGGGCTCATCTTGTGTTTCAATTAGTAACTGGAAAAGCTGACAGGATATGAGGATTTAAATATCGAACTGCAAAGACTCTGGCACAAGCCAGTCAAAGTGGTCCCAATGATGATTGGCATACTGGGTGCAGTGCCTAAAGACCTTGTCCTGCACTTAAACACAATTGGTACTGACAAAATTACCATCTGGCAACTGCAAAAGCCCACCCTACTGGGATCTGCATGCATTATTCGTCAATACATCACAAAGTCCTAGACACTTGGGAAGTGTCCGATATGTGATCCAATACAACAGCCATCAGAGTGACTTTGTTTACTGTGTACTAATCTTGTTGTGTTTCTAATAATAATAACAACAATAATGATGATAATAATAATAATATATTTGTACTCTGTGTTTCTCTCAGGACCAGCTTGTGCCAAAAATGCCATCTGCCTGCGACAAAAAACTGGTGGGATCACAAGCCTGAAAAAGTTACAAAAAATGAACACATAAAACTACTTTGGGACTTCCAAATTCAGACTGACAGAGTTTTGTAGCACAATACAGCACAATATTGTTGTTAACTGATTGTAAAGAGCTCCAGAAAGATCTCTCGAAATTGAGTGAATGGGCAACAAAGTGGCAAATGCATTTTAACCTAAACAAGTGTAAAGTCATGCACATCGGGGCAAAGAACCCCAAATACACTTATCAACTGATGGGATCAAAGCTTTCTGAGACAAACCAGGAAAGGGATCTTGGGGTTTTGGTGGACAGCTCAATGAAGATGTCAACCCAGTGCGCTGCAGCAGTGAAAAAAGCAAATTCTATGCTTGGCATGATCAGGAAGGGAATCGAAAATAGGTCGGCAAATGTTGTATTGCCTCTCTACAAATCTATGGTGAGGCCACATCTGGAGTACTGTGTACAATTCTGGTCATCGCACCTCAGGAAGGATATAACGGAACTGGAAAAGGTACAAAGAAGGGCAACAAAAATGATCCAAGGGATGGAGCAGCTCCCTTATGAAATCAGGTTGCAACGCCTTGGTCTTTTCAGCCTTGAAAGACGGCGTTTAAGAGGTGACTTGATCGAAGTGTATAAAATCATGCATGGGATAGAAAAGGTGAACAAAGAAAATTTTTTTCTCTGTCACACAACACTAGGACTAGGGGGCACTCCCTGAAGCTCCAAGGTAGGAAAATTAGGACTAATAAAGGGAAATATTTCTTCACCCAGAGGGTCATTGGGTTATGGAACTCACTTCCAGAGGAGGTTGTGACAGCTGTCAGCCTGGACAGCTTCAAGGCAGGATTAGACAGATTCATGGATACCAAGGGAATCAGTAGTTACTGAAATGGACATCCAAGTGCCACCTCTGTGTTGATGGAGGCAGGCAGGATTTTCCCGGGTACTGGTTGTGGGGGTCGGGAGCAGGTGAGGGTTTTGCCCTCCTTTCTGCTAGAGATCCCTGTGTACAACTAGTGGGCCACTGTGTGACACAGAATGCTGGACTAGATGGGCTGAGGCCCGATTCAGCATGGCTCTTCTTACGTTCTTATGTTCTTATGTAATACTCCTGAACTCACAATCGTAGAAAGAATAATGAATATGGATTGTCAATGTTGCAATCCCAGGCGACAGCAGAATTCATAAGAAGCAATTGGAAAAGCTGACACAATACGAGAATTTAAAGATCAAACTGCAAAGACTCTGGCACTAGCCAGTCAAGGTGGTCCCAGTGGTGATCAGCACACCGGGTGCAGTGCCTAAAGACTTTGGCCTGCACTTAAAAACAATCGGTGCTGACAAAATTACCATCTTTCATCTGCAAAAGACCACACTACTTAGGAAGTGTCTGGTGTGTGATTGAATACAAAAGCCAACATAGTGATCTTGTTCGCTGTGTACTAGTATTGTTATGTATATGATGATGATGATGATGAATGGATTACACTGTGACCATACTAAAGTATTTGTCCACATCATCCATGCAGGATGACAAATTCACTTAGGGTCTATTCAACCATTCGCTGGCAAAGGTGGTAAATGTCTGTCAAGTGATTGTACCACATTAAGGTGCATGTGATGCCATGCACTTATGTTAAGAAATAGTGTTTGATTTACTGCTTGTATAATAGAGTATACGGAAAGGCACTGTTCGGGGAGGAGGGGAGAATAGAATATTGGAGTTAATGATGATTGGTGGAAAGTTTGTGAAGGTTTGAATAAGACTGGTGAATGACCAGGGAAGGACAGCTGTTTGATAGTGGTGTGTTTTTTAATTAGTTGGGAATTATTGAAGGGTATGAATGGCTTGTGTGAGAGGATGTGAAAGTTTTATGATTAAAAGTCAGCCAGGTTTAGGAAAAGAAGAGTGGTTTTAAGACTCTGACTTAGCGAGTGAGAACTGTGAGAGCGCGGGTGCGATGTCTAAAATGTAATAAATCTTTATTCTAACTTGCAAATAAAATGTTTTATACAATTTCAGCCTCTGAGAGCACTATCTCTAAGAAAGGTTTGTTTTGGATAGCATTGACTACCGCAAGGGAATAGACATTGCAAAAATCCTCATATGAGCCATTGAGGGCATTTAGATTATCCCCACCGTTGGCATGGGAGAAAAAAGAGGAAGACCTGGCTTTGTGGTAATTTTAGCAAGTACTGTTAAAGTTTTCAAAGAAGGAAGGTGTACAGACTTGCATATAGAAATCCTTACATTTGGTGGAATAAGGCTTGAAAATCCCCTACAGTATTTGAAGGTTACCCACAGGACACACTGCAACAATAAAGCCTATAAAATGTTTCCGTATCAATGTGGGTTTCTCCCTTGTTGGTGCCTAAGCTAGACCATAGAGTCATTGTGAGACTATGCTAAAGGTAGAAAAAAAGATAATAGAAACAAATGATTTGGGCATGCATTTTTTTCTCCATACACATTTTTTTCGTGTCAGGAGCAATTTGAGAAACTGCAAGTCGTTTCTGATGTGAGAGAATTGGCCATATGCAAGGACATTGCCCAGGGGATGCCCAGATGTTTTTTTGATGTTTTATCATCCTTGTGGGAGGCTTCTCTCATGCCCCACATGGGGAGCTGGAGCTGATGGAGCTCATCCGAGCTCTCCTTGGACTCAAACCTCCGACTTGTTGGTCTTCAGTCCTGCCAGCACAAGGGCTTAACCCATTGCATCACCGGGGGGCTCCTTCTCCATACACTGTACACACAGTAATACACTATATATGCATTTCTAACACCTTGTAAGGGGTTTATAAACCTTACTAGCCTGTGAGTATATACCTAGTGTTGCCCGAGTATGAATTTTCTTTATGGCTCTTTCTTTGCTTCTTCCATGTCCCTCACACACCTCCTCCCTCTTGTCTTTCCTTCCTTACTTCCTTGCTTGCTTCCTTCCTTCTTCCCTAGCTTTTCCTTATAAACCCTTACTTCTCTTCCTTTGTTTTCCTTCATAAACTTTCACCACTCTGCTCCCTTTTCTTTTTTCCTTTCTTTATCTTCCCTCCTTCTTTTTCTTCTTTCCCTTCCTTCCTTCCTCTTTCCCTCCTTCCCTTTCCTCTGCTCCCCTCCCAATCCATCACACCTTTCTCCCCTTGTTTTCCTTCCTTTCTTCCTTCTCTCTCTCTCTTCCCCTCAAACACATGCCACGTAGTAACAGCCAATCTATTTCACTCACTTTTCCCCCATATGACAGGTCACTTTACCTAGCAAAAACCAATTGGTTTTGTTCCTTTTATTTTCCTAAGCAATGGGCCTAAAAGGAGTGGGTACTTTTTAGTTCACCCATTTTAATTATTTTAAGTTGGATACTGAAGGATATGTGTGCCAAGTTTGGTCCAGATCCATCAAGCCATGTGGGAGTCTTTGTGGTACAAACCAACCAACACATAAACATACATATGTACTTTCATGTATATTGTATATAGATGACTACTGAATGGAGCATCACTATATAAGTTATCACTGGCTTGTAATATGTGAAATACAATGATTGTTGGTGACTTTTATGTCAGTGGTGCAGAATCTATTGAAGGTGATGGCAATGCATGTTTTTATTGATGCCTATTCAATGTGCTGAACTTAGTTAGGAATTGTTTTCAGCACCTTGGAGAACTACAAAGCTTGTATTAAAACCTGTAGTGGATTTAGTGGCAACTGATGTGGGAGCCACCAGCTTCCACTGGAGAAGCAACCTTGAGTAAATTACATACAAAAGTTGTGAAACAGAAAGATCTGTACTATACAGAATGTGCAAGCAGAGGAGGAGGAATACTTTGCCCTAGGCAGTGGAGACCCACACGTGTCCAAAAGCTCATTTCTCATTAAAAAAATTATGTTTTTTTCTATACAACACTAAACTATCACCAAATCCTCTGCAAACATAACTGTCATAAAAATACCTGTAAGGCAAAGCAAAATCACTGCAAATATTTGTATAATTTTCTGCAAGAGGTCAAGAAAAAGAAGATAATGTTAAGTGCTATTCAAGAAACAACAGCAACTGTGCTAGTCAAGTGCATTCATAAGAGTCTCTAATCAATTCATATTTAACTGAGCAAGTTGATAGAATCTGAAAGTACTGTAGTAGATTAATATGTAATACTTCAGGCAACAGTTGAGAATGCTTGGCTATGTACAGCTTTTTCCTGCAAGTTAGATCAAAAACAGAAAGTGGGCATTTTCTGTCATATAAACTTTGAGAACATTTAACAATCACCCATGGATTTAAAAGGTTTTGAATCAGGGATTAAAGTTTTCTTTCTGCAAACAGGAGGAATTGAAATTTCGGAATATCTCCATGGAGCTCCTTTTCCCACAACCAACCAACCAACCTCTCTCTCCCTCTCTCTCTCCTCCCCCTTTGAAGCAGCATCTTTTCAGGGAACATATGGGCACTTAAGCACAAAGAGAATGAGCAAAACAATTGCATTTCTAAAAGCGACAGTGTCTGTACTGTAGAATCAATGTAGTTCGGCACCACTTTAACTGCAATGTCTCAATGTTATGGAATCATGAGAGTTGTAGTTTTACAAGGTCTTTAGCCTTCTCTGCCAAATAATGTTGATGCCTCACTAATCTCCCACCCCCATGATTCCAAATCATTGAACCATGGCTATTAACATGGTGTGAAACTACATTGATTCTACATTGTAGATGCACCTGACGTCACAGGAATGCTGTATCCAACTTGTGAAGGCAACTATCGAGAAATGACATCATGGCTATCTTTCAACACCTGAAGGGATGTCATGTAGAAAATGGAGCAAAGTTGGTTTCTGCTGTTCTGGAGACTAGAATACAAATCAATGGATTCAGATTATAAGAAGTGAAATTTCCACTTAAACATTGGAAGAACTTCCTTAACCACGGGACCTGTATGATATTGGAATGTCAATTGCCCTAAAGAATGGTGGACTCTTCCTCATTGGAGGCTTCAAAGCAAATATTGGGTGGCCATCTCTCAGGAGTGCTGTGGTTGTATATTCCCACGCAGCAAGGGTGAATGAAAAGCTAGGCAAGACTGCCTCAAGGCAACCAATTGTAACTCAGGGGCTGATATGAAGGGAGGTGTGCTGGGAAGAACTGTAAGAAAGAAACCAGAAGTTTATCTTTGTCAGTTGTCAGAGAGGGTTTGGATTTGAGAGTGGTAGGATAAAGCTAGTGCAGGGATAGGGAATTGATGGCATAGAGGCAGGAACGAGTAGACTATGGTTTTAGGATGCTGTGGTTGATTGAGTAGTATTATTTAGTTGTGACTTTCTAAACTTCTATGTGCGATCCGGGACTTGCTTGCATTCAGACGGGCCTGCAAGACCCATCTTTTCCGCCAGGCGTTCGACCTGTAGGTCTTATTTTGTGCAGCCTCTGTTTTTAAGTGTTATCTGTGGTAGCGTGTTGCATCACAGTTTTAATGATTTTATGGAGTGTACTGTTTTTAGCTAATTTGCTGTGTTTTAACCATTGCCATTGTTTTTATTGTGCCTTGTTTGGCTCCTGTGAGCCACCCCGAGCCCTCCCGGGAGTGGCGGCATAGAAGCACGCTTAATAAATAATAAATAAAATAAATAATTACTTGTGTTTTTGTTTAAACTGTCTGTCTATATCAAGCCTCATGTGGTGGTCAACTCACCACAACAGGCCCATGAATCAACTCATCCACAGTGCCTCCCAAACTTTGGTATTCCAGGTGTTTTGGACTTCAGCTCCCAGAAACCACTGCAAGCTTGACTAATTGTCAAGTGTGCTGGGACATAAAGTCCAAAATACCCTGAAGACCACTGGGAACCACTGATACAGAGGGTCACCCCAAGGTTCAATCCAGGAAGGGATTCAATGTGTATAAAGACAGGGTGAGTGACTGGAGACCAATGGTTTCCAAAACCTGGAAAAAGGCAATTTGTTCTTCAGCTTGCAAAGCTGTTGCAATGGGGAAACCAGCATAGATAAAGAATGAATTCTTTATCAAGCTTAGCTTGGCCAAAGGTGATGTAAACTTGGATACTGCAATTACTTCAGGACAAGATCAGTGAGGCCTACTCTGTCATGGAGATTTGCAGTATCCACATGATGACAGATGTCAGTAAAAAAAACCCCCATCAGTTGAAAGTGCATTCCTCACACTTACCTTGAATGCTTTCCTTTTCTTTAAGGGGAACAAAATCATAATAAAACAGAGTGACGTATTTCTTTTTTATTGTCCTTGGAAGACCAACCATCATAACTTATCTGTGATAGTAATCTTCCAGTAAATATCTAACTCTAGAAGAAGAAAAAGTGACAAATGTATGACTCTGGCAAAGCAATATTACAAAAATCAATATTTGCAATGGCAGGATTGCAAGTTGCAAGTCTGGAGAAAAATCAGCAACTGTCACCACCAGACACGTTTTTTACCTTCCTCTGTAGCCCGGCTTCTGTTAATGGTAAACAAGAAAAGTGATTTCCGTTCACTGAGCAGAAAGCAAACTAAAATGCTGTGGCCACAAATTTTAATCTGGGGCAAAGTTTCAACCATTATAGTATATAATTGGCATTGCATACAGTTGGATTTCCTCCGAAAGGGGAAAGAGTGTGTGTGTGTGTGTGTGAGAGAGAGAGAGAGAGAGAGAGAGAGAGAGAGAGAGAGAGAGAGAGAGAGAGAGAGAGAGAGAGAGATGGTGGCATTTCTTTTTCTGAATCAAAGACAATACAGAAATATCTTGGGATGGGTGTGGTAAGGACACACAGAGAAAAGTCATCTTCTACCTAAGCAATAATACACTTCTTAAAACAGATTCAAACATCTCTGCATTTGAGCCATTCCATTGCTTTCACTGGCAATTTGCCTGAAAAGCGTGCCTTCTAGTTATTGGCTGTGATGTTGGTTGTAAAATTAGATCAATGGACGTAAAGCATGGGGAACACCAGTGGGAGAAATATTTCCCAGCAGCTTGGCATAAGACTTCAATGTACAGCTCAAAATGTAAAGGGGAAAGGGATAATTCACAGGGCAAATTGATACGTCCAATAGCAGCAAGTGCTGAAATGCAACATGCTCATTGGCAATGGCTTTCTGGTTTGGTGGACAAAAGCCTAATTCTGAAGGAAGAAAGATATGACTTAGGCTGTATTGTAAACACAGGGGATCTAGACTAAGCTTCATTGAAATAAACAGGATTTGCTCCTGTGTAGGCAAGCCTACACAGGTTTTAAACAATGAATTTCATTCGTATTAGTACTGATGTTTAATTTTTATCCTTATATTTTAATGGTATTGTGTTTTATCTCTGTGTTTTAACTATTTTGTATTTTGCCTTGAGCTGGGAGGAGAGGTGGATTATTAAGTACAGTAGAATCTCGCTTATCCAACCTTTGCTCATCCAATGTTCTGTATTATCCAATGCAGTCTGCCTCCTGCCCAGATCCACAGCTGTTTCGATACATTGCAATCCCCCTTCTAAACCCCTTCTTGAGGTAAGCTGCTAGAGGCAAAGGGAAGGAATCCCTCACTCTAACCTATCTAGGCTAACTTCTCCTCATTGAGGACTGGAGACTTGTGCTGTCAGGGATGAAACCCAACAGTTTTGGTGCTAAATTCGTAAATGCAGTCATTACTACATAACGTTACTGTGCACTGAACTGCTTTTTCTGTCAATTTGTTGTGAAACATGTTTTGGTGCTTAATTTGTAAAATCATAATGTAATTTGACGTTCAATAGGCTTTTCCTTAATCTCTCATTATCCAACGTTTTCGCTTACCCAACGTTCTGCCAGCCCATTTATGTTAGATAAGTGCGACTCTAGTGTATTATTATTAGATTGCACTCTTCTTGCTATAATATGGAAACCTTTTCCTTTTAACCTTTGCTCATTTAGTGGGGCTGGGAATGCCTGTAGCCCTGGCAGCAATCTGCTAAACTTATAGGGGAAATGAGGGGCTGGCTCCCTTTGGTGCTCTGGCATACTGCCTAGACATGTGCTAGGATGAAATGTCCCAATGACTCTTGGCTAATGTAGTTTTCCCAACAGCACTATCAGTTAAAGGTATTCTTGTATTTTGGGGCAGCTATTTACAGCCCTGTTCATTTATGGACTATATTTCTAAGTGGAAGTCATCCATTCCTAAACGCCCTTCTCGCAATCACATTTTTTGCCAAAGCCATGGAAAATATTGCAGACATTAACACATTATTTATCTCAAAGACTGGGTTATAATCTTAATGAACAGAAATTGTGCTTTCTGGCATAAAGAACAGATAGCGTAGATACTGTCCCTTTGGAAGTTATACTTAACACCGCTTTTGTATTTGACTGTGGATAAATTTCTTCCCAAAGGATCTTGACTTCTTGTCCTAAAATTGAATTGAACTATTGATGGAGTGTGTTACTTTATATCTGAATATAGCGATAAATGCTTATCTTTATATTGAGGTCAAAAGGTTTGCTCCAAAATGGAAGAGTACTCTTGGGCTATCATTATGGGAATTTATTATAATAGCTAATTAGTAGCAGCCTGGAAATTAGCAGCAGTGAGGAGAAAATCAGTATATGCTATGAAATTTGAAAGAGCCTATTTCAGACAACGCATGGGCTTTTTGAGAGCTCAGATAAGTGTGGATTGCTTACTTGTTAATTTTTGTTCATTATAATGTGTTTATTTATTCTCCCACTAATAGCTAGTAGAAGCCAAATGGCAATTATGCTATATATTTTATAAAATGAGATTCCGAGGTTACAGTATTGTAGCATGTAGAAGAAAGATAAAAAGAGGGGCATCTTTCTTCAATTATTCCCATGTAAAGAAAAGTCCGTTTTTAGTAAACCAATATACAATGGGTATGAACACAGTGTCAGAGGTGAGATGCAGATTTTTACTTCTCTCTTTTGGGGCATCTATTGGCAGGAAAATTTGATTTGGTCCAATGACCTCAGTAGAAGCCACTGAGAACTGAATTATTGCAAAACGAATCTCTTTTATTTACATACTTCTGACCCTGATTTTTGTTTCCAACTGGATCAGGGTATGACAAAATCTGCAGCTTTCAAGAGCAAGAGAGAATGGATTTGAGGAACTTGCTACAGAACAAAGAGAGGGCAAGAATGAATGTCCTTCTCCCACACCAAGTCGTAGTGGAAAACAACTTCACTTCTTGGCCAAACACCAACGTTTGAGGGTCATCTTTCTTAATTGTTTCCCTGTAAAGAAAAGCTGGCTTCCCACTCACGGGAGCTCTGCCTCCAAACATAATTTCAGGGCTCTACACAAATAAGCATCATTACAGAGCCCTTGGTAGATCCTCCCACTCAGTGTAAAGGTTTGGTAAATTTCCAGACAAATGAGCATATTCATGGCTGACAGTTATATCTACAACCTGTCACGATCACGGACTTACCGGCCCCTTAATCACACACACAGAGACGTACTGAAGGCTAACTACTTTATTGAGTAAATACAGTTCAAAGATATTGTCCAATAATGATGAAAAAGCAATCCAAAAGGTCTGAAGTATCAATGTCCAAAAGAACTTAGCAATAGGCAAAAGGCTTAGCAAGGCACCACAATGCTGTGGCCAGGAACAAGGCAAGGCTTCCCAAAGCTTTGGGACAGGAACAAGGCAAGGCTTGATGACCACTAGCTAACCAGCTCGTGATCCCTAACTCCGTCTCACGCCTATCCAGTAGCGACGTGGCCGGAGAACTGAGGATGCATTCCCACGGATCCTATACTTAATCCTTCGGCTGGGGCCCGCGGCGCTCTAGGCTTCTTCGTCTCCAATCTCTGCTCACGGACCTCGGTCGGTCTAGGACCCTAGACCAAGTCCTCCTAGTAGACTCAATGTCCCGTCTCCTATCGAAAGTTCGACCTTGCCTCTCAGCAGCTGTGTCGCTATCTTCCTGAGAACTTCCCTCCCTAGCACTTTCCCACTCGGCTTCGTCCATGTTTTCACTTTCAAGCTCTTGGGAATTCCTCCCCCCGGGGTGTTCATAACTCCCTTCGCTGCTTCCCATCTCCACCTGGTGATCGGAATCTATGCTAGGTCCAAACATCATCTCATCCCATGCCAAGCTCTCTGCAGGCGAACGAGGCCCATCCGAAGGGCCCTGTGCTTCACCCCAGTCATCTAGCTCATCCTCTGAATCCGCATCTGCTGCTGCAGGCCCTAATGCTAATGGAACCCCAGGACCAATTCCCTGCCCTCCAGGCACAAACGAGAACTGCTGTGCTACACAACCACATTTCCATTTCATTTCCTCCAGTGATTCAGAGATGAAGATGAGGGCAAAAGTGTCTAAGTGACATTAGCATGTGGTCAAGATGGGAAAGTTACAAATGAGGAAAAACATATTAGGAGAGGCTGGCATAGTTTCCATTTGCTTGTGTCTACAAGCTAAGTTAAGATTACACCTACTTCACCCATTTCTTCTTGGAATGCAAGCTACTTTTGGATTTTAACTCAGTTTGCAACAATTGGGTAAACTGAGGACAAAGAGGGAAAAGTGAAATGAGAAAAGAGACACAGGATTCATTAGGACTATCCTTGTCAAACTGAAACAGTTGTAGGGTGTGCCCTTCCCAGGTGTACAAAGAAACACGAATTGCTGCAGAAAGTTAGTGTCATTTTGGGATGTTGTAAAAAAAGCAAAATAGTGACTTCTAGGTCCACTTATTAAATACAGAGGGAATAACAGGGAATTGTATTATGAGACCACAGGAGAGGGGCTATTTTCAGTCGTTGGTCTCACTGAAGGTTACCAATTCTTGAGCATGACATGTGCAGACATTGGTCCTGGGATGTGGTGTCAAATAGGGGATGGCTATTTTTGTGTTTATAAAATGTCCAACTTCTGAAGAATTCTGGTCCACTTGGCCTGCAGCAAAGCCCTTGTTATATTCTCCTGCTGTTCCTGCTGCCTAAATTTACAAGCAAAAAAGCCATTGAACCACATTAAGGTAGTGTCTGTTTTTCAATAATCAGGGGACAAGTACATTAGTTGTAATTTCTTAGCTTTGACCCTGAAATTTATCATGCTGTCACAGCAAACAACTGAATTAAAGTACAACATTTTCTGGTTATGTGTCTAGTTCTTTCAGCCTGAAGAGTCCTTTAGAATCCTTACAACATTCATCTTCAAAATGAAACTGTGAGGCAGGCCAATGAAACACTCATTTTACAGAGAATGGATGTGAAAATCAGTGATTTGGGGTTTGAAGCTAACTCCCACTCCTAATCCACCATGCTAATTCCATGCAATGTAGCACAATCATTTCCCATTCTAGTCATGAACGCATTTTATTCCAATGATCTAAAGGCTGTTGGTTTTAGACCAGAGTTAAGCCTATTTCGTGTTGGCTTGATCTTACAAAGCCAGGAACTTGGGAGCTAAAGCTGATATCTTAACAAATGTGCCCCATGATTCGTAACATGGTGCAATGCCGCACATTAGCATAGTTAATATATGGTTTGAAATTGCTTTATATCATTTAAAAGCTTTATACCATTGCACATTGCTGTACAATAATTACATTACTCTTTTGTTGTGCCACTCTGCCTTGAAATCTTTTGATATGAGGTTGTGCATAAATATTTTAATCCAGAAAAATTGTGCTTGCCTGAAGGTTATCCTGAATGGCCTATATTTTGCCTTGGTCTTTCAAGTTTTCATCCAGAAGGGAATGATGGAGGACCCAGAAGAAGCAAACATGGCCTTGTGTTGTTTTATGACCTTTATATTATTTCTTAATCTTAGTATATAGATGCACAAACTCTCAGTGTACTATACAAGGGCACTGTGAGATAGAGAGTGGAACCCAAGTATCTCTCAATGGACATCCTGGCTGTAAAGCAATATGGTCTTATTATCTACTCTACCAGCAGAGGGCAAGACCAATCCCTGCAAGCCTCCTCTGGATCTGTGTGGAAGGCTGCTTTTTATGAATCAATGGTAGTAATGGCAAAATAGGAGGAGAATCTTAATAATCTATGGATCAGTTGAATCCAAAGTGAGTTAATTTGTTTTTGGAATGCATACTCTTCCTGCCTTACTGGAAATAAGGCAAAAGGCAGGGAGGGTGACTGACTACCACTCTTTCAGGATTGCGCAACTCTATAAAATGTAAAACAAAAAAAATTTCATATTTGATTTTGGATTCATATCAAAACCATCTTTTAGGGGTGATTTTTCAATTTCAGAATTATGGAGTTGGACCCTGAATGGCAGTCCGACCCTCTGCCATTCAGAGACACAATCAAGGAGATGGCCATCCAGCTTTTGCTTAAAAACCTCCAGAGGAGGAGACTCTACCACACACTGAGACAGTTCTTATCAAGGAGTTTTTGCTAACATTTAGGTGGAATCTTTTTTCCCCTACAGCTTGAATCCATTGCTCCATCTGTTGAGCTAACCAGGATCATAGGAACTACTTATCTGCATTGCTCATCCCTCAAACCTTGCAAAAATATAAACTAAGAATTTTGGGAACAGGGATTGCAATGCATTATTAGCTGATCTTTAAATTCTACTATTGTATTCTACTCTTGTAGATTCCTAGAAGGTTAAAAATCACTTTAGGATAGTTAAGAGAATGTATTGTGGAACAAAACTATAAAGGGTCCTCCAAAAGGTGACACCTGACATCATGTTTTAGGCAGAAAAGACACATCTGTGTTGTATCCAGTGTGAATGATAATGGAAAGCCAATTTTAGTAGAGCAATTTGGTTTGATTTCTATAAATGTAAGCAGATCTACAAAAATTCACATAAATTCATCACCATGGCAACTCTACTTCATGGTTCATTTTTAAAAAGCCCATTAAATTGACCAGAAAGTAAGGCATACTCGGAGGTCACTAGCGAACGTATTGAAAGCTGGGTTTTTAAAAGATGTTCATACACAGCTCTTCACAAATGTGAATAGAGCATAGTTTCTGAGCCTAAAATCTAAGCACAAGATATAAAGAAAAGGCGATGGGGGAAAGGGAGGAGAAAATGTTGCTAGGAAACTCAGTATTGTGATTTTAATGGGAGCTATTATAAGCATTATTGCCTTTAAATCTTAGGATATGTTTGAAAATGCTTATATTGATGGATCAAAATTTCCCTGAAGTGTATTTTCATATAATATATAGCTTTATAGCAAGACTAACATAAACCTATCATTGGGCTTTCTGGACAGAGGTTTCAATGTGCAGAGACTTGAACCATATTCTCCAAACCAAAACATCAAGCTGGATCTTGGAAAAGCCCATTTAACAGGATGGAACTGAGTTACCAGGCATAGATTTACACTGCATGGTATGCTGTTTCAATCCAAAGTAAGAAAAACAAAGAAGAAAAATACAGATTTTTTTCTATTTTAAGTTATAATAAACCCCAAAGTTTACAAGCCCTTTCAAGATTTGTTCAATTAAAGAGGTAGCTAATATTTATTTATTTATTAACTGCATTTTTATACCGCCTTTCTCAGCCAATCGCAATTCAAGGCGGTTCACAATTGGCAAAGACATAGGGTAGGCCTGAAGGGCGCAGCCATAGAAACTGATTCTAAAAAGGGCTCTGTGAGTCAAAAAGGTTGGGAGCCACTGATCTAAATCAAGTACAAAGAACTACACAGATGCAAACAGCTATTTACATTCAAGTGAAACCAGTAATATGAAGTTGATAATGATATGATACATAGTTTGTTGGTTCTGTATGTTCAAATGACCTTCCAGTTTTTGTTCTTAAAATATTACTCCATCTTTTACACTGTTCAGCAAGGCATTTTTGGAGGTGGAGATATTCAAAACAGCTCTTGCTATACCAGTTCCCCATTTCTTTCAGACATAGCATGTTATTGCTGATTTTGAAATCTCACACCAAAAGTACCTCTTTGGATTTGATTTACAGATATACACAATATATGTACATTACGAAATGCTCAGCTCCTGAGTTAGTTGAATGGATAGGCCAATGAGCAACGTACATTGAAGGACACTGAGTGAGTAACAGCTATATGCAATATATATTGAAGGATACTGGAAAAATATCAGCTGTATTCAATTCTAATATTTAGAAAGAGCGCACGATAACAGAACAGGGACTGGGTGTTCAAAAGCTTTCCTATGTGCAGATCTGCAACTTTTATATGACCCTCCTTTAATCCTGCTGGCCTTTGTGACCACAAGACACACAATGGTATTCACAAGCATGTTTCCAGTATTATAGCCACCATAAGGTCTCAGAAACCTCACTTACTCTCAACTTTGCAAAGACAGCACTGGATGCCCTGAGCCAATCTTTTATTATGTTTAATTTCTGCTATGGTTCTCAGCATATAGAATGCTTGACAGTTGCTGGCACGCTTATCCATATAATTGATTTGTAGGTAGGCCTAAGAGGGTTGGCTACCCAGTGAGAGGATATGGTTGACCAGAGCTGACACCTTCAGACAGAGCTATATCTGGAATGGCACTGTGACAGACACTTGTCTCCTTTCTGTGTTCTGCCTTACTCACCCCAATCTTTCTATAGAGTTTATGACACTAACCCTGTGTTAACAGATTCATTTTGAGCCTTCTACTGGAGGTGTATGAGTCATTTCTCTCCTGCCTTTCTCCCCAAGAGGCGGTTCTGAAAACTGAAAACTGCTGGTTCTCTTTCATTTTCTGAACATGAGCATATATAATGAGGGAAGATTGGCTTTAATTTGGCGCATTCTGTCTTCCTACACTGCTGTTATTTATGACTCCACCCTTCATGGAAAACAGGGACAAAACACCATCTGGGTATCTGGCTTGGCAGTAGCCCAGTTTTCTTTTCGTAAATGGACAATGTAACTTTTATGAGAAGACTGGCCGCCAGTCAGACTAATGCAAATGGAACATGTATTCTCAGGACGGATGGGGAAGTAAGCATTACGAGACAGCAAACAGAGTCTATTCTTCAGCATTACATGAAACATGGCAATATTATGGGAAACAAAGCTAATCTTAGCTAAGTCTGCCTCAATTCAAATAGCATGGGCCAAAAGTTTAGGAAAATACATAATTTAAAGCCATGACATTGAAAGTTATCAGTTTGCATGGACTTGGAGGATTCTAAAATAAATGTACATGTGGAAATTCACTAAAGAAAATTTCTTCCTCTGCATCCCCAATGGAGGTCTAGAAAACTCCAAACCTATGAATCAAAGAGGTGTGACATTTCCAGAGTAGATTCCAGCTCTCATAATTCTTCACCACTAGTCTGGTGGTTGATGGGTAGGTTTGACAGGTAGTGTAGTCACAAAACTTCACAACAATATGTTCCCCATTCCTGTAAAATAGATTTCTGACTTTTGGCCATTTAAAACATACTAACTTCAATGGTCAATGGTGAACTTTTGTGTTGCTGCTTCAACTGAAAATATAGCATTGATCAAAGATTCTTCCCACAAACACATAAAACCAGTTTATGCAGCAAAAGGCAATAGCCTCTACCAGAAGACCTAGGCTTTGCAAGCAGCATTGCTTTTATTCAGATTGACTCACTGTCACAGTCTGAAGCATGAAGCATCAGAGGAACAGTTTTGTTTTCTTTGTTTAGGTTAGTTTCAATTAGCTTTTCCCTTTAAAGCAAACAACTACTCTGGATAATTACTTGAAAACTAGCTCTTACACCTCTCCATGCTACTGAATGACTTCAAGATAGAGCAGGTGGAGGTGTTAAATGCCACGTGCAATGAAACTGTGGCACGAGACGAACAGAAACATGAAGTTCTTGTTTTTCTTTAAAAATAAAGCAAATTGTCTCAGATATAAATGTCATAGCCATGTTTATCAGATGATTGTTGAAACAGTGGTCTTTCTGCAGATTTAAGTGCATGGGGCTACCATTTAATATCTGGACAGCTACCAGTCTGACTTTTGACCCTGCTATGGAATGTTAATGGCCTCAGTAGACAGGCTTTGCCTAGAGATTGATGGGGCAATCTCATACCATTCGTCTCATTAGATCTTCAAGACCATTCATTATAAGGAATTTGGAATTGAAGGTAAGATCTGTGGGACTACTTCAGAACAGAGCCACTTATTTCTGGCATAAAGGTAAGACAGGGAGAAAGCGACAAGCAATTGCTCATCATCTCCCTGGAAACTTCCTTCCGGAAGGATGTTCTGCTCACAGTTCCACTTTGCCCAGCTCCAGTTCACAGTAAGAAGTAAGACAGATCAGACTTGAAATTGATAGTTTTTGTTTGGTGCTTGAGCAAACATTTGGCTAAAATAGGGTTAGGAGCATGTGATACCAAACCAAGACAGGATGGGGATGGGATTATAAGGTCATTGTGTAGAAAGCATTCAAACTTACTCTCTGGAAACTGCAGCTCTTGGCATTTTGGAAATGCTTAAAAAGCACAACTGGGTGTAGAAAGAAGAAACACAATAGGAATCTGATACAGAAATATCCAAAACACACAATATATTCTATCTACTATACATTAGCAATGTGAATGCACAAAATACATCAGTGACACGAGATAAACACATATAAATATCAATGTCCGACACATGCAACAATTCATCAGGTAAGTAAATATGAACAATATCAAATATACAGAAATACATAGAATATATACTCATGAACAATATCAAATACACAGAGGTACATGGAATATATGCTCGGAAATAATAGCCTAATGGAAAAAATTATATATAATGCATATAAAAGTTCCAATACCCTCCAGAATAGATACATACGCCACCTTTCCTGCAAAAGCTACGTCAAAAGAACAGCCATACAGAAGGACATAACAGGAATATGTGATGTGCGCCAAGGACGAGCCTCACTGGTGCAAAAAATGTCCAATGATGAGAGCGCTGACTAACGCCAGTCTCTGCTTCCTCCAGTAGTAGAGGAGTTTGGGCGTGTAAAACAAGCCCAAAGTAACAGCCTGGAAATCCGTGATGTTAAATTTATTTATTTATTTATTTATTTATTTATTTATCATTTTGATTTGATAACCCGCCCTTCCCGAGGCTCAGGGCGGTTTACATGTAAAACAGCATATGAACACATAAAACAGCATATAAAACATGATTAAAACCACATAAAATTCCATTAAAACAGTCATATAAAATCACAACCAGAGCTGGTTCATAGGGGCGGTGGTGGTATGACAAGCTAGTGAGCGTCATAATAGTTAACAGGTAAGTACACAGAGTCTTTCAAGAGCTGCCGGTTTGGTATGTAATAGCCATGGCCCGGGTGGATGTGGGCGATGAAGCAGTAAAGCGGAAAGGTCTGATGTAGCTGGGCGTTTCCTAGCGCCAAGTCAAGGAGCGAATAACGAAAAACTCCCAAAGAAAATTAAGGTGGATAATCTGAATTATACTAGATGGGAGTTAGGTATCTGGAGCATGAGTTTTATATATACAGTACCTCTAGCTAAAAAAGCTATTCTTTTTAAAAAATGGATTTATATTGTGATTATGAATAGTTTACAGCGAAAGTGGGGGAAACCATAAAATTAAAGAGATAAAAGCTGTAATAGAGAGAAGAGGAAGGGGAGGGGGATAAGAAAGAGTTAAGAAGAGAAAGAGAAAAAAAGGGGGTGTATATATATCTATCTATATCTATATCTATAATAAAACGGAATGTTTGTATGCATGCGTGCGTGCGGAGGGATATGTGGCAGCGTTCCTATTGGTTGCCACTGTGGGATTATTTGCATAACGCCTCTGATTGGTCAACCAGACAACATTCCACCACTCCAAGGAGGCACAGAGGGGATTGGTTGCCACTGAGGGAAAATTTGCATACGCACTCTTGAATGGCCATCCAACACGAACATTCCGACACTTTTAAGTGGCAGAGGGGGTAAGGAAAAGGCCTGAGGTAGTCAGGCATGGTGGGAGTTTAAGTCCAAAACACTTTGCGGACCCCAACAATGACAGAACAAGACCAAACTTGGCACACAGAACCCCCAAGACCCACTCTACATCCTGGTTGTAAAGTGGGCCATTGGGCCTCTGTGTGCCAAGTTTGGCCCTGATCCGTCATTGGTGTGGGCCACAGTGCTCTTAGGAAATGAGTTAAAATTTGACTAATTTTTCAGGGGTGTAATACCATCTAAATTGCATTTTGTACCAGTTCTCTCGAATATCTGTGGCTGTGGTATATTTTCGTTTAGCGTTCCATATTTCTTCAAATTGATGAGTGAGTATATTATGCCCTAAATCCTTAGCCCATTTTACCTGGCAGTCCTTTATCTGTTCTTCTTCAGTCGCCCATTTTAGAAATTGTTGATAAAGGAGTGTAATTAATTTTTTTTCTTTTTGCATTATCAATTCCCAAAAGCCTACTTCTTGATTGAACCCCATTTTTATATCTTCCTTGTATCCTTGGTGAATTTGGAAATATTGAAGCCATGTTGTTTTGGAGTTTGTTTGATTTCTTCGTATGGTTTGTTAGTGTAAGATCATCCGATTTTTTAAAAGTATTTGTTGATAAGTTAACCAATTTTCTTCTGATAGTTCCCTTTTGTGTCTTGCCTCAATTGGGGATATCCATAATGGGGTTTTGTTGTATAATCTAAATTTGTATTTCTCCCATGTTTTAATTAAAGATGCTCTTACATAATGATTACTAAAGTTTTTTTCTACTTTTCTTTTATTATTCCACAAATACCCATGCCAGATGGAAAGCTATTTTATGAGCAAAATTTGATCCAATCCTATGCATTTATCCCACTCACCATCCTAAACAGAACTAAACATTTGTCTAGAGAGGGAGAGCAAAGAATCAACCTTCACTTCATTTTATTTACAGCCCACCTTAATTTAGCAGAATTTCTCACTTTCTCTTAAAAAGATGTTTGTTCTACATTAGATATTTTCTATTAAGGATTTTGTGTCATCATAACTGATGGGGGGGTTCTTCCCCAGAGTGTTTCTTTTCCCATTCCAATTTATTTTTGTTTGCCTCTCATTCATCAGTAATGTATACCCAATGCGTCTCTGTCTCTCCCTCTTACACTCTCTCTTCATGTGTAGGGAGCATCTATGCTAGTCAGAAAGAATTCAACTGCTATTATAGACACATTGCATACATAAATTTGATAAACTTGAGCATTCAAGTTACTTTTTCTGACTACCTGGTCTGTGCATACCTTTGGTAATAGACTGACACTTCAATCTAATGCAGCTGAATACTATATATAAATGTTTTTGTTAAGAGAACTGTTCCTTGTTGACAAAATATTTATTTATTTATTTAATAAATAGTGTTCACCCCCCCCAACTTCTTTTAAGAGGTGTCATGTGGATGAAAATGGAGAGCAGGGTGATAGTGGGGAAAACCAGCAAACCAAGATTATCAGTTTGTTCATGTATGTTGATGCTATCAGGCTGAAGTTGCATACAATATTTTTACAATCATAATCATCATCCACATTGAAGGATAGTGATGTACTGATAAATTGGAAATACCGGGTGGATCTACACAGATCCACTATCCTGGGGCCAATCCAGTGTCCAATACACAAGATTGATGAGGGATGGGTCAGACAGCCACTCCCATGGCTGATGCAGAAAAGGGAGTGTCTTTTTTTTAAAAAAAATTATTGTAAGAATAAGATAGTGTTGGGGTTTTTTTTTTTTACAGTATTAAAATTGAGGATCGGGGAGGAAAAAGAAAAACATGTGATATATTCCAAAAAATAGAATAGTAAAAATGAGAAAAATAAATAAAAATAATAGTGGAATTGACTTGCAATCTTCTCTGTGGGTATTTCTCTTTGTCGTGTTCTGTAATTTTGCTTTAGCGCCATTGCAAGAAGAATGTCTTAACCACTCAGCAGCATCAAATGCACTCTTACTGTCTCCTCCCAGCCTCTGTGGGTTTTGCCGACTGGCTGCCACCTGTAGTGACATCAGACAGGACAATTCGAGAAGGCACAGGGAGAGGAGCGCAGGAGGGGTTATACAATTGGTGCGATTCACAGCTGACCACGAGGGGGAATTGCTCCTGCCCCCTTTTTCTTGTCACCCCAGTACTCTAGGTGATAGCTGAGTAGTAGGACCTAAAAAATGTGGAGGCAATGGTAAGTGCCACCTTGAGCCCATGAAACACAGGATGGCAGTGAGAACACTTGCAGCTGATTCCATTTAGACAGGTTCAAAATCAAGGGCTACTCCAAATTTGGACTATCCCCCAACTTTTGTTAATGTGGGATATTTTGTGGGATAAAGCAACATTAAGGTGGTCTTGCCTTTGTTATACCGGATTAGCACTTTGTGGCATTTGGCTCCCACGGAATTGATCTGGGCCCCTTCCACAATAAGTGGTCAATGTAGATGTGCTTCACTGTCATGAAAGTCTTCTAGTGGTTTTCTGAACATAATGATGGATCTTTCATATGAAAATTGGTATTTGATGAGAGATTGGAATGGGGTGGCATTGCCTCACAAAGACAAAGGTTCGCAAAATAATATATAGATATCAAAGGCATGTTACCCAAAGCTTTCTTTGACTTAATTGAGAGTTTGGAATTGGTAGGTACAAGAGATAAAATTCAATGATACTAAAGAATATACAGTGTTCCTTAGCTTATTGCTGAGGTTAGGTTCCAGGACCTCCCATAATAAGTGAAAAACCGTGATGTAGGGTTGCTCTATTTATTTTAACATTTATACATTATTTTAGTAGTTATACACTGTTTTAAGTCTTTATAAATTTAAAATAAAGTGAAGGAAAGGAAGGAAAGGCCATTTAAGGCTGGAGGGAGGGAGGGAGGACTGAGGAGGGAAAGAGCCTTGGAGAGCGGTGGCAGCAAAACCCCACAAAACAGCCATGATATGTATTTTAAATAATTTTTTTAAATCCGCAAAACAGCGAGTTTGCAATAAGTGAACCGTGAAGTGGTGAAGAAACACTGTACTTATTTTTCTGAAAGGCATAATCATTTTCAAAGGAGGGGGTTCAGTCTTCACAAATCTGGTAGCAAGGATTTAAATTTAAAGTGAAATTTTTACCAAAGACTTTTTGGAACACAATCCATTGTCCTTGATAAATAAAAAAAGAAAATTTCAGACAGACACTGAAAATACTTTTGATGAAGTGAAAAGGTATTTGGGTACTGCAAGAAGTAAGGCTTTTTGAGAGAATGTTTCATACAACATAATTCTGAATTTTTAATTTATTTATTTAATATACTTGTATCCTATCTTTCTCAACCCCGAAGGGGACTCAAGGTGGCCTTTCAAAGGCAATAATTCCATGCTGCATGTATACATAGATAAACAAACATTGAAACCATCCAATTAAAACATAATATTAAAAACAATTAAAATTACACAGTCCATGTCATCATTAAAATCTATTTACAATCTCTTAGTGAAAAGAGAAGATTCAATTGATGTTGGGTGAGATTTGCCGATCTGAGTCCCTCTTTGGAGTTGAGAAGGTTGGGGTACAAAAGTTTTAAATAAATAAAAGGAAGAAGGTAGAGTTAAAGAAATTTCGAACTAGAATTTTGATTAGCAACCAAATCAGGATGATGCAAATGCAATAATCTATGTTGATAGAAAAGGGAGGAATTATGCTGAACAATAGTCTTATACATTGAGGAAAGAAATAGAAAATAAAATGATTCTAATATTATAGGAGTGAGAGGAGGTAATAACTGAGAACTAAAGTATATAAAAGCATTTTGTCAATATTGTTCCACTTAATATAAATGTCAAGAAAGGGGATTAATGTGGTGGATGTGGAGAAATGCCCACCTCAAGAAAAGAGGGGGGGGCTGCTCTGTGCATAACAGAGGTAGCTTTTCATCAAGTAATGTTTGATGAACTGAGAGGACTAAGAGGAATGTTAAACTCCATTTCAATATGCTTGTTAGAGTCTTTGAGAGAAGAAATTGAATATAAAGAACAGGATATGTTTTGAACAATGTGAAGAGTGTAAAGATGGTGAAAAGGAAGAGATGAATCAACAATGAAGAACAAGAGCTGCATCAACAAAAGATTTGGATGTGTTGGAACAGCAAGATACAGTGTCAGAGATAAGGAAAATGATGAAGCCCACGTAATGTGGAGCTACACAATATCAACATGAGATGAAAAGCTTAACAAGCAAATGGTTTAAGATCAGTCTAATATGACTGAGAACACTGGAAGTATGAAAATTGTGTCTGAAAATGATGAAGCTGTGATTAAAGAAATTGGGCAAGAGATTGGGAGAAAATATTGGTACATTTTAAGGACCGAAGTAGAGATTAATGTAGGAAAATGGTGTGCAAAGCATATTTAATGTATGCACTATTAAATGCAATGCCCAACTCAATCTGTATTTTGCCAAATTGGAGGCGGGGGAATCCATGTTAAGATTAAAGTACAATTTAGATTACTTGGGTTTAAAAGGTTTAACTAAATAGTTTTGAAGTAGGATTTGTTTCTTTGTTCACCTGAATCTTGAGGATGATTTATTAAATATACTTTACTGTTACATTACAATGCAAATTAAAAGGAGAAAAAAGCATTTGATTTAGTAAATTATATTATTTTTTACGTTGGGGTTACATTCTAGATATACCATGGGGACAACTGGTTTTAGGTAAAGAAAAGGCATAAATGCAAGATGACTTATCATCCCATCCTTAACAGTTGGCTCCAAGAGAATTCTTACATCTAGCAGAAGGTTTGCTGTGACACTAACACTCTTCCCTCCACTTCCTTGACCAAATTTTGTCATGTCTTATGTTTGATTAAGTAGTGCAAAATCATTCCAGAGGGATCTGTATTTTCAGCAGACCATGTGCAAGTGTTTAAATTGAGAATATTACATTGTTTCTGGTTCTTAATTTCAGTCAATTACCTGCAGCAGTCTCTTATGGAAAAGGGAGCAAATTTGATCACAGAACATTTATAAACAATAAAACTGTCATCTTCTGTCATGTTTCTTTATGGATACAGCAAACTTGTCATAATCAGCCATTAGAGTTAAAACTTGTCACGAACCAACATTCCTTAAAAGCCATTCAGGTAAATAAATGTAAATGTATAATAGCGGAAGTACTTTAGATATAACACTCAAATAAAGTTTTTCGTTCCCAGACAAAGGAAAAAGTGATTGTTTTGACCTTTAAAGCCCTACATGGTTTGGAACCAGGTTATGTACAGGTTTACCTTCTCCTACACAATCTGCCCTTTAGGATAATTAGGTCCTCCAACCACCCATAAAACCAATTGGCCACAGTCACCCAGAGGATCTTTTCACTGGCCACCCATGACTGTAGAATGACCTGCCAGAAGAGCTGCAACAGCTAAACGAACTGTCCAAATTTAAAACACAACTGGAAGACCCATCTCTCCCAGCAGGCTTACCCAGTCAACTTTCTTTCTTTTTTTAAAAAAAACAACTTTTTATTGAGTTTGTTTTACAGTCAGTGAGTAAAATATAGATAAGAAAGAGAATTAAAGAAAGATAGATAGTAGGGAGAAAAGGGGAGGGGCAGGGAGAAGGGAGACAAGGGATAAGGGAGAGAAAAGAAGGAAGAAGAGAGAGGGAGAAAAAGAGAGAAGGAAAAAAAGTGAAAAAGAGAAGAAGAGAACAGTGAGAAGTTGCTAACAGGTATGTCAGCCGAAAGGTTGCTTGGTCTCCCAGTCAGGATGACAGGGGATCAGTCTTTACTTGTCGTTCCCAAAATCCGAGTATGCTTTCAGACACCCTCCCTTTTTTTGTTGTTGTTTGTGTTGCCTCTTTAGATTTTTGTGTTCTTTAGATAGGCTTTTACGGGTTGCCAGTTGGTCTTAGACTTTGGGCTTTGATTGTTTACTAAGCTTTTTAGTGAGTCAACATCCATGTATTCAGATAGTTTTATAGCCCATTCTGTTGGGTCTGGGGAGTTTTCCTGCTTCCAGTTCCTCGCCACAACCACCCTTGCTGCCGCGGCCATGTACAAGAATATTTTATCTTTTTCCGTGTCTAGTTTTCCCTCCATTAAGTTTAATAAGTAATATTCTGGTTTAAGCTCGATTTCAGTGTCTAGAATCTTTTGAATATGTATGTGAATCTTCTTCCAGAATTTTTTATTTAGCTGACACGACCACCAGCAATGCATGAAGGTGCCTATCTGCTCCTTGCACTTCCAGCATTTGTTGTTTAAATTTTTGTAAAGTTTGGCTAGCTTTTGCGGCGTCAGATGCCAGCAATAGAACAGTTTTGTCCAGTTCTCCGAAATTGTTGTTGCCCCAGCGTATTTCATGTTCTTCCTCCATATTTCTTCCCATTCTCATAGTAATATGGAGTGACCGGAATCTTGCGCCCACTTGATCATGTTATCTTTTACAACTTCCGTTTCGGTGTCCCGCTCCAATAGTTGATTGTATAGTATTCTTATCAGTTTCTTGTCTCTGGACATAACCAGATCCCATGTCGTTTGAGTCTGGGTGAAGTTGTTTCTTTTGTCTTCTCTGAAGTAGTCTTTAAGTTGGGCGTAGTGAAACCACGGCAGGTTTATGCCTGCATCTCTTAAATTTTCCAAAGCTTTCAGCTTCCAAGCCTCTCCATCTCTTTCAATTAAATCTTTATATGTGTACCATTTGGTTAGTGGAAGTTCTTTCTTCTGTTGCGCTTCAATTGGAGAAATACCCAGTCAACTTTCAATGAGTTTTTATTTACATTCTATTGCTGCTATATGTCAATTCTGTATCTATATTTGGTAAAAGTTTTTTATATTTCTTTGCCACACTAATTTTTTTAAAGCCAAATTAGCTTCTAAACTCCTTTTTTTATGCAGCCATATGGTGTGAAAATTCAACTGTAAACCCAGATAGAGTGCAAGCAAGGTTTATAAGAGAGCTTCCAAATGTACCTTCTTTTGTACCAAACGCAGTCCTGCTCCTAGAAATAGGTGAATGCACACGGAGTACTAGGGCCTGGACTCTGAAAATGAACCTACAGTTAAAAACAATGGTATTTAAACTGGGAACAGGTTTATTACATCTCCTCCCCTGTGAAGACTCCAAACCCCTTTGGGCGAGGAGGATTGAACGGATTGGACTATCTGCATCCCTTTTTCTTCATTTGGAATTCAAAATGGTACAAGAATCCCTGAAGCAAAGGTTGCAGGACATTGCTCTGGGAGAGCTTGGAGCCTGCTCTAATTCACCATGCTACCCAGAGTTTTAAACCTGCCATACAGAGACCCATTTAAGAGATGTGAATACCTAAAAAGCCTTACAGTGATCAAATAATGTAGATTCTTTATAAAAATGAGATTAAATGTATTTCCCTCAGAGCTGCTAAGAGGCAGATTGTCTGGAATTCCTTATTCCCAAAGACTATGTCCCTGTGAAGGAAATGAAGTAGAAACAATAAGACACATTTTATTGAAGTTCCGCTATGACACAATGCAACGTAGCCAATTTTTGTCCAGCATAATCAGCCATCCCCCACAGGGGATTGTTAGATATCTTTTAGAGGACAAGTGCCACAGGGTGACCCTCATAGTGGCAAAATTCCTCACAGTGGCAACAAGGCTGAGAAAGAAATTTAGCTCAGATAGGGGTATTACTTGAAACCACATATATTAATTTTGGACAATGAGATGGGATAATTTATTAACCAGAGTTTGTACACAGATAGGTCTATGGACCATAATAAATATTGCTGTTGCTGTAAACATTGCTTTGTTTTTATCTATGTAATTTATTACATCTTTTTTTAGGTTTACATGTTTTTGACTTTGTTGTAACCTAACTCGAGCCATCAGGAGAGTGTGTTTCTTGGGTACATATTAAGAGACTATGCAGAAAGGAAGTTAATGCTAGATGAGGACTTCAAAGATCCATATGGAAACTACCACTGATTCATGAAACTCACTTGTGGACATGGAGTCACTCACACTCTTACAGCTTGGCTAAAGCTTTCGTGTGATCATAAAGCATCAAGTAAGCCACTGAACTTGCTGGAAGAGAAATATAATTATAAAATAAAAATGTATATACACAGAAATGATATAAAAGTTTGATAAACAAAGCAAACTAAAAAGTAACATTGCACACCTTGCAGTTACTCCCTATTAGTGCTATTCTAAATTTACACAGGCATGTCAGCAAGTAATCAAAACATCAATCTACATTCCTTTGCAAAAATGTATGCAAAAGATAGATTGTTCCATATGTATAAAACAGAATAATAAATCACTGAAATAATTTCCCCCCCAAAACCTGAAAGAAACAATTCTGTTTGAAAATGTGTTCACTTCTCAATTATAAGATAAAGTTTCAATCAGCTTCATTCTCTCAGGGTATTATATATGCATTATTCTTTATCTTGGCAAAACCTTAAACACTCAATTCGATTAAACTTCTGTGCCATCAGTTTCTATAGAAAAAAGTCGCCAGGTATAAATATCTGTATTTTAAAAAATACAATCAACATCCTTCGAAAAGACATAACAGAAATAAGAACTGCCTTCTAGTCATTTGCCATTATGAGCAGTATTTATGAAACCAGAATGTATTGCGAATCTCATAGCTTGCAGAAAACCTACAATCTTGAAACAGGTTCTTACATGTTGTAGTTTATGACAACATTGTAGCATGGATACATGTTTTGGTTTCATTTGCCATTATCAAACTTCTGGCAATAACTAAAATATTTTCTTTAAACAGCAAAATACCGCTAGATACCAACAAAAAAAAACCCGGGAACAATATTATGCTGCTTGAAGTTTGACTTTTGGATCTAGCGTCTTTCATATGAATGTTTCTTCTCAGTGTTCGACAGTTTGGTGGTGTATGTCCTATGAAATGCAGGGCAAATGCATAAAACAGAATTTCTGGGGAAATCTGCTGAAGGTTCTCAGCATCCTGATATGAAAAGAAAGAAATGCTGGAGTACTTTAAGAGAAAGGAAAGAAGAAAAAATATGAACATAATAATTAAAGGCCAGTTGGCTCTGAAAGGAGAAACACATGTGCCTCAGAAATTTGACACTGGGAGAACATGCCCACCCCAATCCCTGTGCAGTCATAACAATGTTCCAAAATAATGGCCATGTCAAAAGGCATAATCTATCTTCCACAGACTACAGTGGCAGAATGAGATCAGGAAAAAACAAAGTCCCATTTATAATTGTGAGGACAAGTGGAATAAATGTCAATTAAGCTTTATACCAGACAATAAGTGGGAGCAGAACCAAGAAAACAATTTTCAGCATAGGCACAGGGTATTGGCCTCAATACTCTAAAGGTACTGAGCCCAACCAATCATGGAAGCTAAGGGTCAGACGTGGTAGGTACTCTGATGGGAGACAGTCAAGGAATAACCAGCCCCTGTAGGCTATATTTCAGAGGAAGGAGCTGACAAAAGCACTTCTGAATATTACTTTATTAGCCAACATTTTCGCTTACCCAACGTTCTGCCGGCCTATTTATGTTGGACAAGCGGGACAAGCGAGACTCTACTGTAGCTCTATTCATTTATCTTCTATACATGAATGAAAGGAAGATGTAAGTGCTCAAACTGTATGAAATCAAAACCATTACTATTACAACTCAACTTCTTCCACTCCTTAGTTTTACCATGTAGTTGTATGGCCTGGTTACAGGATTTCACACAAGCTTGGACCATGACAATGGAGGCTAGCCAATCACATGAAGCTGTCACCGTGTTCACCTCAATGTGATTATAGCTCCTTTTCAAACCTTCCTCGTGAACACAAACTAGGATGAGATGTCTTGCTCCCCATTTTTTGTTTCGAAAAGAATGGCAAATAGGGTTGTGGAAAGAATACATTGTAAGCGAGCTCTACTGCATGACTACCCTTATCATTTTCAACAAGAGCTTAAACATTAAGGATTTGACTTTATGTACAAAATTATTTTTGCAAGGGATCAACTGCATTTGCAATTCTCCTGAATTTCCCATTTGTTCTGGTCTGTATACAAACTCCAAAATAATATTTGACAATATGTTTTTGAAATATCTCACAATCCTGATCTATCATTCAAAAGACGTTGCTCAGATAAGATAATAAAAAATGAATATAGTCCTCTGTCAGATAAAAAGGATGATAGCTGTATTACTGCTAGCCAAGACTGTAGCTGATGAATTTTAATGACTAAATATAGATTAATTTTCACATTAAGTATGCAAATAATATAGGGCTATGAGAGCATTACTTTTAGATGGGATAACCCTGAATGAACATATTACTGTACAATTTTATAGTAAGCCTATTGGTACAAACAATTTACCTTAGGATAGTTATCACTGTGTTATTTAAGAGATGGCCTAATGCTTGTCTAGTTTAAGATTAAAAGAAAAAATGTCTTTAGATTTGTATAACTGACACAGATACAGACCTATACAACAATTGCAGTTAAGGTTTTCTTTAGGCAACCCATAGAGAACAAATGTGAGATGAATCAGAGATGAGAATTATTCCAGAATAAGTAATAAGCACATATAAAAATAAACAGAAAAATATAATAAGGTATCTTTTCCTATAAAACCTAAATTCTTGAAACACAATTAGTTACTACAATATATCCCTGGGTGCCAGAATTTACTATTTACAGGGTACTGTTCGCCAATTAATGTAAAACATAAAATAGTCCAATTCTGGCTACAATTTATTTAATGAATATTAAATAAAATGTTTGAAGCTGAAACAACATTTCAAAACTCTATGTAGTCAATCAGTTTATTTTACAAAATGATACAGAAAATTCTTGCATGATTTTAAATATCTATATATTACATTTAGTTATAACTTTAAACAAAATGAAAATGGACAGATCGCAACTACTTTTTAAAAAATCAACTCAAAATATCTGGTATGTTTAAGCTGAACTACAATGAACATAGAACAGTAGGTAATCTATGTGATTAACAGACAACATAATTTTTTAATTACGTACTGTTAATTTAGAACAATGGTTTCCAAGGATAGGTCCTCAAAACATTGGATTACAACTCCAAGAATTCCTGACCACTAGCCTTACTGGCCTAGGCTTCTGAGCATGGAAATTCAATAGCATATAGTAAACATTGGTGCAGAACATGCAGAGATGGCTGTTTCAAATTGGAGGAACATTTTCCTTAACATTCCCTCGTTAGACATATCTGGATATATTAATATATGTGGGCCCTTCCAGATATTCTATTCTCCACAACATTCCTCATGATGCTTGACAAGACATAACACTTCCATTCCCCTCCTCCTTTCTGTCCCGCCAAACTTAAATGACTCAGACCTAAGCTCTATATAAAAAGGTATTTTGTATTTATCTGAATCAGGGTCTCCTTAACCATGCAAAAAGCAAGCTCTATATGGCTGAGCTATGGGAAAATCCATGTTCAACTGTATTTGGGATCCTTCAGTGTGGTGATATGCTACCTATGGCTGGAAGATAGAGGACATATCAGTCTGCTTCCCAATCTCTATGCACTGACATATGAAATGGAGGTGGAAAATATTTCCCATCTAGCACTTCTTACAGGTTAAGTATTGGTTACTGTCAGATGTGTTTTTAACACTTGTTGTATATCAATAAGCACTGGCAATGTCAAACTTTTGATTTCATAAGATGTAAGTATGATTGCAACCATTCTTTTTAACCTTGCCAAAAGAAACCCGGCATAATGTAATTTAAAACTAGACCAATTGAAAGGTAATTTAAATGACGTCACAGCATCAGAGTGTACACTCAAAATATAGTATTCTTTAATCATTCCTTCATAAAGTTAGCTCTTTTGTGGACTGTATATGTACACATTAGATTAACTATAAAACAGTAAGATTCTTAAATCCCCAATTCTGCTTTATATCCCTTAGTCTCTTTAACATCAGAAAATACCATTTTCTTCAAGAGCAAAGTCCAAACCAAAATAACATTTTCACAGTTTTACGTGGTGTGCTTTAACCTTTGGGACTGTGGGTTGTCAACCAAAATAGAGAGACGGCTCATCGTCACTTATGTCTGAATCATCTTCATCCACTTCACCTTCAATGACTGATTTTTTTCCTTTGCAACACGACACAATTAATCCAAACAAGAAGACCTGTGAATTTAAATTAGTATAATGTATTACTGTTGATCAGCTAAAGCCCATGTGCCAAACTCAAGGCCCGAAGGCCAAATCCAACCTGCCATGTCATTTTATGTGGCTCTACAGATGCTGGACTACAACTCCTATATCCCTCATCATTAGACTAGAGCTAATGGGAGCTGCGATACAGTGAGATTTGGAAGGCTGCAGTTTGTTCTGTTCAGTCAGGATAGTGGGATTTCAATTCAGATACAAGATTTGTAGATATGGTGTCTGGCTTTAAAATGTCCTTTAACATTTCCTCAACCTCAGAGAACAAGTGCCATTATCCGAAGTCCACAAGGTAGATAATAAAAAATTATGGGAGTTGTCGTTCAATAACATCTGCAGACCCAAACTAAAGAGCCTCAACCCCTATGTAAAAAAATATAGTTGCTCTTCTGTATCCACTGATTCTCCATCAATGGATTCAACAGCCATTTGATGTTGCCCTTGATGAAAATGAGCTTTCACCCCTGAGTTGAAGGAATATGTAAATAACAGATTTAGAATGGGGTACTTGATAACTGAAATTATGTTAAATCACTAAGTTGGATTTTTGATGACATCCAAATAACAATACTTCTAACAAAGTAAATAAAACCACTGTTATTTTTATTATGAGATCCAAATAAGATAACTTACCGCAATAAAAGCCCAGTTGCCAAAATAATATGCAACACTGAAGAACCAAAATTTGTGAAGGAATAGGTAAGTCCGAGTAACTGTACACTGATCTGAAAGGGCAGAAAACAGTATTTGAGATAATCAATAAACTAGTTAAAATTTTACATACTAAGTATTAACATATTTTGTCCTACTTGAAAGGATGAGAAAGATACAGCTTGTTCATACAAGAAGAGGGAACTTTTGAGTCTCCAGCATTGTTTGGCTCCAACTTCTACAATGGTTTACCACTTGCATTTGATGAAAGCTGAGCTAAAAACATCTTGAAAATCATGAATTCCATGCCATGCGTTAAAGGAAGGGTGACGAATTGTGGGAACCTAGACGGCTGCATTTGTCCCCCAGTAGAACTCGGAGGGTCACATTGCCACTATCAAAACATAGTCCCCAACCCTCCTGCTGTGTTGTGGGGACATTCTTGTCGTATTTCTAGTCCACCCCAGGCCATTTTAGGCCCAGGATAGGTCATTATTAAAAACAAGAAATAACCAGCCGTCACTTCCAATTTAACAAAATGCCTGAGTCTAAAATGGCTTCCACCTCCCCTCCCCCCCCCCAAGGACTTTAGGTGAAATATGGTTCTAAACATTTTGGTTCATAAGATATACTCCAGTTGATTATGACCAAGGTGAGAAACTCTGAGTCTCCATGTTATCAACAGCTCTGTGAACGTTTTACACATACTAAGTATTAACTTTTTTTTGTCCTGCTTGAAAGGATGAGGAGGTATCAAAGTACATAACAACTGTAAACAAATGTATAGAAATAATGACAAATTACTCATCTTAATATAGTTGCATTATATTTAACAAGTTCAACACAGAACGTATTTCATATATGAACCATTACTCTGATATCATTGTTTTCAAGGTAAGAATTTTCAATTTTGGCAAGTGGTATTGTTGGCAGATAGTAGTAAGGCCAAGTTCTATCTCGTAGACAGGACCTTGTTCAACTACCACTTAATTTAGGAGGATAGTATCAGTAGAGCCAAATGACTTCACTGGTTCTACTTTCTTGGTCCTCCGGAAGGATTTAGAATATTATTTACACACTACAGCTGGGGAAAAAATCTTCTAAAATGGCTTCAAAAACTAAGTTGACATGTACAGTACATCTGCTTCTACTTAAAATAATTCTATGGGAGAGGAAACAACAGCAAAGATGTAGTGCTCACTTTAACGTATGAAATCAAACCCATTACTACCCCAGGCTTTAGGGGAGGATGAAAACTGTTGTCCCCACCCCCGATCAGATTCACTTCCCTTTGGTTTCACATGTCACTACATCTCGCTAGCATATGGCAATAGATACAGTTGGCCAACTGCATTCTTTACTATCTACTATGCTAACTATCCCCTTTAGCATTACTCAAAAGCGATGCTGTTTGCAATAAACTGATACCTACCCAAACTGGTGTCATTATTTGTTGAGCTGCTACAGCCTGATTTTCTCCACTGCCTATTGTGGAGACTCCCAAGAATAAATTAATCTAGGCTGTACTTGATGGTTTTAGCTTTACTCAAAATTTAGTGAAAGGAGCTCTGATTTTGTCACAGTAAATTGCTATAAAAGACAAAGAGGGAGGGGAAAACACAAGAGCACCTAGCTCTTCCACAATGTTCAGTGTCAGGATATGCTCAGAGAAAAAAAGCAAGAGAATGGTGATGTGGGCCTTCAATATGGTGTGTTTAGTGAAGAATTTAATTCACGAATCTAAATTTTCTAACATCCCTTTCTCCCTGTCTCAGTCTATTTTATTCTTATAACAACCTCATAAAACACGGTAGACTAAGAGTGATTAGTTCAAGGTCACTTAGTGAATTTTAGGATTTAGCTCTGAATCCCCTAGTCTCTGCCCCAAATTTCAGGTAATGTACCCCAGTGGCTTTCCATCACTTCTGATGCACCACCAATGAAAACCTTAGCTTCATATACTCTTTTATTGAGGATGGGGATTAAATATATTACATCACACATAATCAACACAAATGAGATAGGCAAAATTAGACTTCCTTTAACTTAGCCTGAGATCATTCCTTAGTCTGAAAGGCTTGTTCCATTTGCTCCAATGACAACCATTCTTCTTTCCTCCTTGGCTATTTTTTCCTTTGGTGTTTTACAGAGCCTTAAAAGCTGTCTCCATGCAACAGACCTTAAAAGCACCCACTCCCACAACTAAATATCAACCAGTGACAAGCTGTCTGCAGCTTCAGATATATGCTTCATATACTGCTCAAAGCATCCGTGTTTCAGCAGTAGATCTGTCACAGTAAACAATGGCATTCAGTCTCTTTTCTCCTCCCCCACCAACAAGCCAAGAAGACAGTCAACTTGATTACCTGCTTTTCTCTCACTTAAACAAAGGAGAGCCAAAGAGTAAGGAACTGTTGCTATGGAAATCCGCAATAACCTCAAGAGTGATGCATCACATAAATGGAAAAAAGCTCTGAAAAATTAATCTGAAAAGGTCCTTGGTTGTTTGGCTTGTATCTTGACTTTTCAGAGATGTTCATCATCTGCACCATAATACATTTAATATTAACAACTACTCAACGGTGCAGATTCTAAGTAAAGTATTACTTGGTGGGCTTGGAAACATATATAGGGAAATAATCTGAATTGCTAAAATAAAAGGTTTTGTGACAGAGGTCAAGGTATTATAATCTTAAATGGGTAGCCAAAAATGAAGATGGTCCTCAGGTAAGGCTGGTAGAAGGAAGAACAAATGGCTATGCCTGCTGGGAAAAGAATCCCAGCAGGAATTAGAGAGGAAAGTTCTCACCAGTCAGAATTTTTCTTAAAAGATGCAATGACTTTGTAGGAATAAGTCCAAGGGAGTTGTGATCTGACATATAGTCTCCTTAGAAGTCTAAATCCAAAGAAAGCTCTTTAAAGCAAGTTTTCTTAAGGAAAAGTGAATGCTTTAGACTGCTTTGAATCATGTCTGAATGTTCCAAATGTCTAACTTTCTGAAGCACATATCAAAACATATCTAACTTTCTGAAGCATATTTCACATTAAACTTCTGTGAATTACTAGCAAAATCACACTGAAAGAGAGGGCCCTTCCACACAGCCATATAACCCAAAATATCAAGGCAGAAAATCCCACAATATCTGCTTTGAATTGGGTTATCTGAGTCCACAATGCCATATATTCCAGTTCAAAGTAGATAATGTGGGATTTTAATTCAGCTGTGTCGAAGGGGCCAGAGCCAACTTTTATATTTCTTAATATATTACTGCCAATTTTTAAAAGAAATTGATGGAACTTGGGGAAAATAAGGAGAATGTGGTTTGTATGGTAGCCTTGCCAGACCTCTACCAAGCTGTTGAAATCAGTCTACTCAATGATGTAAATTTGTCTAAATCCCCCTGCACTGGAAAGTTAGCACATCCTGCTTAGGGGTGCTCACCCAAACAGAATGTGGTCTCTGATCCTATGGAAGTCACCTGCCCTGTTTTAAACCATATCCATTGGTCATGCTGCCAGTTATTGTTTTTCTAATACAGAAAAAAGAGATGAGCTCTTTTTTCTGATTGTTCAGACTATGGATGAGCCAATGCAGCTATCCCCTGTCCTCCTGACTCATTTTCTTAAGTAGTTTAAGAATCCTAGATGTATTACAAACTTTATGCAAAAAATAAAAATTCTGTGGTATAGTCTAAGCACGCCTTTCCTCTTTAACTATCTGAGAACTATTCTGTAAGATGCTTATGTAAAAATAAACAATATCTGTTACAGAAATATTAACTAAGCTAAAAGATTGGCTCAGCTTTCTTGGTTGCATCACCCTGATTGTGGGACTCCTTTCTTTCACTTATGACTTTGCCAAGTGTTTGGAATACCGTTCTTCCCACCAGCCTTAGCCATTTCAAATCTCTACTTGTAAAGTGGCTGTATTTCCTCCTTGCTTTATTTCCTCCCTTTGGGACACTGGCTGATTTTGACGTTGTAAGGTCCCTTGGAGATTCTTTTCAGAACTGAATGGTGGAACAAAGGAATTATCAATGAAATTTCTAGAAAATAAATACAGGTTACTGTCTAACTTAGATGTGAAACAGATTATCTCCTGAGTCAACTACTATACCCTACACGAGAAGAGGAAATAAAACATTTAATTAGTAGACCAGGACAGCGCATTTTTCAGCACCATCTGTAACCCCTCCAGCTGCTCACCTGAATTAAAGAGCAATGAACAGACCTACAGATGGCTCTCTATGGTAATCTGACTAAACAAATTATAGCAGATATTTTGGACCTGTTTGACCTTCAAGAAATGTTATAATGTAATGCAACACTAGTTCAATGCCTCACTTATGATGTCTTTGCTTCTTTCCCTAGGGAGACAATTCCATTTGTTCAACATCATGTTATACAATTCAGCTTAGACCCCAAGTCTTCCATTAAAAGGCACACCAATAAGCATTTCAAGTACAATAAAATAATTTAGATACACAACTGGTTTGATCTTTCAGCACAGAAATTGCCTCAATTTTCATAGAAAGCACTAGAAAATACTGGCTAAATGGGCCAATGAATGAAAATGGGGACAGATAATAAACACATATCACTCAACGTTTCATCTGACATCTGTAGGACTGTCACCAATGGCTTACAAAGCCATTTCATAGGGCATTATAGAATAATACTGGGAATTCACCCATGTCCTAAGCCACCTTCAATGTATTATCTAAATCCACAAACACATATTTAAGGACCTTGCCCCAGAGGTGAGAAGATAACCATTATTATCAGTGGCAATACTAAGAAGGAGGTTATATATTTGGTGTGTGTGTTTTTTGTGTGTGTGTGTGTGCGTGCAGTATTTCAGCAGAACTTCATTTTTAAATAAAAATATTCTTATAGTTAAGATATAATCACAATGTTTTTCATAAGCTTGCCTTACGTATGCTACATCAACAAGGGTAAGACTCAATGCTACTTTACTTTTCAACCCCTCTAATGCACATGCAATCTAGTCAGAGATGACATCACTACTCAATTACAATAATGCTTCAAATCACATGGTTTTGTTTGCATGTGCTACTAGCATGTGCAATGGTTAATTGTTGCTCGTTTTTTTTTAATAATCACAGATTTTGCCAATTTTTCTGGCATTCTATCAACAATATTGTGATAACAGCTAGTGTGGAGGGAGGGCCATGGGGGTGACACCATGAGTTATCACAGCAGGGGGAACCACCCTAGTGCTGCCACTGATTAGGATATGTGCTAACCTAATGCTGAGAAAACTGTGCATTAAAACCATTTGGTCAAAGGAGCCTGAACATTTTAAAACATTCACTGTTGGGCTTAGTATGGCAATTACAACAACTAGCATTTCCCCCCTCAAAATGAATAGACTAAAGTTTCAATATAGTAGGGGAAAACATTGTTTTCCTTTCAACACTATCGATAGCGTTTAAACTTGGAGAAAATGTTATCACCATGCTAAACTTTACCAATTTGTCAACTCCCTCCCCATATATGTACTCACAATAAAAGATTTGCAGTGATGCTATCATAATAGTTTGTTCTCTTCTTATAGCAGTGCTTTCAAAATAACAGAATATTCAATACTTATTGAGAGACACAATACCCATGTTAGAGACTGCTTTAGAATTTGCCACCCTAGAGTGATAGATAATACAAATGGAAGCCTGTTCTCTTCTTTCTCAGGTGAAATTTTCCATTTCCCTTCTTGGCTGTTATATTGCTTGCTGTGAGTCACTTACATTATGCTGACCTGAGACTCTCTGAACTACAGTAAACATTTATGCATGAGGAAGAAGCACAAACATATCTCCTCTACATTCTCTAAAGGAAAATAAAAGCGAACTACTAATTCACACCTTACATTTATGCTTAAGACTGAATTATTTAAAACATAGTGTATATTTGCAGCAAAACTAAGTGAAATGTTTTCTAAACAGGATAAGCCCATTTGACAAACAAATTTACCAAGAAAGATTTGTAAAAAAATACATTATATATTAAACATATGACAAAACATGTTCTGACAATTACTGCTTTCCAGTGTGCCAGAGAATGGCTCTAAATTTGTGCCCATTGGGTACAACTGATTATTTCTTTCCTGGAAACATTCCAGAACTGGGAGCCAATGGTTCAGGGGCTGGCATGAGCCCAGGGAGCACCATGTTGAGCAGCAGTGCTCTCAGAAGACCTTGGCCGTGACCTCAATAACAGAAGCTTAGCTGGAAGATGTGGGGCAGAAAATGAAGCCTGAAGTGACTTTTCCCAGAAAGATGTATATAAACTGTGCCAAATGTAACAGTCACAAGAGATGAAGTTTCAATCCCTACTGAGAAATTAAAGAATAATAAAATCAAGCCAGGTCTGGATGATCATGCAAGATATAATAGTCATTTAAGAGAACAGTATCACCCATAAGACTGGCCTTCGAACCCGAGGATTCATATACATTCTATTTAAAATTATTTTTTAAATGCATTCCGGAAATTACAGACTTAATTTTTCCTGGTAGATCTATAACAACAATTTCCAAGCAAAGAAACATGAAGTTTCACTTGTTCGTAAATGAAATGTGAGCGAGCAGCAAGGTAGCCAGGTTTGCAGATAGTATCAAATTATTCATGGTAGTAAAAATGAAAAGGGATTATGGGAATTTCAATGGAGGCTAAACTGGATAATGAACAATAAAATGGTAGTGTTAGATGAAAGTCAGTGTGCTGAATATTGTGGCAGAGAATCCTAACTTTGCTGATGGGATGTGAAGTGACAATACATAACCAAACACGGGTTGTGGTAGATTATTCAATGAAAATGTCAACAAAGTGTACAGCTGCAGAAAAATTCCATTCCATGTGTCATTAGGAACAGAATGAAATATAAAATTGCCAGTATCATAATACCCTTATACAAATCTATGTTGCAATCACATTTTCAGTGCTCTGCACTGTTCTGTTCACTGATTCTCAAAAAGGCTATATTTGAGTTGGGAAAAAATGAGAAAAGGGAACCAAAATAATCAGACGACTAGAAACTCTCAGAGGAGTAAATGTGTGGTATTTTTTAGATTGCTAATAAGCGTGTATAAGGGGAGGGGGCATGTCATAGCTGCATAAAATAATTTATGACTTGGAGAAAGAAGGCAGGGATGTTTTTCTTCCCCACCTATAAAATCCTCATCTAACCAAAGTGATCACAGGGAATAAAAAACAGACCAAATTAAATACTCACACAGCATACAGTTCAACTATGGGATCTGCTACCAAATAACTGTGAATATAAGGCTATCATGCCTACATTCTACTTCCAGGATAGAGGCAGCATTCTGAATACATTGTTTGGAAACAACGTGAAAGGGCTGTATTCCATTAGCAATAAGGTAATAATGTGGAAAGCTGGATGCTAGAGTAGATAGGCCTTTGATATGATTCAGCACAACTCTTATATTCTAGAGAAGGCCTCTTCAACATGCAGCCCTCCAGGTGTTTTAGACTACCGTTCCTAGAATTCCTGACTGTTTTAACAAGCTGGTTAGGGATTCTGGGAGTTGGAGGCTCAAACACCTGGAAGGTCAAAGGTTGAGGAGGCCTGCTCTAGAACAAAGCTTCTCAAACTGTGGGTTGCCACCCCATTTGGGGTCCCCTAACTGAATGAGGGGGTTGTAAAAAAATGTGTAGCTTGCCATCTAATGGTTGTTTTAGACATTAACATGAATAAGCAGCAAATGCTTCAGATGTACTTTATTTTTTTTAAAAAGGAACCCAGTCTGTCTCCTTTAGCAAGCCTTGCAAACATCGATTTTGCTTGATGTCAATCTTTCCAGTTTCATAAATAAATCCCTTCAAATTCTGATTCTAATACACTAAGTTAGATTCATACACCAAACTCAATTGAATGAAATACCGTATTTTTCGCTCCATAAGACGCACCTGCTGATAAGACGCACCCAGATTTTAGAGGAGGAAAATAGGAAAAAAATATTTTCGCTCCCCCTCTAAAATCTAGGTAAATCTTATCAGCAGGTGCGTCTGGCTGACTCCTCCCCTGGCTCCTTTCCTTTCCCTCCCACCTTTCCTCGACCGAAGAAAAGGTGGGAGGGAAAGGAAAGGAGTCAGAGGGGAGTGCACCAGGGTCGCGTCAGCTCTGACGCGGCGCTGGCTGACTCCTCCCCTGGCTCCTTTCCTTTCCCTCTCACCTTTCATCGAGCGAAGAAAAGGTGGGAGGGAAAGGAAAGGAGGCAGAGGGGAGTGCACCAGGGTCGCGTCAGCTCTGACGCGGCGCTGGCTGACTCCTCCCCTGGCTCCTTTCCTTTCCCTCTCACCTTTCCTCGAGCGAAGAAAAGGTGGGAGGGAAAGGAAAGGAGGCAGAGGGGAGTGCACCAGGGTCCCTCCGCCGCCGCAACGGACCACAGAAGAGGAGAGGCAGCGACAGGGTAAGTATATCGCCGCCCTCCCTCTGCTCCAGCGCCCCCCAGCCTGCGTCTTCGCTCCATAAGACGCAGCTGATTTTTCATCCCACTTTGGGAGGAAAAAAACTGCGTCTTATGGTGCGAAAAATACGGTACTTCGGTCATCCATTAAAAGTTCAAGAATTTGCAAGTCTGTGGGTTAATACCACCTACTTGCTTTGTGGAGGGAGGAAAGGATATGGATTGCCTAGATATATGTGAACAGACCATGATAGGAACAGGTGTGAAGTAGGTGTGGGTCCATTTCAGGCACACAAATCCACTGTGCAACCTGAGACCTTTTAAGCTGGGGGTATGGACCCTTAAAACATTCCATCGCCGGCCCCCAATTCAAGAGAAGAAAAGGGAGAGCCAACAGAGTATATTCTGCCACATGAGACTGCAAACCAAGCATGCCAGCATGCCATGAAAAATGTTGAAGACACTTCACATACTGCAGTATCAAATATTCAGCCAAGATTTTATTCTTCATGTGAAGATACACGTACATCCATCTCGTTAGTATGCAAATTTTCTTTCATCTTTAAGAAATGGTAAAATTATATGTATAACAAAGAATTGTTTCAAAATACAAATTTATTTATCATTTATTGTCAGTAAATGTTTGATTTGTATACTTATGTGAGATTTTATATATATATATATATATATATATATATATATATATATATATATATATCTGTAAAAATTTCTTGGGTGAAAAGCGGTCACTAGTGAAATTTTTTAAGAGGCCCTACCCAAGAGCTTATTTTTAGAAATTTAGTAACCATAACAACATCTCTCACTCAGTCATTCCTTTGTTTAGTCTTCTATAGGAACTGGTAGTCAAGTGCAATCATGTCAGAAATGCCTTTATTTCAAATGCCCTCCTGACAGTATTACCAAGTAGGCGAAGACATTTTTTCATCCAAACCAGGAATGGTGAAAGAATGCAAATAAAGCCCCACTGAATGACTAAAATATATAGCAGGCGAGTGTATCAATAATGTTTAAGATGAATAAATTCTAACTGCAAAAATAATTACAGCCAAAACAATACATTATAAATTGATTATAGAGTGTCAACTCTTTTATTAAATGTTCATTCATATCAGCAATGTTTCATTTCTTCTCAAAAGCTGATAGGAAAAGTAATAAGTGGACCAATTAATTACCAAATTATCATTTCTGTTCCATGATTGCAAGCACAAAATAAGCAAATAAACCAAGAAACCACAATAATCTTATAGGAGACATTTCATGAATTTTATAGTAATGTAGTTTTAGTGCTATTAAATCAAATGTTTATATAAAACTTTTTTTCAATTGTACTTTAAAAAAAAATCAGTCTCTGGCTGTATGGAGAGGCAATCACCTGTATGGATCAAGGGATGGCAACAATTTTACAAGTACAGTAGAGTCTCGCTTATCCATCATAAGTGGACTGACAGAATGTTGGATAAGGAAAAATGTTGGATAATTAGGCGGATTAAGGAAAAGCCTATTAAACACCAAATTGTGTTATGATTTCACAAATTAAGCACCAAAACATCATGTTTTAAACAGATTTAGAAAAAGCAGTTCAATACATGGTAACTCTATGTAGCAATTACTGTATTTACAAATTTAGCACCAAAACATCTCAATGCATTGAAACAACTGTGGATCTGGGCAGGAGGCAGATTGTGTTGGATAATACAGAATGTTGGATGAGCGTAGGTTAGATAAGCAAGACTCTACTGTACCACAACTGCAGGATAGGATACAAGAGAAACTATACAACTTCAGTAAAAACTACCCCTTATTAAAAACCTACTCCTAGACTGGAGAAAAATAGAAGCAAAGTAACAATTTTAGAAGAATTGTTCTTCTGAAAGGAATAGAGGTAAAAAAAAAACCCAGAGGTCGCTACTCCTTAAGATAATTTAACAACCACCCAATTTTATCTTTCTCATCTCATGAATCTGGATCCAGCGGCGCCGGCGAACTACCGTCCGGTCTCAAATCTACCCTTCCTCGGGAAACTGATTGAACGGGCAGCAGCGATCCAATTACAGGAATTCCTGGAAACCTCAGGAAGCCTGGACCCCTGCCAATCGGGTTTCCGCGCCGGACACGGGATCGAGACCGTTCTGGTGGCCATTACGGACGACATCCGCCGCCAATTGGAGAAGGGAGGTTCAGCTATCCTGGTGCTGCTTGACCTCACCGCGGCGTTCGACGCGGTGGACCATGACTTGCTGTTGCGGCGACTATCAGCCATTGGGATTCAAGGCACAGCTTTGGCTTGGTTCGATTCCTTCCTGCGGGGCCGCTCGCAGCGTGTTGAGTGGCGAGGCCAAGTGTCCAAGAAATCCACCCTGGACTGTGGAGTCCCCCAAGGCGCCATTTTGTCACCAACGCTTTTTAACATCTACGTCCAACCCTCGGCAAGCATAGCCAGAAGTTTTGGATTTGGGTGCTACCAATATGCAGATGACACCCAGCTTCTGCTGAAGCTTGAGCCAGGCGTAACATCGGTGCCTGAGAATTTCAGACAAGGACTAGAGGCAGTGACCAGATGGCTCCGCTCATACAAACTCAAGATCAATCCATCAAAGACTGAGATTCTATGGCCGGGACGCCCAGAGCCACCCATTCCGCTGCCTCTCTTTGAGGGAGAGCCGCTGATCCCGGCCCCGTCGGTGAAGAGTCTCGGTGTGATACTAGACTCGAGACTCTCACTGGAGGCCCAGGTTGCTGCGACAATTAAGGGAGCTTTCTTCCACCTACGCCAGGCACGTCAACTGGCACCTTACCTTCCATCAGATGCGCTGGCTACGGTGGTCCATGCCACAGTGACATCACGGCTGGACTACTGTAATGCCTTGTACGTGGGGTTGCCGCAGTCAACCACTCGTAAAATCCAGCTAGTGCAGAATGCAGCTGCCAGACTCCTCACCGGGACACCACTGAGATGCCATATCGCGCCATCTCTACAGCGCCTGCACTGGCTGCCAGTCGAGCTCAGAGCCATCCACTAGATCTTGTCGCTTACCTTTAAGGCCCTCCATGGCGCCGGCCCAGCTTATTTAAAAGACCGCTTGTCCGAACCAGCTCATGTAAGGTCGCGCGTTCAGGAAACAGGGACCTTCTCCGCATCCCAGGTGTGAGTGAGGCCCGCCTCGACACCACGAGACGGAGAGCCTTTTCCATCGCGGCTCCTGTTCTTTGGAACTTGATGCCGGCGGATCAGAGAGCTATCTGGGACATGCCCCAGTTCCTGACCGCATTGAAGACCTGGCTCTTCCGAAAGGCTTACAGCTAAGGACACCCTCCAGACTTAGCCTGAGTTACTGGAACTATTTTAATTAATTTTCCTATTCTTTTAGCTTTTAACTATTGAACTCTTTTTATGTGTTTTATGTGTAAGTCGCCCGGAGCACTGACGTGGAGGGCGACTCATAAATAATAAAATCAATCAATCAATCAATAAGTTTGCAATCTCATTTTCACATAAAACAGGACTTTCAAAGAACAAGTTGCATCTTCTCCAGAAATGTCTTTAGTTATTTCACACATTTGGTACACAGCCTTCAAAATAATTATGATGGCTCAGACTTAGCACCTTTGTACACCTACATCAAAAGAATTGCCTGTTTGTTACATAGAAACACATGGTGTAGAATTAGAGAAGTTATCAATTCACAACAGCAGGACTTCTGCAGTGGGATGTACTGTGTTCACAAGTCTGCCCGCATAAATGAGAACAAATTATGGCTTTTATCTTCTTAGAAAATTATTTAAAGGCATGAATGTCAAATATTTTAAAAGTTAAGTAGTACAAACTGTCAATTTATTTAAGAACAATGGTCACTACACCAACGTTTCAAAATAGGAAGATGCCTCACCAGTCATAATAATAGTACTTTTGTTTTGTTTCCAAAAGCCACACAATTGTCTAATTTGCCTTCAATCAATACCAGGTGTTTCATTTTGCAAATAAATTATGTGAAAGACAAAAAAGATAAAATTTACTCTGCTTTAAATTCTGACATCTATTAGTATAAATGAATCACGCTAAGACACTTCTCTATGAAAAATATAGAAAATTCCAGAAAATTCCACCACAATGCTCACAACACTTTATGTAAGCTTTTGTAGCTCTATTGTATCTGATGTTATCACAGACGGACTCTTTTTTTAACAGAAATGAATAACAACAGAAACAATATCTGATACAAAATGTAGGTCTGTGACTCAGTCACTTTTGTGTTGTCAAAGGCTTTCATGGCCAGAATCACATGGCCAGTTTTCCGGACTGTATGGTCATGTTTCAGAAGCATTATCTCCTGATAAGAGTTCTTTCTCCCATCCTGGACCTTCCACAGATATATAAATCTAACTTGCCTAGTTTCCAACAAACCTCACAACCTCTGAGGATGCCTGCCATAGAAGTGGGCGAAGCATTAGGAGGGACTGCTTCTGGAACATGGCCATACAGCCCGGAAAACTCCCAGCAAACCACAGTCACTTTTCTTCATATGTATGATTTTTAAACATATTTTGTCAGATGAAGAAGCCAATAGAGTTGTGAAAGCTTGTATGAAGCATTTGTGCACAAATCCTTTATTTGTGGATTTGTTTTACTTTGCTACATGACCAACATGGCCATCCCTTAGTATTTTCTCTATTAAATTTACTAAGATAGAATTTAGCATAATTAAGTCAACTTTTGTGGCTTTAAAGCAAGGATATTATGTAGCTTATTTCTGATCCTGAAATGGAGCTTAATATTAGCTGTCTTACCTTCAGGAGCATCTGCATCGCAAACTTTAGCTGCCCATGTTGTTGTATTTGTCAGGTGTCCATCAACAGTTACGTTGGTCTGCATAAAAATATATTCACTGAAGATGAATAATATAACAGTAATAATATCAATGCTACAGCTTCATCATTTACTTTACTCTGGCCATAGGAGATCCCCCTGATTTGCCTTTGAAAAAGATACATGGATTCTGTCTAGTTAGCAGAACTATATTGCCATTGCATTCCATGTCAGCATTTCACATTGGAAATGCACTTCATAAACGATCTACAGCACAACACCCATATCCACATGGGATATGGTTCCAAACATACTGTTGAAACCAAAAACCATAGAAAACACAAACCAACAAAAATATATATTCTTGGTGTCTTGGTTTTTCTATCTGTTCCTGGGGTGATTTGGGTGCGGATTTAGAAAATTGCACTGGATAGACCACACCAGCTCCAGTTTCTAAGATATGGTTATCATGATTTGTAATGGGCATGAAGATGGTGACTGGTAGATGTTCTGAATATCAAAAACTAGAAGGGGGAAAACGGTGCTATTTTGCAATCAGCAGGTCAGGTACACCCAGAAACAGAGCTAACATAGAGGCACCAAAATGTGTGTTGGCCAGTAATAAATAGCAAGTCATATCGAAGTGAACAACTTCAGCTGGAAGTTACCAGAGTCACACTGGAGGACCAAGGAAACTTCTAGAGAAGTATGATGTCTAGGAATCAGCAAGATCTTCCAGGTAACAGCATATTTAAAACACTGCAAATTAAAAGCAGTCTCTCTCGGCATTACTTCGCGAACGAAGATTCAGGAAGGACTCATCCCACGCTTTTTACAAGCGCGTTGATGACTAAAAAGGCCAATCTGAGATAGGCAAGTTCGGTTGCAGACAGCGCAGCAGACAGTCTCCTTGGGTGATGTTTTTCCAAGTTGCGGTTCTTTCTGCGTTGTCGTTTCTCTTCGAGACCCATTCGGCGTGTCTTCTCGAAAGAGGCCGCAGCATTGTGGATAGTGCTTCTCCATGCCTCCCGATGTGAGGCCAGGGTGGACCATTGTTGGTGATCAATCTGGCCAAGCCTGAGATGTTGTTTCAGGACGTCCTTATATCTCTTTTGGGGCGCCTCTCTTGCGCTGACCCGTGGCGAGTTCACCGTAGAGTAGTATCTTTGGGAGGCGGTGGTCCTCCATCCTAGAGACGTGTCCTGCCCAGCGCAGCTGTGTTTCTCAATAGCATGGCCTCAATGCTGGTGATCCCTGCTTGCTCAAGGACAGCAACATTCGTCACATAGTCGGTCCAGTGTATATTTAGGATTGTGCGAAGACAGCGCTGATGAAAGCGCTCGAGGAGTCGTGAGGTGTTGGCGATAGGTGACCCATGTTTCAGACCCATAGAGGAGAATGGACAGTATGATAGCTCTGTACACACTGATTTTGGTGCTTTGTCTCAGGTACTTGTTGCTCCAGACTCTTTTGTGAAGCCTTCCGAATGCACTATATGCCTTTGATAATCTGTGATCTATCTCTTTGTCAATCTTGGCGTCTGAAGAGATGATGCTTCCCAGGTAGGTGAACTGCTGAACGGACTTAAGCACAGATGTGCCTATGCTGACGTGAGGATGGTGGTGTTCTTCCTGTGGTGCGGGCTGGTAGAGGACTTCTGTTTTCTTCAGGCTGACTTCCAGCCCAAACAGCTCTGCAGCTGTTGCAAAGCAGGATGTGAGCGCTGCAGGGCTGCTTCTGAATGGGCGACAAGGGCAGCATCGTCAGCAAAAAGCAGCTCACGGACTAGATAGTTTAGAGTCTTAGTGCGAGCCCTCAGACGGCTTAAGTTGAACAAGCTACCATCAGTACGATAGCGTATATAAATGCCATCTTCTTCTTGTAGGTCTGCCATAGCCCTTTGGAGCATCATGCTGAAGAAGATTGTAAATAGGGTTGGTGCAAGAACACAACCTTGTTTCACTCCATTAGTTATGAGAAAGGGCTCCGAGAGAGCATCGCCATATCTGACTTGACCGTGCTGGCCCTCATGTAACAGGACAATCATTTTGAGGAACTTGGGGGACATCCTAGACGTTCCAGGATCTGCCACAGACCTTTCCTGCTCACAGTGTCGAAGGCTTTGGTGAGGTCGACAAATGTTACATAGAGTCCTTTGTTCTGCTCTCTACATTTCTCTTGCAGTTGTCTAAGGGCAAAAACCATATCTGTGGTGCTCCTATTTGCTCTGAAGCCGCATTGGCTTTCAGGGAGAAGTTCTTCTGCAATAGCCGGAACTAATCTGTTCAGGAGTATCCTTGCAAGGATTTTTCCAGCAATGGAGAGCAGTGTTATACCTCGATAGTTTGAGCAATCGGATTTTGTTCCCTTTTTCTTATACAGGGTGATGATAACTGCATCTCGGAGATCTGATGGCAGTTCACCTTTTTCCCAGCAACTCACAAGGAGCTTGTGGAATTTAGCATGCAGTACATGACCTCCCTGTTTCCAAGCTTCAGGTGGGATTCCATCGATCCCGGCTGCCTTGCCATTTTCAACTGCTGTATGGCCTCAATGGTCTCTTCAGAGTGGGAGCTGTGTCCAGTTCATTTTTCATTGGTTGTTGTATCATGTGTTGGATAGCTGAACCTTGGACTACTCGGCTGGCATTAAAGAGACCCTGAAAATGTTCAGCCCATCGGTTCAGGATGGAGGTTTTATCAGTAATTAGTGTTTGACCATCTGTACTGTATAAGGGCTTTGGACCTGATAAGTAGGTCCAAACACTGCTTTGAGAGCTTCATAAAAACCTCTGTGATCACCGAGATCTGCACAGCGTTGTGTCTTTTCTGATAAATCAATCCACCACTTGTTCTGGATGTCTCTGAGTTTTTGTTGGAGTTTACTACATGCGAGACGAAAGGCTGCTTTTCTTACATGGCAAGATGGCTGGGCGAGGTATGCCTGGTGAGTGGTTCTCTTCTTTGCCAACAGCTCCTGGATCTCTTGGTTGTTTTTCATCAAACCAGTCTTGGTTTTCTTGAGGGAGAATCTAGGGATTCTTCAGCAGACTGCAGGATACTGTTTTTGATGTGTTGCCAAAGCGCTGTAGGAGAAGAATCTGTAGGGTGGACTTCAAGTTTTGCTTGCAGATTTACCTGGAAGTTGTCTCTCACAACAGCCTGTTGAAGACTGTTGACTTGGAGTCTCCTCTTTAAGATGCCACCCTCTTAGGTTTGAGCTTAAGGTGTAGATTTAGTTTACATCTTACAAGGCGATGGTCTGTTTGACATTCTGCACTGGGCATCACTTTCAGTATGACGGACATCACGAATGTTTCTCTGGCGCACTAAAACATAGTCAATGAGGTGCCACTGCTTGGATCGGGGATGCACCAGGTGGTCTTCAAGCTATCTTTCTGCTGAAAGATGGTGTTTGTAATAGTCAGCTGCTGTTCTGCACAAAACTCTAGCAGAAGGCGCCCATTATCATTACAGTTTCCAACACCGTGCTTGCCTAAGCCCAAGTTTGAGCTTTGCCACTTTTCCAACTTTTCCACCACTCTCTTCACAAAACCTGTACTTTCAAATTCCAACAATGTGCATTAAGAGCACATGCCATGAAACTGAATCATGTTCCCAGCAGTACAATTTGTCTTCAAACAAGGCACGGAATCTCAATCTGCTTTGTTTGTAAACAGAAATGCATTTTTCTATCACATCAACAAAAATGTGGTGGCAGTGATGGGTTTTTGTAAGTCCATATAGCCCTAAAAGTTGCCTGATTCCCCAAAGAAAGGTATGCAGCAGTCCTTATGTTTGCAGAGATACTCATTAAAGTGCACAGCAACACTAGATTATGTTAAGAACCATTAATTAATACAATTCTTTGCATCAGGTCAAAGCTATTTTCATAATAGCAGAAAAATAAATTATGAGAAATATTCTATAAACAGAGAATTCTACAAGCCCAGAATTTGGGAAGCCTCATTGCAGATTTCTAATTTACTGTATTAGCACAAAGTGCAAACTGCTTTGGGTTGCTGGCACTTAAATGAACCCAATCCCTTCAAGGACAGGCTAAATTTGGGGTTTCAGTAAATTTGGTATGAAAAGAACTGCCAGAAACAAGTTGAACAGCGACATAATATTACGAGTTCTATTCCAAAGTTCGGGAAAATTTTTTCATCCTTTTTAGAAAACAAGTTAAGGATTTTCCCCGGTGTTGTCCTGGGGCGGAATGGTCACACCCAAGAATCTATGTTTATATTTCATTTCCCCCTTTTCCCCCAAAAAGGGGAAATCTTACCTGCATTAAATATTTTTGGCTCCCATACAAAATATTGGGGGGCCAAACTGTAGATCATATAGTTGGGTAAGAACAATCCCAGAAGTATCATGCACAGAAAGAGAAGTGTTTAAAAATTATCCGCCCCCCCTGATCTTGATAGCTAAAAAAAAAAATTCTAGTATGGGGCTAGGCTTCCCAAAATTTAAACCTGAATTTTTTCCAAAAAAAACTTTTATAAGGGGGGTATTTCTTTTTTAAAAAATATCTATGTTATCTTTTTTAAAGGGTTTAAAAGGGGCTTAAACCCTTTTAAAATTGATGTTATGTGCCTCCAAGGGCATTTCCCAAAACATTAAAGCTATCCTATGGCAACCTTATGACAGGGGTTTCTTTTTGGGAAGATTTGTTCAAAAAAGGGTTTTCCTTTAGTTTCCTCCCAAGAAGAAAAACCCCAAAGGGAACCCAACCCTGTTTTCCCCCAGTTGTTGGTCAATGCTCAAACAAATTAGATGGGGTGACTTTTTTTCCAAACTACTACCAATCTAATATGTCTGTAGTATTTTGGGATCAGGACCTTAATCAGGGAAAACCCCACAGGATAACCTGTATCTTTCTTTATATTTTTCAGGTAATTTAGCATGCAGTACATGACCTCCCTGTTTCCAAGCTTCAGGTGGGATTCCATCGATCCCGGCTGCCTTGCCATTTTCAACTGCTGTATGGCCTCAATGGTCTCTTCAGAGTGGGAGCTGTGTCCAGTTCATTTTTCATTGGTTGTTGTATCATGTGTTGGATAGCTGAACCTTGGACTACTCGGCTGGCATTAAAGAGACCCTGAAAATGTTCAGCCCATCGGTTCAGGATGGAGGTTTTATCAGTAATTAGTGTTTGACCATCTGTACTGTATAAGGGGGGCTTTTGGACCTGATAGTAGGTCCAAACACTGCTTTGAGAGCTTCATAAAAACCTCTGTGATCACCGAGATCTGCACAGCGTTGTGTCTTTTTCTGATAAATCAATCCACCACTTGTTCTGGATGTCTCTGAGTTTTTGTTGGGTTACTACATGCGAGGACGAGGCTGCTTTTTTCTTACATGGCAAGATGGCTGGGCGAGGTATGCCTGGTGAGTGGTTCTCTTCTTTGCCAACAGCTCCTGGATCTCTTGGTTGTTTTTCATCAAACCAGTCTTGGTTTTTCTTGAGGGAGAATCCTAGGGATTCTTCAGCAGACTGCAGGATACTGTTTTTGTGTTTCCAAAAGCTGTAGGAGAAAATCTGTAGGTGGACTTCAAGTTTTGCTTGCAGATTTACCTGGAAGTTGTCTCTCACAACAGCCTGTTGAAGACTGTTGACTTGGAGTCTCCTCTTTAAGATGCCACCCCTCTTAGGTTTGAGCTTAAGGTGTAGATTTAGTTTACATCTTACAAGGCGATGGTCTGTTTGACATTCTGCACTGGGCATCACTCGAGTATGACGGACATCACGAATGTTTCTCTGGCGCACTAAAACATAGTCAATGAGGTGCCACTGCTTGGATCGGGGATGCATCAGGTGGTCTTCAAGCTATCTTTTCTGCTGAAAAGATGGTGTTTGTAATAGTCAGCTGCTGTTCTGCACAAAACTCTAGCAGAAGGCGCCCATTATCATTACAGTTTCCAACACCGTGCTTGCCTAATACACCTTTCCAGGCTTCAAAGTTTTCCTACTCTGGCATTGAAATCACCAAGGATAATGATTTTATCTTCTGCAGCGAACTTTTGTATGAGGACGCGAAGGTCTGAGTAGAATTTGTCTTTCTCCACAGGGTCAGCTTGCATAGTTGGGGCATATATACTGAAGAGAACAGCATGTGGGAGGCGTAAGGAGATAATGCGATCAGGAGTGACCTGTCGGCAACGTCTCGAGTTTAGAGCGATGGGTTTTTAATCATAAAGCCTACTCCTGAAAGATGTTTCTCAGTTTTGGGTTTGCCAGACCAGTAGAGTGTGTAGCCAGCACCGTGTTCTTTAAGGCTGCCTTCCTCATGGAGGCGAACTTCACTAAGAGCAGCGATGTCAATGTTAAGCCGTGATAGTTCATGGGCTATTAGAGCAGAATGACGCTCAGGACGTCCACTATCTGCAGAATCTTGCATGGTTCTGATGTTCCAGCATGCAAGTGTCAGTCTATTTGCACCTTTGCAGGCAGGTGTTGGCCTTTGTTTCTTTGTCTTTGTTCGACCGCATCGGAAGATGCCCGTTGGCGCGGCTAGCCAGCCAGGTAGACGGGGATGAACTTTTCGTTAGGCCACCTTTTCTAGGCCCTCTCCATCACGGAGCAAGCAGTGCTCTCCTTAAAAAAGGCTGCTTGGTCGTTCAGGATGCTGCCGAACAAGACTGTCATCTCCCGGGTCAGTCTCGGCGACCAAAGTCCTGAACCGCCCGCATGCAGGGTTGGGTCTCGGCTTCCAGTGCATCTTTACACCTACCGTTTCGTCCTCGCCTATCGCTACAGGGCTTTTTCGGAAGTTGGATGTGTCCTTCGAGCCTGTGCAATGGATTTTTCTGGTGGGCGCAGCGTGCCTGAACTGGCCTCACCCTTTAAACTAAAGGTTCATCTGCCAGGGCCTAGCAAGCTTGGACGGTGGCAGCGAGGTCCTCAGGCCGTAGGTTTGGTTCGAGTTTCCTTCTATTAGATGGTTGACCTTACAGGGTTAGACGAGCACCATCTGCCCGGGTTTGAAATCAGAGTTTTCCTTCTCTTAGGATGGTTGCCAAAAGGCTAGAGAGCCCATCCTGCCCATTGACACTCTTTGTCAGACCCTTCGGTTGTGACCTGTCTGGTATGGGAGGCCCTACCGCCGGCTATTATGCCACCGCCAGCATAGCTCACAACTTCACTAGGGTACGCAAGCCTCTCCCCCACTGCAAGGGGGCGCCAATGGAGAGGAAAGCAGTAGAAAAATGAAAATTAAGAATGAAATAAAATTAAAACTGAAAGGAGGCCAAAGGTGTGGTAGGTAGTAGTCATAAAGAAGGCCCTGTCCCTTGTTCCCAGAAAATGAATGTGTGAAAGTAGGATAAAGAGAAGGGTCTCCCCAGATTATTCTTTCACCTTTTCTGTATGTATTCATTTACTTGTTTTTTGTCCAACCATGCATATGTTTGTGCATATCTTTTGCACCAACTTGTTCCTAAAGGATGCTTTTGTATTCAATTGTGCTTATCATTTATTAGTCTTTCAAAAATACCTGTATGATTTGGTATAACATACTGCAAGTTTCACATGTATACACACTTCTTAAGCAAGATGGGGTTTGTTTTACAGCAGTTTCCAAGTCATTCCTAAAGGTCTGAGCAGGTAAACATGGGGTCCAGGAATCATATACACTCTGCCCAAGTTTGAGCTTTGCCACTTTTCCAACTTTTCCACCACTCTCTTCACAAAACCTGTACTTTCAAATTCCAACAATGTGCATTAAGAGCACATGCCATGAAACTGAATCATGTTCCCAGCAGTACAATTTGTCTTCAAACAAGGCACGGAATCTCAATCTGCTTTGTTTGTAAACAGAAATGCATTTTTTTTCTATCACATCAACAAAAATGTGGTGGCAGTGATAGGTTTTGTGCGTCCATATAGCCCTAAAAGTTGCCTGATTCTCCAACGAAAGGTATGCAGCAGTCCTTATGTTTGCAGAGATACTCATTAAAGTGCACAGCAACACACTAGATTATGTTAAGAACCATTAATTAATACAATTCTTTGCATCAGGTCAAAGCTATTTTCATAATAGCAGAAAAAAAAATAAATTATGAGAAATATTCTATAAACAGAGAATTCTACAAGCCCAGAATTTGGGAAGCCTCATTGCAGATTTCTAATTTACTGTATTAGCACAAAGTGCAAACTGCTTTGGGTTGCTGGCACTTAAAATGAACCCAATGCCTTCAAGGACAGGCTAAATTTGGGGTTTCAGTCAATTAATGGTATGACAGAACTGCCAGAAACAAGTTGAACAGCGACATAATATTATGGGCGAGTTCTATTCCAAGTTCTGTGGAAATCTTTTCATCCTACGCTTTTAGCAAGCAAGTTAAGGATATTCCTCGGGGTGTTGTCCTGGTGGCGTGAATGGTCACATCCAAAGAATCTATGTTTATATTTCACTTCCCCCTTGCCCCGCAAAGGAAATCTTACCTGCATTAAATACTTTTGGCTCCCATACATAACATATTGAGGGGCCAAACTGTAGATCATATAGTTGGTGTGAAGAACAATCAACAGAAGTATCATGCACAGAAAGAGAAGTGCTTGAGGTCGAGTCCGCCCCCGTCTGATCTTGTATAGCTAAAAGCAAAATTGCTAGTATGAGCTAGGCTTCAAATTCAAACCTGAATTTTACCAAAAATAACTTTTATAAGGGGCTATTTCTTTTTAAAATATATCTATGTTATCTTTCCAAGGTTAAAGGGAGCTTACACACCTTTAAGATTGATGTTATGTGCCTCCAAGTCATTTCCAAATCATTAAAGCTATCCTATGGCAACCTTATGACAGGGATTTCTTGGCAAGATTTGTTCAAAAAGGGTTTGCCTTTAGTTTCCTCTGAAGAAAGACCAAGGGAATTCGAACCCTGTTTTCCACAGTTGTAGTCGAATGCTCAAACAACTAGATAGTGCTGACTCTCTTTCCAACTACTACTAATCTAATATGTCTGTAGTAGTATTTGTATGTAGGACCTTAATCAGGAAACCTCACAGGATAACCTGTATCTCATTCTTTATATTTTACAGGTAATTTAAGCAGAAGTAATGTCTAGGATCCATAAAGAAGACAAATTTTGTGTCTGTGTGTGTGTGCATGGGGGGCAGCAAATATAAGAAGAGATGTAAGATACTTAAAATTTAATTTTTCATCACTGCAGGTAAGGATTCCATTAAATAATTTTATTACACACTTTTCTCGTATTTTCTAAGAAGATGAAACCAAATAGCTGGAAGGGACTTCTATCAAAGGTCTAATCACCTGCCAGAGAATTTATAGTAAATGAACATCCCACTCTGTTTAAAAACCATTAACAAAGAAAAGTCAATCACTTTCTGAAGTAATCTGTTCCACTGTCACACAGGTCACCCCATCAGGAAGTGCATCCTAATATAAAGTCAAAATCCTCTTTTTTGTTATGTGAACTTGCTGGTTCGGGTCGCTCTGAAGCAACAGAAAACAAATTTCTTCCATCAGCTAGGTGACAGCCCTTCAATTATTTGAAAATGGTTTTCATATTGCATCTTCAATGTCTCTTTTCCAGGTTAAACACAGTGAGCTCTTTTCATCTTCTTCATACAAATTGGTCTCTAGGTTACTCAGGACATACTCCAGGCTGAAGGCAGAGGAGGCAATTCCACATGGATGCTCTCAATGTTTGTTCCAGAATACTACAACGGAGGAAAACTGACAGTCTTTTGAGGGGATGAGGAAACTTGGGTTTCCAAAGCATGGGAGAAATACAAGAGCGAATGCCTTAATTTTTTAATGTCTTAATCAAAAGCTTAGTCCACCTGTTTGTGTTAACATTTTCTCTTTTCTAAAGATTGATTACTCAGACAGGGGGAAATATTATGGTATAACTGAGCTAAGAGGTTGATATTATAGCTAAATTCTTTTATAGACAGTATCATTAGCAGTAGTTGGAAAGTATGGAGACATACAGATTCATGATGGGCGGACAGCTTCAATTGAAATTTAAGAACACAGTACTAACAGTTATCTGGGGAGGAAATGAGATTAGGCTATCAAAATCAGAGAGCCCCTGAAGGAATACAAGTTGGTGAGTGCTGAGATAGCAGCTGAAGGCTAATATGTAGTGCTCTAGGAATATGTAAGAGAACATTGCAGGGGAAAATGAGACAGAATCAACTTTGTGGTCAAAGTGATTATTTTTTAAAAATTTAACTAGAATGTAAAAGTAAGTAACCTTATACAGCCCGCGCTGGGGGCTATGCCCACCTCGGCTCCAGAGGCCATTGCGCAGAAGGTGCCCCACAGGAGAGGGCCTGGTGCCTGTGCTTCCTCCTCCCCAGTGGAGACATGTTGGAGGGTCCTCCTGTCCATTGTTAGGTCAAAGTATCAAACATTAGACAGAAGTAGCACAGGGACTCAGTTGTTTCTCAGGCGACCCCCTCCCTTTCAGAATCATGGTTTTCTCCCTCTCTAACTGTGGCTAGAGCAGATCCTCCTTTTCGTATAAACAGGGGAGTGCTGCACAGTAGGCTTTGTGAGTTAGGAAGTTTCTTGTGCTTCGAGAAGTTTTCCCCTCCTGGGCTGGAAAGTGACCACAACTCTGCAACTTAACCAAACCAAACCCCCTCTCCTGCAGCTTTCAATTACGTTTGATAAAACCTCCGGTCCTATATGGCGTGTGTCGAGCCCCCGGTGGCGCAGTGGGATAAACCCCTGTGCCGACAGGACTGAAGACCGACAGGTCGCAGGTTCAAATCCGCGGATGAGCTCCCTCTATCAGCTCCAAATCCTCATGTGGGGACATGAGAGAAGCCTCCCACAAGGATGGTAAAAACATCAAAACATCCAGGCGTCCCTTGGGCAACATCCTTGGAGATGGCCAATTCTCTCACACCAGAAGCGACTTGCAGTTTCTCAAGTCACTCCTGACACACACACACACACAAAATCTCTGGAAGCAGCCTCCCTCCCAAAATCTGTTAATAAATAAACTGCCTCTTACTTGGTGCTTGGCTACAGGCCCTGGCTGGTGTGGGCACTTTGGGCCTGCTCGCCCCACACACACACTTTCCAAGGAGAATGCAGCCAAGTTCTGAGCACTAGCACTAAAACTGAGGGGAAGAGGAGTGTGGGAAGCCTGCACACTGCTGCCAATGGGACAAAAATATTTGTTTTTTCAGACCTTGGATGAAAAAACTCATTTGGAAAGTCACCCATTTTCAGGAGAGGCACTTGAAAACTAAAATGGGGTTTTATATGAAACAGAAACAAATAGATTCTATACAAAAGCAAAAGAATAACAATTAGTTGACTTGATTCAAAGACACAGAAACTGTAGTCTGGATCAGTGTGCAAAGGGCTACTGTAGCATCTTTTGAGACTGAATGAGAGACATTTGTAGTATAAACTTGTAAACTCAGAGCAAACTCAGTCTATGAAAAATATGCTACAAACTTCTTTATCTCAAATAGTCTCAAAGGTGTTACAATATCCCTTTGTATATTGTTGTCTTAAACTGTGCAATACAGTAGTAATCTGGTTACCATTTTAAGAACACTACATAGTTTCATGAATTTCATCTACATATTTTAATATTCTGATTTATATAAACCGAGAATGTATTTATCGAATAGAATTTGTACTACATATTGTGTTTCTTGAAACCAGGCAAAATATAAAGGACAACAAATTATTTACCCTTATCCAGAAGAACCATATTCCCATGTTTCGAATTCCTGCCATTGAGGTGAAGATGAAGTACATGATGATAGTAGTAATAAGGATATAATCAAGGGGGAACACCTAAAATTCAACAAAATGTAGGGCTAATAAGACAAAAATATTACTTATGACTAAATATGAAATAAAACATCAACAGTAAAATAGCTGTCATTATAAATGTCTTGGTTTCATTGCATTTTAATATTTAAAGACAAAAAAGGAAAGTATAGGATGTCTTACACACACAGAGTTGTCTAGCAACAGACTGCTAATTTCAAGAAGGAAACATTTTAGTACTTATGTATTTTTATTGTTACTCCCAACTATAAGCGCCACTGAATTTGGTAGATCTACATAAGTGTAGATTTATCCGATTATCATTTATATTCATTCGGTCCACTTTAAGCGGGACAAACAAAATGGCTTAGGATGGTCATTGCATTTAACAAAAGAAATACTTAATGTCAGAAAGTATGCACTGAAGATATTTCAACACTTTTCTTTTATCAAGATGAAAATAAGAAGGAATTAAACCTATCTACAAATTTCATGTCTGATATGAGTAGAATGCATTCTGGTCAATTTATAACCATAAAAATTTCCAACATGTTGTTTAATGAAATCTACTAAGTTCTTGTTATTTTTCAGAAAGCTGAATTTCTATATTATTTATCAGAAAATAATACCCAAGTGGTATACAACCACAAAACACACAATAGAACAGTATAGGAAATCTATAGTTTCTTGCAGAAGTATTCATCGTGGTCAACTCTTTCACATTTTATCTTAACAACCTGGAATTGATTTAATAGCTACTTCACAAATACAACAGTGTACATTTGTTTTATTTATTTAGCTTTTTCTTCCAACCTTAGTAATATTATTGATTTTTATAGTGTTGAGTATTTTGGGTACATCAAGAGGTAACAATGATAATTAAATCAATTTCAATTATAGGTTGTGACACAATAAAATGTGTAATAGCAAAGTAGAGTGGAATGTCTGGAAGCCCCATAAGAAGTATAAAACCCAGAAACAAAACTGTGTGAAATGTACAGCGTACCAGGTTATACTTACTGAAGTACTATCAGTAGAAATCACTGTCCTCAATGTGGTTTTTTTAACTAACACATTTTTGGGAAATATTAACATTAAATATAAGCACTTTACTGTGGAATTCAACTTCAGAAGTCTCATGGTAGTAACAAATAGCCCCTCCCCCTCCCAACAATATTTTCCTATCATGTTCTATTATCTTTTACTTACAGTCTGTAGAACTGGTAACAGCATATTCAGTGGGTTGGTCAAATTCGTTCCTAAGATCACAAATCCAGAATCTATCCCAGCTGAATGAAGGGCCTTATCCAAGCTGCAGCAATTTCAGAAATAAATTTTGATTTATTTTCTCTTTCTCTCTGCATTTATTTACATATCTATTCAGAGAACTTTAAACTCTTAAGCTTAATATAATTATTTTGGGAGAATTTCTGTATTATTTATTCAGTGCACTTGACCTACCTAAAACAATACTAATTCCATCTTTTCAGCTCAGCAGGAGCAAAGATTCAAGCTCCTACATACATTCCAAATGCTATTTCCTACATAACAATGCTTCTTTTCCATGTACATAGCATACCTCCCAATCATTAATGTGCTTTCAGAATCCTTGCAAATTCACCTTTTCATAAGTAACAGCTAGCCACCAATATTGCAAGCAAATAAGGCTTGCTAGAAATGTGTCTACTATCAAGAAACAACCACACATTTCTCTTTAATTTGTCAGCTTTCCATTTCTGCATGTCTTACACCAAATATTACACTTCAATGCACATAAACATTATCATGAACTGAATATGCAGCATAGCAATTGCTTGTTTCAGGGAGTTATACATTGCAGTATGCAAAAACTCTGCAGAAAGAGAAAGCCGACCTCCTATTTACTAACTTGTAAATCTCAATTTACTTATTTCATTGTTGAGCTCTGGTTTTAAACCACAAGACTGCTGACTGTGGCAGGGCACCAGAGGAAGGGGGAAACAAGAAAATATAGATCACCCAATATAGTTAAACCAAAATCTAAAATCACATTAAAAGGCTGGTATAGATTCTTAGCTTAAAATGTAAAATCACACATCCAACTTTTAAAATATCACACATGCTATGTGCATACTTTGACAAGAAGAGGGAAATGGTGAAGAGCAGGGCCACAAGGATGAAGAACACTCCCCACACAATCTGAAAAAGACAAATAATATTTTAAAAACAACTTAGCAACTCTCCCTGAACTATTTTGATACTTACGCCCTAAAATAAGTTCATAACCGGAAACTGCAAACCCCCCCCCCACACACACACACATATTGCATCCGTGGTCTCCATCATAGCAGAATCTGACTTTAACCCATCCAAAAAAAGAACGAGCAAGAAGATAAAACTAGAAAGACTCCACATGTAAACTGTGTAAAAGTGTTAAGTGCCTAAGTGTGCTTCTACACTACAGCATTAATGCAGTGTGACACCATTTTAATTGTTATTTTGTCCATTATTAGGAAATATATAATGTATTTTCCCCATTCTTCCGTGAGGTTTTCCAGTATCTATCATACACTGTTCAAGCTGCCATTATCATGGAAAATATTTTTTCCTAATTTCTTTTCTAGTATATTTGTGGTTTCATTTCGAAGTTCGCATGTAGCATCTTTTCGAGGTGTACATGAATCCGTTTCCATTAGTTGTTTACTTTGTTGCAAGTCCATCACATCTGGTAAAATGTACCTTTTTCTTTATTATATTTTCTGAGATCCAATAAACAATTGAACTAATGAAGCTTAGGGTCTATAGTAATGATCAAACAATGCATTAATCACCCATACAATAAAGTAATGCTCAAAATTTTAAACAAAAACTTTTGTCACATATGGAGTTTAAAGCGTCAGACATCCAAGCTAGGTTCTGAAAAGTAACTGCAATCATGTATTGTCTGTTGGAACACATAAAAATTTCAGGAGAAATTCAACCTGTGTATTTATAGATTGGAACAAATCTAAAACATAGATTGTGTAAGAAGCTATGAATTACTCTACAAAAAACAAGTGTTTCACAACTTTTTGCTTAGAAGAATCCACTGTCAGGACTCATTATGGAAAAACAGGATGGTTTTCAATTACCAAGGAGGGAAGCAAAACTCAATTTTAACATCCTATCTGCTTTATGTATTTGATGAGCATATATGAAAAGTTAATTTAGACACAGAGAAAATACTCGTAGGTGTATAACTTGGAAAATTTACAATAGGGTGCTAGAGGGATATTCTATGGGTGCCATAGACTGCTTAAAAACAAATGCATGGGTCTAAGAACAAATCAAGCATGAACTCTCATAAGATATCAAATGGCTAAACCGAGACTGTTGTACTTTGGACACAAAAAGAGAGAATTTCCTGGGGGAAAGATTAATGCTCAGTAAAGTAGATGGCAGCAGGAAATCCATGATAGATTGATTGATTCAGTAACGGAAGACACAGTCTGGGGTTTGCAAAACCTATTGAGGACTGGGCCTCCTAAAAATCATTCATAGTCAAAGTCTACTTGACAAGAAATAATAACAGAAACATATTGCTTAGAAACCTGTGCTGACAAAGTGGTGTATTGACATCTTTGGAATAGTGTGTTAGTGCAAGTCCAGGTCATACCGAACACAAACAAAATTTCACCAGTGTTCCAAAAAAAACAAAAAAACAACCAGGACATGCAAGTCATCTTCTAGTTATCAGTTGCATAAAAGCTGCATACATTTGGACATGATATTTTTAGGATGAAATAACATTTTTTTCTGGCAGCAATTACACTCAAATGTGTTTAAAGGCTCTTGGCTACACAGAGACCACATTACAAAGCAGCAGTGTACCTCTAGCGCTTTTTAGGTGGAATACTATTTATTTAAGTTTGATATCCCTAGATACATGTGTCTTTTATTTCTACATTCTGCTGCATACCTTTAGTTCTTTGTTGATGTTTCTCCAAAACTAAAATCAATTTGTTGCTTATTTGTTCATCTTACAGGTCTGTTCAAACCTTTCTCCAGCTGTCTACTCATCTTAGTTTGATCCACTATTTGTCCAATTTTATAAGTAACTTCAACCATAAATCTTGCTCCTCTTTCTAAATTAGTTTATACAGTTGCTAAATAGAATCTGACCCTATGGCGCTACACAATTGACACTGACTGCACTCCATTTTGAGCGACTTGGTTCCCAAGTAAATCAAGATAATTTACTTTCAGGTAAGAATCAAGAATTGTAGTGTCACTGTTTTCTATTCAATTCCATTAGAGCACCTTCATTTTCTATATCATGTTTCTACCTAAATTTTTAAATCAGAATATTGTTCAACTATGGAAGAGCAGAACTATAATCAAGTCTATCTGAAATACTGTGTGTGTGTTGCAAATGCACAATAAACTGAATAGAAAGTTAACATTTTCCAAGGGTGCATTACTTTAAGTAATTTTAATTGGTGAGCTTCCCTAACTATTTATTTAATAACCTGTAGTCCATCCAGATAACAAGCAGACCCTATTCTTCACATCTTATGAACTGAAAGGCACATCTTATAAAAATGGGACATTATTATTTTCCACAAAAAGCTTCTTTTAGTTTAGCACAAAAGCATCTAATAATGGCTTAACACCTCCTAGCATTTAAAAGCATGGATACATGTTTTTGTAATTTCCTCCCAGAATTTTTTCCTCCTCATTCCATTTCATAGCCAAAGTTGTACACATGCTATGTCTTTGTGTGATATGTGATGCTATTTTATGTGATATGTTCAACAATGTTTAATGCTTTATCATTTGTCAATTTTGATGATTTATATTGTTTTTTTATCAATGGCATTGGATTGTTGCCAACACTGTAAACTGTCCTGAGTCCCCTTCGGGGTTGAGAAGAGCAGAATACTGCAAATAAATATATAAATAAATAGTTGATAAAAGCAATATAAGTGATTGGGACCAGAGAACAAAAGATAAAAAGAATATCTTGTTGATGTATCAATATGATGTGTTTGTGAGAGTAACTACTGCTTTAGAGGGTCTGGTGTTGGATTTTAAACACTAAAAAGCCTTCATTGTAAGTACCAATAAGCACCTGTTCAATAGAAGAATCCTCAACCAGAGATTCAATTCAGCCTGTTCAGAAGAGGAGAGAATTAGCTAAGCATTTTTCTTCAGAGGCTTCATCAACAAAGCTACTGTAACCATTATCTGATTTAAAATGTATTGTGAAAGTATTTGTCAAGAATATGGCTTAACAAATTTCCTCTGGATGAAGTTATTGAAATATTCTGTGGTTGTGATATGGCTGCTACTTCAGTGTAGTCCATCTTTTAATCTTAATTGTGTTGGCTGAAGAACAAAGCATGTTCCTCAAGTAGGAGAGATCACTGTAGGGAACCAATGTACCATGAAAGTGGCATCTACAGTCTGGTCTTTTAGTTGTAAAGCACTGCATGGCCATCCTATTAGGCGTTATGTCCTTTAAGAATTGTCCTACTGCTAAGTAAGTACTAGGGGAAACAGCTGAGATCATAGTTTTCCTTTCATTTTTTAGAAACTAGTTTCATCTGATCTTCCAGCTGAAGCAAGTAAACTCCAAAATGAGTGAGAAGGTGACGGTTTATAGTATGATTACATGGGACTTGCCACACTATGAGAGCTGAAGCTCAGTAGTTTTCTTGCGACTGCCTCAGGCATTTTTTTTTCACTGCAATTGCTACAGAAGAACATCAATGTTAGCTTTGGCTTCCTTGTCCCTTGTTGAAAATGAAAGCACAGAAACTTTGTGGACAACTGTTACATTTTCTACTGTTCAAGTGGACAGGTCATTAAAATGTAACGATGTTTTCAAAGGACAGTGGAAAAAGTCCAGCCTTCTGCAGATGCTGAATTTCTAGCAGAATTGTGTTCCTGGTATCTATTTATATCTCTGCTATTTTCCCAGCTGAGACTCAAGATGGTTTATATATTTTTATTTAAAAATAGGTAAGCGAAAGCACATAAGGGTTTAAAGACATAAAACTTTATTCTGAAAATGCTATTTAAGCCTATCCATTAATGGATAAAAGGAAATAAGCAGTGGATTCCGAGTGCCAAGATGTTAACACAGAACAACATGGCCTAAAATAATAAAAATACACAGCCAAAGTTATTGAACATCTAGTCTTGAAATTATTCCCCACTGAATTTTTCAGCTCATTTATTTGCCTTTCTAAGTGTCTATGAAAGTTGAGAAAATGGGTCCTAAATTGAAGTCCCTTGGTCATGATTTGGTTCTCTGGGCAGACACTTGGCAATAGTAATTTGCAACTGAGATGAAATGTAGCCTTTACAAAGAAATAAATTAGATTTTTCAGGTGAATGAATACAAGATGGTATGAAGTGTCTGGTTCTGTCAGGTGGTTTAGAGCCTGTCTTCCTTTTACTGCTTTTAGAAATGAAATAAAAACCCAGAAGACAAAAAAAAACCCAAGCTTATTTGACTTACAGGAGCATTTTAATTTTCTCCTGAAATATATGCAGTATTTTTCCCCAATCTGTATCTGTATCTGTATACCTTTATAAAATGGAATGTTTGTATGTGTGTATGCGGAGGGCGGGAGGGCAGAAGGGCGGAAGCAGCCACTTTCACAGGCCAGGGCGGATATGTGGCAGCCACTTTCACAGGCCAGGGCGGATATGTGGCAGCCACTTTCACAGGCCAGGGCGGATATGTGGCAGCCACTTTCACAGGCCAGGGTGGATATGTGGCAGCCACTTTCACAGGCCAGGGCGGATATGTGGCAGCCACTTTCACAGGCCAGGGCGGATATGTGGCAGCCACTTTCACAGGCCACAGCGACCAGCGCGGGTGATGGACCTGCACCAAACTTGGTACACATAACCCCCCTAAACCCCTTTACGTCCTTGCGTGGGTCGGGGGACATGACCCACGGATTATGGGATTTGTAGTACTTTCCAACACTTTGGTTCCCACAGACCACTGAGGCCACCAAAAAGGACCAATACAGACCACACTCAGCACACACAGCCCCCATGACCCACTCTACGTCCTGGTGCAGTTCGGAGGAGGGTGGACCATGGATGATGGGACTTAAAGTGCCTCTACTCACTTCCCAAGTCCGCTGCAACCCTCATCCAATCACTGATCGAGACCAAACTTGGCACACATAACCCCCATGACTGCCTTCACGTCCTAGTGAGGTTTGGGGGAGGACTGACAATGGATGATGGGATTTGTAGTACTTTTACACCCCTCTGTTCCCACAGACCACTGTGGCCCCCAACAAACACTGATAAAGACCACACTTGGCACACAGAGCCCCAGTGACCCAGTCCACATCCTACTGAAGTTTGGAGGGAACAGAACATGGATGATGGGTCTTGCAGTACCTTCCCCTCACTTTCCAAGACTGCTACAAACCTAATCCTATGATTGATCAACACCAAACTTGCCACACAGAGCCCTCATGACCCACTCTACATTCTGGTGCAGTTTGGAGGAGGGTGGACCATGGATGATGGGACTTGAAGTACCTCTACTCACTTCCCAAGTCTGCTGCGACCCTCAACCAATTACCGATTGAGACCAAACTTGGCACACATAACCCCCATGACTGCCTTCACGTCCTGGTGAGGTTCGGGAGAGGACTGACAATGGATGATGGAATTTGTAGTATTTTCACACCCCTCTGTTCCCACAGACCACTGTGGCCCCCAAAAAACACCGAGAAAGTCCACACTTGGCACACAGAGCCCCAGTGACCCACTCTACATCCTACTGAAGTTTGGAGGGGAGAGAACATGGATGATGGGACTTGCAGTACCTTCCCTCACTTCCCAATCCTGCTACAAACCTAATCCAATGACTGATCAACACCAAATCTGGCACACAGAGCCCTCATGACCCACTCTACAGCCTGGTGCAGTTTACTGTGAGACGGACCACGGATGATGGGACTTGAAGTACCTTCACTCACTTCCGAAAAAGAATGCATCCCTCATCCATTCACCAATACAGACCAAACTTAGCACACAGAGCCCCCATGACCCAATCTACATCCTACTACACTTTGGGGGGGACAGAGATGATGGGACTTGCACTACCTTCAGTAATTTCATGATACCACTGCAACTCCCAATAATGATGGATCAAGACCAAACTTGGCACACAGAGCCCCCATGACCCACTCTACATCCTGCTGCGCTTCACAAATAACCCGGGCAGGGCCGGGTCCCCAAGGTAGTTTGTTATACAAAAAAAATGGGTGCAAAGCAAAGGTAGGGATTAGCAGCCCCCCCCCCCCCCAGATGCCCTTGTACTGCAACTCCAATCTTCCCTCAACACTGGCTAGGGGATTTGCAATCTAGCAATATCTGGATGCCACATATTTCCTATGTTTAGGATGAAAGATGTAGGACATTCAGAAGCAGGAAGGGACTGATTTGAAAGGCCCTTTCTGAGCTCTGGAAATTTGGTGAGCAAAACTGTTGTTGAGGCCTGTGACATTTCTGGGGATGAGGAGGGGAACTTTTTGGTGGAGTCGGGGGTTTTGACTTCTGAGCCTGTTACTTCTGTGGAGAAAACAAACGTGTTCCTCCTGATGATGAGAATGTTTCAGTTGGATCTGTTGTTAAGGTAGCAGAAAGTGGTTCTCATGAGAATCTGCAAGGGATTGACTCTGAAAGGAATGTGGAGGAGACAGGAGCACTGCCTATAACTCAATGATTACAGTTATGAAGGGACAGTGCAAAGCAGAGACTAATTAGTTGTTCCCAGTGGCTGAAACAAAAACATAGGGGACTCAGGTGTGAAAAAGAGTGATGTCATGGGTAAGAATTAGAATTCTTAAGCATTTTGAGATAATGTTCTTTGGGAGATCGATGTTGGATTTTCATGGTTCACGTCACTTGTCTTGGGAGCTCTGCGTTAGGAGTTCTGGTCTTTGTTAATATATCTTGCTTTTCTGTTTAAGATCAATGCCTCTTGACTGGATTATAATTCTTGGTTTCTAGTTTTCAAACCATTGGATTATAGTTATGGACAAGTCTTCCAAGACTTTGGAACTTTAAGTTTTGCTTTAACCTTTGAAACCCCTGGATTAAAGTTAGTTGTTTTTACCTTTTTGGATTTTGGATTTATATTCAGAATTGGTCATTGCTATTGGGTATGCTCAAGAATATCAAATTTATGAATATAACTTTAAAAATACTTTTACAGTCTGGTCTTTGATTGTACCTTTGCGATTGCTTAGTCTGCTGATTTTGGAATGACTTTTGGTCTGTTGTCTATTCATTTTTGAAACTGCCTTTTCAATTATATACTCTTTTCTTAAGAAACTTATTACTTATTGTTGAACTGTGTGGTGTTTGGGTGAAAAGGAGTCATGCAAGCAGCTGGGCTGCAACAACTGTGTTAGCTTCTTCTGAAGTAGAGGGCACATCAGCCAGTTGTAATTTCTCCTTTTTTACCTTGCTGCTGTGATCACTCATTGAGCAATGATAGGAAATGGTCCTGAGAGTTTTAACAGGCTGACAATCTTTTTTAAGAAGGGCACCTAAGTTTTGCAAGTAAGTACCAGAACTTGAGTTCTATCTGTGGCAGAATGGCTAGCATTTCTCCCTTTCCAGCAACAGTCAGAGTGGAAGTTACAAGAAAATTAAAGCTTCACCGGGGGCAGGGAGCAGGGAGAAATTAAAGAAAATTAAAGCTTGGCCAGGGAGATGAATGGAGTTCAGTGCGTGTTAAATTTTCTTTTTCTGAATGAATAAAGGGCCATTTTGGTTCATCTGCTTTTTCCTTGAGGTTCCAAAATTAGTAATCTTTTTAAGCAGCCTTTCTGCTGAAGTCACTGAGCAGCAGAAGACAGTGAAGGAGAAAGAGGAAGCCACTCAACAATACAGAACCAGTCAGACAAGGTAAATTAATTCATATATTATAGTATAGCAAAGGACAACCCAGGCAGGCTGAATAAACATGAACATAAACTCCCCAAATGGGGCTCCTGCCTCTGCATAAATCAATACAGTATAGTCCCTCAGTCATAAATGGAAAACCAATGTTCCAAATTAAAGTTCAACAATCAAGGAGGGGCGATACTATGTCTCCCAGTGGAGAGGGGTTGATAGTAAAAGAACCGCTCAGAGTACTTGTAATCCACAGACCGCTATGGGTATTTATAATCCACAATGGGTGTTAACAGCGGAGAAGGCATGTGAAGAAGGAGATACACTGGAGCACGGAAGATCCAGATTATAGAGTCCCAAATGGTAGTTATTCCGGTGGTGCTCTGCCAGGTGTATCCCAAGGGTGTTGTGGTCGACGAGGACACCAATGCTGAGGAGTCCACCCTCGTTTCGACGCCAATGGGGTCTTTTTCAAGGCCAACAGAGTCAAATAGTATCCTCACAGTGTGGACTTCATGGGTCAAGCGGTAAGCATATCTTCAGTGTGTAGACGTGGGCTTACTATCCTAAATGGATAGGGCAAATGCGTCTACACACTGAAGATATGCTTACCGCTTGACCCATGAAGTCCACAGTGAGGATACTATTTGAATCTGTTGGCCTTGAAAAAGACCCCATTGATACCTTTGCTTTGAGGGTTCAATATACATAAACACTGAGTACATTGAACAAGTTTTATGTATGTAGATTTCAAAATCTGAAATCCAAAACTGTTATAGGTTCGAGCATTTCAGCCTGTACTGTTTTGGAAAATTTAATTCCTTTCAAAATTCTTTCTGTTGTACAGCATGGGAGGTGGAGTTAAACAAAGCCTCAAAGCACACTTGAACTAATGGAGATGTCTGAGAATTTCCTCCTAATGAATCATTCCAAGCACTGTCCCTTTTGTGCTCTTCTTGTTCACTGCCAACAGCATAGTCAAACTAGCTCTCATCTTCCATTCCTAAGTAATTATGAATTTAGGGAGACACTAGTACATCCAGACTGTTTTTCTGAAATGCTAGAGACAAAAGAACTTTACTTTTAATGGCCTCATGGCTCCACTGAACTTTGTCCAACAGCTCTTCTCAATATATTCCAGGCGCCGTCCTCTCCTTCGAAGACCTCTTAACTTATCTTCAAGTTGCTGCAATGTGCGCCTTTCTCGAATTGCTAATGGTCGACCATCTTTGCACTAATGGGTCAGGAGGACAAGGATTTGTAAACCAAAAGAATGAGAACTTGAATTTCAATTAATTCAGTTAAAAGCTACAGGATTGGAATTCAGTTTTAATTTCATTTCAGTGTCATTTTAAAACACTGTTCTGCTTGGGCAAGTAAGTACAAAAATACCGATTTTCTAACTGAAGAGTGATGGCCCAGTTATCATAGCTAAAGTAAATGAACGCCTGTGTGTTTGACTCTCATGCATGTATAAAAATATTGCCATATATAAAAAATGCCATCACTATTTTATTTAAAAAAGAATCTGCATAACAGTCAATAATTAATTGCAAATGGGAAGATTTACAATTAGCTTTCACTCAGATGTTGCAATTTCTTTAATTGAGATCATACCTAATTTTAAGGGATACCCTCTTTGACAAGGACTGATAAAAATTAAAAGAGTTTCACAGACCAAAGAATCAAATAATGTTTCAAAACAGTATCAAACCTTGGATTTAATTCTTTGTATATTTTGTTCCACTTCTTCAATATCTTCAGTGTTTTCCAAGCGTTCATAACTAGCATTTCTTGTCCCCTTTATAAGATTTAGAGGCAAAGCTGACATGCCATAAGCCTGCGGAAAAATGTAAGAATGCATTAATTGAATGTATTGGTTCTAACTAATCATCTTAAAATGGATGACATTAATCAGCACATCAGATCAAACATTTAGAATATTTTAGTCAAATCCTAATACTTATTCCATGTAAATTTATCTCACTGCAATGCAAAGCACAAGAGCTTGGATGTGATAATATATCTCTATAGAGATCTCCACCCAGCCACAAAAAGCTTATCAAATTCCTCGACTATGAAAAATGTCACTTTTTTGTTTTAAAAAAGGGATATAGGAGTTCTGAGCCTCCACCCCCAGCAAAGCCTGTATATGAGCAAGAAAAATTGACAATTTGAGATATCATTGCTTTTAGTTGTTTTGGGGGGAAAAACCTACTGCACACAGAAGATTATATGCTAAACAGCAGACTAATTTGTAAGACTGAGAGGGAGAGGGTGGCAAGCAAATGTGAAATTGTAAGAGCAGTGCAGAGGAAACAAAAAAGGGAGAAAAACAAGCCATTATCTATGGTTGTCTACCTGCTAAAGTATACAAGCCAGAGAACTGCAGTTTTGAACAAAATTACAAAGGTTTCAGTGAAGTGAAATGGAACTTTTAAAAATCTGAAGTATTAATATCTCAGGTTTATTATGATAGATTTATAGAACCAATTTGAAACTACAAAACAAGATGTTCACAATTAAAATCCAAACATCAGTTTAAAAAAGTAGAAAAAATATTATTCATCACAACTGGTCTAAGCAAAGAAAAGAGCCTTTATTAGGCACAAAAAATCATTAATGAAACGTGTAGGTCAAATTCTCAAATCTTAGCTACTGGAGAGAAAGCCCAGTCTCTTGTTACTATCTACTAAACTGTTAGAAGCAAGCCCACCAAAAGGTAAATCTCTGAAGGTAATATTGGCATACTTTCTAGAATTCATTGAATCAAACCCATGAAATGGGGGAAAGACTATATTAACAGTGCAAATGCAATCTAAATAAAAATAGCTATAATCCAGATCGAGTTAGAAGGGGGAAAATTGTATACACAAAGCTTGAGTACTAACAATTTCCCACTAAAACCTTGAGATACAAGTGTGTGAGGAACTGAAAAACAATGTATGATTTTAAAAGCAGATTCAAGAGGTATTTGCAAATGCCAAAGTCATGGATTGCATTAAGCCATAATTGCTTTGTTCAGACATAATGGGGGGAATCATAGTGCAACAGAAGTAAATGTTTTCGAAGCAAAACTAGCAAGTAATGGGGGGCTCTGTATGATGACACGAAACTGAAAAATAAACATCCACATGTTGGGAGAGGGAACAGGGTATGTAATACACTATCAATCATCCTGATAACAGATAATGAGATAATGGATGCCAATATTGCTCAGCCAAGCATTTCAGAAGGAGAAACCAGCACAGAATCGAATGGAGGCCAATTGGTCTTTGAACCAAAAGGTATTATAATGTCGTTTATAGAAATGTTGAATTGCATAGATTTAATCTGGTCTCAATATATTTTAGTAACAGCTAAAATTTACAATGAAAAATACTATAATTCTATACGGACATTTTTCTAGAATTTATTACAGGAAATTTATATATTCATTCAGTATCATTTCCTTCCTGTGCTATTGTGGTTATGCAGGGGTTTCCCCTCACTTTTTCTTTTTCTTCAACTAAAAAACATGTGCAGGGTCCTCAGTATCCACTAGGATTTGGTTCCAGGATAATCAAGTCCCAACATATCTAATGGTGTAGTAAATTGGCATTCCTTATATAAAATGACAAAATCAATGGTTCTGGGAGGGATTTAAAACAATATTTTTGAGTTTTGATTGGTTGCATTGGTGGATGCAAAATGTATGGATGGGGAGGGCTGCCTGTACTATATAAAATTATATGAATGGGAACTCATGGTACCTAGAAGGCGTTCAAAGAGTCTTGTGTATTGTTATTACATTCAGAACAGGATGAAACATAATATTTTGTGTAAAAAATGGTCTACACTGGCCTAATCCATGTTTTATATTGCTTAGAAATGTTTAAATAGCCATTTTACAAGGCAATCGAGCAATTAGAATATAATATCATATGGAAGAACAAAACCTTGAAGAAAAGATGTATACAACTCCTCTGAAAGCAAATTGTATGACCTTTAGCATCAAAATAATGGAAGGGGGATTAAAAAAACCTTTAGTTTGATACAGCAGTACTCATTTGATCTTAACTAATTTAGAAAACAAAATTAAACATCTTCCCACTTCAGCATAAGAAAGTACTATTTCAGCTACACATGCAAAACTCAATTGGTCACAAAGGCAAATTTTTAAAGGATTTAATTAATATGGCACAATCTAGGTAGTGTTCTTGTACTCATGTAGTCCAAATTAGGTTTTCTACCAAAAACCCCTAGGAGACAACCCATATGAGTTGTACTATACTGCTTCTACAAGCAGCTTTCTGTACAAAGTAAGCCCATGGGAAGTAATACCTGGAAAGTTAAGAATGGAGATGGATGTGATTATGTGGGCAAGACGCATGAACTGTAGCTCTTGGCTGTAGCATGAGGAGTTTCTAAAGTTCTGTTACTTTTAGGACACAACAACTACAAAATGACAGATGATCAGTAATTGTTTTCCCCCCAATTATTTGTTATTTTTCATCCAGCTCAGTGGTTAATATGAAAATATGTTAAAATTAAATTGCTGTTAACTTAGAAACCCACATTGCTATCAACTTAGTGCTATAGGCGCTTCAGGACATTGCTTCAAGTGAGCAAAGGAAGGGCCAATCTTCAGGCAAGCATTCACTACTGATCTCATGATTCAATGTTTTGCTAGAAGGAAAATACTTCATTGGGTGTAGAATCTGAAATTTTCATCTGTAACAGTGAACTAGGATATGTGTCCCATCTGCAAGTGTCACTGTTTGCCATAAGCAAAATAGATGCTATTCTGTCAACATAGAAGACAAATCGCATTGCACAAGAACAAAAAGTGACCTGATGACCAATACAAATAATGAAGACAAGGGCAGTATTTTCTTGGCCCTTGTTGAAACAATAAATTAAGCCGGCAAGTTTCGCAATAAAGCAAAATGGCATATAATCAGTGTAACAAATAAAAAATTGGCATGAATAAATGGTTATGTCAAGGCAACACAAGGTACTGTATATTCCTTGGTTATACAGACATGCACAATGTAGTATGAGAGCAACAGTCAGCTTCTTGCAAATTTGCAGTTTCAATACATCTATCTGTCCATCTATCTATCTCAAGGAACTTCCAAACTTATGGCTTACTACCTCAGAAATCAAACAGATGTCTACTCTACATAATTTTCTTGTCGATCAGAATAGGACTCCGGAGCCCTACATAAGCAATAGGTAATAAATAAATAAATAGGAAAGCCAGGAGCTATTGAGAATGAACTACTGCAATAAAGAATATTTCTGTCCAGTGTCGCAGCCAGGCACTAAGCCACCAATACCCTATTTCAACAGTTCTTAAATTGTGCTCTGTGGAGCCCTTGGGGCTCTGCAAAATATACTTAGGGGCTCCACACTTTCCTTCTCCTTCCTCCTCCCCCTCCAAGCTTTCCTTCCTCTCTCCCCCACCTCCCCAAGCTTTCCCCCCTGCCTCCCTTGCCATCCAAATACTTTTTTCCTTGCCTCCTTTGCTGCCAAAGCTCTTTTTCCTCACCCCCTTGGCGCTAAAATCTTTTTTCCTCCCCTTCCACACCACCCAGATCCTTTCCCCCTTGCCTTGCTTGCTTCCAAAACCCTATTTTCCTCCCACCGCTCAGGGGGTGCTTTGATTGTACTTTTCCTGCATGGCCCTTAGGGTCTTCCACTGAAATACTGTTACGTTTATTTTGGTTAAAATTGTTCTTCATTTAAAGTATTGTATTATTCTTTCTTTTCTTTGCTATTTTTGGGCTACAAACAAGATATGGGCAGTGGGCATAGGAAATTGTTCATAATTTTTTCCAAGTAGTTAACACAAACACTCTCCATCCATCTGCCACTAACCCAGCCCATCTGTCAAATTTTAAAATGCAATGTGTCAAATATTTTTCCCAAGCCTGATATACTGTATATATACATTATATATAATAATATAATATACAAACATTGCTTGGGGCTCCACAAGAAACTTTTGCTTCCAAAAGTGCTCCATGGCTGAAAATGTTTGAGAACCCATGCTTTATTCTATGCCCCAATCATCTGGTCACTTACACCAAACTGAGCATTCAAGAACAGTAAACACTGCCATTCCTCACTAGTGTGTTTTGAAAGCCCTGCCACCAAAACCCATCTCCAAAAGAGTGTGTACCTCTGTAAACTTTGTATGTTGTTGTTGTTGTTTGTGATTAAATAAAAAGTGTATATCACATCAGTGCTAAGATCTATACTGGATAATAGTTCACTTGTAGGCTTAATTTAGAGGACGTTCAAAACCTGTCTAGATACTAGTATTTTGGATCTGTGTATCTAAAGAGATACCTACTCCCAAATTGACTTGATCACAACTAAGATCTCCCTTACAGACTCTTTCATGGCCCCACCTGATGGTGCAATTGACTTTTTGGTACTGGTGTACACACAATAGAACTAGATTGTCTTAATACAGGCATCTAGTGCCTTTGATGTCTTTTTATCAGATTCTCGTAGAGCTACTTCATCACTCGAGCTAGTTCATCATTTCCCTTAGAATCTAAGGCTTAGATAACTGCAAAAGAAATGTAGAGAGCAGAACAAAGGACTCTATGTAACATTTGTCAACCTCACCAAAGCCTTCGAAGCTGTGAGTAGAAAAGGTCTGTGGCAGATCCTGGAACCACTAGGATGCCCCCCCAAATGCCTCAAAATGATTATCCTGCTACATGAGAGCCAGCACGGTCAAGTCAGATATGGCGATGCTCTCTCAGAGCCCTTTCTAATAACTAATGGAGTGAAACAAGGTTGTGTTCTTGCACCAACCCTATTTATGATCTTCTTCAGCATGATGCTCCAAAGGGCTACGACAGATCTCGAAGAAGAAGACAGAATATACACACGCTATCGTACTGATGGTAACTTGTTCAACTTAAGCCATCTGAGGGCTCGCACTAAGACTCTATGTAGTCCGTGAGCTGCTTTTTGCTGACGATGCTGCCCTTGTCGCCCATACAGGGACAACTCTGCAACGCCTAACATCCTGCTTTGCAACAGCTGCAGAGCTGTTTGGGCTCTACGGTGAACTCGCCACGGGTCAGCGCAAGAGATGCACCCCAAAAAAGAGATATAAGGACTCCCTGAAACAGCATCTCAGGCTCGGCCAGATTGATCACCAAAAATGGTTCACCCTGGCCTCACATCGGGAGGGATGGAGACGCACTATCCACAATGCTGCGGCCTCTTTCGAGAAGACACGCCGAACAAGTCTCGAAAAGAAATGACAACACAGAAAGAACTGCAACTTGGAAACAACATCACCCAAGGAGACTTTCTGCTGTGCTTTCTGAAACTGGACTTGCCTATCTCAGATTGGCTTTTTTAGTCATCAACGCGCTTGTAGAAAGCGTGGGGTGAGTCCTTCCTAAATCTTCGTTCGCGAAGAAAAGCCAGAGGCTTCATCACTCAAGCTAGTTCATCATTTCTAAATTTTCAGTGATTTTTTAATGTTTACGATTCAATTGCTTTTATTGTTTGTGGCCTTAACTGGTGTTACCAGCCAATTTTAAATTGGTTCTTCTAGCTGTTTTCTCATTGTTTTGTCCAAGACTGTGCTGGTTTTTTTATTGGGTTTTCTAACAGTTTTTTTATTAAGCTCCTGGTGGTAACATAGAATAAAACCCTACAAATAGTTAATGACATTATTTTGAAATTAAAGTTCTTTAGATCATTCACCCTCACTCTATACACTGACATTTTGTCATAAAATCATATCTATACTTCATGACAGTTTAAATCATTGATTCTAAGTCGTTTTGAAAGCTAGAGGACTGACAGAGTTCAGACAATAATCTGAAGACCTCCTTTAATACCCAGCATCAAAACAAACACTGTTTCTCTGCCCCACCTTGTTTGATCAGCCTGTCTCTATCAGCCCCACACAATCATTCAGATTTGATAAAAAGGATCTGGAGACACCTATTAATGTTCACAATTCTCCGTGCATTTGATGTTTTAAGCATGTAATTACATGACATTAGAGTTGCCTTATGGTGACCACATTTCAGAAAAACTTGAACAATGCTGGGATTCTCAAAGAGTCCTCTGGAATGTATTGAAGTCCTCCCACATCTTTCAATCAAAGCTGAGAAGCTCATAAAATAAAATAAAAAATTTCCACAGAGTCACATAAAAACGATATAAAGCATGCACGCATGCACATGACAGTAAATAACAGCCTACAATACAGGCTCTTCCTTACAGAGAGTGGGCAGAAGTTAGATATGGGTTCTGGTCAAAAGCATAGATACCAAAATGCACTTCATTCAATATTGGAACGAATATAAACAAAACAAAAAAAGCAGCAATAGATTTTTGACAATGTGTTAAAATACATTTAATTAACATTTAAGACTAACTTACTCTAAAGGCAGGAATTGTTCAGACGTCCTAAGCTGATTATGCTGTATTTTTGTTACCAAAAGGTAAAGCTAACAAGTCATAGCTACAGTTCTTTCAACAACTTGACTCATTCTTCACCAAAGCGTGATGGCAAAGACTGCCTGAACATCTCAGATGCAGAGCTTAAGAAATTATGTTTCCTATGGTGGTACCCATCTGTAGTCTTGATTGAAACTATAGTGTTAATGGGTTTTTTTCCTTCTTCCAGTACTTGTAAATAACTAATAACAATGTTGTACCAGTGTAGTAGCAATGCCTACAAACAATTAATTGTTAATTAATTAGCAATAACCATTGGCTTCAAATTGAACGGAAATAATCTGTTAAGAATATTTCACATCCCATTTTAGATTTTTAAAACCACTAAAGCTAGCGAGATGCTTTTAAGATGTAATATATTTGCTGCCTACTCCTGCCCTCTAGTGAAGATGTATAGAATGCACAAGTAGTACTGCCAGTGGAAAAGAAGTGAATAAAACCCAGGGCGTCTCAGCTGTGCTACTCCAAGAATTCTTTAACAGGAAAAGGAACAAATTTCTAAACGCTATGGCTAGTCTGCAATGAGGATTATAGCCCATAAATATTAAAGTTCCACTGTTCAAAATTCCCAGGTCTTGAAACATGCCAATTCAATTTATTTTAATCAGAACATAGTAAAATGGAAAGATCCAGTTTCGTAATATAAAACAAGTGGGGTGAAATGTACCTCAAGGGGTACGTTCAGCCCCAAACACCTTTTTTGCCTCCAAGAAGTCCCCCAAGAATCTCCCAAATCCTCCACGTACGAATATCAAACTGCAATAGAATAATGGCAGTGTGATCTCATCTTGAGTGGTTTGCTACTGAAAAACTGGCAGCAAACTGTTATGGAAGCTATTTGGCTACACGGGGGAGGAGGGGACATTTATGACAAGGAGGCTGACTTTGTGTTGCTACTATTCACAAACAACCTCACTTCACAAAGAAGCAGAGCCTTCCACAAAGATGTGCAGAAAAGCTGTTCTTGAGAAGGCTAAGGTGAAGTCAGAGAAAAGACAATTGCTACTGCCACTGCCACCATCATCACACAGATGGGGCTGAAAAGGGAAAGGCAAATGTGTCAATGCTGCTACCACCTCCCTTTTTCTTTCCTCTCCAAGCCATTTTGGGAATCACAGTTGAAGGAAAAGCCGCATTACAAGAGTGAAGCAGATTCTTTGCCTGTGGTGAGGCAGGGAAAATTTCAGCACGAGAGCCTCACTATAAGATGGAGTGAGAAGGAAGAGAAGGAGGCATTGATGTTAGCTTCTTTGCCTTGGCTTAAACCTTATATTTGTTTGTGTGAGAAGACAGGCTCTTTGGTGTGTCTGAGAAGTGGGGGGTTGTCTCTTTACCAAGAGAAAGGGGACTTATCTCCTAATCCTTAACTACCTCTTCATATCTGTTTTGCATGTTTAATTGAAACTTTTCATTCATTTAGAAATTCACTAGAACACAAGGATGTAACTATCTGAGGTCTCACAGCAAGAGTAGTAAAGAGCCCATGAAACCAGTGGCAGTTCCTCCCCCATCCTTTTAAAAATATATGGACTTCCATGTTTAGTAACTCTTTTACACCTATAAGGCTAGTCTAATTTTCTTTTTCAATGAAGTAATCAGGCTCAGTCTTCTCTGAACAGCTATTTTTTTATACAACCTTCCAAAATGTCTTCCAATGGTACTCGCTGTCTCTCATCCTACAATATGTTCTTACTTTAATTCAGATTTGGACTGCTTTGATTTTCCATTGTCTTTCTCAGACTCTCCCTACTTTTTCCATGTTTGTTTGTTAATCATGTGTATTAAATAACAGCTATTAGGTGTGTATGACTAATAGTGTAGTTTTGAACAAGCATTGTGCCACTAGTATGCAGCTGTTTTATAAATTGATTTTATGTAAACCGCCCCGAGCCTGCTGGAAGGAGCGGTATACAAGAATGAACAATAAACAAATAAATAAAACATGAGGCAAAAATACAAAATTGCAATAACAGACACACATCTTGCTATTGCTTACTTTATGGTGCCTTTACATTCTCAGAAGGCAGAAATAACCTCCTGAGATGCAAACAAGCTGCCAGGCATGAGAAAGAATGGATAAAAAAAGAAGCTACCAGATGGAATCTACAAGATTCGACACCTCTCTACAGAAGAAACATAATCAAAGAGGTTAGAGTCCAAAGATTGAAGAGCTCCATTTAAGCAGCAGATGTGCAGCACAGATACCACACAGGCTTACAAGTAGTATTATCCTTTACTGGCAGACAAGAGATTAAATTAAAGTACAATTCCAAGTCAATGCCTGTCCATTATATTTCAGCAAACCTCTAAGGAGGAGCATCAATTTAAGGCAACTCCATAAAAATTTAGAACATTCCCAGAGTTATAAAGAAGGTGCATCTACACTCCCCACAACTTATTTTGCTCACATTTCCTCCATATCATTTAGTTCCTCTTAATCAACAGTTTTTCTGAAAGCATCAGTAAAGTAAAACCTTTGAGAGAAATAGTTATAGCAAACTAACTACTCTTAAGCATTTTTTTCTTTAATGATGTTTTCAAATAATTCATTTTCAAATGGCCTTAAGGCAACCACAACTCTAAGTTGGTCTTTATGAACAGGCTGTTACAGGCTAACCACTATAGGAATGTATAAATTGTTTAATGTGTGCTGAAAATCAATACAGTGGTCTCTCGCTATTCTGTGGTTCACTTTTCGCGGACTCGCTGTTTCGCGGTTTTTCAATATGGACTTAAGAGCATTTGTCTGCATGGAGAGGCTGCCTCTGTGGATAAATCCAGAGCTGAGGATTATGTGAACAACACGTTCAAGGAGGGTTATGTAGTGTAAAAGTGTGTGGGGAGGGGTTATAAAGACTTAAAATAGTGTATAACTACTAAAATAATGTATAAACATTAAAATAAATATAGTGTCCCTACTTAGCGGATTTTCACTTTTTGCGGGTGGTCCTGGAACTTAACACCAGCGATAAGAACACTGTACATAATTTTTAATATGTTCACCCCTTGCTCCCCTTACAAGGGACTATGAGAGAATTGGGCAAACTAAGGCCCAGGAGCTGGATGCAGCCCCCTGGGTGCTTACCACAGGCCCTCCCCATTTTCCTTATACTCCACATAAGGACAGTGGCCCTGTCCTTATGTGGAGAGGATGGCCTGAGGAAGGCACGCAGCATCTAAGAGCCCTCCAGAGTGCTCTTGGCCCTCATGTGTCTCGCCGTCCTCTGGGCATAATGTCAAGAGGACAGCCCGAAGATTGAGGAAGGAGGATGAGGGCAGTCGCCACATGTCTTGTTTTCCTCCTAGCATAAGGATGGGGTGAGCAATCCCGTCCTTATGAAAGGACAACTTGAGGATGACCTGTTCCTTGCCCTGTCCCATTCCCTCCTGGCCCCGCCTTCTCCCAGGCACTCTCCCTCCAAGGCCCACCCCACCCAGCATGTGCGTGGCCGCCCTCCCTCCCAGCCTGGCCCACAATGCGGCCCCAAGACAAAAAGGTTTGCTTGTGTTTCTAGGTATAGTAATTAGCAGAAGATCGATACAATGAAGCCAATAGGTCATACATAGCCCCTATCTGCTTTTGGGGGGTCCTGTAGTTACCTAGCCATCTACAAAGTTTTCTGTTTCAATAAGTGGACATTTGGGATTTTTCTATAGTCTACAGCCTTAAGAGACTTATGTCTCTGAGTGAAATCTATGTTAAAATAAAGTATCTGGTTTTGCGGAAGACATCCAGACTCCCAAAGATATTACTGGACTCAGGAACTGTACAGGGACCATACTGATTACCAAAAATGAAAAACAAACAAAGCAAGGATGAAAGTGTTGCAAAGTCTACTTCTGGTTTTAAAAATCCAGTATCCTTTATGTTAACATTGCTGGAGACCCATACAACTCACTGAAAAAGTGGCTGTTCTTGGATGTCTCTAGAAGAGAGGACTCACTCCCTTTTTCTGCTTACTTTAAAAAGGTGGTGTTGGTACAGATGCGATGTAGATGGTAGTATATGGGAGTATATGGGAGCCTGTATACGTCCAACACATAGAGGTAGTAGTCCATGCAAAAACAACTGAGAGCTTTCTCATGAGAGCAGTGAGTCAGGCTTTGATTTGCTTGAAGACAGGTGTGAGGACTCACCCATTTTATGCTAGGGTGAGACCAGCATAGCAGTTTGGCATCCATGGTAAACAGGATAGCCAGGAAAGGGGGAGTGGCTTGGATCCTTCTCAGGGAGAGAGAGAGACAGACAGACAGACAGACAGACAGAGACAGACAGAGACAGACAGACAGACAGAGACAGAGAGAGAGAGAGAGAGAGAGAGAGAGAGAGAGAGAGAGAGAGAGAGAGAGAGAGAGCTTAGGAGGGAAAAAGTGTAGCTTTTTCAGGAGTCTCTTGTCAGAGCTGAGAGTGAGCAGTCAGAGAAGACAGTTGTCTTGTAAAACTGACAGGAAAAGTTCTGTGTGAAGCTGACAGGCAGTCAGTCACAGGCTTTTGGGATCTCTAGGGTAGGGCTGTCCAACTTCTACCGGACCTGTGGCCGGAATTGCGGTCACTGATCACCTGGGGGGCCAAGCTCTGCCCCTCCCCGGCTCCGCCCCCTCCCCACCCCCAGCTCCGCCCCCAAATTACTAGTTGCATTAATTTTAAAAATAAATAAATAAAACAATGGAACAGAATTATTATAAAAGAACATATAAAGGGGCCAAAATACACCATTAAATATATTTATATTAACAAAGGGGGATGGATGGATGCATGGAACATATAAAGGGGCCAAAATACACCATTAAATATATTTAATTCCATCCTCCTCCCCTTATTTTAATGTAATATTAAATATATTTAATTCCATCCTCCCTCCCCTTATTTTAATGTAATATTAAATATATTTAATTCCATCCTCCCCTCTCCCCTTATTTTAATTTAATATTAAATATATTTAATTCCACCCTCCCCCCCTTATTTTAATGTAATATTAAATATATTTAATTCCATCCTCCCCTCCCCTTATTTTAATGTAATATTAAATATATTTAATTCCATCCTCCCCTCCCCTTATTTTAATTTAATATTAAATATATTTAATTCCATCCTCCCCTCCCCTTATTTTAATGTAATATTAAATATATTTAATTCCATCCTCCCCCTTATTTTAATTTAATATTAAATATATTTAATTCCATCCTCCCTCCCCCTTATTTTAATGTAATATTAAATATATTTAATTCCATCCTCCCCTCCCCTTATTTTAATGTAATATTAAATATATTTAATTCCATCCTCCCCTCCCCTTATTTTAATGTAATATTAAATATATTTAATTCCATCCTCCCCTCCCCCCCTTATTTTAATGTAATATTAAATATATTTAATTCCATCCTCCCCCCCCCTTATTTTAATTTAATATTAAATATATTTAATTCCATCCTCCCCCCCTTATTTTAATGTAATATTAAATATATTTAATTCCATCCTCCCCCCTTATTTTAATGTAATATTAAATATATTTAATTCCATCCTCCCCTCCCCCTTATTTTAATTTAATATTAAATATATTTAATTCCATCCTCCCCCTTATTTTAATGTAATATTAAATATATTTAATTCCATCCTCCCCCCCTTATTTTAATGTAATATTAAATATATTTAATTCCATCCTCCCCCTTATTTTAATGTAATATTAAATATACTTAATTCCATCCTCCCCATCCCTTATTTTAATGTAATATTAAATATATTTAATTCCATCCTCCCCTCCCCCTTATTTTAATGTAATATTAAATATATTTAATTCCATCCTCCCCATCCCCCTTATTTTAATTTAATATTAAATATATTTAATTCCATCCTCCCCCCCCTTATTTTAATTTAATATTAAATATACTTAATTCCATCCTCCCCATCCCTTATTTTAATGTAATATTAAATATACTTAATTCCATCCTCCCCATCCCTTATTTTAATGTAATATTAAATATACTTAATTCCATCCTCCCCATCCCTTATTTTAATGTAATATTAAATATATTTAATTCCATCCTCCCCCCCGCCTATTTTAATTTAATATTAGATATATTTAATTCCATCCTCCCTTATTTTAATGTAATATTAAATATATACCCCCCTTATTTTAATGTAATATTAAATATATTTAATTCCATCCTCCCATCCTCCTTATTTTTAATGTAATATTAAATATATTTAATTCCATCCTCCCCTCCCCTTATTTTAATGTAATATTAAATATATTTAATTCCATCCTCCCCATCCCTTATTTTAATTTAATATTAAATATACTTAATTCCATCCTCCCCATCCCTTATTTTAATTTAATATTAAATATATTTAATTCCATCCTCCCCCCCCTTATTTTAATGTAATATTAAATATATTTAATTCCATCCTCCCCTCCCCCTTATTTTAATGTAATATTAAATATATTTAATTCCATCCTCCCTCCTTATTTTAATGTAATATTAAATATAAATATTAATTCCATCCTCCCCTCCCTTATTTTAATTTAATATTAAATATATTTAATTCCATCCTCCCCTCCCCCCTTATTTTAATTTAATATTAAATATATTTAATTCCATCCTCCCCTCCCCCTAATTTTAATTTAATATTAAATATATTTAATTCCATCCTCCCCTCCCCTTATTTTAATTTAATATTAAATATATTTAATTCCATCCTCCCTCCCCTTATTTTAATTTAATATTAAATATATTTAATTCCATCCTCCCCCCCCTTTCTTTCCCATCTGACACACAGACTCTTCTTTCCTGGTGAAGTTTGGCTTCTGGGCGCTGTGTCAAGACCCCCGTTGGGTGGGTCCACTTTCTCCAAAGAGGGTTTGTTCTCCTCCCACCCAAGACCCCCAAAGACTAGGCCCCCAGAGAGAGAGGTTGCAAAGGCAGCAGCCTGCCTGGCACTGGCTGGCCTAGCCCCCCCCCCCTCTCTCTCTCTCCGCAAAGGCATTGCGCGCTGCAAGGCGAACTCACCTCTTTCCTCCTCCTCGCAGGCTCTCCTGCTTTGGGGGGAGCCCAGAAGTCCTTATTTCCGTCTCCCCCTCCCCTTCTTTCTCACCCAAAGTTTGAGCAGAGGGGAAAGTGAATGGGGGGAAAGGGGGTGTCAAGAAGCAGAGAGAGAGAAGCAGGTGAACGTTTTGCTCCTCCCCCCCCCTCTCTCTGAGTCCAGCCCTTGCAAGCAGAGGAGGAGGAGGAGGCAAGTAGAAGCGCCTCTCAAGGACTCCCAAGAAGCGAAAGCGAAGTCTTGCAGAGGCGCAAAGAACACCCTCCCACCTCCCCTTACTATTAGTATTATCATATCGCCCCTTTCCCAGTATTACCTGGTATACTTACCACTCTCTAGCTATGTGACTGAATGGGAGTGAGTGAATGTGTTGGCCTCTATGTGAAAGTGAACACAGAGAGGAGCTCTCTCTCTCTCTCTCTCTCTCTCTCTCTCCCTCCCTCCCTCCCTCTCCCACATGGCACCCCTGTTCCACATACAGCCCATGCAAAGCCACAGAGAGAGAGAATGAAAACATTAATTTTTTTAAATATACAAGGCCGGCTGCTATTGGCTGGTGGCGTTTGACAGACAGCTGAGCCAGCCGCTCGCCTCGCCTGTTACACCCAAAGAGGAACGCATGCAAAACCCCTCCCCACTTGGAGACCCACACACACACACACCAATAAGCGCACACAGGGTGACTGGCTGGCTGTGAGGGAAGAAGGGCCGCTGCATGGTCAGGCCCACATCCTGCTCCACACACACAAAACACCCCCTCACTCGAGATGCATACTGTGTCACCTATTTATAATAATAAACCTGTAGGCATTCCTGATGCGTTGTGTGTGGGTTAGGTCTGTTGTTTTTTGCTGGGGAGGCAGGTATGGGGAGAGCAAACTCAGGTTGGGAAAGAAGGGAGGCAGGTCCTGAGGGGGGGGGGAGAGGCCTCCAAACTGTCGGAGTCCATTAACTGCCACGGGAGAGAGAGAGGCCGAAAATGCTTGAGTGGACGAGGAGGAGGAGAGTTCACGACGCCTGGAAGTGTCCCTCAGGGAGTGTGTGTGTGTGCCTCTCTCTCTGAGGGGATAAATGGTCGCCCTCACAGGCAGGAAAGGGCTGCTCCTTTCCCTGAGAGGAGGAGGCCATGAGTCGCCCACGTTGAGCAGCAGGACTCCAGGTTGAGAGAAGCAGCGGCCCTGCTGAAGGAGAACTTCCCCAGACAGCAAGAAGCAGGAAGGCAGGCAGCTCCATGATCATGAGGAGTCACAATATGGACCGAGGAGGAAGCAGCCGGGGCCTCTGCCTCCACCTCTTCCTCCTCGGTGCCGGCGTCTGACGTCACCCAGCCGCGCCCCCGCCCCCGCGAGCGCCCCCCCCCGAATTTTTCCGAAAAAATATTTTTCCCAAATTTTTTATTTTTTTAAAAAAAGTATTTCTTCCAGGAGGGTAGGGGGGCGTGTCCAAGGGGCTGGGGGCCGTGTACGGCCCCCGGGCCACCTGTTGGACAGGCCTGCTCTAGGGCATAGAGATTAGCTCACATCTCTGGAGAAGCCAGCTACAGGAAAACTCTAGGAGAGAGTTAGTAGCTAGGGTGCTTCTGGAAGACTGAGTGTTAGCTCAGGGAACTAACTAGTTTATTAGTTGAGGACTACTCACTACTAGTCATAGGATTAGAGTGAGGAAGTTTAGATAGACAAGTTTTGAACTGTCTAGTTTTGTAACTAAGTTTAGAAACCAAACTTAAGTAACCAATACGCTCTAGTACCATTCTGTATAACCGTTACGCATCTGTGCTTTTAAGATCTACCTGTTAAGTTAATAAAAGTTCTATCTGTTAACTTTTCAAAAGAAGCTTTCAGTGTGCTTCATTACATCAGAGTGTGCCAGTTCCAGCCTTCCCACCGTCCCAGTCAAGGGGGATAGATTTCACCTCAGTAATCCTCTCAGTTTATTTTTCGATTAGGAGACTAGTTTATATATTATTTTAACAGAAATCCTAAAAGATCATTTTTAGGTTGGTGGCAGCGTTCCTAGTGTTTTAAGCCTCCACTTAGTGACTTTCTGGTGGTTTAGGGTGGGATCTAGGAGAGGAAGGTCCACCCTGCTCCAAGTTTTATAGCCCAGGTCGTCACAACAGGCCATTAAGAAGTTAAACGAAGGGAGGCTGCAAAATGACCACATGAGGGGAAAACTCAAGGTGAGCTTACTATGTTACAAAGGTTCTAAAAACCAAGAAAGGAAATGCATTCTCCTTTGCTTTCTTCTCCTTCTCTAGGTTCTTCTTTGACTCTATTCTAGGATGTAGTTAGACTGTGGGAACTGCCATCAATGTGAGGCTCCTTGGTCTCTTGAGTCTTTTTTTGTAAAGTGCAGTTTCTTCTGTATTGGTTAGCAGTTATTTAGAAGTGGTAGTTTCTGCTGTACTGAAGCTTGGAATCATAGATGGAAAAAGGACCACTACAGGTGATCAGAGATGCAAACCATTAGACTTTCAACCTGACCAGAGATTGTTTCTGCTGTTACATAACTTTCTTCATGTCTCCATGGGGGAGACAGGGAAACAAATAGAGGAAAGTGAAGTGCCTCTTTTAAAAAAGATTAAGAAGGTCACAGAACACTGAAAATAGAGGAGGACACTGACATTCAGGATGTAGTCATGAGCTGCATGTAAAAACTTGAAGAAATCATGAAAGACATGAGAAGACTATAGTTTTTTCTACTGTGTGAGCCAAGACCTAGAAATAAAACTACTCTTTACTAATTTGAGATCACTTCTCACAAATGACCACAATCTCATCCACTTTCCTCACAAAAGATCTCCCAGAGAATGCACCATTTCCTTTTTTTTCTTAAAGTCAGAGCAATCAAACTGAATATTAATTCTGAGATGCAAATCCAAATCTTTGGGGGGAAATAGTGTCAATTAGAGTAAGCCACAACAGGTCCCAAATAAAGTAACTCAAGCTAATCTGCCTATCACAAGAGATTTGATATTCTACCTTGACTTCAAATAACAACACAGAAAAGCTGCCATCAGCTCTGTTTTTACCCAAGGCTATATAAAATCATTTTAATTCAAACTGTATTAATGAGTTTTTATAAGTACAGCAAGCAGCAGATATAAACAGCCATAGGTTTGTGGCACTTTTTAAGAACAGGTTTCCCTCTTCTAAATTTAAGAAAGATATACCCCACAGTTTAGTTCCACTAAGTCACAGTAAGAAATATTCAATTTTATAATTTAAGGTGCATGAAAAGGTCAGACACACGCACAGCTTATGTATAGTGAAACCATGTTGTTAAATGCTGGAACGATCCAATGCAGCAGGCTGTGTGCAGCAACTCCACAAGAATTGAGTATTCTTAAGAAGGACTTCTACATTTAGAAATTTCTTTAACTCAAGTACAAAGCACAAATTTAACTGAATGGTTTTCTCAATTTCAGAAGTTTATTTTGGGAAGCTGATTAAAAGGTTTGAGAAGTAGCTCCACCAAGAACTGTTAGCCCACAAGACTCTGTGGATATCCTATAAAGAGCACAAGTGGAAAAAAAATCAAGGGTCCACCTGTCACAGCATCCCATTTCTTAGTGTGAAAGCAAAATACACCCCACTTCTAAAAGAAGATTAGATGATGTCATTAAATGAAGAGAAAGCTCCACAGAAAGGGAACAGAATCATTGGCCTGGGTTCACAAGGAAGGGCAAAAGAAGTTGTGAATATACACAAAAGAAACCTACCACAACAAAGGAAAAACATACACTTAAATACATTGACTAATTGGTAGTATGACACTGTTCTCATACTCAGACGCCAATTTCCAATTGTGGAATCCCATCCTACTTGGTAAGTACGTATATACAACACAGTGATCAAACTATATAAGAAGGAGCTCCCAGGTGAAGCAATGGGTTAAACCCTTGTGCCAGCAGGACTGTTGACTAAAAGGTTGGTAGTTCGAATCCAGGGAGTAGGGTGAGCTCCTATCTGTCAGCTCCAGCTTCTCATGCGGGGACATGAGAAAAGCTTTCCACAGGATGGTAACACATCCCAACGTCCCCTGGGCAACATCCTTGCAGACAGCCAATTGTCTCACACCAGAAGCAACTTGCAGTTTCTCAAGTAGCTTCTGACACACACACACACACACACACACACACACACAACTATATGAGTTGGCCAAATGCATGGCACTTTCCTATTTGCTCAATAGGAATACATCAAAATAAACTGTTCTAGTGCCACACTAATATCTTTATTTAAAACTTTTATATCCCAACCTTCTTACCTCTGGGGAGGGACTCAGACCGGCCTCACAGAAAAATTCAATGCAGTACATGAATTAAAAACATAATCTACAATACAACTTAAAATACATATAATAAAAACACATAGATAAAATACATTCAAGCCCAAATTGCCAGCTAAAATCAGTTCAACTTAGTCTAATAGCTATAGTCATTCACTTCATCCAAAAACAATCTTGGTCCATTTTAGTCATTCAAGTGTTTTACACATGTTATCTCATCAATATGAGAATCAAAAATAAAAGCTAAGTGGGATGAAAAGATGGGGGGATGAGAAGAAGTGCAATTGCCACTTTGTGACTAGCTTTCTAGTGCAGTGGCCAATGAGACCAATGTAAACTTCTATGAACTGTTATTTGATTTTGATGAGGTATAAACTATTATAGCTGTAAGAATGGAAAGATTTTTAGAAGAGAATAGAACTTATTATACTAAAGACTTTAAATTAGAAACAGACTTAGGCCAGGATGCTGAGAAGTTCAATATTTAGGATACAAAGATCGATAGCAGTAATCCCACATCAGACCCCAGGCTCTGACACATTGACATAGAGATGGCATGAAACTTCTGCTGACTACTGTTGAGTCAGGAAGACAAGTCGCATTTGAACAATTCATTTAAAAACTCCTGTCAGCTAGGATACCAACTTTTGACAAACTGCAAGAAAGATTCACGATCACTTTTTAAAACTTTTCAAACTCATGGAACTGTGTATACGTTGATTTCGATACCTTTCATTAACAAGGCTGAGTGGCTATTTCCGAATTAAAATAATTATGATTAAGATTATAGTTTCCATAACTCACAGCCATTGGATATGTTATAGTTAATGGGAACTGGAACCCAAATCATATAGAGAACACCAGATTGTCTATCTCTGAATTAAGGTGTGATAAGATTGCATTGCTGGAATAGAAACATACTTTAAAATGGAGGTAAGAAATTGGATGCTTACTGTATAAGTTATCGCTGCCATCATTCCAATAAGGGTTAAAGAACTTATAGAAAACGATAAGGCTGCCAAACCATCTATAAGTGAAATGACAGAAATACAAATGAGACACACATTTACGAACACTTTACCAAGTGTCATATTTTGTTTTGTATTTTTAAAAAGCTATTTCAGTGAATGAATGCATGCACACGCACGCACACACACACCCAATAAAAGCTTAAAGGAGAAACTGTTAAGTTACCCATCAAGGACAATGAATTGGCATATTTATCGTCAACATTTCACCATCCTGCAACACATTAGAATAAGCAAAGGAGAATTTTATTATGATCTTAAGAGGGAAACTCCTTTTGCCTTGGAAGATTTGTTCCATCACTATCTCAAGGGTTATACATTCTCCAGTCTGTTATTAAGAGTTTAAATCAATGTCAGCACCAGTCTAGCACAGGGATTAGAAATTTATATGTTGTTAGACTATTTTTTATCAGCCCAAACCATCACAGACAGTGGTGAGGAATGTGAAGACCTTCATACCAGCAACACTGGGAGGGCTACACTTTGCCCATTCTAGCCTAGCAGCATTTTTATTGTTGCTGTTGCTTAAGATTACTATCAGAATTTTTGATGTAGTGACTTCCTTATGATACCAGATTCCTATATTTGACCATTCAAGTGTATTTCAGTGAGTCCTCCTGTCTTCTGAGAACTTCCCAAAAATCAGCAGTATAATTCACTAAATGCACACACAGAGAGAATGACCTTGAATCTAAGTACTGGCATTGAAGACAAAGCTTGAATCTACTGAAATGTTTATACAGAAATGTTCACATATATTTTTTGTTTGCATTTCCCAGAGATATAATGAGTTTTTCTACTTTCATAGGGGTTTTATGCCCCTAACACCCACAAGTGTGTGTGGAAGAAGACTGTATGTAAGACATCCAATTCATGACATTTTAATTACAAGGAGGACAAAGCCATCACTGTTCTCTGTTTGTCAACCAGTATCACCTTTAAATGAAGAATTCAAAGTTTTACCACCAATTAACATGCACTTATTTCAAAATGCACTGGCTTTTGTAGCAAGACTAATCAGGCAACACACAAAGAGAAGCCAATATTTTGAATAAGTCTTGTCTCATTATCTGTAGAAAAAAGAATATCTTACGACTGCTTCCAAGCTCTTCAAACAGAAGTTTCACTTTCTCCCATTCTGTTGAATTTTTCTTATGGGGAATATCAAGTGGAACAAAGGCTCTGCAATAAGAAAAAATAATGAGAACTTCTATTCTGAAAGTTATCTTTCAAACATTTGTTCTGATATATTGGGATGATGCTGGGAGCAAAGTTCAATTATATAGAAAATTCAAGGGCCTTCGCTAAATTGAAAACCAATTTGTTTTCTTTCAGGAAGTAGTTTCTCTGTTCAACCCATTTTTGAAACCGATTCTACACTATCATACAATGGACTCATGGCTTATTGGAAACTTTCAGAAAGGCAGCCAAAGACAGGGAGTGTAAACAATTTATCGAAGCTAACACAGCTTCAGATAAATTAGATCTTTTAAGTCAAACTGAAGTGTGTAAAAATAAAACTTCTGAATAACACTTCAACTGTGATTTGTTCTAATACAGAGTAAGTATTAAATTATATTAAACTATTACCTGACCAAAAATGATTCAAGCTAGAAATAGCAAATATGAGATTAATACCTTCTATGAGTAATCATTCTTAGGAGACTGAAGGAGCAATCCAATAAATATGGGTTAACCTCACGCCAGCCTGATTAAGGCAGGAATCAGCAGAATTCATTTCTATTGTAACTAATGCCTCCTCACACACTCTCCTTGGTTTGAATATATAGCATTACTGATCTGTGATGAACTGAACAATGGAACAGATAGAAAAGGCTTTCCCTCTTTGGTGGTCCCCCTCCCTGGGTGGGTGTCTATTGCTCTCTCACCCTCCCTAAAATGACCATTCACAGTCAGGATCAATCTCTCATTCTCAGATAAAGGAGAAACCCACTACACGTCTTCTCCAGGACAAGGCCTTTCTTTTTGCATCACTATTTACAAAACTGTTCCTTCCAAAGGCTGCCTGATTTGATCTGTACTTGTCCACTTTGTTGCGTCTGACGAATATGAAAGGTTCCTTCCATCCAGCAGCTGTCCAAACATCTTCACCTCAAGTCATTACAATAAAGGCTGTTGACATAGCCATTAATCCGACACAGTATGCCCATATTCCATTTGTTACCCCTTTACCAACAAGAAATCTTTATGAGAACCTTGGTATATATAGGTATATAAAATAGGTATAAAATCAAACATTTACTGATAACAAATTAGTATTTACAAGGTTTGCAAAACAGGCAGATTTTCCTTTTTATGAAGTACAGCTGAAGCATTTTCTCCAGAGACCACTGTAAACGCTGCACATTCTTGCTAAAAGATTTGTGGAAATGTCTCAGTGGCATTCAGAAACTCTTTACTGTTGCCATTTTTGGGGGGACTGCAACACTGAGCTAAAGGGACCCCATTTGGGGTTGGGACTCAGTTTAAGAAGCACTGCTCTAATGGTATTTATCATTTCAGAATTATTGAACTGAGAAATCTGTGTTGCTGAAGTTGACTCATTCAGAACATTTCTATTACTCTGCAGTTTTGGGTCATTCTCTGACTGAAAACATGACAGGTAATTCATTTATTGGTTCTGAGTATTTTCTGTTAAAGGGGTTGTTTCCTCCTCTTGCAATTTGCAGCCTCTTTTTTCCAAGTGAATAATTGCATGCGACTGCATGGTTGACTGTCTTCTTACCTCCCACAGCTCCACCTCACCTCTATGGGTGAGATCTACCTTGTCAATACTGTGACTGAAAGTTGTGTCTGCACTAATGACCTCCACAGACTGGCTCTCAGTTTCACATTTGGATGTAATGAACACTTTCTTTAATAGTGATTCTTCTGCAGATTCGGAGACATGTTCATTTGACAGCAGAATTTTACTTTCAAGTATATTGTGCTAGACACACACACACACAGAATCTTTATTAGCCTACAACAAAATTGGCATATAACACATATACAATAAGAGAAAATCACAGATAAAAAGAAAACATACTTAAAAGTTACTAATCTCAAGGATAAAATTTGCAACAGTCTCATAAAAGAATGCATCAGAGTTGTTCATAAGACATGGCATTTTATAACACCCTTGCTGTAGAGAACAGTGAAAAATTGAATTCCTGTATTTCATCCATATAGTATCATATTTGGGGCAAACAAACAAAGAATGAAGTGGTGTTTCAACAGAGACTAAGTCATAAGAACAAATTGTCTTTGCTACAAGAATCAGATTATGGAAGCCAGGCTCCAAATGTCTGCTCTTGACTGTCTTTCAGGCTTCAACATTTGTGAGCATTAAAATGCTTCCAATGATAGGCCAATTGCTTTGATCTTTCTGAGAATCAAAGAATACCATCCTGAAATAAAATGATCTGATAACCGAGAGGGACTATAGCTATCGGGGTCTGTGTGTGTGTGTGTGTGTGTGTGTGTGTGTGTGTGTGTGTGTGTGTGTGTGCAGCCAGAATCTTATAGCTCTTATCCATGCCAAGGTTTCAAGAGTGGTTTGACCTGTCTCAATGCATAGAACGATGTAAGGCACACTTCTACGGAGCCCCATTAGTTTTCAGAGAAACTTGGAATGTGGTGTAATAAATGATTTATTGATTGCAGAAATCCAAATAGGGGAGCCATACAGTAATAGAAAACCAATACTAGGCACAAAAACTTTGAGGACAGAAGGGATATATGGGTTACCCTTACTCTAGAAGAAACAACATATTGCTGCAATGTTGATATGTGCAGAAGCCATTGCGGTTTGTCACTGTGAGTGCCTGGCAGGTTATATCTATAGCAAATACCAAGGTATCGAAAGTATTTGATCAGTTCAGTTTTGCGGCTCCTGATCTGCCAAGACAAGGGCTTCCACTGGCAAAAGATTAGAATGTTTTGGCAAAAAATTAGAATGTTGGATTTAGCACAGCTAATTTTCAGTCTATTTATTTCGCAGTAATTGACAACGCAATAAATTAAGCGTGTAAGGCCAATACTAGATAAGGACAATAACACAGCATCATCTGCATGTAAGAGTAAGAGGACATGTGTAAAATGGAGCTTGGGACTATGACCATTCATCAATGCTAAATCCTTAGGTAAATCATACAGGAATATGTTGAACAAAGTAGGAGCTAATATGCAGCCCTGCTTGACCCCACGGGTAGCACTAATTCTAAAAATTAGCTGGCCTTCCTAATTTGTCAAATGGTATTGGAGCTGCAGCAAAAAGGACTAGCATACTTAACAGCAATCACTGGTTAGTAATAGAGTAAACAAACAAATTACAGAGGCTCAGACTGTGCTCCCTGCACCTCCGCCATCTTGGAGTAACCTTCAATGAAGATGATTCTACACACAATAAGATGATTTCCCTGCTTTACCCATTAGGCTACTCATACTCAATGACCTGCAGGCTTGGGGGAGCATACTACAATTAAACTGTCCTTTCCTTACTGCCACTTCTTTTCTGAAGACAAGTGGGTATCATTTTTGGTTCCGTCCCCTTCATTTTGTTTTATTTTCTTGCCAATTAAATCAATATCAATGGCTAATGTAAATAATCTATTGTGCCTTGTCTCAAATATAGTAACTAATTAAAATTACAGTAAGAAGGAGAAAGGAGAGAAAGAAAAAGCTCAACTAGCTGGGAAGACATTAAATTAAGAATTTAGAGGACAGTGTGTGAGGAGGCAACACCTACAATGCATTACAGTTCTGGTGATTCACGTCTTAATCAGGTTGGGACAAAAGGTTAGCCCATAAGTAGTGGACCACTCCTTAGGCCTATCTGTGAAAGGATTGGAAATCTGCACATTAGATTTTCAAACAGTGCAATCTATGCATATCTACACAGAAAGAGGTATGTACAAGCCTACAGCCTAAAAGGAAAAGGAATCAACAAAATTATCTCCTACATTGCCTTCACTTTACAAAAAGAAGGTAGACTATGGATAGACACAACCATCTGATTGTTCAGATTAATATTGAAATAACTTCAGGTCTAGCTACAGCTCCTGTCTGGCTACTATCAACCTATTTAAAGCTCTTGCTGTAAAGATCCAATACTGGCTGCTTTTGATTTAATTTCCAGTTATGCATTTCAGAATTAGTGCTCTGACAAACAAGAAATATATTTGAGAAGACTGAAAAATGTTGATTTATATACAGTTTCAATATACAGTTAAAATATTTCCTACATAATTGAAAACAGATTAATGTTAAGATCAAAATTTATTTATTATTTATTTCCAGTATCTCTATCTCGTCCTTCACAACCCCCGAAGGGAGACTCAGGACGGCTTACATTTGGCAACAATTCAATGCCGCTACATATAACAAAGGCAATATGAATAGCAATTAAAACAATAAATAGAGCATTAATTAAAACAATAACAACAGCATTGACAACAAATTTAAGAATGAATAATAGATCAAGCTCCACCATTAACATGTGTTTTGTTTGATAGTTTTAAAAAATAGAAAGAATATTTAATTTAAGGACCCGTGAAACAAGTTATTGAAATGAGACAGTGCTAATGTAATTCACTATTATTCAAATTATGATTGTTAATAAAAGAGAATTTAAAAAATGCAAGGCAATAATGTCATACTTTTCAACATTTGAATACTGTTATACCATACTTCAGAATAAGTTAGTATAAATCAGTTGGGATTCTTCCCCATCAACAAAAAGCAAACAGTTAGTTATTTAGGATTAAAATGAAGGAAAGTATGTCAAAGGAGCAGGCATGCATCTGTAGTGGACTGAAAGCAGCATTTTAGATGACAATCTGTCCAAGCAGCTGTGTCACCAATGCCCACATAATTTACAGTAATGAGCTTGAGCAGCTTCTGTTAGAGGAGGCAGCTTACTTTGTCATAGCGCACTTCAAGACAGCACAGGAAAATGATGATAGATAATTAAATTTTGTTTATACAGAAAATTCATCACAATATCTGAAAAGAGCACAGATGAGATTTCAGCTGCATTAAAACGTAACACTACACCAGGCATCGGTGAGAAGCTTGCTACACTAAGAATGAGCATGCTGCCTGATCTCTCCTACTTTCTTCCCAGCAAGCAATAGAAAGTGACAATAGTTTGGGGGGGTTATGGCTGGAATGATGGAATCAGATAGGTACTGAATTCCAAAATTGCAGTAAACCCATTGGTTATTTATCTGTTCCTGAGGCAAACAAGAGCAAGTCCTGCTTGCAACTGATAAGCCAGGATTTACACAGTTCACTGGATTACTGTAACATTACACTGCTTGGGTCCTAACTGAAAGACTGCATTTCTCCATATTTATTTATTTATTTATTTATTTAATTTATATTCCGCTCTTCTCACCCCAAAGGGGACTCAGAGCGGATTACAGTACACATACTTTGCAGACAATCCCTGCAGTTCAACATATGACATATAAACATGTGACATTTATCACAATACAGAACAGTACATACATTTGACATTTTTAGACATAAACCTATCCAAATGTTGAAATCTTTTCGGGAAATCTCCCAAGTCCTCCTGAGTAAAGATCACACATAAACCAATAAAAAGTTGTGCCACACTTATTTCTTCAAGAGTGATTCAAATTTTTTTGTGATCTACACTATTAAAGGCTTTGTTATCTATAATGCATAGTCTGTTTTTTTTCTAAAATTCTTTGGTGAACTTTGTTATCCAATATATGTCTGTAATACAATCCCGAATGCCAAAGTCAATTTGGATACCTGACATTTTTTTAAATTTCTGTGGGAATTGCAATCCCCAGTGTCCTGTTTCTTGCAGATTCGAATGAATACTGAACATTGTTAACTTTTGGGTTATTCTTTTGCTTTCCATGTTAACTGACAAATTAAAGTTTGAATTAGAGTAGATTATCTCTGTACCTTTGAAAATACTAAGATTTTACAAGTGTGAATTTTATAAGAAGAATGTTTTGAGAATGTTTTGAGAGTGGGGAGGAGAGGGTGAAAAGTGCGGAGGAAGTGGAAAAGATAGAGTTGCCAAGCACAGGAGAAAATATGTGTCATGATGAGAAATGTGATATATGGTTTGAATGGAATTGTATGAAAGAAATTAATGAATTAGAGCTAATTTGACTGAAGACACAATTCAAAAATATTAAGGCCTGCAATGACTAAACTACATGCTAATGAGAACTGTAATGGTTGACTGCCATAGTACACTGCGGACATTGATAAGAACCGTGACAAATGATTAACTGTTGAACTTTTGGGGGGAAACAACGTGTTTACACCTGTTTATCAGAGACAACAGCTCTTTAAGAAGGAAGTCAACACAAAGTCGCTTGCGTTTATCAACACCAATTACAAAGAGTCAACATCTGCCAGGAAACTAAGAAGGAATCGACATGTTTCAGGATGGAAGGTGTCTATTATTCATTTACAGCTTTGTGGACATCAGTGAAATATTGCTATGTAAGTGACCTTATTGCATTCCAAAAATTGTGGCAGACCAGAGGAGTCTGGTCCACCTGCCAATCTTCTCCACAGGAAGAAGAGAGATGGTGAACCTTATGAGTGTCAGATCTGTTATGGGAAAGCAGGATTCTAGACATTTGCTTCTTTTCTCAAGGGAAGAGGATTTTGGGAAGCAGTCTGGCCTAAGAGATGTTCTTCGCAGAGGAAGAATGGCAAAATGGTGGTGTATGCATGATGACTGAATGTACAGTATATGTGTGTGAATGCTCGGTAAAATATGTAATTTCCATTTGGTTTCTTTCTTAGCCAATGTCCTATAGGTTTGTGTATCCAATGTAGTTACATAGAATCAGTATCTCTGTATGTCCAATGTGGTTCTTTGTGTAAATGTTCTGTAAATGTTCTGACATCCTTTGATTTACTGGAAAAAGGGAATAAAAAGAACCTATCATTTAAAGTTATTAAAAAGTTATTTGTAACATATGTGAGTGAAAGGCGAAGAAAGATCAGAATGACTTAGAAGAGATGGCAGGGAGAAGCGCAGGACAAGTTTTGTAAAACAGGATTTTCTTGGAACAGAGAGGCCCCAAACTGAAGGACAGAGTTGGGAGGGAAAAGTGAAAGAAAGTGGAAAAGGTTAATTTTGTGTGTGTGTGTGTGTGTGTGCATGTTTACTTTACTCTGGTAAACTATAAAACCCATGGTGTGGAACAGTGAAATGTGGAACTTTCTTGCACCCAGTAGTGTGCTCTGCAGATTAGACTATTATTTTTTTAATCTCTTCTTCACTAGTGTCTGAATGGAGTATAGCACTAGGGATTTTTTGGGACACAAAGCTTCAACACCTTGAAGCAGTTTGATTCGTATGTCATCTGTTCCTGGAAATTTATTTCTCTCAAGAGCCCCAAATTCTGCTTGTCCTCCGCTTTCTAAAATTGTAGGTTCACCTTCCAATGGATCTTCTCTGTATCTGTCATTCTTTCATCTCTTATATATAGTGATTCAATGTATTCTTTCCATAGGCTTTTCACTTCTACTTATTCATTTAATGTGTTCTCTTTCTGGTTGTAGTCCTCCCTGACAGTCCCTGGCTTCAATACACAGTTCTTCCACTTTTCAGACAACTAGGATTAACAACACAAATATATTTTAATTATCCTTAAATTCTACAGGGATGTTCTTCAGTTTGTATCTTGACATGATGGGTGGTTTAATGATCTTTAGCTTTAGTCTGTGCCACAATCCTAATCTTGCTTTTGCAAGAATTGCATTTATCCCCTTTCAATTTCCAATTGTGTAGCATATTCTATTTCTATATTGGCCGTCAAGTGATGTCCATATAAGGCAGATCCTTTCATTGCTTGAAGAATGTGCTTGTAAGGAGCAAACTGTTGTCCTTGCAAAATCCAATCAATTGCTCTTCTGTTTCATGTCTTATTCGTGGGCCAAATTTTCCCACAATCTTTGATTCTGCTCCGTTTTGTACATTTCAATCATGATTAGCAACAAGTTGGTTTGGGTGAGTGAGCAATCTCTTCCTGGATTCCAGCATACCATCTCTCGCTTTCTCAATGAGAGCCATCTGACCTGGAAATTTCTTCTTCCGGTTCTATCTCTTTTAACTGGCCTATTTTTGCACAGTATTCTTAAGTGTTAGTTATGGTGCCACTGCCATTATCTCAGAGACAAATTGCACAGGTGCCACTCCCAACCTCTCCCAAATGCTGCTGCTTTTTGGCAGATTTAGAATACATCTACACTTTAGTGTAAAGATACTCTTCGTTTGGCAAAAGCCTGTATGATATGAGAAAGCTATAAATTCAATGGATTTTAAGCTTAATATTGTATCTGTTTAAGGCATTGAATAATTGACATATGTAAGCTGCCTTGAGTCCCCCTTGGGGTAGAGAAAGGCAGGGTATAAATAGGGTAAATAAATATTAGCAGCACTACCATCCATGTAACCTTTTGCCCCACTGGAGAATGCAATCCCACCACCACAGAAATGTAATAGTGCCATGGTGGATTTTAATTCAATACCCCCCTCTATATATAATTGTTTTCAGTATTACGGTTGATTTTAGATATACTATATTTTAAACTATTTTATTTTATAACTGTGTAATAAAATAATTGGGATTTTTCTATTAAATAGCATAAAGTTGAAAGAATAAATCTAGTGATTGACAGCAGGATCAGTAGTTCTTTTCAAGCAAGAATGTGCTTTGAACTACAGTCATTTCAAGAAGTAACAGCTATATTAAGATAAAAGCATCTGCACATTTCCGTGTGCACTTTTATTTGGGTCAAGTATTTTAAATTAGAAAGCTTCTAAGGAAGACAAGGTCTGTGGAAAATAACAGGCGTCTATCAAGGTAGCTAAAGGCAGTTTGTTTTACAGGTAATCTATATACGGTGATATGCTTTTAAGATGATATTATCCCATGAAGGCTATTTCTTCACTATGAAGGTATTTGTAATAATACCCCAGTGAACTTCCTAGCAAGGCTTAACTGTAAGTTCTAGTGTGTTAGTAAAAATAGAACAACAAAACTATTGTTTTCAACTGATTATTTTTTATAAGATACTTTCTGCATGTCTCCAAAAGTATTTGCTTCATGAAACAATTGTGGCACACCAATTTAAATAACATATAATCAGTTTTTATCTGAGATCTTCATTACTGAAGTCACATTATAGTTGTCAAGCAAATCTCTCCTGCAATGTGCAAAATCACAGAAACAATCAGACGTATTCAAATATTGGCTTATTTCTCTCTTCAGATTCAATAGCCAAAAAGCCAAATAAGGAATAAATAAATATAGAGATAAAACTAGCATCAAACATTTACTAAACATGAAGCATAATTTAAAATACACACATTTTATTTATTTATTTACTGCATTTCTATGTCGCCTTTCTCAGCCCGAAGGCGACTCATATGCATATCATACAAGAGAAAACAGCTATTGAAATGTATATAAGGACTACCATTCAGAGATGAATTAATCTGGCAAAAGCCCAAATTGACTGTGGAAACAGTGACAACTACATACATATTTGAAAGATTTTGAAATTTTAAAGGAGTGTTACTGAGGTTTCTCCCTCCTTTGGATTCAGTATGAGGTTTCATACTGAATCCAAACCATCACATAGTAGATATTTTTAAATAGGAGGGCATTCAAATAACTTCCTCCCCATATGAAATCTCGCTGACATGCTGAAAGGTACTATATATAGGTTGAGCAAACCTTATCTGTAAATACAAACTATTTCGAAATTTGAAACTTTTTGTCACCAGCACCTTTCTGCCTTCCTTCTCTTCTACCTGCAGAGACAGAGAGAGGGGGGAATAGAAAAAGGAAGGAGGGAGCACCTAGCTTCTCTTTTTATTGTTGCACTCTTCTTCCATCCTACTCTCAGGTTCACTGGTGGCAGTGGCCCATGAAATGAATATACCAGCAGCAGTGAGAGGTGGAGTTGCCTCATGCCCACAACTATGGTACCCTACTGAGGTTATGGTGGTGGCACAAACCAGTTGCTTCATTGAAGGTTCTCCCTTCATGAACACTTTATATATTTTTTCTTCCCATTTCCGATTTTGCTGTCATTTATGGCAACCCTAAGGTGGAGTTTCTTGGCAAGATCTGTTCAGAAGTACTTTGCCTTTGTCTTCCTCTGATGAGAGAGTGTGACCTGCCCAAACCCAGTGAGTGTCCAGAGTTCAGTGGAGATTCGAAACCTTGTCTCCAGAGCTGTGTTATAGTGCTCAAACCACCACACTATTCTGGCTCCCATTTATCATATACAGGTTAAATATCCCTTATCTAAAATACTTGGGAACAGAAGTGCTTCAGATTTTTCCAGATTTCTGAATAAGTGTGTTTGCAGCTCTGTATATAATGAGATATCTTAGAGATGGGACCCAAATCTTTTAAAAAAAAGGTTTCATATACAAAACCTATTTTTATAGTTTTCAAATCATTATTGTCAAATTATGATTATGCTGTCAAACTAAATTTTTAATTATTTTTAATTGTTTAAAATACTTTTACTGTTTGTTTTAAACTGAAGTTATTGTAGGCGGCCCTGAGATCTTTAGATACAGAACAAAATAGAAATACTTAAATTAATCAATACAGTCAAGCCTTCATATCTATGGATTCTGAGTGCAGATGCAATGAACCATGCCTCAAAAATAATCCCCCCCCCCCCCAATCCAAAAAGCAGGCTTCGATTTCACTATTTTATTTAAGGGATATTATTTTATTACACCATGTTTTTAATAGGACTTGAGCATGGAAATATTTTGATACACACAAGGAGACCTAGAAGTAAACCCCAGTGGATACCAAGGGCCACCTGTAATAATAAAATATTAGCCGAAAAACATAAAAAAGAATACAAAAATTGTACCACCAACTCTGATAAGAACTTCTATGAGCAGATGAGTGTCCGCACCACATTCACAGAGGGCAGAAGACCAACAATGTTGTGCCTTTAAGAATTATATTGATAAGCCACATATCTCCTCCTAAACTTTTATATGGCAGGAGATTATTCCAACTTCGTACGGCACAAAATGACAGGAAAAGAGACCACATAAACTTTGGCACAAAGTTGGGACTGGCTATCAAAGCCAGTCAATGTTTGCAGAACTCTATGCAGCTACCAATTCTACAAATATACACAGGAATAGGAAAATACAGATGGCCATGGTGCCAGTGTTCCGCCTGGAAGCATCCCAATGCCAAAATTGCTCCAAAATGGAGAAAAAGACATAGATGTATCCAGGAGCTCCTTTCAGTTTTTGAAAAAAAATGGGTGTTGTTGATGGGGGACCTGACTTCACTGCCTTTGGGAAGCTCCCAAGGGATGAAAGAAAGAGAGATCAATCTCTATTTATTTTATATTTGACCTTATATGGGGACTATATCTTTATTAGGATTTAGAAGTCATCAAATTCAAGGATGGGATGACAAAGAAAGCAAATGGGGTGTCATTGAAGAAAGTTGTGAAAAGGAAAACAGGAAGTTGAGAGGCAGATTTGGGAAAAGATAGGAGTAAGATTATCAAGAGTGTTATCCTGGCAGATGTATAAAAAATTGAATTAAGAATTATATTCTAATAATACACTTGTACACACACATGCAAATACTTACCCAATTATCAGAAGAGCGGTACAAACCAGAAGGAACCCAAGTGTGTATTTCAATGCAGTTTGAACCTGCTGTAAAATTAAAGTAATAAGCGATTTCAGATATACTATAATCTCTTTGTGCTAATTCATGCAGTGAGCACAATTTTCTCATCAAAGAAGCTTAATTGGTTTACACTGGAATTCATTTCAAGAATCTTGATTTCTTCCTGCAGAAGTTGAAATTAACTTTTAGTATCGTTTCCAAAAACAAACTTTACATTTGTTTCCAGTATGATCCAGGATCTCTCTTACAGCTGATTTTCTTAGCCCCTAAATACTAATGTTATTTATCTCCACCAGTTCAATATCAAATGTTCTCGTTCTCTTTTCTTGTTCCACAGTAACTACTGCTCAAAAATGAGAACTGCCAATATTATTTAATGTATTACATTACTTTCGCTCTTTTTCTGCAATTTCACTGATAAGAATCCTTTATACACAGTTTCACAGAAGCATAGAATCAGAAAATGATATGGTGGTCACAGCTGCTTTCCCTAGAAATAGTCTTTGAAAAAAGGAAATGTGGTTTACTGAATAAATATTGTTCCTTTCAGCTTCTACCTCCACATGCACTTGCCAAGAGAGCAAAGAAACGGTTAGCTCAATGAACTATGAGTGTTCTACCGCTATAAAAAGACTAACATTTATGTTCTGGTTATATAGAGATTTCTACATGCATTTATTGCATACAGAAGGTTTCAGGTTCAAGTCCTGATGTTTACAATTAAGAGCATCAAGTTACAACTAATGGGAAAGACCACAGTTTGAAACCCTAGAAAACCTACTGTAGTCAAAACGGACAAATCTGACATTATTTTTACCACAAGGTTATCCTAAACAAATAAATACATGCATACAAGTGACAATACCAGGTTGAAACTAGGCCAAGTAGTATTTGGCCTTAATGCAATTGTATGTGCCTACAAGAATGCATCTATTAAATGAATTATGACCTCATACAAATTCAACTGCTTCACGTGGTTTACTCTACTTGGGACGAATAACTGTACTTAATCTGAAATAGTGTCTTACGTGGTTACAAAATACTTTAGCAGTAGTACATGCCTAACCAGTTTCTTCCTTCTGACAATTTCATGGAAATACTATGTCAATTTTGTCTGTTCTGTCTGGAAGTGATTGTCTTGCATCTCAAGCTGTGGTCTTTCCCATCAGATGTGACTTGATGCTGTTAACTGTATCTTCAATGTCAGCAAGTGAACCTGACATCTTCTAAATAGTTTTAGAGCCAGAGAGCATTTAATGATTTAACTAGTGTTAAAACAAGAAAATAAAAACTATTTTATTTACTATATGCATACTGTCCTGAAAGAAATAAAGGCTTCTTACTGAACATGTGTTGGCATCATCTTCATCTTTCTCCTCATAGAAGAAGTAGACAAATGGTATCCATAAGAATACACAGAACAGTATGATGGAATAAAGCGCTAAAGTGAAGAAATGAAAATACAGTTATGTCCCGAACCTTCTGAGGTTTAGCACTTAAAACCACTACCACTACAATACTGTTTTATTTATATAATAAAGCGAGTATCAGCCCAAAAGCCCTGAAGATCCATTGAAGTGGGATTCTCTAGCTTTCACTCATAAGGCACAAAACATGCAATGTATTGATTCTGTGTTACCACTATATCCAGTGGTTGATATGAATGTAACTAAAAGGAAAAATCGCTGTTATAGGGTCAGCACATTCTGAATTAGTTGTAAGAACAAAGGTGGCATGGGGGGGGGGGGGGCAGGGAAGGAGAGGAATAACTAACATGGAACTGATGCCAGTAAATATTGTAATATAGACATCTGGAGTTCATTTCAGGGTTTTTTCTATGCCTAAGAAAAAGCTAGAGTAAATCCCATCATTGAACATTCTAGTGAAGATGAAAAAGAAGCCATCTGAAATACTTAATGGGACTTCAAATTAAGAATGCATCTGGAGTCCATATTGTTAAGCATGTTAAGGGACAAGAGAAAACAATTCTTTGCTACAACTACCAGTATTACATGCTACGGCCCTACAGTTAGAAGTCAGTGCAACATTGTCCTCATACTATCAACAAACATTGAAGGTTGTCCCATAAACATTTATGTTTTCAGTTCAGTGAAAAGAATATCTGGTTCACTTATATATTCTAGGAGCCCCTGGTGATGCAGATAGTTAAACCCTTGTGCCGTCAGGACTGCTAACCGACAGGTCAGCGATTCAAATCCAGGGAGAGCAGGTTGAGCTCCCTCTGTCAGCTCCAGCTCACCATGCGGGGACCTGAGAGAAGACTCCCACAAGGATGGTAAAACATGAGAAAAAAAACATCTGGGCATTCCTTGGGCAACATTGCAGACAGCCAATGATCTCAAACCAGAAGCGACTTTCTCAAGTCACTCCTGACATGGAAAAAAACAAACTCATACATTCTTATTTTTTAAAAATAGACAATGCCAAAGAAGGCTTCAGTTTGATCTTTTTCAAGTGTGAAACCTTTTATTGCAGTGTGCTTAATAAAGATAAACCCTGGTGACCATACAAGAAATTCAGATACGATCATGCTGCACTACATCCACAGAACAAAGCTTTCTTGTTCTACAGTCATTTTGGCTTATCTCTGCCAAAGGTTCTTTAGAAATGATATCTGCCTCATATAAAACATGTTGCTGTCAAGTTGATAAGAATAAAAGGGTGTATTTTTCAAAAAAATTAATAAGATTAAGCTCCAGTTAGTAAAAAAAAAAGATGCTATAGTCAATAATATTTTATATATTCGGATCATAATCCAGGATTGCCTACAGTCTCTTGAATACACTCAGAGATTTCCTATCCTCAAGGATTCTCCAGTTCATTTTAATGGAAGAACCAGTGTGAGAAACCATATGAGTAGTTTCAACCCTTTGACAGAAACAACTAAACAAGGACCTATAGGAACATGAGAACAAATGCAGAACTGTGGACTGGAGTGAGTCCTTAGCAGTTGCTTCTACAGATTCTGCATCTGCATTGAGTGAAGGTCGATGAAGATGTATACATTGGAAAATAATGTTTGCTTTTTAAACACATACACACTCACATAAAATATTTGCTAAATATGCTTAATCATTCCAATTGTCAGGCTTCCCAATATGCTATAATCCAATGTTAAGTAAATGTTATGCTATCATCCAAGCTGATTTGTTTGATCTTACCAAATGAACAACTTAGTATTTTCAGCCCAAACTCATTTGGTTTCAGACATGTGCTTGAGGACTTGTGAAGAGTCAATAAGTTTTAAACTTATATTAAGCTGTTCTCATTAGTTAGATGTAATAAGCCCTAAGATTATATATAAGTAAAGCTGAATAATATATACAAGACTATGAACTTACATGAATCTTCAAATAGAAAGCTTAAATGTATAACTGATTCCTTAAATATCTTTAAGGAGTTTTAGTCAACAAGGCATCTCATTAAGTATCTAATCACATTAAAGCAAAAGTTCTAAATACACTAAGGATGACATTATACAAATCTTAATTTTACAACTAGAGCAAAAGGTTCCTGGATTTGACTCCCAAATTTAGGCTTCCCAGAGACTCAAATAAGTCTCTCAGATAAGTCAACACAAATACCACCAGTTAGAGGGTCAATCTCCTTCTATACAGCAAAGGAAAAAAGCTAAAAGACAGTCTACTGAGTATAACTTCTTCCACATCTTAAACTTCTCTTAGTATAGGGTTCATACTGACTCCGGAAGGTAGGGGAGGGGCACTACCTACTGTATATAAAAACGGAGATTCCAAATATGCAGGGAGCAGTATTGAGAGGTCCAGAGTGAATGTGATTCCTCTTCCAACTCAAAACAGGAAAGCGCCTTAACACAGTAAATAATTCACAAATGTTTCTTTGAATCAGTGGCCATGAAATAACCCCACTACAAAACAAATCTCTTATTTCTTTAAAATAACCAAATGGCACTATAATCCTCAATAACACACACAGCTATTGGCGCAATGAAGTGATAACAAATCAGTTTAAACAGGGGCATAAATACTAAAGGTACCAGGTCCTATGAGATCTTGAAAGTTAAGCAAGGCCAGCTTAGCTTCCAAGTGTGAGGCCGCTCCAATCTTCTGTAAAGATCACGCACAAACTGCAGGTCGATCCAACGAGATTTTATTGAAGGTACAACACCTGTAAAGCCAAAGCATTGGCTCGTACCCCAAACACACCTTATATACTCAACCCCCTCCACCCGTCACCTGCAATGTCCGGGAAAGGTTGCATCACCCCCCTCTGACTCAGCAGTACTACTGTCCAATGGATATTACATCATATCCCTGCCGAGTCAGCATAATGCTCATCAGTGTCCAATGTCTGGAAGAGGTTGCGTCACATCCGTCCTGACTCAGCACTCCTCCCTGGAGATTACATCATCCCTGGGATTTCCCCAAGGTCCTGCACGCCAGGCTTTTCCCGGTCATGGCAGACTGGGAGTTCTCGAGCCTTCTCCAAGGCTAATAACCTCCAGCTCTGACATAGTGGCCTCCTCCACCTCGTCCTCCCCCTGCAGGAACAAAACACCATTCAATCTTTTGGCATCAGCGGGTTTACATATCGTTTCAATAGGCTACAATGGAACGTAGGGTGAATTTTATTCATCCCTTTCGGCAGAATCAGTCTATAGGATACCTTATTGACTATCTGAGCTACCCGGAACGGACCTATATATTTTAGGCTCAGCTTCTTGGAGGGCAACCCCAATTTAATATTCTGCGTGGAAAGCCAGACCAAATCCATGCAACCTATATATATGTTGAATATACAACTCAGACAACGGCTCCGCCGAAGGCAACCCCCTAATAAAATGGGCCTGCTTAGAAAACAAATCCAGTACTGTCCAAATATACCGAAATCCCCTACTCGAGGGCAGTTCTCCCACAAAGTCTGTACTCACGTGAGTCCACGGCCGAACTGGAGAAGCCACTACTTGTATCAGCCCTTGCAGTTTAGCCATAGGAGCCTTTCTCCTAGCACAAGCTTCACAACTCTGCACATAATCCCTTATCTCCGTTCTCATACCGGGCCACCAAAATCGGTTCTTCACTGCCAAGAGGGTTTTGGTGAATCCCCAATGACCCACAGTCTTGTGATCATGACTCAGCTCCAACACCTTTCTTCTTAAACCCTGGGGAACATACACCTTAGACCCAACAAACCAAATTCCTTCCAACCACTTACACTCCTCTATATGTCGATTCAAGCAATCATCCCCTGCATAATGCTTTTGCAACTCCAAATTCCAACCCTCAACCTTATCCTCCTCCTCCTTCTTGTTTCTTTTTTTTTTTTTTTTTTTTAATAAATATTTTTATTGTTTTATCATTATCAACACAATATTATACAATGTCTATTTACAGCAGATTCATGTTATTCATTTCTAGGTACAATACTTCAATCTTTAGCATCTGCCATTATGTTTTTCTTATACATTTTGTATCCCTCACCGCTGTGCCCCCCCCCCCTCCCCAAGCCATTGCTTTTACATATCATTCGTCCAAAATTTCATTTCTTCTTGTGGAGGTAACCTTCCTTCTTCCTTTTCTAATCCTTTTTCAATAAATTTTCTCCATACCTCATAAAAATCACTTTGTTTCCATATACCTCTTTTTACTTTTAATAAACATGTTAACTTGTCATTTATTGCCAGTTTCCATACTTCCTTGTACCATTCCTCTATTTGTATATTTATTTCTTTTTTCCAATTCCTTGCTATAAGCAGTCTTGCTATTGTTAATAGGTTTGTTATCGCATCTTTATCCTTTTTTTCCAATTGTATACTATTATATAATGATAGTAAAGCTATACTAGGACTTCTTTCTATTTTAATATTCATTATATCTTCTATTTCTTTAAATACTTTCGCCCAAAATTTGCTTACATATTTACATTGCCACCACATATGTATATATGTTCCTGTTTCTTGGCATCCTCTCCAACAGTTTTTCGAGTAGTTTTTATTTATATTTGCCATTCTTACTGGTGTAAGGTACCATTTCCATATTAATTTATAATAATTTTCTTTAATCCTTATTGATAAATTTTTAAGATGTCTTTGTCTCCATAATTGTTGCCACTCTGTTTCCTTTATTTTTATCCCTAAGTCTTCTTCCCAGATCTCCTTAAGGGTATTATTTTTTGTTTTTCCTTCCTTTATTTCGATTATTATCTTATATATTTTACTAGTTATTCCTTTCAAGTTTTCATGCTCTTCTACATCCCTCCCATTTTGTATTATTTGTTCAAATTGGTTAACCTTACTTCCTTTTTTATTGTTTTTTAGCCAATTTTTAAACCATTGTTCTAATTGTATACAATGGAACCATGTCAATTTTATTTCTCTAAATTCTTCCATAATCATTTCCTTCTTTGTTCCTACTTTTATCCAATCCTCCATTTTATCTAAATTTTTTTCCCTTAACTTTTTATCCATTATTTGTTTTAAATTCTTTGGAAATTTCTTTTCCATTACGATTGGGGTTATTACTGATCCATCCGTTATTAACATTCTCCTGTATTTATTCCATACTTCTAATATATTACTCAACATTGGATTTCTAATTTCCCTAATTTCTTTCCTCGTGAATTGTTTAAAAATATATTCCATATTTCTTCTTCCACTTTTCCTGAGTAATTTCTTAGCCATTCTACCCCATCTTTTTTAATCATTCCTTCTATAACCAGTCTCAATCTACTCGCTTCATAATATTTTTTTAATGTTAGGGAGTGCTAAACCTCCTTCTTTTTGCGATTTATACCATAACTGTTTGTTTAGTCTATTTCTTTTACTACCATTGCAATATTTATTTATCATTTGTTGCCATCTGTTTAGTTCTTCCTCTGTAATTTGAAGTGGCAGCATTCTAAATATGAAGTTTATCTTTGGGAGTATTTTCATTTTTACTAATGCTATCTTTCCAAACCAAGATAGATGTATACTGTCGTACTCTGTTAATTTTTTTGAACCTCTTTTCTCAATGCTACTACATTTACCTCTTCCATTTCTTTTAAATCTTTTGTTATTATTACTCCAAGGTATTTTAATTTGTTCTTTAATCTAATTCCCATTTTTCTTTGTTCTGTAAAATCTTTTTCTTCTTTCTTTGTATAATTAAATAGCATCATTTCTGACTTATTCCAATTAACTTGTAGACCCGTTGATTCCCCAAATTTCTCTAGATGTTCCTTTACTTTATCCATTTTACCTACTATATTTTCAATAAATAACAATGTATCATCTGCAAATAGGCTCACCTTCTGCTTTTCCTTTATTCCTACCCCTTCTAAGTTTTTATCATTCCTAATGGCATTTGCAAATAGTTCTATCACCATCGCAAACAGAATTGGTGATAGAGGGCATCCTTGTCTTGCTCCCTTGTCACTTTTATTTCTTTTGTCACCCCATCATTTATATTTACAACTGCTGAATTTCTTGAATAATATTGTTCTAGTAAACCTTTTATTCTACTTCCCATTCCAAATTTGTTCATAATCTCGCTTAAAGCCCGCCATTCCACACAATCAAAAGCTTTAAATATATCTAATGATAATATCCCTACTTTTAAATTCCTCTCTTGAACCACACACATTTTATTTAGTACCTTCCCTATCAAGTTTGACATTTGTCTTCCTTTTACAAACCCACATTGGTCTTTTTTATATACTTATACATACATTTGTTCATTCTATTGGCTATTATAGCAGATAGAATCTTCGCATCTTGGTTAACTAGTGATATGGGCCTATATGACCCTGGGTCTGTTAAATCTCTATCGGGCTTTGGTATTAATATTATTAATGACTTCCTCCATGATTCTGGGATATTTTCTCCTTTCATTATTCCATTGTACAGTTCTAATAGTTTTGGAATCAATACATCTCTGAAGCTTTTATAATATTCTGTTCCCAAACCATCCAGACCTGGAGCCTTCCCAACTTTTAAATTCTTAATAACTTCCTCTATTTCCATCCTCTTAATAGGTTGTTCCAACATTTCTTTGTCATTCTCCTCCAACCTACTCTCCCAATTTTCCTCCACATATTTCCTAATTTTTTCTATGGAGCTGGCTTTTGTTTGGTATAATTCCTTGTAAAACTCTTCAAAAACCTTCAATTTTTCTTTCATAGATCTACATGTTTTACCCGTTTTATCTTTTATCGTGCTTATTATACCTTCCATTTTCTTTTTTTTGTGGATTTGGCTAGCATCTTTGAGTTCTTATTACTAAATTCAAAAATTCTCTCCTTAAATATATTAAATTTTCTTGTACTTCATCTATTTCCATTTTTTCCAATTCCTCTTTTTTAGCTCTCAGCCTTGCATAAATTTGTGTCTCTCTTTATTATATACTTTTTTCCAACTCATCTATTTCTTTTTCTAAATTCTTTTTCCTTTCTTCTTGCCTTTTTTTGAGATTAATTGTCTCTTTTATACATAACCCTCTCGCCACCGCTTTCATTGTGTCCCATAATACTCCTTTTGATACTTCCTTCCATTAAAGTCCCAAGTTTCTTGCCATTCGGATTTCACTCTATCCACAATCTCTCTATGGTTCAAAATTCTTGTATTCAGTCTCCACCTCCTCATTTTATCATAATCACATTTCAAAGCAATCTCAATTGACACCAGAGCATGATCTGAAATCTTAATGCTTCCAATATCTGCATTTAACAATTTACTTAACATGTTTTTAGAAACAAAAATATAATCTATTCTCGTATAAACTTTATGTACAGCCGAGTAGTATGTATATTTTTTTTTCCTCTCCCTTTACCATTCTCCACACATCCTTTAAATGCCACTTATTCATCACTCTACTTAAACTGTTGTTTCACTATTTCTATTTTTTGTCATTTGTGTAGTTTTATCTTTTTTTTATCCATATAACAGTTACAATCCCCTCCAAATATTACATATTGTTGGTGATAATTCTCTATCTGACCTAGTACTTTTTCATAAAATTCTTGCTGTTTTACATTTGGTGCATATACGTTTACTAATACATATTTATCCTCCCTATTTCCCCATACATTATTATATATCTACCTTCATCATCTTTCAACACCTTATTTATTACAAAATTACATTTCTTAGCAATTATTATGGCTACACCTCTTGATTTTGACGACCCAAAGGATTTTTCATAGCTTCTTATCCAACTCGATTTTAGTTCGTTCGAACCCGGTTTATTCTGGTGAGTTTCCTGTAGGAAGATAATGTCCGCTGCGTTTTTCTTCAGTAGAGTTTCAATCCTCCTTCTTTTAATTACTGTCCCTAAGCCTCTGGTGTTCAATGTTGAGATTCGTAGTTTATTGGACATCGTTATGATTTACATTAAAAGACTGTTTTGTGGCTTGAACCCTTGTGAACCCTTGTCCCTTAAAGTCCCCTCCCCCTCCCTCCCCCTTCCCCCGTTACCCCTGCTCCTCTCGTTCCCCCCTTCCCCCACTTCCATCCTTTGGGACATCTTGTCCCAACCATGGCCCCCGGCCTTCCCAAGTGGGGAGGGGGGGGCGAAGTCATCCTATGGCCCAGAGTCTCCCTCCCCCCGAGTGCTCATATTTAGAACAAAAAGAATTAAACTTTTGATTGCAGTGATTCTAAATTTCTTCTTACATCTCAATTCCTCCGACAGCGCCGATTAATTCTTCCAATTCTCCTTTTTCCTCTGGTATATTTCCTCCCACGGCTCCTTCCTCCTCTTCTTCCTTTCTGTCTCTGTCTTGTTTTGTTGTTATGCCAAGCTCCTTCAATAATTGAAGTCCTTGCTCCAAAGAGTCGACTCTGTACCTTTTGCCTCTCCATTGAAATTTGAGAAAGATTGGGTATCCCCAGGTATACAATATTCTGGCCTTCATTAGCTGAATCGTAATTGGCTTCATTGAATATCTCCAGTTTTTGGTTTCGGAGCAGTAGTCATTAAATATTTCCAACTTTGTTTCTCCCATCCTCAATTTCTCTGGGTTCTTCCTCAGTATTTTCATCAACTCTTCTTTTTTTGCAAAATTATGAACCCGAATTATTACATTCCTTGGTGTTATTTTATTCCTTCCAGCCAGAAGACGATGTACTCGTTCTAGGTCCATTTCTCTCCAATTTAACATTGGAGTGACTTTTTGCAACCACTTCAATATTTCAGTTTTCAAATCTTCTCTCTTTTTCCCTTCTGGGTAGTTTTTAATTACAACATTATTCCTTCTCTGGTTGTCTTGCATGTACACAAACTTTTTTTCCATATCTGAAAGTTTATTGTCATTTTGCTGAATTTGTTGTTTAAGTGTTTTCTGTTCTTTTTTATTCTTTTCAGCTTCTGATTTTATTGTTTGTATCTCTCCATTTATTGTTTGTAAGGTACTTTGTATGGCCTTAAATTTGTCATCTGAGATTTTCCTTTCTGCATCCAATTGTTCTTTCATTTCTTTGGAGTTAGTTTGAATTTCCAATTTCATCGCTTGAATGTCTCTCTTTCTCTCTTGCTCTATCAGCTCGCGATCTATATCAAACATCAGGCTCATTTCTCGCTTTGTCTTGTCACTCTCTTCTTTTTATTATTCCTGTTAATTTACTTAACAGCTGATTATTATCCATTTCTTTCTTCCCGCTACTTCCTTCTCCTGTAGATAGGGAGGGGAGCGATGTGGAAATTGGTGAAACGGTGGAAGGGGGCGTACGTTGTAACTGTTTGCTCTTAGTTGCTGGAGGGCTTCTTCTCATTTTGTCTAAATTGTCTGAATTGTCTGGGGTCACCTTTTGCAGCCTTGCAACTATTTTATCTGAAGGTTTTGTTCGCACCCAGAGAGGCTTCCTATCTGGAGAGCTTTTCTTTGTTTTGGATCCTTCCTTCTCATTCAGACAACACTCAACTCTGCCATCCAGTTACTTAGTTATAAAGTTTATAGAGCCTTAGGTAAATAGTTTTATTTCACTCTGCATGGCCAAAAAGAAAGTCTTAATTTTGCATCATGCTTTGCCTGTAATTCTTGCAAACAGACTCTCTGGCTTATAATTGTTGCAAAACAGGGGAGACCTTGAGCCGCTTTCAATTTGCTCTCAGTTTGCAGATTGCAGCCTCACCCCTCTGCTTATCTTCTGTTCTCCTCTAAATGGCACTTTCGATTTCAATTCACTGATTGGTCTTCATTAATTGTAAGCTTTTATTTACCTTTTGAAGGCTCATTATTTCATATTAAGTCCTCCACCGGTTTCCCCCTTCTTTCCGATCCAAGAAGAATATATCCAGTTCTCTTTATCGGTTCATTTTAATTGCTTTTCACTGCTTTTTTGTAGATTTGCTCTCGAGCCGGAATGGAGACGTCTTTACCCGGCCATGGCTGGCTCCTCCCCCCCGGCGACAGTTTCTGAGGCGCCTTCAAGTACTGCAGATTCTGGTGGTCCGTCAACACCAAAAAAGGGTGGACCGCCCCTTCTAAAAATTGAGGCCAGGTCTGCAATGCACATCGCACCGCAAATGCCTCCTTTTCCCAAACTGGCCACCTCTTCTCCTGTTCCCCAAACTTCTTGGAAAAGTACGCACATGGCCGTAACCTCCCTTGATCATCCCTCTGTAACAACGCGCCTCCATAAGCCCAAGCGGATGCATCACACTGAACCACAAAAGGCTTCTCCGTATCTGGGTGCATCAACAACGGCCCACTGGTAAAAGCTCTCTTCAACCTCTCGAACGCACACTGGCACTCTTTCGTCCAGCACAGCTTGGCTCCAGGGGACTTCGCGGTTTTAGTCTCCCCTTTTCCCTTCATCTTAAGCAAATCTGTAAGGGGAAGTGTGATATCAGCAAAATCTAATATAAAGGTCCGGTAAAAGTTAGCCAAGCCCAAAAAAGCCTGCAACTGTCTCCGAGTCTGCGGAGCCTCCCAAGACAGAACATCCTCAACCTTAGTGGGATCCATAGCAACTCCCTTTTCACTTATGCGATACCCCAAAAAATCAATTTGCTTCCTACTAAACTCACACTTACTCAACTTCACATACAACTTGGCTTGCCTCAGCCTCTCTAACACTTCCCGGACCAACACCACTTGCTCCTCCTCTGTGCGCGTCACAACTACAATATCATCCAAATATACGAACACCCCCTTATACAAAAGGGGATGTAACACCTCATTAATTAATTGAATGAAAATGCCGGGGGCGCCGGCCAAACCGAATGGCATGACGGCCCATTGGTATAGCCCGAGGGGGCACAAAAATGCCGTCTTCCATTTGTCACTAGCTTTCACCCTAACCATATGGAACGCATCTATTAAATCCAGTTTGGTGAAATACCGACCTCCTCCCAATTGGCCCAGTAAATCCTTAATCAAAGGCAATGGATAACAATTGGTAGTACTTATAGCATTTAAACCCCGATAATCTATACATAACCTTAATTTCCCATCCTTCTTTTCCCTAAATAGTACTGGCGCCGCAATGGAAGATTCTGATCTTTCTATAAACCCTTTACTCAAATAATCATCAATTTGCTCCCGTAAGGCTACTTTTTCCCTCACAGACATAGCATAGATTTTTGGTTTCGGCAATACCGCCCCCTCCTTGATCTCTACCCTGCATTGTACATACTGCATTGGAGGGAGGCATTTTGCTAGTACAGGGTCAAACACATCACTATAATCCCAATATTCCTTCGGCACCCCTTGCAACTTATTATGAACTCCTCCCCCTTCCCTCGGGTTACACTTTAACAATCCAGTTTTCCAATCAATTTTGGGATTCGCCTGTTCTAGCCAAGGCATCCCTAACACCACTTCATGCCCTTTAATGGGAGCCACCACAAAATCCACTTCTCCCTCCCAAGGGCCAACTCGGCCTTTTAATCCCTTCGTGCTTAAAGGAAATGGTCCTCCCCCAATAAAAGATCCATCCAGTTGAGTAAAATGCACAGGGGCGGCCATAACTTTGGTATCACATTCCAAAGTTTCAACTAAACCCGGCGAAATATTTTCCGAACATCCACAATCCACCAAAGCCCGATGCTCTTCATAGTTCCCTTTTTTACATAGTTCTAGAGAACAGTGGACACTCCGGGGCTTCCCACTCACCCCAGCAGTAGGCTGCTCCACCTTTTCTCCTAACGCCCCTCTAGCAACCGCCAAACGCTTCGTGTCCGGCACTTTCTTTTGCCAGCACTGTGATGCAAAATGTCCCGGTTGAGAACAAATGAAACAAAGGCCTCTGCCCATCACCGGCTTCCTCACAGCCCCAGGCTTCCCCTCATTGGCTCCAACACGTCTGGGCTCTCCACGGGAACTTCGTTCTTCTCCCGAACCACGTCCGGAACCACGGAATCTCCCCACTGCTGTCATCTGGGACTTCAGACGCTGCACCTGAGCCAGGATCCCCTCGACATTACCGGCCAACTGGATCCAACCGTCAACATCTCCCGGAACACCTCGATGTAGGCCCCACTCCAAGATCTCCCTCCGAAGACCATCTTTAAAGAGCTCCAGCAGTGTCGCCGGGGACCATTCAGCCACCTTCCCACCCAAGCTCATGAACTCCTCCCCATACTCCGTCACCGATCGGGAACCCTGGGCTAAACATCACAACGCTTCTTTGGCCTTCACTCTTTCTAATGGGTCCCGGAACCGATTCCTAACAGCCCGTAAAAACCCTTGCACGGTTTTCAAACAAGGGTCTCGACAATCATGGCACTGGACATACCAATCCGCAGCTCTTCCCTTAAACACTGCTCCTACAGCTCGAACCCGGCTACTTTCACTCGGGTATAGATGTCCATAATCTTCCATATGATCACTCACAGCTGCCACAAAGAAAGCCACTTTACAAGCTTCCCCCTCAAACTCCACCCGCAAAGGCTCCTTCCTAGGCCTGCTACCGTAATCTTGGAGTTCTGGGATTGGTTCTCTCCCCCGAAGGCTCTCTTCTGGTAACCGGATCCCTCTTCCTAAACCCGCCGGTTGCGAGCCTTCCATGGAACGCCTCTCGCCAACAGACCGACTGGGCTCCTTCTCTTGCAAAGGATTCAATCCACCTCCAAAGGGTCTCTTCGCTCCTGTCCACACTCCCGAAGGAGATCTAGGACGAGCATCCGGATTCTCACCATCCATCCAGTAGTACGTGAAATCACCTCCACCAGGAGCGCTCCACATCGAATCCAGAGCTTGCTTCTTCCTTGACATCTCTCTGGACATCCGCCGGAAGGCCTCCATCTTACACCGCAACACCTCCAATTCAGTTGGAGATTCTAGTTCGGTAGTCTCACTACCCCTCGCCGGCAGCCTTGCCTTGCCTCGGCCCCGAGCCGCCTCCGGGTCCACCTGAGCGGTCGCACCCCATGCCGCTTCTCTGGTCCCTCCGACTTCACGGAAATCCACCTGAACAGGAGCGCCCCGAACTCCTGCTTCTCTGGATTCTCCTCCAACTCTTCTAGAGCCCACCTGAGTGGGAAACATCCTCCAACCTCCCACTTCTCTGGGCTCGTCTTGAAGAATACCTCTGTCCACCTGAGCCGACGCACGCCAGGACGCCGTCGCTTCTCTGGACTCATCGGGAAATCCCACTTGATCAATCGTGGTCCACTCCCACTCCATCGTCCTTCAGATCTCCTCCGGGGCAAGATTCCAGGTATCCAAATAATCTTCCTCTCCTAACAGCAACCTCTCCATACTGGGAAAGTTGAAACGGGCTTTGGCTTCTGTAAGGCCGCTCCAATCTTCTGTAAAGATCACGCACAAACTGCAGGTCGATCCAACGGGATTTTATTGAAGGTACAACACCTGTAAAGCCAAAGCATTGGCTCGTACCCCAAACACACCTTTTATACTCAACCCCCTCCACCCGTCCCCTGCAATGTCCGGGAAAGGTTGCATCACCCCCCTCTGACTCAGCAGTACTACTGTCCAATGGATATTACATCATACCCCTGCCGAGTCAGCATAATGCTGTAGCACAGCAGTTCTCGTTTGTGCCTGGTGGGCAGGGGACAGGATTTGGGGTCCCATTAGCATTAGAACCAGCAGTGCCAATACATGATTCAGAGGATGAGCTAGATGATTGGGGCGATGGGCAGCTTTCCCCTCAGGAGCCTCTTTCGCCCACAGAGAGCTTGGCCTGGGAAGAAATGTGTTTTGGTCCTAGGGAGGATTCAGATAACCAGGTGCAGTTAGATAGCGATTCTGGGAGTTATGAACATCCGGGCGGAAGATCTTCTCAGGAGCCTCCTGAGGAAGATATGGAAGAAGGCAAATGGGAAACGGCTAGGGAGGAGAGCTCTCAGAGAGATAGCAACACAGCTGGGGAAAGACAAGGTCGAACCTTTGATAGGAGACGGAACATAGAGTCTCGCAGAAGGGAATGGTCAAAGAGCATAGACCGGGCGAGGTCCGTGAGCAGCGATTGGAGACGCAGAAGCCTAGAGCGTCGGGGACCTCGGCCGAAGGATTAAGTATAGGATCCGTGGGAACGGATCCTCAGTGCTCCGGCCACGTCTCATCTGAATAGGCGTGAAGCGGAGTGGGACCACAAGCTAAGCTAGCCGTGGTCATCAAGCCTTGCCTTGCCTTACCTTGCCTTGCCTTGTTTCCTGATCCGCATTGGTTTGCGGAGCCTTGCCTTGTTTCCTGATCCGCATTGGTTGCGGAGCCTTGCCAAGCTTTTGCCTATTTGCTACGTTATTTTGGACATTGTTACTTCAAGCCTTTTGGATTACATCATATTCTATTGGACTATATTCTTTGGAACTGTTTTTATATTCAATAAAGTAGTTAGCCTTTATTCTGTCTCTGTGTGTGTGATTAAGGGGCCGGTCAAGTCCGTGCATCGTGACAGTTGGCCGGAGCACTCCTGAACCCCTTATCACACCACGGGGCGAAGGAAGTGACCCACGGCGGTAGCAGCCATGGCCAACTTGTCGGACGCGCAAGTGGCGGCGTTACAACAGGAGGTGGGAGAGCTGCGGACCAGGGCCGGGCGCCACCTGGGAGTGAGCGCGCCTGCCCGCTTCGGGGGCAATCCCGCGCAAGTCGAGGTGTTCCTCTGCCAAGTGGACTTATATTTGGAGTTGCGACCCACAGAGTTTGCCACCCGACTGAGCCAAGGTGGGGTTTATTTTTAACCTGATGGAGGGAACGGCAGCGGCGTGGGCTGCCGTTGATCCGGGCCCAGTCTCCCCATGTGAACACGCCAAGGGCATTCATGGACGCTATCCGGGCGACCTGGGGGCCACCTGTGAATGAAGAGCTGGCTGAGCGCAACCTAGCCCGGCTGACGATGAAGGACTTGTCCCTGTCTCAATACATTTCTCGTTTTCGAGTGTTGGCTGCCCAGGTGCAGTGGAACCTTTTCGGCATTGCGTTACCACTACATCGCAGGGCTGCCCACGGAGTTACAACAAGAGCTGTTGAAGCATGCACGACCGCGGATCTGGAGGCAGCGATTGCCTTGAGTCTACGTGTCGGCGGGGCTGCAAACCCGGAGGCGGTGGGACAAAGGTGTGGTGGAGAAGCCGGTGGCGCGAAAGGAGACAGGGGCTGGACAGTTTTTGCCCGCAGCTCGCTGCGCCACCAGCGGGCTCGGATGAGCCGAACACATGCAGTTAGGCACGGTGCGGCCTAAAGTAGACCAGGCCGAAAAGCACGGCGGCAGCGTCTGAATCTGTGTTGGTACTGCGGGGGCCGGACATTTTCCAGGAGTGCCCCCAAAAGCCCCGTGGGAAGACTCCTAGAGCCTCTGCCGCCCTGGGAGGGGCCCC